>CM050211.1:29176149-29301149 GCA_027475355.1 Coilia nasus
CATTACAGTGAGGGATGACTGTGGATGGTTAATATCAAAGCCAGTAGTGGTGAGAGTGAGTAGTGCCTCTTAGTAATATCAGAGCCAGTAGAGATGTGTCTTTGCCTAGTTGCTAAAAAAACCCCAACTGTTATCATCAGGACAATAAAACATGAAGGACCTTAGTCTCTGTCTGTCTGTCTGTCTGTCTGTCTGTCTGTCTGTCTGTCTGTCTGTCTGTCTGTCTGTCTGTCTGTCTGTCTGTCTGTCTGTCTGTCTGTGTACAGGCAGTTGGCAGTTTGGTGTGTGCTCCGGCTGCCCGTGAGTGTTTGTCTGCCAGGAATGTATATGTTTGTTTGTGTGTGTGTGTGTGTGTGTGTGTGTGTGTGTGTGTGTGTGGGTGTGTGGGTGTGTGGGTGTGTGGCAGGGAGTCTGAGGTAGAGGATAAGCAGACTTTCCATCTGGTGTTAAGCAGGTAGACTGGGTTAGGTGCTGTCATTTGGTGTGTGTGTGTGTGTGTGTGTGTGTGTGTGTGTGTGTGTGTGTGTGTGTGTGTGTGTGTGTGTGTGTGTGTGTGTGTGTGTGTGTGTGTGTGTGTGTGTGTGTGTGTGTGTGTGTGTGTGCCAGCCAGCCAGACTCTGCTGTGGGCCACAGAGATACACATGGCAGATGGCAAAGACATAATACACACAGGGACAGAGAGAGGAAGAGAGAGAAAGAGAGAGGGAAACATGGAAAGAGAGAGAGAGGGAAACGTGAAGAGAGAGATAGAGAGAGGGAAACATGGAGAGAGAGGGAGAAAGAGAATAGGTCTGGAGCCAGGAGTGAATTAGAGCCACCAACTGTGTTTGGAATACTATCCGTATGGGGCGCTCCCATTGACACAGACAGACTACTGAAAGACAGGTGAAGGTGAGACTCAGATGGTAAGAGATCTGAGTGAGACAGATTTAAACAGGTGAAGCCAGAGACAGACAGACAGACAGACAGACAGACAGACAGACAGACAGACAGACAGACAGACAGGTAGACAGACAGACAGACAGATAGATAGAGAGACAGACAAACATGGTGGTAGGGTCACTGTAAGTCCAGGAGCATTTTGGGCAGACAGACAATTGGCAAGACTTTCTGGTCCGTCTGCCCTGATGAGTACACTTCCTGAGAGCTGCCCGTTGCCCCAGTGATAGGATGACCCCCTTCCTGGAGATTAACTGCTCAGCCACACCCCCCAATGAATGGCACTTTTGGGGGCCAGGGGGTCACTGCAACCCTATATGGAGCTGCTAATGTGCGGAACCCCTGCACCTTATGAAGGGGGTAGCATGGGTGACCTCACAGTTGTCTGATGAACACACACACAGATAAACACACACGCACACACACTCATTCTACATGGTGTGCAGAAAGTTATGTCCTGTTGATTTAAGGCAGTGCAGTGGTGGCAGTGCAGTGGTGGCCTAGCGGCTAAGGCATCGGACCTGTGACCGCAAGGATCGCAGGTTCGAATCCCAAGTCGCCAGTAGTGCCACTGAGGTACCCTGAGCATGGTACCGTCCCCACTCACTGCTCCCCGGGCGCCGTTGTCATGGCTGCCCCCTGCTCACATGTGTGATGGGTTAAATGCAGAGGTTGAATTTCGTTGTGTGCACTGTGTGCTGTGCTGTGCCGTGTGATCACAATGACAGAAATGGGAGACTTTCACTTAACACACAGTCCAGCTCTTATCTGGCTTAGGTCTGGCTCTCATCTGGCATAGGTCTGGCTTAGAGTTCCAGCTGACTCTAGAAACATGTTTACATCTAACCTTTTTTCCCTCTCTCTGTCTTTCAGTCTGACTACGCTTTTTACTTTCTCTTGCATTTTCTTCTTTCTTTTTTCTTTCTTTCTTTCTTTCTTTCTTTCTTTCTTTCTTTCTTTCTTTCTTTCACTCATCAATCCAATATTCCCATATCCCACTTTCTCTGTATCTGTGTCTTCTCTGTGTTTTTACCCAATACCCATAATCCTTTTTGTCTTTTTTTTTTACTTTCCATCTTTTGACATATAATTTCATTTCTCTTTCTCTCCTCTTTTTCTCCTCTATTTACATCCAACTCTTTACCTCATTTGTCTCTTTTTTCCTCTCATGTCGTCTTCTCCCCTTTCTTTCCCTCTTTTTTCGTCCCTCATTTATTCGCTGACAAGTTGGATGTGCGGTGGCAGATCTACGACCATCTCGGCTGTTTCAGACCCCTCACACACCAGCCCTGCACAGCATCTGCTACACACACACACACACACACACACACACACAGTTCTTTATGTGTGCGGGTGTAACTTCATTGTGGCACCCATGGGACTTGCCCCGCCATTCTTTTACAGAGTTATGGTATGTTCAGTGTAGCATGGCAGCTGTGTGTGTGTGTGTGTGCACATGTGTGTTTACCTTAGTATGTTTGCTTTATGTAAGTCTGTGTATGTTGAATGTTGAACTAAGATTAGCATTTGACATTCTAGTCCACCTTCTGTCTTTGAAACTCAGAAGACTATAAGTACAATATTATTAAGGGAGGAAGGTTAGATTTGGCAAAAAAGGTGAAAAAAACAGTGTTGTTTTGCTTCGTTTCCCTAATGTTTCTCTAGTGTTTCTCTAATGTTTCTGTCATATGAAATGTCAAATAATTAATCATACATATAATCAGAACTGTTTTAAATATATCAGACAAGTTTCTATAGTTCCATTCAGAAGTGCTAAAGAATGCTTAGCAATTTTGCGAAACTGAACTCCCTTAGTTGTCGCTGTGGACGTGCCATTGTTCTGTGTCAGACCTAGAAACTGGTTGTGCATGTGTCGGCAAGGTCTAGGGCCATAATGTTTGCTTGATTAAGCAGGAATGGTTTTGTGGACTGGCAGACAGATGGACGCCGGCCACCCCAAAAGTGAGCTTCCCCCGTGGAGCCCGTGCAGGCTACGGAACAGGGGAGTGACATTGAGCACAAGGGGCGCTCGTAAATCCGTTGGGCGGGCAGCGGGTTTGGGACAACTCCTGTGTGTGAAATAATGTTTGCGGTGTGTGCTGCTGAGGCGCGGGTCACGGCGGCACACAAGAGGGCTGTTGCGCACGAGGCGACAGCTGTATGCTAATCGCGTGTATAAGCTTCGCAGCGCGTGTCCCCCGCGACACAAGGCTGAAGCAGGTGGCAGCAGAGGATCTTGAAGCACGAGCCAGAGGTTGTCAGTTGGACTGCTGTCTCGTTGTTTGAGAGTCAGTCAGTCAGAAATGACACAGGAATGTAGAGAATAGAACGGGGGCTCTTAGTGTGCGTTTTCGCTTTTCCTTTGGCAGTTACATACTATTCTGAAAACTAAATGCGTCTGCTTACTAACTTTTTAAAAATGAAGATATTCGGACGACTGGATCATCACCTGGTGAGTTCAGAGGAACACAAACTTGCAATCTGTATAGACTATTTAGAATAATAATCGATATACGGAGATTAGGTTCCGTATTTTTCATGCATCTTTATCAGAATTTCGTGTCTGTGTAGGTTTTGCTAAACAAAACAGAAATGTTTTGCAGACTTGTAGCCTACTTTCAAGGAACACAGAAAAAGTTGTTTGGGCTGGTTGTCTTCGTAGTTGTTTGGGCTGCTTGGTTGTGCATTTAAATAGCCTCGTTACTGCATCGCGCTTTTATTATAACTTAAAAAATAACAATGTACTCAGTGTAATCAGATTAACATTCCCCACTGTATTTGTTATGTTTTTCTTTGAATTTTGGATGGTTGCGCTTGTGCCATCTTGACGTCATGTCGTCCTGGCATAGTGTAGCCACCCCAGATGCTGCTCCAGTGTGGCGCTCAGTCAAATTCAATAATGGCATGCTTGAGTTCATGCATCGCTTGCTGTACAGCACAGAGCACCTCTGGGAGCTGCAGTTTCCCCCCGGGGGGGTGGAATGAGTTGTAGGTGCTGTGGTGGACACCTTTGGCCCTGATCTTACCCATGTTTGACTCAGGGCTGACCTGGGTTAAGTCCATTCAACTCCTAGCTGGAGGTTTTTTGATAGAAGGTCACATAAATACTATACAAAGGGGTACACTGAGCATTGTGGTCGTATTATGTGCTTTATGTAATATGTGTGTTTTGGCTTATAAATGTTGGTAGTGTTCCACCCTGTAATCAGTTTTGGCCCTGGTTCTTGCTAGGTTCTGGTCAGAACTGATCTGGAGTCAGATGCTGCATGTGCTGTACTGACAGATTTTTAAAAAAAAATTGAAAGGTGCAACAGACTAACAAATGACAAACTGACAAAGTCCTTGACATTATCTCTGCTGACATCACCACATTTGAAACACGCAAGCTGTTGATTGGATGGCTCACTGCAGTGGAAAAATGCGTTGTGAAATGTCAAAGGAGCTAAGTTGTAAGCAACTAGACTTGTTTTTGGAGCTAGCCCCTGGTGCTGGGTTAAGTGTAATGCTTAACATGCTGGGCCTTCTGCAGGATTTCTCGTATGACGACTCGAAGGTGGAGTTTGATGTGGATGCCCCCAGTGGGGTTGTGATGGAGGGCTACCTGTTCAAGAGGGCCAGCAACGCCTTCAAGACCTGGAACAGGTGAGCAGCACCCCCCCCCTCACATTCCCACATGACATTGAGGTGCTGATCATGGAGTGGATTGTTGCCAACTAGAACTGTTGTAGTCCTAAGTAAGCCTGGGAGTCTGATGATCATTATAATATAGATATATACTATTATATACTGGTGTACATGCATAAATTGCATACTTGTAATTGCTGTGTGTGTGTGTGTGTGAGTGTGTGTGAGCATGTGTGAGCGTGTGTGTCTATGTGTATGTGTGTGCTTGTGAGAGAGAGAGGCACAGAGTGCTGTGTGTGTGACACACATTTGTTTTGTTGACGTTTGTATCCCCTCTGGTCTGAGAGTCAATGCTCCTTCTGTTACCTGTCATGCCTAAACAGATCAGCTGTCCCATGCCAGGGCTGCCATTTTTAGACGCAGTACATCAGTCATCAGCACAGTATATTCAATATTCCCTCATTCAGCCCAGAACACTGCTCTCCCATATTATCTCTGAATGTGTTAACCAGACACTAGATCAATATAAACAGCATTTCTTCCTGTAATGCCTTGTTATGCACTATTCACATTACATTACATTACATTACATTACACTTAGCAGACACGTTTTTCCAAAGACAACAAGGAGGATACAGCATGCTAAGGGAACAAGGAATAAACAAAGGCATGGCACCCCCCCCCCCCCCTCCCATATTTGATGATGTAATCCATATTTGATGATGTAATCCATATATAATGATGTCATTTCCAGGCGGTGGTTTTCCATACAGAACAGCCAACTGGTGTACCAGAAGAAACTAAAGGTGAGTGGCACATGTATCTCAAACCACTCTGGGAATGTGGTCAGTTAAAGCCTGATATGATCGGTCAAAGAGCAGAAACAAAGTGTGCTCCACACACATTTTTAAACATAGCGTATTGGGCATGAGCCTTTTATCAGACCTAACTGATGTAACTTTGTTTTTTGGTCCAGCACCCAGATTACTTGAGGCGGATGTGCGTGCTTTAGACCTACACTGGGGTGGTTATGATCAGTGTTAGTAGCTATACCACATCTGGCTCACATCAGGCTCACATCCGACCAAGCCCAGCTCAGAGTCAGCAGCTATACAGAAATCGTTCTCAGGAATTCAGTCCAAAAGCAGAGAGCATACATTTGATCACACGGACTGCACATTATTTTAAACTACATCAGAGTGGTGAGAATCTGAACATTTTAAAACTGAAATCATGTTTGGTAGTGACAGGTAACAAGCTTGTAATAAAAAATACGGTCTACAGTAGTGTATTTAACATCGCGCATATGTGTGTGTAGGGCAGCAGGCCTGTTATATAGATGCATTATAGAGTCATGTGTAAGAAGAGTAGACGCGTGTGTAAGACTCATATCCCATGATGCTTTGCTGCAGGATGTTCTGACCGTGGTGGTGGAGGACCTGCGGCTGTGCTCAGTAAAGCCCTGTGAGGACATCGAGAGGAGGTTCTGCTTCGAAGTCGTCTCCCCAACAAAGTAAGCACCGAGTTACTGTATGCGAGTGTGCGTGTCTGTGCCTTTTGTACCTATATCTGTATGTAGTGTCTGTGTACCCTTCTGCGTGTCTATGTGTGTGTTTGTGCAAGCATGCTTGTGTGTGTGTGTATCTCTGTATGTTGTGTCTGTGTACCCCTCATATGTGTGTATGTGTGTGTTTGTGCATAAGTCCTTGTGTGCATGCTTGTGTGTGTGTGTGTGTGTGTGTGTGTGTGTGTGTGTGTGTGTGTGTGTGTGTGTGTGTGTGTGTGTGTGTGTGTGTGTGTGTATGGTTAGTATTGGCCGTGTTCCTTACTCTCCTGTCCCCCCGTAGGAGCTGTATGCTGCAGGCAGAGTCTGAGAAGCTGAGGCAGGCGTGGATCCAAGCGGTGCAGGCCAGCATTGCCTCCGCCTACAGGGAGATCAGCGACAACTACTACATCGAGGTCTGACTTTACTCCAGTTACACACCAACGCAACACAACTACTATCAACCAGTAATACACGACCGAATCTAACCAGTACACACCACTGCACCACAACACAGTCTAACTAGTACACACCACTGCACCACAACACAGTCTAACTAGTCCACACCACTGCAACACTACACAACACAGTCTAACCAGTACACACCAGTAGTACACAACACAGTCTAACTAGTACACACCAGTAGTACACAACACAGTCTAACTAGTACACACCACTGCAACACTACACAACACAGTCTAACCAGTACACACCAGTAGTACACAACACAGTCTAACTAGTACACACCACTGCAACACTACACAACACAGTCTAACCAGTACACACCACTGCAACACTACACAACACAGTCTAACCAGTACACACCAGAAGTACACAACACAGTCTAACTAGTACACACCACTGCAACACAACACAACACAGTCTAACCAGTACACACCACTGCACCACAACACAGTCTAACTAGTACACACCACTGCAACACTACACAACACAGTCTAACCAGTACACACCAGTACAACTACTACATCGAGGTCTGACTTTACTACAGTTACACACCACTGCAGTACAACACAACACAACGCAGTTTAAGCAGTACACACCAGTACAATGCAGCACAGTCTAACCAGTACATACCAGTAATACACAGCACAGTCTAGACAGTACACTGACTAGCACAACACAGCAGAACACTGTCTTCTTGAGTAGACTCCACTGCAACACAACACAGTCTGGCCATTGTAAAGGGATGTGTTTTCACATGCCCTGTATTTATTTGCCAATAGTTTAATCTGTGTGTACTAAGTTATTACTTTATCTTACATCACTGTTCCCTTAAATGTTTGTTAATGTTATGTGTAATGCATTGCTAAGAGACTTGTGTTTAATTGTTCTTGTCCAACACTTCACATGCATATGTCAAACGTTGCTAGACTGCGACCCTGTGTATATCTCCAGCTGTTATACAGCTCTAGAACAAATTTAGAGGCCACTGCAAATTTTCCTAAAATCAGCATCTCTACATGTATGACATTCATTTCCAGTGTCAGTTGGATTTGGAATTTGGAAGAAATGTTGTCAGTAACAAAAGTCAGAATAAAACAAAAGAATAAAAAAAAATGTTCACTTTACTCACACATATACATATAGTTACATCAGAGAAACTGATAATTTTACAGTGGTCTGTTTTTTTTTTCCAGAGCTGTATATTGGGTGGTGTTGTGGTGCCTGAACTAATCCCAACTCTGTCTGTCTGTCTGTCTGTTTCCATAGCGACTGGATCGCACTGCATCACCGTCGACCAGCAGCATTGAGTCGGCGAGCGAGTCACGCGAACGCAGCGGCAGGGCTGGCGAGACCATCCTGCAGCGGGTGCAGTCGTTGCCAGGCAACGAGCTGTGCGCCGACTGCAGCCAGCCAGACCCTCGCTGGGCCAGCATCAACATGGGTGTGCTGCTGTGTATCGAGTGCTCAGGCATACACAGGTACTAAACACACACACACACACAACACACACACACACACACCACACACACATACCATCAACATAGGCGTGCTGCTGTGTATCGAGTGCTCAGGCATACACAGGTACTAAAAACACACACACACACACACAACACACACACATACCATCAACATGGGTGTGCTGCTGTGTATCGAGTGCTCAGGCATACACAGGTACTAAATACACACACACACACACACACACACACACACACACCATCATCATCATAAGTGCATCATTATAGAAGTACACAGACTTGTATTAATGGTACACATTGTATGAACTAAGACTGGCGCACAGACACACACACACATCCACACACACACACACACACACACACACACACTTGTCTAGCATCTGTTAGACACCTGGGCCTCTGATGTCACATTGAGCTCACACTCAGTACAGGGTCAAAGAGAATATGTGTAACATATGCACCACACACATAAACACACACACACACACACACTCAGACGTCACGCTTAAAGCACGTTTCAGCTCTTGTGGAGATTAAAGGCGGTAGATGGCAAATGGGATTAAATGCTCCCCCTCCTGCTACCACACACTGATGGGGAGGTGCAGTCACTCACTCATTCAGATTAGCACACACAAAGCATACACCCTTTAACTGTGTGTGTGTGTGTGTGTGTGTGTGTGTGTGTGTGTGTGTGTGTGTGTGTGTGTGTGTGTGTGTGTGTGTGTGTGTGTTTGTCCTGTGCAGGAGTTTGGGGGTCCACTGCTCCAAGGTGCGCTCTCTCACACTGGACTCCTGGGAACCAGAGCTGCTGAAGGTTGGTGCAAGAGTCTGTGTACACCTCTAGACATGTACACTTAAACAACCTCGACAGAAACACTCACACACATAGGGGTCTGTGTAAACCTCGACAGAAACACTCACATACGACATAGGTAGGGGTCTGTGTACACCTCTGCAAATTTACATTTAAGGGACCTTGGTAAACTTCCACAGGAACACTCACATACGTAAGAGTCTGTGTACACCTTCACAGAAACACTCACAATCGTAGGAGTCTGTGTACACCTCTACAGAAACACTCACATACATAGGGATCTGTGTAAACCTTGACAGAAACACTCACATACGCAGGGGTCTGTTCACACCTTGACAGAAACACTCACATATGTAGGGGTGTGTGTACATCTCTACAGAAACACTCTCATACATAGGGGTCTGCGCACCCCTCGACAGAAACACTCACATACGTAGGGGTATGTGTACATCTCCACAAAAACTCACAGCGACGTTTAAAGTTTGTGTACATTGTTAATGTCACACATTAAACTTCATAATATTAAACATTGAGGTGTACTTTAGAATGCGAGTCTAATGAGTCAAAAGATGTGTAGGGCATTTAGTGTAATATTTTATTCATCTGAGAATAGTAGATACAGAAAATATATTCCACATTAAAAATACTGTTACTGTTTAATGAACACATTTGCTGTTTAATTACTGTTTAATGAACACATTTTAATGGATGTGTCTGTAGCTGATGTGTGAGCTGGGGAATGCCGTCATCAACCATATCTACGAGGGAGCCTGCGAGGAGAGAGGTCTGAAGAAGCCGGGCCCATCCAGCTCACGGTGAGAGACAGGCAGCTGCCATTTTGTCTCTAGAGACACTATAAGGGTGTTACTTAAAGCAGCCTCCAAATGTCGCATGTGTGCTATGCGAATGCTAGACATGTCAATCACCATTTTGGCGTGTATTATAGTCACGGTAGCCAAAACTCTCGTGCTGGTACAATAATGGTAGTGACCACAACCCCAATTACAGTTCATTAGTCAGATTATGTAGACCACAGCAGCAACCCTGTTATGGTACAACACTGACAGAGAGGGGGTGAGGGGGCTTCACAAGAAGCCGCATCAGTGGCGGCCATTATGGCCCGGGATGCTCCAGATGCACAGTGTCAGTGTCACTAACCACTGTAATGGCTGAAAAGGCCTTTGCGTTGTGTGCTGTGTTGTGCTGTGTCACTGGAGGGTAATCCCCCGCCATGGGCGCCTCTGTGGTGAAGTGTCCAGTACAGTGGGGGCCATTGTGGGCTGATTAGCTGCAGTAAATGATGGTCGACATGGAGTCTTCATACTGCAATTTTCCCAGGGACTCCAGAGGGGGTTTGAGTTAGGCTTTTTTGTGTGTGTGTGTGTGTGTGTGTGTGCGTGTGTGTGTGTGTGTGTGTGTGTGTGTGTGTGTGTGTGTGTGTGTGTGTGTGTGTGTGTGTGTGCGTGTGTGTGTGTGTTGTGGTTAGTTCCTGTTGTCCCCATTAAAGAAGAGGACTACTTGTGGCACCAATGTTCTCCAAGCGTAACTTAATTAGTGCTGGTATGTGCTGTGGCAGTGCTCTGGTTTTTGAATGTGTGTGTGTGTGTGTGTGTGTGTGTGTGTGTGTGTGTGTGTGTGTGTGTGTGACTGACTGGTACAGGATTATAGCGTGCTAAATGAGTGTGATAAGTGGGGTGCTGTTGAGTAAATTTTTCACTGACACACTTTGGGCTTGTTTGAAATGGCTGGCTGGCTTAAAGCAATGCATTCTGGACTTAAAATAGTGGCGTTTGTGAACAACCCCATTCGAATGTCACTGTACTTTTGCGAGCCGTGCTGGTTCCAGCTTGTTGGCACCAGCACCTGTCATTTTTCAGTGGAAACAAGCAGAACCAGTTCCAGATTGGGTACCGGCACTGTGGTGGTGGAACCGTGCTATATGAGGGACTAGAATATGTATAAAATACTGTATGAATTATAAAATTAGTAACGAATTGATGAAAAAATTGCTGAAAAAAAATAATGAAATCCATGTTGACCTAACTCTCATCGGATCTCAATCTGTCAATGGTTCTGGTTGAGAACTAACTGTGGTGTGTTTGGTTTCTGGTTCCTGCAGGCAGGAGAAGGAGACCTGGATCAAGGCCAAGTACGTGGAGAGGAAGTTCCTGAAGAAGATGTGTGGCTCCGAGGCTCTCGTCGAGGCCGACAGGAAGTCGCATCACTGGAACGCCAAGAAGTGCCGCCGGCAAAACAGTTCCGTCCGGGCGCCGAAAACTCGCCAGAAATACCGGCACGACCCCTGCAGTGCATCGCCTGGCAACCTCTCCTCAGGTTTTACTTACTCCAACCTTACCCTTAACCTTTCAACTTTGACCCTACTCAACACATACCTACTGTCCAGGCTTGAGCATTTTCACTGTATTGGTGTTAAAAATATAAGGTGTTTGGTACAGACAACCTGGCATGGCCATAGCCTTCTGTGTTGTTATGAAAAACTTTATTCAACCAAGTGTTATTTTAGAACTGCTAATTTGTTAAAGACACTTATACATTTGTGTGATCAATATTAAATTATTAATCATGATTTTACCTTTATATGATGGTATTAAATCATCATATGCAATTATACCCCTGCTACGTTAATTAATATTTGATGATTGAGTATCATCAACCCATCCATGTGTGAACATTAAATCATTTCAAGCAAGAGTGGTTTTCCTGTGTGAATTCTTCATCATTAATTCTTCAATCATTAATTGCATCCATGTCTTAGTAATGTGCAGTATGATAGATGAAACGTGGTCACACTTCCATATGCTAGTGTTGAATGTTTAAACACTTGAGAATCTGAAGTGATTGAGAATCTCTGTTGTGTGTGTGTGTGTGTGTGTGTGTGTGTGTGTGTGTGTGTGTTTGTGTGTGTGTGTGTGTGTGTGTGTGTGTGTGTGTGTGTGTGTGTGTTGTCATTCCAGCAGCAGCAGCAGCAGCAGCAAAGATCCGTAGGGAATCACTCTTCTGCCCGGACGAGCTTGACTCGCTCTTCTCCTACTTCGACAACGGCTCAGGCCCCCGCAGTAAGTCTGACCACGTGGCCCAGAACCGGCCCTCATTCGGCCCAGTTCGAGGTTCGAGACATGGCAGTTGGCAGATTTGTCTTTTGTGCCTCAAGCATGTGTTTTTTTTAACATTCTATAAAAGAATACATTCTATAACTGTGAGATTCTACAATTACACTCTATGGTCCCTAATATTCTTTAGAACATTCATCCTCTCAGCATTCCTACTGTGACGGTGCCTAGCAGTGTGTAAGTGACATGTCCTTGGCTTGGCGCTCATTGGCCCCGCAGGTCTGAGCAGTGACAGTGGCCTGGGTGGCAGTACTGATGGCAGCACAGACATCCTGGTGTTCGGCTCTGTCGTGGACAGCGTCACCGAAGAAGGTGAGTCATGGAAACAGCTGGGGGCATCACCAGCATTCAGCTGGGGGCATCGCCAGCATTCAGCTGGGGGCATCGCCAGCATTCAGCTGGGGGCATCGCCAGCATTCAGCTGGGGGCATCGCTAGCATTCAGCTGGGGGCATCGCTAGCATTCAGTTGGGGGCACCGCTAGCATTCAGCTGGGGGCATCGCTAACATTCAGCTGGGGGCACCGCTAGCATTCAGCTGGGGGCACCGCTAGCATTCAGCTGGGAGCATCGCTAGCATTCAGCTGGGGCCATCGCTAGCATTCAGCTGGGGGCATCGCTAGCATTGCTAGCATTTAGTAAAAAGAAGGGGTGCCACCAGGGTCATAGCCAGAAATCATGAAATGGGTGGGCCCAGAAAAAAGTCAGGTGAGCTTTTTATTACTAAAACAGTCAATTGAACTTATAGAGCCTTCTGATTGGGTGGGCTTGACTGACAAGTGGGTGGGCACAAGCATTTCTAGCATTCAGAAAACAGGGAACATGTGTAGAGGCAGACTGGCTTTCAAGGCCAAAAGCAGACAGTGATTATAAAACAACTGTAGTAGTATTCATCACTCTCGAAATAAGGTTCAATTGTTTCTATGTAATTCTGTTGTAATTTTATGCTCCGAATTAAATTAAATTATACCAGAAATAAAAACATAGCAAGAATAAGAAATCAGGGATTTTTAAAAACATTTGTAATTGAATTCATAGCCTGCTCTAAAACATATCATTAAAGCATCACTTAGTTTTTTCAATCTTAAAATAATGTTTCCAAAATTGTTTCAGTGGTTCATCAACTTGTAACGGCACTTCTGAATTTGCTTTACGGCCCTCCATGGGCTTTAACAACACTGTGCAAGTTTGGAAAAGTGGGTCAATCCAAACCGTAGTTGGAACTAGATGTACCGCATAGCGGTACATGGTATGACCGCCGCAGTATATTGAAATGTGGGAACTGTTGGTGTGATGAGTGTGTGATAGAGCAGTGTTGTGAGGTGAGAATTTCTGTGGAAATGATTTCCTGTAAGTGGGCATGGATGTGGGTTTTGAATGTGTAGTGTGAAGGACTGATTTGTGAAGGCAAGGAATCGGCAAAATGAGATTTTGTACAATTACAGCGCCCCCTATGGACCAAATTTTATGGCATGTTCTGTGGTGTTAGAGGTCTTTGTGGTGATCGTGCATGATGCATTTTGTGCAGTTCCCACCTTCTCGGTCCAAGATATTGGCAACTCAAAATCCCAATTTTTGCATTTACCCTTATCACTAGGTGGCGCTATGCTTCAAGTGAGAGTTTATGGGCTGGGTCAATATGCCTCTGTAACACCTACATACTAACACAAAATCGTTGTCTTGGGCAAAATTGTTGATGAGTTATTTAACAAAAACTGTTTTTCAACACCTAGCTTCGGCGATAAACATCGCCCCGTATGACAAAATGTCACAAAATTTAGTACACATGAAAAGAAAGATGTTTAGAGATGGCATGTCAACTTTGACCAAATTTGAGCAATTAAAAGCCAAGATACGGCCATTTGAAGAATTTTAAGCTACGTGTTAAATGTTCATTGACGTGTAACTTCGGAACGGTTTATCTCAAGATAAATCCTTTGATAACTTTTTGTCAGCATTGTCTGTAGATGACATATACCAAATTTGGTGAGATTCACATGAACGGCCTATGACGAGTTCATTCAGATTCGTTTTCGCAATATTAAAATTTCACGGAAATTGTTCTCGTTGGAAGTGGGCGTTGACCAGTGTTTTCAATGCGTGAGGGTCAACAGATTTCATGATAAAAAAAAAATAGTTGTAAACGTAAGCATTCTCTAGATAATAGGCAAAATGACATTTTCTACAATTACAGCGCCCCCTATGGACCAAATTTTATGGCATGTTCTGTGGTGTTAGAGGTCTTTCTGGTGATCGTGCATGACGTATTTTGCACAGTTCCCACCTTCTCGGTCCAAGATATTAGCAACTCAAAATCCTAATTTTTGCATTTACCCTTATCACTAGGTGGCGCTATGCTTCAAGTGAGAGTTTATGGGCTGGGTCGATACATCTCTGTAACACCAACATACTAACACAAAATCGTTGTCTTGGGCAAAATTGTTGTTAAGTTTTTTAACAAAAACTGTTTTTTGACACCTAGCTTCGCCAATAAACATCGCCCCCTATGACGAAATGTCACAAAATTTAGTACACATAAAAAGAAAGCTGTTTAGAGATGGCATGTCAACTTTGACCAAATTTGAGCAATTAAAAGCCAAGATACGGCCATTTAAAGATTTTTAAGCTACGTGTTAAATGGTCATTGACGTATAACTTCGGAACGGTTTATCTCAAGATAAATCCTTTGATAACTTTTTGTCAGCATTGTCTGTAGATGACATATACCAAATTTGGTGAGATTCACATGAACGGCCTATGACGAGTTCGTTCAGATTCGTTTCCGCAATATTAAAATTTCACGGAAATTGTTTTCGTTGGAAGTGGGCGTCGACCAGTGTTTTCAATGCGCGAGGGTCAATAGATTTCACGATAAAAAAGAAATTGTTGTAAACATAAGCATTCTCTAGATAATAGGCAAAATGACATTTTCTACAATTACAGCGCCCCCTATGGACTACATTTTATGGCATGTTCTGTGGTGTTAGAGGTCTTTGTTGTGATCGTGCATGACGTATTTTGTGCAGTTCCCACCTTCTCGGTCAAAGATATTGGCAACTTAAAATCCCAATTTTTACATTTACCCATATCACTAGGTGGCGCTATGCTTCAAGTGAGAGTTTATGGGCTGGGTCAATACATCTCTGTAACACCGACATACTAACACAAAATCGTTGTCTTGGGCAAAATTGTTGACGAGTTATTTAACAAAAACTGTTTTTTGACACCTAGCTTCGCCAATAAACATCGCCCCCTATGACGAAATGTCACAAAATTTAGTACACATAAAAAGAAAGCTGTTTAGAGATGGCATGTCAACTTTGACCAAATTTGAGCAATTAAAAGCCAAGATACGGCCATTTGAAGATTTTTAAGCTACGTGTTAAATGTTCATTGACGTGTAACTTCGGAACGGTTTATCTCAAGATAAATCCTTTGATAACTTTTTGTCAGCATTGTCTGTAGATGACATATACCAAATTTGGTGAGATTCACATGAACGGCCTATGACGAGTTCGTTCAAATCCGTTTTCGCAATATTAAAATTTCACGGAAATTGTTTTCGTTGGAAGTGGGCGTCGACCAGTGTTTTCAATGCGTGAGGGTCAATAGATTTCACGATAAAAAAAAATTGTTGTAAACATAAGCATTGTCTAGATAATAGGCAAAATGACATTTTCTACAATTACAGCGCCCCCTATGGACCAAATTTTATGGCATGTTCTGTGGTGTTAGAGGTCTTTGTGGTGATTGTGCATGACGTATTTTGCGCAGTTCCCACCTTCTCGGTCCAAGATATTGGCAACTCAAAATCCCAATTTTTGCATTCACTCATATCACTAGGTGGCGCTACGCTTCAAGTGAGCGTTTATTGGCTGGGTCGATACATCTCTGTAACACCGACATACTAACGCAAAATCGTTGTCTTGGGCAAAATTGTTGGCGAGTTATTTAACAAAAACTGTTTTTTGACACCTAGCTTCGCCAATAAACATCGCCCCCTATGACGAAATGTCACAAAATTTAGTACACATGAAAAGAAATCTGTTTAGAGATGGAATGTCAACTTTGACCAAATTTGAGCAATTATTAGCCAAGATACGGCCATTAGAAAAATTTTAAGCTACGTGTTAAATGTTCATTGACGTGTAACTTCGGAACGGTTTATCTCAAGATAAATCCTTTGATAACTTTTTGTCAGCATTGTCTGTAGATGACATATACCACATTTGGTGAGATTCACATGAACGGCCTATGACGAGTTCGTTCAGATTCGTTTTCGCAATATTAAAATTTCACGGAATTTTTTTTCGTTGGAAGTGGACGTCGACCAGTGTTTTCAATGCGTGAGGGTCAATAGATTTCACGATAAAAAAAAAATTGTTGTAAACGTAAGCATTGTCTAGATAATAGGCAAAATGACATTTTCTACAATTACAGCGCCCCCTATGGACCAAATTTTATGGCATGTTCTGTGGTGTTAGAGGTCTTTGTGGTGATCGTGCATAACGTATTTTGCGCAGTTCCCACCTTCTCGGTCCAAGATATTGGCAACTCAAAATCCCAATTTTTGCATTTACCCTTATCACTAGGTGGCGCTATGCTTCAAGTGAGAGTTTATGGGCTGGGTCGATACGTCTCTGTAACACCGACATATCACAAAAATTTCATGTTGTTGGGTGAAACGTTCATTGAGTTATTCAGCAAAAACTTTTGCCGGTCTCCCCCTCTTTAACGGACACTGGCACAGCGGGGGGGTGGCCCTGGGGGACCAAAAGGCGTTATTCGCTCACAAACTTCTTGGGCTACATGCCTACAAACATTCATGTCTCCCCGAGTTTCAGTGTCCCGGGAATCGTTGACGAAAAATCGGTGAAAAAAAAAAATAAAAATAAAAAAAAAAAAAAAAAAAAAGGGAAAAATTTTGCAGCAACTCCAATATGACCGCTTTCGCTAGCTTCGCTAGCGGCGGTCATAATAAGACATAAGAAAGACAATTCCGCTACCAACCTGTAGCGCGACCGAAGAGGAAAAATGCTTCAGAGTTGCTTTAACATATGACCAAAACCGACCCTGACCTCTGACCTTTAGAGTGCGAGGACTCGGAGGAGTCGAGTGAGGAGGTGGAGGCAGAGGCGGAGCTGGAGCCGTCGGAGGCGTCGGACCCCGAGGATGTGCGCGACCTCCACCCGGGGGCGCTGTTGCTCAAGGCCTCGCTGGCGCGGAATCTTCCGCTCATGGCGGAGGCCCTGGCTCACCGCGCCGACGTCAGCACCACCAACGAGGAGGACGACGGCAAGAGCGCGCTCATCTACGCCGTCACAGGGGTGAGCAGGGCCGCCCATAAGGGGGATGGATATGAAAGCTTTTGGGGGGCCCAGCCGCCAGGGGGGCCCCAGTCAAATGAAAACCATAGGTCTTACATCTTTTCAGGGGTCCAGCCTGGGGGTTAGTACTTGCAGAATAAAAAGACAGACTTGCAGACTCGCAGAATGTTTCTCAGAGCTTGGTACACTATGATTCTAGGATTTAAAAAAAAAAACATTTTCATCGCTCATGTCACATTCTACCGTTAATGGATTAGTTTTATTATACAGTATTTACATTTATGTGTATAACATATTTATCTAACAGTACACCTGTCACCACTTTCTTTATGTCTTTCTCTCTGTCTCCCTGTTTTCATTCTCTCTCTCTATCTCTGTCTCTGTCTGTCTTTGTCCCTTTTTCTCTTTTTTCTGTCTGTCTCTGTCTGTCTGCCTGTCTGTCTGCCTGTCTGCCTGTCTCTCTCTGTCTCTCTCTCTCTGTCTCTCTCAGGGTTCTCTGGTGGCGTGTGAGCTGCTGCTGCAGAATGGGGCAGATGTGAACCAGAGAGACATGAGGGGCAGAGGGCCCCTACACCATGCCACACGCCTCGCACACACAGGGTACACGCACGCGCGCACACACACACACCACGCCACACGCCTCACACACAGGGTACACACACACCACACCACACACAGGGTACACACACACACGCGCACCACACCACACACCTCACACACACAGGATACACACACACACATGCACCACGGTACATGCCTCGCACACAAAGGGTAAACACACACACACACACACACAAAAGGAGAACTTCCAATCACATAAGCTGTAATTGGTCTCTAAGTCTCTGTAAGCCACCCACTTAATGTTTCCTGTTGTTGGTGCACATTACACTCATGCCCAACAGCTTCTTGCCAATATGATGATGTTCATATTTTTAAATAAGACTCAAGTCTTCAATAAGACTTGAACCTGGAAGAAGAAGCTGATGAACCTATTTACTGAGCTGTGTGTGTGTTTGTGTGTGTGCAGGCAAGTGTCTTTGTTCCTGAAGCGAGGAGCCTCTCAGACAGAGATGGATGAGGACGGCCAGGACCCCCTGAGCATCGCTGTACAGGCGGCTAACGCAGACATCGTCACCCTGTGAGTACAACTCCACACGCACACACACTTAATGCAGACATCGTCACCCTTTGAGTACAAAACCCAACTCACACACACACACACACATGTGCGCACACACACACACACAGCCACAAAGAAACACCTACTTCCACACACATTCATGTTGCTTTATCAACCACACACAAAGGTGACTTCACCCACCCAGCCACACACACACAGATGTGAGGGTTTTTACAACCTCTCCATTGTTTCTCCTCTGTCTCTGTCTCCCTACCTCTCTCCCTGTCTCTCTCTCTCTCCCTCCCGCTCTCTCTCTCTCCCTCCCTCTCTCTCTTCTCAGATTGCGGTTAGCGCGGATGAACGAGGAGATGCGGGAGTCGGACGGGCCGCTCCAACCAGGTCACTACCCCAGCAGTAGCCCCACAGAGCAGCAGTATAGGAAGTGCATTCAGGAGTTCATCTGTCTCACCATAGACGAGTGCTAGGCCTGGCCACTGGGTGGTGCTGTGTCACCATAGACCAGTGCTAGGCTTGGCAAAAGGGGGGTGCCACCAGGGGACTCTTTAGGGGACAGAAGGTCAGGGGTTACAGGGATGGAGTTATTAAGGTATCCCATAGTTAATGCAGAACAGTAGATTTTCTATAAGGCTGTCTATTAAGCCATTTCAAATGACACATGCTGAGAGCCCATGTCTGTAAAAGCAATCCGCTATAGACCGTGGATCCCAATCATGAAGAACTGTACACCTCTAAATTGGCTGGCCAATGGCCCTGCCAGCCAAATCTAGCTATGTGTAATGAATGCCAGGTAGCACAGTTTGGCATAGAACGTTAGTATACCTCCCTCCCGACATCTCAAAAAGGTACGCTACTGGCTGAGCTAAGAACCAGGCTATTTAGCACATCTGTCTCTCATACCAGAGTTCCTCTGAGGTCGCAGGTTCAAGACTGGGTCTGAACTGTGCAGGAAGACCTTGGTTACATATGCCACCATAACACGCCGTCCAGCCTCTGTAATAGGGTGCCTGGGCTGAGGCTTATCGTCATGAAGATATGTGAAGTAGTCCATGTTATAGTAACTCAGCATTGGCACTTCCCTTTGGGTTTGGGATTTTTAATTCGTCATGGTGTCTGCAAATAAGCAAACTATAACTTTGATACAGATGTATTTCCTGCCAGTATTGTTATCAGAAGACCTTAAATGACCAGATCAACACTCCTGAGTGAGAAACAGTATTAAACGAGGCAGACCATATTTCTATTCACAAATACAGGGGGCAAGACCACCCCTCACCCCCAAAACTGCTTCGTTTCACCTTGCAAGTTAGTGTCTGTGTGTGTGTGTGTGTGTGTGTATGTAGGCCCATACTGTGCTGCTGAAGAGGATTAACCAGTAAACAAGCCTCATATTGACACTGACTGCCCTCCTCCACCCCCCATAACCCCTAGCATATGGGGAGAAGATGCCCCCCCCCCCCCCCCCCCCCCCCCGAAAAAGAGACTATTACTGTTACTTAAAGGAGCACCCCTCCTCCCTCCTCCGTGTGTGGGGACGATGTCGTAAACCTGTGAAACTGTTTTACCTGTGTCTAACTGTTACTAGTGGCATGATGTCCGTCCGTAGTGGCATCCGGTGATATGTGTGTGTCGTGTTGAGGGTCCGGAACCCTCGCGTGGTTAGCCAGAGAGGCGGAGTGGCCGTAGTGGGGTCCTCGCAACGCAAGGGGACAGTGCTTGTGACAGGCAGGGACTGAGACCCTTCTGAGAGAGTGTTAGTGAGAGTGTGTGAGAGAGAAACAGAGATTATGCAGAAGATGCTGTCATTTCAGAATGAAATGCTAGAACATGGAGAGATTTTTTTTAATGGCAACTGTGTGCACTTTTCCTTCGTACAGTATTTTATTGGTATTATTTTTGTATCATTTCATTTCTATATGTAGTTAGAAAAATGATTTGTGTCATGTCGTCATGGTTTTATTTATATTTGTTTTGTTTTGTTTTTTTGTACCCAGAGGACTTGTGCAATGATCACTGACATGTGCAGAACATCTGTGATTCTGTGATTTCTGTTTATTCGTTCGCTTGCTTGCTCGTTTGTTTTTGTTTGTTAGTTCGTCCTGACCGTATCTGATATTTTATGGGTATATTTTCTATTGGCCTTGCTTTGAGAGTGCATGCCCATAATAGATTGGCATGGTGCTTCTCTTCATGCAGAGTCCTCCTCATTTACAAAGACGGCACTAGTGATCCAATTAGAGATGTTTAAAATTAGAGATGGCCTAATTTATTTATAGAGATAGTAGTGATATTGCTATATACGTATTTACCAGTATTTTTATGTCCCCAGAATGCATATGCCAAATAACATTTGGTGTTTTTCTGTAAATCTGACCTACTTTTCTCAGTATTTCCTCATAGATCTACCTTTTTTATAATGCTCAGTACTGTCACATTCTCTCTGTAATATCTTTCAAACTAACCACATTGTATGTTGTGTGGGCTGCGCTTTGAGAATGCCATTGTAAGAGGCTTCCTAATTTTGCATCAGTGCAAGTCCCTGTCAAACTATGGTATCTGTAACTTTAACAATATGTAGCATGCTGTTCATTGAGCAGACCAGAATGTTCCATTTGAGATGATGGTTAACTCTCCCTGCCATTGTGTCTGTTCAACACACAAAAAACTTCCTTTGCCATTATAATGCACCTCATTGCATACTTTCTTCACTGAAAGGTTAGTAGAAAGATTTGGTCATAGGTGGATTGGCAAAAGACCATCAGTGTTTAATTATGGGAACAAGTACCACATATCAGAAGCCCTCTGTTACTGTTAATTGAACATATTCTGTGAAAACATTTTGATTTTATGTACAGGACATTTTATGCACCAGTTTCAAAAACATAATCTTCAATTTTACAGTGAACCATTACAGTATCTGTATGTTACAGTGCACCATAATATCGCATCCTTACAGTAAACATTACAGTATCTTTTCCTTACCATAAACACATTGTTCACATATTGGCCTTCGTGACTGGCCAGCAAGACTGTTATGTGTTGTGTCTTCGAGTCTTTGGGTGAGAGGCGATCTTTCATTAATGTGCTGTAAATATCATCTAGCCTCTCTCTTCTTTTTCACTGCTCAACTGTTCCTGCTCAGCTGTAACTGCTTACCGTGTTCTGCAGTCTTCTTACCTCTCTTCTCTCTTCTTTGTGGGATGACGGTCTTTATTGGGAGACATCTTGGGTTACATTTCTGTACTTCACATTCTGCTGGAAACTTATACAAACATTTCCGCTGGTTCTGGAGATGCTGAGAACAAAAATATAAATAAAAAAATGGAAAAAAGAAACTCATCTTTCGTTGTCTCTGCCTCTTTTCTGTCATATTTGGACTTGGTTTTGATGAAAGACTCTCTCTGAAATGCGTTTATATGGATAGCTACAGCTGACTGTACCATTACCTCTCCGGTGGCCTTTGGGTGGATGCTTTGGGTGTTGTTGATGGTGGTGGTTTGGGGTGTGGGGTGGAAAAAGTGATTCCTCTCAACACACAACACTCATAACTTTGCTATTTTATGAAACAATACCATTTCACATATAGTCACACTTATTAAGTTATTTTACAGATCACGTACATATGAACACATAACGGTTTATTAGTTCACAAGGCACTCATTATTTTAATTTATATTGATGATGCCAGAGCACTTTACACTGACCGTCTCCTGATGGCATAATATTCAACCTCACAGGCCTCCCTGTTGTGTTAATGCATTAACCTGTAAGTGTTTCTCTTCTCACATTACTCCCAATCTAATTTGAAATCTGACGAAAGGTTTAAGAAATGTATTACGTTTCCTCACTCCAGTATGTATGGGCTTTCTGTGTGATGGTTAGTTTGTGTTATGCAACCTGCAGGCTCTGGACACAGCGCTCACCGTAAAGGGTGACCCAGAGGTGTGTGATGGTAAGAGGGTAATGGGGTAGATGAGTTAATTCTGACTCTTGATGTTTTGTACAGCTGACACAGGAAGTCCCACCTCTCCTCCGTCGAAGTTCAAGCAGAAGGATGTTCGAGATCGAGTGAGTGGCATGTCCTGGTCGGCGTTTGGACTGGTTGTGGTGTGGGACTGGGGATAGGGTTGGCTTGGGTGTGGGAATGGGTCGGTGATTTCTCCATGGTACTTGGCTTTCCTTTGCTTTAGGTCTTCAGCTAGTCACTAGTCTAGCTACTGTAGGTAAATGTGTAGTTCAACACCAGTAAAACAGAGCATTCTTTTGAGATTTGGACCTGCTACTAATACGGTGCTATGGTCAAAGTCACAGCTATGAAACAGCCCTAATTTTAATACATTATATAAGTGCGCTATCTGCCTGTCATTACACTGTGTCTTCTATGAGGCTGTCTTCTGTCTGTCTTTCTATCCGTCTATCTACCTGTCTGTCTGTTATTACACTATGTCTCATATGAGGCCATCTATCTGTCTATCTTCTTTCTCTCTCCCTTTCTGTCTGTCTGCCTGTCTGTCTGTCTGTCATTACACTGTGTCTTATATGAGGCCGTCTGCTGCAGGTGTCCCCTCACGCCCTGGCGTCACTGGGCAGTTTTCGGACGTGGCGCCTTTCGTCCCCCAAAAGCTGACTGACCAACACGAGCGTACCTCCCACCCCAGAGAAGGGCCATGCTGGGGAAAACCTTGGGTACATTTGAGGATTGTCTGCATGGCAACCACCCCAACAACCGCACCTTTTAGTGTTCCTCCGTGACGGGCTGATTGGAGTCTTGGGACATGTTTAAAATAGCTGTGGCCGAGAGACGTTTGTGCACTCGGGAGAGTCTGAACAGAGGGCTGATATTTGTGCATTCAGGATAGTCGGAACAGAAGGCTGGTATTCTCAGCTGCCCTCCATCTTGTCATCATGTCATCAGAGGTCATGGGACATGTGTGAAATATGTGCAAACAGATAACAACCTTCAGTTGAGTATTTCTTCACCGCTTACCTAATAAGGGTAAGAGACATCAATCAGTAGTATTAAGCTAATTCGTTTTCTAAATTGGGTATTAGTGTTTCTGTATGGTATTATTTTTCCCCTCATTGATGCACTCAAGCTTTTATCATGGCAAAGTCCCATGGCTGGGATTTAAACTTACATATTGCATTGGATTTATGTATTGCACTTACAGGTTGATGATTTAATGTCCAAAAAAGACAAAACAGATAGATAATGGGTGTTTACAAATGCACCCACATTTCTCCCACTATTTACTCCTTACAGGCATAATTAACATCCTTGAACAGAGATGGCAGATCTATGCCTGAGGGTGTTGGTGTGATTTAACTACTGCACTGGAATATCCTGCAATTGTGTGTTCTAGAATGGCTTTGTGGGCAGTTAAATTATGTGCTTGTGCCCTCTAGTGGTCCCTGGATATGCATTCCTTGTCTTCAGAATAAATTTGTTCTGCTGCATTTGTCTGAAATAAAAGGTTTCCCATCATTGCATACAATGCCTCTATTCTGGAAGTTATGTAACTTTTGCATTTCTATTTTTAGTTCCTATGTATTTTTAGTTATCTACATGTAAAGTGCAATGTAGTTGTATAATATAATTTCAAATGTGTTTACATAATATTAAAAATCAACTAAACAGCTGTTTACAAGCGTCAGTGAGGATTGGAGACACAACATAAAAAAACAAACATTAATATTTACTGGCGCACTATGGGGGTGGGAGAATTTAAATTACAATTCTAAGGGCTTACCAGAGAGGAGGGCCTTTCAGGAAAGGAAAACTGCAATCCACAGGCCTCAACATTTCTAGCAGTGCTCATGACTGCTATACTGGAGAAAAAAAGACTCACGAGGTACACAAGGCTACAAATTCATGTTTGCTCAATGTGTGACGTAGAGTAGTGATGCAACTCAACCTAGATGAGGCAACAGGGCCAACCTGAACAGAGGCAAAGGGGCCCCTCACTGGTCAGAGTAAATTCCAGCTACTACTGACAAACAACATCAGACAAGTGAGCTTCTCCTACAAGTTTTGTAAAGATCTTGCTTCAGAAGATACATACTGTACTACTTCTGTTGTGGGCTCCCTCTCCTTGCCCAGTCTGAAGAACTGTTTAAAGCGCTGCATAGAACCAACTAAAAAAAGGCCAATTTGCTGAATGACTCTTTTCTCATTGGTACAGACATTATACCAATGGTCAGTAGCCTCAATGGTGAGGAGGTCAGTAGCATGTTGCATGTTGCCTTAATTTTTAAGTTGGTTGTACGCAGTGGTTAAATTGAGTTTTGTAAGGAGGGGGAGGCCTTCTTTACTCATAGTGGTCAATATCCCCCTCTTTTGTATTACTATAAATACTGTAGCAAAGGGAGCTCAGCTCCGGTTGGCTGTCACGCTGAGGTGAGGAGGCAGAGCTGAGTGTAGTGTGTAGATGACCACACGTTATACGGTGTCAATGACGACTGAGAACATGAGTACTACTTCTCTTCTGAACAGCAAGAAAGTGGTCAGACTGGACTTTGGTGGTGAGCCAAAGTGTTGTACCTCAGCCTGGCTGTACAGGTGAAAGACTGCATAAGGGTCATTCCGTATCAAATCAACAAATGGCCGACAGTCACCCTCTCCAAAAAAATCTGAAAAAAATCACAGCTGTTTGTACATCCAACCTATGTATAAATCTTAAATATTAAGTCTGTATCACTAATAGCTCCAAAACTACAGCCCTTTGAAATTTCAGGTCATTTTGGGAATTCTGGTGAACAAGCCTTTTGCTCAACTTCCGACATTGCTGGCTCTTTTAGTATTCCACACACATTAGTGTAACTATGTGAAAAGAAATGCATTTTCCTGTAGAATTCAAAAATCAAATCAGATCAGATGTATCTTGTGTAATTCTTCCTCTCCAAAGCTGTGAAAATGGCTATAGATTCAATATGTGAAATGACACCACCACTTTTGAGGGCTTCTCGTTCAAAAAGTATGGGACACAAATTTATCAGATTATTTTTTCCAGTCATATACGGATTATAATGTCATGCCTATGCATTAACCTTTGCTGATATTGTTTTCATATGGTCAGTGTATTTTCTTGAAGTTAGGCTTGATTTTCAAAAAGGCTGTTTTCATCTTGTCATTTCACCATGTGGACAGTTCACAGGATTTTTTTTTAACATTTTCCCATAATCATCCTGTATGTGAGGATTATTTGTCCAAAATTTGGATTTGTTGCTGAGTCTCTTTAGTGAGATATGATGTTTTGGAAAAAAATGTCAGTAATTCCATGGAGTTGGATTGATCGGCAGTACCACATGTTGTGCTCTTTTAATACAATGGAAGTCAATGATAGGGTAGCATGTCATTTACAGGAAAAGCTGCCAAACAAACTTTGTGTTACAATTAAACCAATTGCACTGTCAATGTCATTTTTGAGCAGGATTTTATTGTACAGCACACAAAAAGCAAGGCAACACTGAAAAATGGCATTTTGTATTATGACATTTTTTTCAGTTTTCCCTTGCTTTTTGTGTGCTGTACAATAAAACCCTGCTCAAAAATGACCTTGACAGTGCAATTGGTACAGCTTTTCCTGTAAATGACATGCTTGTTCACCAGAATTCCCAAAATGACCTGAAATTTCAAAGGGCTGTAGTTTTGGAGCTATTAGTGATAAAGACTTAATATTTAAGATTTATACATAGGTTGGATGTACAAACGCTGTGAATTTTTTTTTTTTTCCCAGATTTTTTGGAGAGGGTGACTGTCGGCCATTTGTTGATTTGACACGGAATGACCCATAAACAGATTCTTGGTCAGGGGCATGGGCTCATTCCTTCAATTCCTGCTTGCTTTTCATTTCCACACAGATTTTAATGACGTAAAGGCCTCTATTCTTCTTATAACTGTTTCTAAACCTCCATAGCCATTTTTCGGAAAAAAACAGAACTAAAATAGATAGTTTTGTAATCTTCTTGCATTACTTAACAAACTGATGTAAGTGGCCCGCTGTTAAATTGTTGTTGTAAAAACATCTCCCTCTAGCTGTGGGGAAAAGAAATTGAAATAGAGTGGGGAAGTTCGTGTAGTGGTGTCGGCCTCGCATTTGTCTGGATCACGGATTTGATATAGTCTGACGCTTGGTCTACCCATCGACAGACTTCTTCTGGAATCTGGAAAGGTAATTAATCATAGTAATGTTGTTTACTGTATTGATTAAACGCCCAGTTAAATGCATTTTACTTACTGTCGTGACACCAAGTAACGTTAATTTCAGGGAGCTAAGATAGTTAGCTTGCCAACTAACATACAGTGAAGCAGCTCCAAACTCGAGATGGAGATGTTTACTGGGTGGCTTGATGTTAATTTGACAGCCTACTGTCAGATGTAGAAAATGTTATGTCCTTGTAGTTGCGCTAAATTGGTTGTGTTTTTGTCATTCTGAGACTGATTTTAAATCTTGGCAGCCAGCTGGTCAATACATATGGACAGCTTCCACGCTAACTACCATGGCTAAGTTAGCTAACATTAGCTGAGGAAGTGATAGAGCTAGCTGTCGCTGCAGCTAACTAGGATAGCTTGTCGACATTACAGCGGTTTTGTTTGGGTTTTGGCAACAAGTTTACTTAAACACGCAGATGGTTTCAGTCGTCACAAATGTATCAGATACTATAATATTCTTTGTTTGCAGCGTATGAGAAAACGGCTCATTTTGCTCATTGGCCACGAAAGTAAATAAAGCGTTAACTCAACTTCATGACCCTTTCCAGTTGGCTTACCTTAGCCAGTTTTACAGCTAGCCAGTGCTAGTAGGATAGCCAATTTAACTAGCTAGCACGGTAGGCTGACTGTCAACAGTAGTGTTGGCTAACTGCGTGTAAGAACGTCCTCGGTTAATCCTTTCAAGGTGCAGACCAACCTTCCTACTATCCGACAAGTAAAGAACAATTCGTTGTTTATCTGTCAGGTTACGTCTGAGCTAAGATTGACAATACCCTTAAGACATTTGTTTGAGTATGTCACTAGTAAGAAAGCTGTACATAACCTTTACTACCAATCGCCTGGTATCTGTAAACACACGTCATGTTAATGGAATTGAGATACACTCCGTTTGTTATACAAACATTATTTGTAACCACATCACAGCGTTTTCTTATGCATGTTGGTGGGTGTATTTTGAACATTAAAACATGGGGTAATTAGCGTCAGTGGTTGTGTGTCGCTGGCTGAAACACTACACTTCGTGCTGCTCTAGGAGACGTGTGCTGCTGTTATAATTGTGTCCATAGCTTCCTTGGCCTTCACTACTAATTTCTTTTAAACTTTTTTCCCCTGTACCTGCCACATTAAAAAATACGTGATGTAAATGATGGTGACAAGAAGGGTTGAAGTGAATAGTAATACTAGCTTCATTATTCTCAGAAATGGTATTATCAATACAGTATTTAATCCAGTGGTCAAATTGAACTGTTGCAGAAATAAAAGCCAAACCAGTGACCTAGATATAAAACAGGGTGTTTGTGAATGGGTACTGTTGTTGAGTGCCCAGTTCCGTTTGCTTTGGCCCATCTGAAGCAAACCTGTCTCAGATGTAATGGTGAGACAGAAGGGGGAAAGATTATGACTGAGGTGTAATCAGCACACTGTAAATTTTAGACCCATGACCCACATTCTCTGCTTCGCGGGGTCATCGCAGATTAACACTGCATTGTGTTTGTTTTGTCCCCGTTTGTACAAATCTCAAGCTAGTGTTTTTTACCTCTGCCCTAGATGAACGGCAATGCCAGCAAGAGGGCGCCCACCACAGCAACACAGCGACTAAAACAGGATTACCTCAGGATCAAGAAAGACCCCGTGCCTTACATCTGCGCAGAACCTCTTCCCTCCAATATTCTAGAATGGTATAGTTTGTCCCCTGACTCAGGCCTTTTGGGAGTCTCAGTTTTCAGTTTAAAGTATTGCTGTCCTGTTTGTATGAGCAAGCAGAAGGCCTTGGCCTATCTGTTGCAAATGATTTAATCACCTAATCTGGATGTTGCGTAAGCCAATATATCAATAACCATTTACAGTAATAGAGTGTGCTAAGGCCATAGTTAACATGTCAGTAAGTGAGCAAGAATGCAGTCAAATTGGTATTCTGTACATTCTCTTCTGTAACTCATACATGTATCTACTCTTCTAGGCATTATGTAGTTCGTGGCCCAGAGAAAACACCATATGAAGGTGTGGTAACCTCTTCTATTGCCCTGCTTCACACTGTGACAGTATTTAAATTTGTATCCCAATACAAAATATGTATTTCAGTACAAAGTTGAAATGTTTTATCTCATTAATTGGATTTGTGCTTGTAGGTGGCTATTGCCCATTTTATCACCTTGCCTCCTATTGTCACAGAAGTTTAATTTGCATCCTAATGCAAAATATGTATTTCATTAGTGTGTTATCTCATCCGTTGGATTTCTGCTTTGTAGGTGGCTATTACCATGGAAAGCTGATATTCCCTCGGGAATTCCCCTTCAAGCCTCCTAGCATTTACATGATCACACCAAACGGAAGGTTTAAGTGCAACACACGGTAATAATCCTCCTTATGGCAATGTCTCATCCTTTATGCTTGTGTATGTTTGCAACTAGTGTCATTGCATCTTGAGGTTATTGTATGGACATGGATTTATGTGGCTTTATGTGTTATTGGTTGGTATGTAATTGGTCGTGTTTACTTTGCAATAGAGTGTCATTTAGAGAGGCTTTGTTGTTGCATGTAACACGTAAAAGATGCAGCAGCAGCTGGAAAATTAATAGTCTCAACATTATAAGACATTTGTTTTGGTTTTGTTGATTTTCACAAAAAAGAATCATCTTTAAAAAAAAAAAAAAAAAAAGAATATATTTGGTGTGTAATTCTACTCATTATTATTTGTGATTTTGTTTGTTTGATGGTTTGTTAAGGTTATGTCTCTCGATCACGGACTTCCACCCAGACACCTGGAACCCAGCGTGGTCCGTGTCCACCATCCTGACCGGACTGCTGAGTTTCATGGTGGAGAAAGGCCCCACGCTGGGCAGCATTGAGACATCAGATTACACGGTAAGGCCAACTATGCAGAGGAAGAGTAGGGGGCATTCCTAGATTATGGATTAGTGACAAGCCTGGCTCAGAGAAAGTGGTGACCCCCCCCCCCCCCTTAATAGAGCATCCCCACGGCTTCCTTTTTTACACACAACAAAGCCACAGGGCTCATAGGGCTAGTTAGGAGCTAGAGGTGAAGGAGTTGGACTTGCAGCCAAAGGGTTACAGGTTCAGTTCCCCACACCAACAAGGTGTGTGGGGGCAGTGCTCTCCTCCATCCTCCTCCATGACTGAGGAGCCCTGAGTATGGTACCATCACCACACGCACACCATCACCCAAGTGCTGTTGTCATGGCTGCCTGCTGCTCAAGTGTGATGGGTTAAATGCAGTGGTTACATTTTATTGTGTGTACTGTGTGTTGTGGTCTGCTGTGTAATCACAATGACAAATGGCAATCAGTTTCATCTGTCAGAAGGTTTATCGCTTAGTCAGAGCTAGCATGACTCATCCAGGCTTGCCACTGTGGTCATTCTTATTCCGTGAAATACTGAGATTGAAGCGGCAGCTTTCAAATGCATTTTTATTGAAAAGTAGATGTTGGGATATAACTTATTGTGGTCTGCCTAGCTACATGTTTGTGGGGGAAAAAAGAGATTGCTCAGAACTGTCCTCTACCACATGGTTGTCTCTATGGCTGAACATGTGAAGTTTATAAATTATTAAAGTTATTGTGCTGTAGAAGGGATTTAAGTTATTTATATCCATCTTTTCCCACAGAAACGACAGCTTTCTGCCCAAAGTCTGGCATTCAACCTGAAAGATAAAGTGTTCTGTGAACTGTTTCCCACAGTAGTTGAGGTAAGCTCCCTTTTTTACATAACAAAACCTCATGCTTGAAGAACAAACACACTCCAAATAGATGGAATGCTCACAAACTGATCAGTTAGACTTATCTACTGTTACAATGGATTTTCCCCTCAATGTTGCAAACCAGAAAAAGGAGGTTGATCAATAAGGATATTCCAGCTACATGCTTTATTGGCAAACTTGTGTAAGTGAGCTCAGGCTAAAGTGTACCCTCCTATTACATGAGCCCTGTGGCTTTATTGTTTGAGCAAAGCATGGCCTTAGGGCTATTTTTTAGAAGGTTTACCACTGATGTCACTTGCTCAGGTTTGCCACCAAACCGTGTGTTTGAAATACGCCCCAGGCATGGTTAGCATGTCTTTGTTATTCTACTGAGGTAGATGTTTACCTCTGTGCACTAGATTATCTATCCCGCTGTTGCCACATGCCATAGATGTTTCCAGCAAATATCTCCTTTTTAGTGTGTTTGAGACACAGCAATTAACAAGTACATGAGTAATTTGTTAATGAAGGCTGGGCCAGTCTGCCAACAAACCAACCAGTGGACACAGGTGACAGCCAACACTGCAGAGCATCTGTCACAGTGCTGAAGATCTTGCCAGACTTCTGTGCTGTATTGAGTGCTATTGTAGCTGTGCTGTGGGTTCCCAGAGTAATCAGTGTGTGCGTGTTCGCGCGTGTGTCTTCTCCAGGAGATCAAGCAGAAACAGAAGGCTCTGGAGGAGCTGAACTCGAGACCCCAGGCCCTGCCCCTGCCGGACGTGGTCCCCAACGGCGACGGGCATCACGGCCACTATGGGGCACCCGTCCTGAACGGCCACGCCCCACTGGCACCAGGGGCAGCGGCCGCGCCCGACCCTGGCCTCCAGGCCAACCGTAACCATGGACTACTGGGTGGCGCGCTGGCCAACCTGTTTGTGATCGTGGGCTTTGCTGCGTTCGCATACACGGTGAAGTACGTGCTGCGGAGCATAGCCCAGGAATGAGAGGAGGGTCCGGGGGGCAGACCCATGTAGACCCTGCAGCCCAGCAGGCTACTAGAAGAGACATGAGATATGGACACTGGGCTCCCATTCCCCCAACCACACACACACAGAGGGCCAACCTGCTGCCCCACATGATGAACTATGGGGGGGCCGGATGAAGGGGAGGAGAGAGGGGAGGGATGGACGTGAGGTGAGGTGGGGCGGGCGGCAGGAGTGACAGTTGTCCTGTCAGGTGATTGGCCAGACTCTGTGGAGAGGTGGACACACTTGGGCAGTGGCTCACGGGTGGGAGGACAAGGCCTGGTGACAGGGCTCCCAGCTCACAGGCTCATAATCACACACACACACACACACACACACACACACACACACACACACACACACACACAGCTTCATATACCCACATACCTTCCCATACTCGCACTTCTGTTCTATCATGTAAAAATTGTCTGGGTTATCCTTTTCAGGTACTGTATAAAACAGCTATCCTCTGGGGACCGAACAACATTGAGCGCTTGATTTCTAGATTAATCAGGATCAGCAAGCCTTGCTGGAGGGCAGTGGTATCTATGAGTAGTCTTAGCAAAAACAGTCTTTACTCATTGCTTTGGCATCTCATCTTGCGTTGCTTGTTGGACATCATGTACAGTATAGCTTCCTGGAGTGTGTGTATCGACAGCAGAATTTCGGTCCTGTAAATCCTTTGCCCTGTAATATTTCTGGACCCTGAGGACTATGTATTTGTTGTCAGGATGACTACTCCGCACTGCGTAGATAGTGCAGTCCTCTCCCAAAACCTGTTGAACAATCACAGAGGCATCTTACATGTGACCAGAACAGCTTGTCCATGCAGGAAGCTCCACTCATTTCCTCTTTAAAAGGGTTGGGTACACTACAGTAGTAGAGTATGTTTGCCTGTGTACGTTCTCATTTAGATTTTAAATATGGTGGGAAAGATACCTTACCGTACAATAGGAAAGTAAATAAGCAAAGAACATTAGCACAGCATAAAGCAGCAGGAGTACCACACAAAGCGCAGTAGGCCACCGGGAAGGCGGGGTTAGTATGTTCATTTGAATCTAGCATTGAAATCAAAGGAGGTCTTGTGTAAACTTTATTTTAATTGCTGTGCTATCTGTTAAGGGGAAATCAGAAGACGGGATGGTATGGTATATGTGTGTCCGACCCGGCAGTGGGCAGCCTCTGTAGTTCATGACGTTCCTATTTTTTAACATTCAGGGTCATTTAGCCTTAAAGGGGGGGATGGAACGAATGATGAGATTACACCGGCCACATAGTTGCCAAGCTTACTAGAAACATCACAGCACAGTACGCAAACAACAGTGATTTCCCTCCTATTCACTAACACAAGGAATACACTCTAATCTGATCTTTATGCATTTTTGATCATATGGCTTGTATTTGTCATGATCCAGTTTGATGAACTGCATTGTAATGTCAAAAGGTCTATGAAATTGTACCATTTTGAATGAACAAGTACATGTGTTGGCAATACGCAATGTTTGAGACGTGCCTGGGAGTAGATCTGTTTTGTTCACACAACACTAACTCGTGCCAGTGAGCACACAAAGCTGTGAACGGTGTTCTAGTCACTGACCCTCCATTTGCAACACGAGCTTACGAGCTCACGCAACATTAAATCAGAAATAATGTGTGGATCACATTGAACAACATCAAGAGTGTGTGGTATGGTTGTGGTGGGGGTTGGGTAGGTGGGGCGTGTGGCATGCAGCCTGTCCTAAACCCTCGGGAAGGGACGGGGGTGAGGAGGATGCCCAGGTGACCCTAGCTCTCGTCCTCCTACCTGTGAGCCTATCAGCGGTGTGTGTCCTTGACGGGGGATTAGAGACCAACATAATTCAATCTCCAATTGGCTTAACTGACTGTGCTCCATACAAGCGCAGAGTGCGACTCACTTTGGGATCCTACAGTGTATTTTCTTGTTCATTTTGTATTATAATTGATATTAGTTAACTTTTATTTATGATTTATCCTAATATGCTGTATTGTAAATGCTGAACATTTTATTGTACTGTTTTTTCTTCTTCTTGGAAACAGTGAAAAAGATATTTTCCTTTTAACATCCTGGCACGATGAAGATTTTAATTATGATCGAATCAGTGACATACAGCTAACACCCAAATTCCACCAACATTTGTGTGAATTTGCAAAATGTCTGTTTTCATAGTCATTTTAAATAAAAATACCCTGTTTGCAGGATGTTTTGGAGAAAAAATACCCTCCGACACTGAACATCACAAATACAATACCAGAAATACTTTTTAATGTAACAGCTGTAAGAGGTTAACATTATCTATTTTGCATTATTTTAGGACATGATGTCTCTAATGGTGATTCAATTTTTAAGTCAGTGCGTATGATGTTCGTCATGATGGTTGCCCTTACGTCAATCTTGGTGAGCATGGGGAGTTTATGAACGAGGGCGTTTTTTTCCAATCAGGGATTTACTGTCCGCGGGTTGCGTAACCCCGAATCTGAGCTGCTTACAAACGTGTTCGGTTGGGGGAGGGGGGCTGTGCGCATGCGCGTTGGACCACAGTTCAGGAAGTCGCTCATAAGCAGCTGATGCCGAGACCTCTGCTGTTCCGGTGGAAGGAGGCTTAACGACTCGAAAGAAAGCCTAAAAGAAATGATTCCATCGGTAAAGCAAAGTACTGCCTGAGAGGACGAACAATCTGGGATGTGTGGAGCAGTGGGTGTCCTTTTCTAAGACCTTAATGGTGTGTCGTCGGCTAAATAGCATCCCATTTAGGTGATTTTGTCTTGGGCCGGTTGGTTGTCGTGGGATCTAGCCTAACAATGAAGGCCTAACCTTCCAACTCTGGGATTTTATCCTCGGATTGATCTGTCGACAGATAACTGCGCATCTGTGGAGAAAGGTATCAGAAAAAATATATCTGCTAAATACACGATGTGTGATTCTGTGTGTAGCCGCATACTGTTAAATATAGCTACTTGCCATGTAGATTTTTTCTTTCTAAGGCTTAGGTTTCCAAGGGCTGTCCTCTGGTTCTGTTGCTAGCTAGCTAAAAGCAATGTTAATTAGCTGTAACGTTAAGTAACATGCCATCTGACGTTATCCTACCATTGTGCCATTTATATGACACAATCATATAGAAAAACTGAAAGCTTTGTGTTTATTCAGTTATAAGGTTTAACAATGCGAGGAGCCAGTCCCTAGGGTATGTTAGCCGAGAAAAATATCGAACCAGAGTAACGGTGTTGAAACTAAGCCTTACTTTATCGTTAGAAAATACGTAAATGACTGATATCAAGACAGCTCCCCCACCGGACTGCGAGCTTTATTTAGATGTATCAGTTTTTTACTTCTTAGTGTTTATTGTGCTGCGGTGCTCTGTGCAATACGACTCGAAATTAGTCAATGTCAGTAACGCTAGCGATGGTTGCCTCTACCCGGCTATCGTTGTTTTCCACCAGCAGGGTGGAGCCTCTGCGCTGGAAAACATTAGCTGGCTAACGTTACTGTATCCCTTACCACACTCCACTACCAGCAAGCTCACAGTTTCCTCATATTCACTGGTGTTTTCCGCTGGGTTCTTTGCAACATCAAAATTTCACTACTTGTTAATTCTGAAGCCATGAGAAACAACTGGCGCAATGTGAAAATGTATGCCCGTATGCTTTGAGGCGCACTGAGCAGCATAGATTGCTTGTAATTCGACGCCATTGAATGTGCTGTACTGCTGTACATTGCCTGTGTTAAGTCTAATTTGTCACTGTATGAAGGCTTGTCCTGCATACCTTCCTACATTGTGTAATTCAATGTATGTAAAAAAAACTAGGGGAGAACAATTGACCCTGCGCCCTATTCTGACGATAAATACTCAAGTGTAACTAGATGTCGGAATTGCTGTCAAAGCGAAATGTTAATGTTAACACATGACATGTCCACTATTTTCAATTTTTGTTTATAAATCTTAAGTAGATTGGTCCGTGAAAACATTATTACTTTCATGGCGCATTGTTGGCTTTGAATTGGTCAATTGATTGTTATTGTCGTTATCTCTCTAACACCCTCAATTGAGTAGAAAAAAAACACAACTGTGTTCTTATGGTCACCCCCTTTTTCCGCAGGTTTAGGCATGGCGTCCCAGTTGCAGGTGTTCTCCCCTCCGTCGGTGTCATCCAGTGCCTTCTGCCGGGTGAAGAAGATGAAGGTGGAGAGCTGTGCGTGGGAGGTGTCGGCGGAGCCCTATGGCTCCGTGGGACAGGCCTACGGCTTCACCCCTTCGGCCGCCCTCCCCTTCACCTCCTCCGGCCTCGTCTTCCCACCCACGGGGGCCTCGCGGGGTCAGGTGGTGGTGCGGGCAGCGGACAGCACCGGCAGCCTCCCCCGCGCCTCCCACAACAGTAACAGCAACAACAACAACAACAGCGGCGGCGGTGGTGGCCACAGTCACCACGGCGACTTCCACGGCAGCCGGGGGCAGCGGTACGGCGTGAAGCGCAAGAATGAGGAGGTGGACTCGTCGAGTGGCGGGGGCAGCGGCAGTGGTAGCGTGCAGATCCTGGAGGAGCTGTCCGCGCCCGCTTTCTCTGCCCGCGCCGCTGGGGGAGGGGGAAACACGGCCCAGTCCATCGCCAACTCGGCGCCTACCACCAAGAGCAGCAGCTCAAATGGCGAGGGCGACTACCAACTGGTGCAGCACGAGATCCTCTGCTCCGTGTCCAGCAGCTACGAGGTGCTCGAGTTCCTGGGCCGTGGAACCTTTGGGCAGGTGGCCAAGTGCTGGAAGAGGGGTACCAACGAGATCGTGGCCATTAAGATCCTCAAAAACCACCCCTCTTATGCACGGCAGGGACAGATAGAGGTAGGTGGCATGAGACCGAATACACAGAGGCAATCCCCCCTCCCTCAACATCTCCACTCGGCACATGACTCAGTTTCGTTATGAGGGGCCTTGCTTGCTTATCTCACAAAATGAGTGCTGCCTCTCCTGTAAAGGGGGGATTTACGGTCTGTTCAACATGGCTCTCAGAAATGATTTGATTTCAGTTTCTGATGAGGTCATTGGCCATAGCAATGGCCTTTATTCAGCTCTCTAAGCTTAGTCATTGCAGTGTGTCACCACTCAAGAGAAGCTAGATGCGCTCAAAAGACGTAGATGTGTCTATTTATATATGAGTTAATATCAAGGCGGGTTCTTGGTCCAGCACAGCAGAAACTAAAACTGTATCATTAGTCATGGCTTACAAAAGACTTGATGTTGTCACCTGACTTGATGAGTCAGGTTTTCTGCTTGGTTGGAATGAAAACCTGTTCCCACACTGTTCTCTCAAAGGGTGAGGACTTTCCCCACCTCCACTCACGAGTTCTTTCGTTTCGCTTTCATTTTCTGTCTGTGCAGGTGAGCATTCTGAAGTGTCTGAGCGCAGAGAATGCAGATGAGTTTAACTTTGTGCGCTCGTACGAGTGCTTCCAGCACAAGGGCCACACATGCCTGGTGTTCGAGATGCTGGAGCAGAACCTGTACGACTTCCTGAAGCACAGCAAGTTCAGCCCACTGCCCCTGCGCCACATCCGGCCCGTGCTGCAGCAGGTGGCCACGGCCCTCATGAAGCTCAAGAGCCTGGGCCTCATCCACGCCGACCTCAAGCCCGAGAACATCATGCTGGTGGACCCCATCCGCCAGCCCTACCGCGTCAAGGTCATCGACTTCGGCTCGGCCAGCCACGTCTCCAAGGCCGTCTGCTCCACGTACCTGCAGTCGCGCTACTACAGGTGAGACGCTTGCACTGTTATCCATGGGGTGATGAGACAGGCTTTTGGACAGGATTGGGTTTTTCATGGAGCAGGCCTTAGGACAACTCTGCTGTGAAAAGACGAAAGACCATAACTTGTAAAGACATGTTATTTTTCCCAAATAAACAACAAAATTGACTCAAGATATGTGGTCCCATGATAAAACTAATGCATATTGTTCCAAAAATGACAATAACTCAGTTTCGCCCAAAACTGAAGTGTTGGTGTTTTGCCTTTGCCTGGCATAACTGTGGGTTTTAACATGTATAAACTCCTGTGCTGTGTAGTGCAGGTGCCTCATCTGCATTTTCTGTTTCCTCCAAAGGCCAAAGGGTTTTCACATTGAACAAAAGAATTTGCGAACCACTATTCATGTAAACACTTGTTATATACTTATTGAATCCAAATTAACTAACAAGTACTCTCCCCTTCTGTGTGTGACTTCAGAGCTCCAGAAATCATCCTGGGTCTGCCGTTCTGCGAGGCCATTGACATGTGGTCCCTGGGCTGCGTCATCGCTGAGCTCTTCCTGGGCTGGCCCCTCTACCCCGGGGCCTCAGAGTACGATCAGGTGGGTCCTCTTTCTCCGGCCCTGCCTTGCCCTCGCCGCCCGATACCCAGCATGCTTTGCCGTGGAGTTCCACTGCTCCTCTGGCCCTGCCCTCTCCAACACATACCCAGCATTCTCTGCTGTGGAGTTCCACTGCTCAGTCTTGGGTAGATTACACACATGCAGATGACTTATATTTAGATTTGTTACATATATTGTGTACGTGTTGATGTGTATTAGTGCTTCCCCATCAGAGTGGTCTAGTACCTAATCTGTTCTTAACTTTCTTACACAAAAAGAAGACTAATATTGAAATATTATTTCATGACATGGATATTGCTTGCATGCATTATAATACTGATGCCTCATCCTGTGTCACTCGTTCAGTACGAATGAACATTGTGTCTTTCAGATTCGGTACATATCTCAGACGCAGGGGCTGCCCGCCGAGTATCTCCTGAGTGCGGGCACCAAGACCAGCCGCTTCTTCAACAGGGGTCCTGACTCCAGCTACCCGCTCTGGAGGTTAAAGGTCAGTAATGGCCAATCCAAAGGAGTCAAATGATAATTATGTCACAGGCATTTCATGGAGTTCTAAAGCCATGGTATTTGCAGTGGGGTTTTGAACATATTTCCCTACATGAACATGCATCTCTGTACTGTGGATAGACTTCTGTACTCTCGTCAGTGTTCACCTTCTTTAAAAAGGAATTCAGCCTGTGATGCCATAAAAACACATTTTTAAAACTGCATTTGTTGAAACTATTTCTGATATGCTATACATAAAAATGTTGTCATTATTTTAAACAGTGTTAGTTACCAATTTGATATGGGATTGATATATGAGTGTTGTTCGCCCGTGGTGCATTTTAACTCTCGTGTTTGCACACAGACCCCTCTGGAGCACGAGGCAGAGATGGGCATCACGTCCAAAGAGGCGCGAAAGTATATCTTTAACTGCCTCGATGACATGATGCAGGTAAAAGTTAAAGTTGAGTCTCCTTTTCTACTATTTACATCACACACCGCTTGATAGCCCAGGTTTTTAAAGTAGCACTCTCCATTTCTCTTAATACCAATTCATTCCCCGTGTGTGTCGACTTGATTAACATGAAGAGTGTGTATGCCCCCTACACACACACACAGGTGAACATGTCCACACACCTGGAGGGTACGGACATGCTGGCGGAGAAGGCGGACCGACGGGAGTTCATCGACCTCCTGAAGCGGATGCTCCGCCTGGATGCGGACAAGCGCATCACGCCCTCCAAGACCCTGGCACACCCCTTCGTCACCATGAGCCACCTCCTGGACTTCCCACACAGCTCCCAGTGAGTCCCTATCCACAGGCTGTGTGTGTGTGTGTGTGTGTGTGTGTGTGTGTGTGTGTGTGTGTGTGTGTGTGTGTGTGTGTTCTCGTTACAATGAGCCACACTCCTGGATAGGGCTGGGCGATATGGCTGAAATCTGTATCACGATATAAGTGTTTCATATCGGTCGATATCGATAATTATTGAAACATTGTGTGACCTATTTAAAAGTAACAGGAGGGAAAAATCTATTCATTTTTATTTTTTAACTTAACCTTCCTCTGACAGGCAATAAGCATTCAGGCAAAATGACTGTCAAAACACGTTCAATGTTACGATCACAATGAAAACTGAGTGATCCGAGAAAGCTCCGGCTGTCTGAACAGTGTGAACACATTAGGATAAGTGGTTTTGATAAAGTGGTATTGTATCATTGAAAATATATCGATATGGCGATATAGTGTCAAATACATATCGATATAAATATTACGATACGATATTACGATAATATCGATATATCGCCCAGCCCTACTCCTGGACTTCCCACACAGCTCCCAGTGAGTCCCTATCCACAGGCTGTGCATGCGTGCGTGTGTGTGTGTGTGTGTGTGTGTGTGTGTGTGTGTGTGTGTGTGTGTGTGTGTGTGTGTGTGTGTGTGTGTGTTCTCGTTACAATGAGCCACACTCCTGGACTTCGCACACAGCTCCTAGTGAGTTCCTATCCACAGGCTGTGCATGCGTGCGTGCGTGTGTGTGTGTGTGTGTGTGTTCTCGTTACAATGAGCCACACTCCTGGACTTCGCACACAGCTCCCAGTGAGTCCCTATCCACAGGCTGTGCGTGCGTGCGTGCGTGCGTGTGTGTGTGTGTTCTCGTTACAATGAGCCACACTCCTGGACTTCGCACACAGCTCCTAGTGAGTTCCTATCGACAAGCTTTGTGTGTGTGTGTGTGTGTGTGACTGTGTGTGTGTGTGTTTTTTGCAGTAAGCAACAGGTGTATGGGGAGATTGAGGCTCATGAGGTAGAGGTGAGGGCCAGCTAAAGGAAGGTTGCTGCTGTGACTCCAGCTCCTTCTGACCTGGTTGTATATATCAGTAAGGCGCTGAATCCCAAATTGCTCCCAATTGGCAGGATGGGGCCTTGCATTACAGTGCAATATACAGCACAGATGAACAGTCTGTTGAAGGCAATGGACTGCATGCTGCATATGTCCTCCTGTCCAGTCGATCAGTCTGGAAAATATAAAGTGCCTTTCACACAACATGGCGTTCCAGAGCGCTTCCCAAAGCTAAAAGCAGTTAAATAAATCAAATTGGTTCAGCTCAGGACTGTGCAATTCAAAATGCATCGATACCAAGAGCAGTGAAGGGGGGCTGGTAGCTACACGTTGGTGTAGTGTACTTCATGTGATTCTAACAGGAGTTCTTTCACATAAACTAGACCATGCGGAGTGCGTCTTTCATTACACTTACATTTTGTAAAGTTTATATATTTTGGGTTGTAACTTCAAGCTTGAATGATCCAACACAGGTTTGTCCATTTACAGATTAGATCAATTGGCTAATTTAATCGGATAAATTAGATGATTTGAAGTACTTTCTAAACGATGTTATTTAACCTGACTGGTAAGGGGGGGTAAGGATAAACCTGACCTCAAGCTTCTAGTATACTTGCTTTGCCGTGCATGCGAGATGTGCTCCCAAAACAAGCTTTTAATCATAATGTTTCGGGCATGCGCCTGTCATGAGATGTAACAATGTTGCGATGCGTCTCATGAAGGGGGCATACCGAACAACAATTAAAAAACGATTAAATGATTAAAAACGTACTGGTGTCGCAGTAGTTTCTGTTCTTTGGATGTTCCTAACCCCGTTGTTCTCTCTCCTGAACACAAGTGGGACTGATCCAGATCTGTCCCCTAAACTCCAGTATCGTGTGTGGATGTTTCTCACCCCAGTAGGCTTTTTCACACACCCCAAATTAGCAGAGCGCCTGTAACTTTCACATTGACCGACACGGGGTGTCCAAGTGACACAGCAATCGACCTGCCTCAGACTCTACACTTTTTGCCAGGACGGATTCATTGACAAGCCCAGGAATACGCTTGGCGTAATGTTGCAGTGCCTTGGCAATGCTTTAGACAGCATGGGTTCAAAACACACCTTCCTTTTACATTGCTGTCCAGGAGTTGTGATTTTGATGCCGGTTAAATCCCAGAGTTGCAGTGTGAAAATGCCTCATGTCTCCCCTCTCCTGTCCTGTGCCACAGTGTCAAGTCGTGCTTCCAGAACATGGAGATCTGTAAGCGCAGGAGCAGCTCGTATGACAGCGGGAAAGCCCTGTTTGCTGCTAACACCGTCCCCGGCGCCGCGGGCAACCTCACCGTCACCTTCAGCAGTCAGCTCAACCAGCACAACCAGGTAGGGGCGCAGCAGGAAGTGATGTCACACAGACAGACATGCACGTGTCCGCTGACCATGCGGCAGAAGGGCATCGTGGTCAATGTGATTAATAACAAGTTAACAAAAGGTTCATAACACTTGCGTAGTCTTCTAGATCAACATGAGTAAGAGTCAGTGATCTAAAAGATTTTCTGTAGTGACTAAGCAAATCAGTAACTACCTAGTCATATCTGTTCATCTCCAAGCTCAGCAGGACAGGCCATTTCTAGCTTTGCAAACATGTTATGTGGTTATGTCTTGCATAATCTCTTGTTGTCTTGCACTTTGCAGGTGCCGTCAGCAGGGGGTGCTGTGCCGCTGCTGAACTACCAGCCGGCTCTGTACCAGCAGGCCACCATCAACATCCCGGGCCTGGCCCAGCCCAGCCTGCCCATGCAGGCCCGCACCACCCAGCTGTGTGCCCAGCCAGAGCCCTTCCAGCAGACCCTCATCGTCTGCCCCCCCACCACCATACAAGGTAAGCCAAACCCCATAAACTATGACCTAGAACTGCATATGTGAAAGAATTGTTGTGTCTGTGTGTGGAGGTCTGCTCTCTCTTAGTGCTTTTCTAGTTAACTGATTTTGTTTTTGTTTTTTCCCTTCCGACAGGGCTTCAGTCTTCCAGCAAGGGCTCCGGTTACCCGGTGCGGATGGAGAACTCCGTGCCCCTGGTGCAGCAGGGCCAGTCCTCCCAGCCCCTCCAGATCCAGCCTGGCATGCTCACACAGGTACGATACAGAAACTCTGTGTGTGTGTGTGTGTGCGCGCACCTCTGCTGTGTTCCGGATGACCAGCCTTCTCTGTGCTCTTGGGTGTGTTGTGGAACGAACGTGTGGCTGCAGTACAGTAGCCATGGCTACCAGAGACAGCCATAAAGCCAAACATTCAGCTTTCGCCCCTTCCCAGACCTGCTGCCTGACCTCTGGTGAGATGAGCTCACAAGCGTGTGTATGTGTTTTTGCGCACGCTGTGTGTGTGTGTGTGTACCGCGCACACACGTCCTGTGTGTTGATGTCTGTTTTGTATCCTGACACTCTCTGACCCCCATGTGACCTTTGCCCTCTCCCCCTTCGGTGACCCACCCTCCCTCCCCCCTAGGGCTCCTGCACGCCTCTGATGGTGGCGACGCTGCACCCCCACTCGGCCGGGGTGGCGCCCCAGTACCCCCTGCCGCTGGCGCTGGGCTGTGGCGGGGCACGGCCCGCCCTCCTGGAGCAGACAGCCGCCGTGCTGGTAAACGGAGCCGCCCGGTCGCCCCAGCGCACAATCAACACACACACAGAAACAAACAACCAACAAATAGCCTCTTGCCTCCCCTTTTACTCCTTTCTCTGTCTGTCTCTCTCCCTCTTCCTCTCTTCAGATTCTTTCCTTCATCTCTTCCGAGTTTCTCTCTCTGGTCTACCCTGCGTGTTCTAAATCTCCAGTTTCCTTTTTAGGATCTCTTTCCGTTTCTTTCCATTGCTTTGGCATCTTTTTCTTTTTCAGACTTATTTTTGTTTCAGACTTATTTGTCTTCCTTTTTTTCTGTCTGTCCCTCCCATTTTCCTTTTCTTTCTTATATTCTCTTTCTCTTTCTCTTTCTCTCTCTCTCTCTCTCTCTCTCTCTCTCTCTCTCTCTCTCTCTCTCTCTCTCTCTCTCTCTCTCTCTCTCTCTCTCTCTCTCTCTCTCTCTCTCTCTCTCTCTCTCTCTCTCTCTCTCTCTCTCTCTCTCTCTCTCTCTCTCTGCCCCTCCCCCCTCCAACATTATTTCTCTGTGCAGGTTTGCAGGCATGGGACGCATGCGCTGACTCGTCTGTGCTTGGCTTGCAGCTTCTCCTTCCTCCATGACCCTCCCCTCCCCCCACCCATTCCCCCTCCCCTCCCCCCACCCATTCACCCTCCCGCAGCTCTCCTGCCTCCAGTGGAGGTGGTGTGATGTGGCCTCAGCAATCTCTTTCAGCAGGCATCACTTACAGCAGCCTCTCAGTCGCTCCCTGTTTCTCTGCATTTTCTCTTCTGTTTTTGTGCTCTGTTATTCTCGCTCTCTCTCGCTCTCTCTCTATCTCTCTCACTCTCATATATCCCTCCACTGTGGTGGTAGTCTGTCCACAGGTCCCCTCTTGTGATCTTGAGGGCTTTTGCTGTTTTTCCTGCTTTAACAGGAAGTCCCACCCCCCTAACCACGCCTCCTCTTTTCTCAGCTCTTCAGCGATTGGTTCTTCCTTAACAGGGTAGCTGGACAGTGGACGCCTGCTTTCCCATGTGCAACCTACTCCCCTCCCCCCGCTGCTCCCCCATTGGCTGCGTGGCTCTCGTGGTAGTGTTGCATGCCGTGCCCGGCTTCGCTTTAGCCCGACGGAGGGTCTCTAATGCTCCAGATTGTTGCAGGTCGCCGTCGGGAAAGGGGGCAGACACCACCACTGCTTGTGTATTTGCGTCAGTGTAGCGACCGACTGACTGACTGAAGTAGGATGTTATGATTGTGGTCCTGTGTTGCTGGCTGTAAGCGATGGCCTGTCTGCAGTGTTGAGCATGTTGTTGGCTGAACCCCCTCTAAGTGATGCTGTGCATGGCGCAGTGGCTTATCAAACACAACCCCGCCCCACCACCACCTACTAGTCAATCCCCCTCATAGCAGCTGACTCGGGGTGTACATCCACCCTGATCCACCAGGGGGCGGTATTCCAAGTAGGTGGTTTAGTGACTAACCAAAATCATTTAACCTGAAGTAAATGGTAAACTTTCTAACAGGAATGTCTTAGGGCTGTGGTGTATGTCTGCGAACATGGATTTAAATAATATCCTGCAAGCTTTATGGCTTCATTCTGCTGGCAAAACAAAGCCCTGGGGACTCTTCCAGGGCTCTACCAGTAGGTGTTTTACTTGTTCAAGTTCTGTTAGGAAGTTTACCACTTGCCTGGGTTCACACACCCTCATAAGTGACTATATAGACCTGCTTTCTGGAATACCCCTCCCCAGGTCTGTACTGGTTCAGAGCCTGGTGTCCTTGGCCACCAGGTCGCCATGGGATCAGGACTGGGGCAGTGCTGGTTTTAGCTGCTATTTGGGCCTATAGTACCACTGGCTCCAGAGCAGCACAAGTCTGACTCTAACCCTCTTCCAGGCCTGTGTGGTTCTGGTCCGCTAGCCTGAGGACCAAAGCTATGAAAGAGCAGCCCAGTGAAATTAGCCCAACATACGGCCCAATAGAGTTACATTAAGTCAGTGGAATTAATCCAACATATGGCCCAATTGATTTACCTCAAGTCAGACGTGCTCTCTGAGCGTTGATCTGATTGACCTGGCCAGTGTGGTCTAATGCCATTTTTTCCTTCTCTGTCTTGTGTGTGTGCGCGTGTGCATGTGCGCGTGTGCATGTGCGTGTGTGTGTGTGCGCATCTACAGCAGGCCTGGCCATCGGGTACCCAGCAGATCCTCATCCCGTCTACATGGCAGCAGGTTCCGGGCGTGGCACTGCATGGCGGGGGCCACCAGGCGGTAGATTCGCCCCTGGAGACACTGGTCACGGACTCTTCGGCCCAGCACACACCCGCATGGAGGTGAGCGAGCACCCTGAGCTCATGTCCTTGTCCGTATGTATATTAGATAAGATGGTCCTTCAGTAGTCCCGCATGGAGGTGAGCGAGTGCCATGACCTCCTGTTCCTGTTCCTATCAGGACTGCCCAGAGAGATGGCCGGGCCCCAGAAAAGATCCAATTATTGGTCCCCCCTCCTCCCCCTAAAAAAGCTCTATGGTTTTCAGTTAACATAACCTAGCGGCTGGGCGCCTGGAAATATTTCATATTTATGCCCCCTTATGGGTGGCCCTGGTTCCTGTGTTTATTAAATAAGATGTTCCTTTAGTAGTCACACAGTGAAGAAATGTATAGTGTTGCGACAGGAAGGACAGCAGGATAAAAAGGATAAAGACATTCTCTGGTTAAGCAAGAAATTTAAACGAAAAAAAGTAAAAGCTGAAAGCTTTATGTTTATGTATATCCCCTAGTTCAAGAGGTCAACCACGGGTACGGGCATGCGTGCGTGTGTGTGTGGTATAATTGGTGTATGGATGTGTGATCCATGACCCATGTGTGTATTTCCTCCTCAGGGCCTCTCATGGTGGGCAGCATGGCGGCGTGCTGCAGCAGAACCCCCACATCCTGGGGGGGAGCCTGACCCTTGACCCCTCGCAGTCCCTGGGCAGAGGAGGGACACATGGGGGGCGGACACAGCAGGAGAGGGGCGGGGGAAAGAGGAACAGGGGGCGGCGCCAGGATAGCAGAAACGGGTATGATTTGACTTCCTGTTGTGCCTTACAGCAGTAGTACAAATGGGCTTATTTGAAATGACTAGTTATGGGCTTATTTGAAATGACTAGTTATGGGCTTGAAATTGTAACGTTTTTAGACAGTCATTTCAAACAAGCCCAATGACTCTGCTGTTAGACATTCTGTCTTTAAAAAGAGAGAATGGCGGAGAGATTAAGCAGTAAAGTGCAGTTCATGTAATACACACTTTGAGTTGTAATGTGTGTTTTGACTGCTTGTTGATGGCAAGTGTGGGACCAAGTCTGTGTGTTTGTTTTTTTTCCTCTGTAGTGGCCCTCTGATTGGAACGCCAGCATACAACGCCACGCTCTCTCAGCCAATCATCATCTCCGACACACCGAGCCCCGCCGTCAGCGTGATCACCATCCACAGCGACACAGAGGACGAGGACGAGAGGAAGTTCCACCCAGCGAGGTGAGTTCATTTCCTGTGGCTATTTCACCTCCTGCTGCTCGATGTGTGTTGACACCTCCATTTTAGCCTGTTTGGTCTTTAATATGCTTGACCATGGCACGTCTCTGAGGATATCTAGAATGGTCTTAGCATTTCCTGTTTTGTAAAGATGGATAGCAAAGGCAATTTTTACACATAAAACTGTTTTACTTTGTGGTTTCCTAATTTCTCTTGGCCACCTCTTTTGCCAGCTGTGGGCCCAACCAGCGTGCGAACGTCATCAGCTGTGTGACGGTGCACGACTCGGACTCATCCACGGCCAGCCCCCTGACCCCACGACCCCGGCACGGCCTCCTGCGCGGGGCGTCCACGCGTGGATCCAAGTCCCTGGCGGTGGTGGCGCCGTCGGTCAAGGCCCAGCAGGGGGACGGCTCCGCCTCCAAAGGGGCATCACTGTCGGGTCAGTACAGTAGTGCACTGGATGAACAGCAGCTACTGCACCATGGTTTTACTGTGATATTGGGCTTGTTTGACATTACTGGCTGGTTAAGTGTCAGGTTTAAAGCAATGCATTCTGGATTTGAAATGGTGAAGTTTTTGGACAATCTCGTACCCACCCATGTGGTACAGTGACGTTAGGAGGAGAATGTCAAAAAACTTCACTAATCAAGTCCAGAATGCATTTCTTTAAGCCAGCCAGTCATTTTAAACAACCCCAATAGCACACTAGTGCATTGGATAAACAGCAGCTACTGGGCCACAGTTTTATTGTCATACTGGATGAAAAAATTACACTGATCACTGGGTGTCTGCGTCTTACTGGCTTCTCTGTTGATTTCTAACTGATCTCTCTGTCACCCCCTACAGGTCACTCCCAGAGCAGCTACGTGAAGCCTAAGCGAGCGGCCACCAGGCAGCCCTGCAGCTCAGGGGAGAGCGTAGAGCGCCACCTGCAGGCACCCAGCAGATCACAGCCCCTTAACCTCAGCCAGGTAATATGGTCATACTGTGCCGCGCACAGACACACACCTGCAATCCAGCTGTCTCTCTTTGGGCTTCACACCTAGCGATTTCAAAGTGCTGACAAGAGTCCTCGAGGATTGTTTTAGTAGAATAGTCATAGGGCTCTTCGCAGGGCAGTGGAGGGGGGTCTCGAGACGATTTCCAAAATTAATGCTATTGCCTGTTTGCTAACCAGAGGACCTTCACCCTCCCATTAGCGGGCATCAAATGTGTGACCTGTTGTCGTTCTATTGCTCTGCCCTGGGCGATTAGCATACAGCAGACTCTCCTCTGGCGATCACCTACTGTTTAAATCTGTGTCCCAGCGTCGGGTTTTCATGTGTATTATTATAAATCAGGTACACACCCTCGTGCGTTGTGTGCTTTGAAGTCCTCGCACAAGAGAGTCTAAACCGGCGAAATTATGTAGGCATATGAAGACCAAACATCCCAGCTTCACAGATAAAGCCAGTGACTTTTTTTCACAGAAAAGAGAGTGTAACAGGGGCAGAAGAAACCCCTCACTAAGCAAACAGCAAAGGCGCAGAAGGCTTCATATGAGGTGGCATATTTAATTGCCCAGACAAAAATGGCCCACACGATTGGGGAAACTTTAATGACACTAGCAGCAGTAGCGACGATTTGGATTTTGTTCGTAATATTTGTAATATGTCCGTATATGCTCAGCATTTTATATACGTTATGATGGGGATGTTGCCTATTTGTTTTCACTCGTGAGTTTGGTAATAAAATACACTAGTTTAGAGATTGTGTTCAGTTTTGTTTTTGCTCTACTGCCTTGCATGCATAACACAGAAACATTATGAGAGAGGAAAGGAGAGAAAGAGAGCGATAGAGAGCGAGAACACGTGCACGTGACAGAGAATGGTTGCGGGGGTCGCGGGTCGTCAGCAGCTTAAAACTGGGGGTCGCGGTCTGAAAAGTTTGGGAACCCCTGACATAAGCAATACTATACATACAATATACACAAGTTGGACAGAAAATACAAGTAGGACAATATACAAATGGGACATAATATACAAGACAAGTACACATGGAGTGGGATGTAAAGTGCACCTAATAGTGTGATGTAGTGTGCAAAATACATTGGAAGGACAAAGTATGTCATTTCACTGAAAGAGTACCTAAAAGGGCCTGAAAGGAGTAATTCACTGTATGCTCTGCAAACACACATCAGATTATGATGTTAGGCTTGCAAACCATTTCTAATTTCTCCTCTTTGCCTTCGTCAGCCTACTCTGGTCTCGTCGTCTTCGTCCTCTTCCTCGTCCTCCTCATCCCAGGACCGGGGCACGGGTGGCTCTCTGCGTCGCCAGCACACCTACCCCCCCTCGGGGGCCTCGTCCCACGCCCACCCCCACTACCGGCTCCCCGAGGCCGTGCCCTTCAGCAGCGGAGCGGCGCCCAGCCTCTACACCTACCCGGCCTCCGCGGCCCTGGCCTCGGCCTCGCACGCCATGGAGCAGCTGCTGGTGCACAGCAGCACCGCCTCTCCGTCCCGCGGGCCCCCCCACAGCGCAGTCTCCGCCGCCGTGGCCCACTACCCCCCCCGGCCTGGTCAAGGACTCGGTGGCCAGCGTGGTGCACGGCCTGCCCGTGTCCCACTACCAGCAGAGCTTCCCGCCCAACCCCTACGTGAGCGCCAGCGCGGGGGGTGCCCGCGCCGAGGCCGCCTACGGGGGCTACCAGCTCAGCCCGCGCAGACTGACGCAGCACCCCTACTTATGAGGATACCCCTACTTGTGAGCATTTAGCCTGGGGGGGGAGTGGTGGGGGCGGGATGGGGCACGCAAGCAAGCAAGGAGGGAGGGAGGGGTAAATGAGACCATTAAGACCACATAACCCCCCCCTTTAATCCTCCTCCCACCCCACCCACCAATCCCGACCTCCCCCTTAATGCCCCCTTCCACCTGAGCACCTCATTGGCACACCTGTATGGATTTCAAGGAAAGTGCTGCGTTTTGTTTTTAGAGAGAAAAAAAAGACCTGGTTCAGCTTTAACTGGTTTTACACATACTATTTAACAGTTTTAGAGGAGAAAAAAAAGAAACTTTCTAAGACATTGGTATTTAGAATTATTTTACCATTATCAATTTGTATTTTCACTGAATGTTTTCCCCCCCCTTTTTGTTTTTAGTTAAGTTGCTTTTAAAACTCAAGGTATTGCAATAGAACATCTTTGTTTAAATGCTGACAAGTGTACCGTTTTACCGAAACTGTTTTGTTGTTTTTTTAGTGCAATAGAGAAACACTATCCCTGTGTTGTCGTAGGATGCCAGAGAGGCTAGGTTAGCTCCTGGGTCCTCGTCACAGCTAACGGGTTACACACTAACCTCCCCTGTCACCCGTAGTCTCGTGCTCTTCTCCCCCCTCCTCAGTCTTAGTAGTGTCACTGGTCTGTCTTGTGTTTTGTGTTACTACACGTCATGTTTTTATTTACCGTCTATATTTCTTCATTTTTGTTTCTCTTAAATTATGTCATCACCCTGCTCTGGACACCTGTGTGAGTCAGTTCGCCCAACTGTGAACAAGGCTCACCGTGACGATGCGACATGGGGAAAGGGGGGTGGGGGGGGTGGGGGAGGGTTGGATCAAGGTTTTGGAAGGGAGTCGGAAGGATGCTGGGAGAGCATATTGAGACTGTGGTATACCTACTTGAATCATGTAAACTGCAGGCGACCGTAGACGCAAGAGAGCAATAGGAGGAGATGGTAGCCTCGGAGAGCCTGCTTCCACAGATGTGTGTTTGGTCGGGTGGTTTGTTTGGAATGTGTACCAATGTTAAAATGTTTAGATCCTTCCCAGCTTGATTAATTCATCTTTGATGGGAAAGACAAAATCAGCTGATTTGGAAAAAAAAGTCTCCCAAAGTGTGTGATTTGTGGTCCTTGCTTAGGTGTATGAAAAATGAAATGCTATAGTTAGACATTGATACATTGATTTTATCCCCTTTTTTTTGAGTTTCCTTGTGTCTGTTCTAGAAAGTACTTTAGGAAACAATTTGTCTAGTTGTTAATCTGGTTAATACTCTCTCTGTCATGTTACTGGAATAACTTCCCTGGTATGGCAAAGAGTGGCCAGACCTCTAGTACCTCTCCATCCACTCAGTCATGGTACAGTCGTGTCCTAAGCCCTGGACTGTCCCTGGTCAACGCCCACCCACTACATTCCTTGGTTAAGCTCCCCATCCATCCCATCCTGCTGTTCACTGTTCGCCTGGTATTTCAGTAACAACTGTAGACCGTTGCAGTCACATTTGTTCAATAAAAGAAGCAAGACTCTACCGTGTGCCCTTCTTGTGTCCAGACTAAGTCTCACTGCTGTGTTGAGTGTGTTGATGTGTTGAAAGCCTATTTGTGTAGATCGGTAGGAATCCTGAAGTGTCGCTGTACAAGGCAGCTTGGATCAGGTGATGGAAGTGAGGGCAGTCTTCAGAAATGGGGGATTTTTCTTTACGAAGTGGCTACTGGTACGGCAGCTTCCGTGCCCCTAGAACTGGTGTTATTGGTACAGAAATTCAAATTAACGGAATATACGGTTAAGGTGTATACATTTAATGTTAAGTCAGTGGGTAGAATCGTGAGCTCTCGCCACTTTAAGCCAGAGATACGGGTCAGTTCTCTGAGGTTCTCTCCTACTGGTAAGTGGCAACAGCCAGTTTATTATTATTATACAACAGTCACTCATAAAAGGATCAATATGTGATTATTACTGTATTACTATAACTGAGCATTAGTTACCAATAGATTCAAGAGGTGTATACATTTAATGTTAAGTCAGTGGGTAGAATCGTCTTTAGAACTAGCATTGGCAGGGTCGTTTGTGTAATGGCATATGCGTTAGTGACTGCAAAGTGATGGTATTTGTGGTAAAATGGTGGTAAAGTGCAAATATTCAATAAGTCCTAATTAGTAAGTAAGCAGGTCATTTTGGAAGTAAATTGTGGTTGTAGTTAATTTTGTAAGTAAAACTTTGGAAGTCGTGCAAACAGTTGGTAATGAGCAGTAGGTAGTAAATTTTGGAAGTAAACTGTGGTTGTAAGTGAATTGTGGAAGTACATTTTGGAAATTTGGGTAGCAGGTAGCTAAACTGTGGACACACACTAAAGGATTGATCACCTTTAGTGGGGCCGCCTCAGGGGACTAAAGGCCCGAAACACCCGTTGATCCTGAGGTACACTGCTGAGGATGTGTCCCACATAGTGTATGGATAATTGTAATGGCTGTAGTTAGGAAAGCCTGAAGTGTGGTACAATGGGTGCTCTCCCCACATGTGCAAGTGTCTTGTATTTTTATTTATTTATTTATTTATTTTGATTGTTAAGGAAATGAAACTGCAAAGGCTTGCCAGTGGTCTTGGATGAGATGCATGTTGTTGGCATGGTAAAGGCCATGGGGGAAAGCGATAGGTAGGTAGGTGCTGCTGAGTGGATCATGTAAACGGCCCCAGCAGCCCCAGTCACTGTAACGGTAGCCGGCTGGTTCAGGTTAACCCTTGTTGAGCATCTGTCTGTACGGCTCCAGTTGGCCATCCCCTCAGCTGCTCTGTCCTGTACAGCTCACATGAGGTTGCGTGAATAGCTGTAGTCAGCGGCCAGTTGTGTGTGTTACACCTGGGAGTAGGGACTAATAGCCTGAACTATTTACTTGGTTATAGATAGTGTAGGGGTAGGTGTAATAGCTATAGTTTCTCCCTTAATCTCCTTCGGGATCAATAAAGTTACTCTACTAAGGTGCTCGTCCTACATGCACAAGTACTTTGTGTTCTTTGTAAACTAAAACTGGACCAATATCCTTACATCTACTGGTACGAAATTCCAGACCCATAGCCATTGCCTTTTTTTTTTCTTAGTACCTCAGCACTCCATAACAGTAAGTGATAATATAGACAACTGTGTTTATAGATAATAGAAACAATTGTTTATATGACATCACTCCCTTCCTGAGGGTGGGGCTTCTCCTTGGCAGCTCCTCCTCCTCACCGCTGCTCTTTGTGATCCATTTTGTGCACCTGCTCCTTGTGATCTATTTTGTGCACCTCATCCATGATGCTAGTCAGGTTCAGCAGGAACCTCTCAATCTGGAAACATGAACCAGAGCCACACACACACACCACAGGTTGACTGACTAAAGCAGAAATTGCAGTAGGTACTTCACAAGTGACTGGCCATTAAAGGAGATACTCTTACCCACAGTTATAGTGAGACACTAACAGTTCACGTGTTCAACAGTGAGGGCTGCCTTGATCATTTCTGACTATTTTGAAGTTGGTTATAGTTTAGTATCTTGCTAAGCTGTAGCACAGATAGTCTGTCAGGCGTTGCCATACCTCAGAGAGCTGTGCCAAGGTGTCCTCTGGAGAAATGTCCTTCTGCGGTTTCTCTTTTCCAGACAGGGACATGTACAGGTTCAGCGTGGCCATTTTTATGGTGCCCAGAAGCAGGGTCTTCTTGGCGGCAGTGTTGCTTATATGCACCCAGCGGGACTCCTGTGAGGCGGGTATAACGTGACGTGAGTGAAGAACCGCACCCAGAGAACCACAGCTTCTCGAGCAGTTCTTTTTTTCCAGCCTTCAACATTTTCAGAATTTGTAAAATCTAATACTCCTTCAGACTATAAAGGTGACGGTGGACTTTAAGTGAGTCTATGCGTTTGTGTATTGTACGTGTTTTCATGTTTTGCTGGTGAGGCAATTTTCATACAGGACATGAGAATAATTTATATTCTTTCCTATTGTATGCCACTCCATTCTATGTTTTAATCCATGTTATTCTATTCTATTTCATTCTATTCTATTCTATTTCATTCTATTCTATTACATTCCATTCTATTCACTTCAAGACTTTTATTATCATTCAGCAAAAAAAAAGTGGAGTATTCTATTCCATTTCATTATGTTTTATTCTATTCTATTCTATTCTATTCTATTCTATTCTATTCTATTCTATTCCACTGTATTCTATTCCATTCCATTCTATTCTATTCTATTCTATTCTATTCTATTCTATTCTATTCTATTCTATTCTATTCTATTCTGTTCTATTCTAAATATGCCCTATGTGACTTGTAGTGTTTGCTCCAGAGAGAACCATATGGTTCCATATGGGTTGCTCTCTGATGCACAATCTCACCAAGATTGTTGCAGTCACATGGCCCCTGGGCAGATGCTTGCACTCAGAGCATGACTGATTTGAGGGCTTTGTTTTGTTGAGCAGCTGAATAGCATTGATGTTTAGCAGCGTGGTGTGCCTTAAAAGCCATAATCCGCATCGATCCCAGTTAAGTGTGCTGTGAGATAATGAGCTTTGGCGACCCCTGCAGGGCGTTGCTGGACTCACTCAGGTCACTTACTCACCCACAGCATGGCCTGGCTGGTGACGGTGTCCAGCTTGGTCTGCAGCAGAGCCAGCTGGTTGCTGTAGTGTATGATCTTGTCGCCGCCCTGCTCAATGTACTGGGCCAGCTGTGCCAGGGCCGTGTTGACGGAGGCCTCGCCCTCCTTGGCGCTGCGCAGGAGATCCTCGCGCGTCTGCACCAGCGTGGCGAAGCGAGACATCACCTGCCGAGGCTCGTCGAACTACACAACACAGTGGCAGCAAGAGCGGAGAGAAGGGCTTGTTTGAAATGACTGGCTGGCTTAAAGCAATGCATTCTGGACTTTTTTGGACAATCTTGTACCACACTGTACCCATCCATGTGGTACGCTGATGTTTGAAAACATCTAAAAAAGCCATATCAGGGCCACATTACAACCACTTTAGGGCCAGAAAAGAGCTAGATCATAAGGGCTACATCAGAGCCAAATTACAATCACCTCAGGGCCAAATCAGGTCTAGATTAGAGCCATACCTGTGCCAGGTTACAACTAAATCAGAGCCAAATCAGGGCCACATCAATGTCAGATAAGGGCCAGCACCTCCCACTACACATATTTCTTACTGAGCTCCACCTGTTAGGCGTGTATGACTACTCACCTCTGCATAGGCCACAGGTGGGCTTCGGTGGGCCTGTGCCGAATCAAAAGGATCCCTTTGTTTGATTAATTGTTGTATTAATAACTAGAAAAGCACTCAGAGAGTGCAGACCTCCACCAGGGCAGCTCAGATCACCACCAAAATCTAATCACTTTTGAGTTAGCCCATTTTTGACCTACCTTGAACATTTCATCAAAATCCATCCATAGCGTTTTGAGTTATTTTGCTAACAAACAAACAAACAAACGCTGATGACTATATGGTAATGATAACCTAAGTGTTTTGGGCCAGATCCACCTGATTTTTTGCCCACCCAATTTATGATTTCTGGCTACGCCCCTGTAGTCACCCTTGGCCATCCTGTCCAGTACCGCGTCCCCCAGCCATTACCTGCTTGCACAGCCTCACTACTCTAAGCAGATAGTCTGGGTAGATTTGGTTCCGGTCTGCCTCTCGGGCCAGCCGGTCTCTTTCCTGGGTGAGAGCGTGCAGCTCCTCCTGGAGGGCCCCCAGCTCCAGCACCTTCTGACGCACCAGCTCCCGCTCACGCTCCGCCTTCTTCATCGCCCGAACGCGCTTCACCTCGTTCTCCTGATGGGAGCCCACCAATCACAGATCATTGATAGAAAACCACCAATCACAGATGATTACTGAAGGGAGCTCACCAATCACAGATGATTACTGATGGGAGCTCAACAATCACAGATCATGATGGATGGGAGCCCACCAATCACAAATTATCACTGATGGTAGCCCACCAACCACAAATTAGTGATGGTAGCCCACCAATCACAGATCACTTACCACAGAGGTTATGCAATGAGTGGAGATACATACAGAAAGTAAATCAGGGTGAAAAGAAGCTCTAAGACTGAATGTGTTTACAGCTTAAGTGCCCATACCAGCCATGAGGGATATTAACCCTTCGATTGGTTTAAACTAATGCGGCACCTATTGCACACATATATGGTAGAGGTATACACTAATAGCACACATCATATAATAATAAATAATATACATTATTTTCATAATGTGTACCTTAATATATGAATATTATATTATCTCTTATATATATAATGTCTTCCATACATATTATCTCTTCCTTAGTGTTTTACAGAGATAAAACTGCATTTTTGATCAGCAAAGGTTATGCTAAAAATGATACACACACACAAACAAACACACAGACACACACCTGTAGAAACTGATCAAATTTCAATAAATTAGCCTTGATCTCTGTCTCCTTGGCTCTCAGTTCTTGTTTCCTCAGTCGCTGGTTCACAACAGTGATGTTGAAGTCCTAAGCACACACAAGGAGGAGATACAGTATGGCTTTCTTAAGGCGTTACAGCTAGGTGGTTTGTCATACAGGTATGCAGTAAACATTAAAGAGAAAAACTCCCTTTTCAGTTAAAACTTAAACATATTTGGGTCTTGTCTATCTGTGTACTTGTCTCACACCTCTTTGACAAGCTGCATAGCCTGATGGATGTCATACTCCTGCTGCTTTTTCTTTAGTAGATGGGTTGCAGGAGACAAGAAATCTTCACTTTGTTTCCGGCTGTTGGAAATTTGGAGGTTGCAACATCATGCATTTGATTCAGTTACAAAACAGCAACAACAACAACTTTCACAGCTTCTATTTACTAAGAATTCACTTACAAAAGTTGATGTTCCTGGAAAGTAGCCTTAAAATTCTCAGCTACATCTTTGGCCTTGTTGGCATCCATAACTAGACACTTGTATAAATGCCCACCAAAGTCCAAGGAAGACACTTTAGTCGACCCTTTATAGGATCCTTTGCGTTTAATACTCAAACTGGAAAAGGGCATAATAATGGTATCGTAGCAACATGATGGTACAATGTGATTGTAACAGGAATTACGTGAGTATCATCACTGTTGAGTCATTTGACTACTATCCCTGATACAGATTCCTTGCGGTGCCTGATTACAATATTGTCCACGAGATGGCGCAGCAAACAAATCGAACACTTGTAATACAGCTGGACAACTGCCTGCGTCATCGTTGGAGAGAGATGTCTGTTTGCTGGCAGCGAACAGACTGGGAGTGGGACAATGATGTACACTATGCAGTACAAGTCTGAAGTGATGTTTCTACCTATGTCGACGATGTGAGGATAATGCAGCGTATTTGCAACCCCGCTTCACTGCCGTTGGCCTTCCTCTGGTTTTACCCTCAAGATTTTCGCGGCTAAATGGTCACCCAAGGAAACTCGCTGAAAGCTTGAAAATGCGTGGCGATTTATGCAATAAGAAGTGGTATTTCTTGGTGCGGTTGGCGGAATCACTGGCTAACAGAACTAGCAATTCGCTACAGTTCATTAACTAGCTTTAGCCAGCCACCTAGCTGTCGTAGTTTGATTAGCCTTTTCCTCCATGGATGACAAATAAAATCTCGTCAACATATGTAACGTTTTGCCACGTTACATTACACGTCAGTGTTATTTGGTACTGCCAGGTACAGTACAAATCTTTGTTTTCCTATTAAACATTAACGATACTAACATTGGCTCATGTTAGCCAGACCAGCTAGCCAGCTAATATGCTCAAATTTGTCTAAGCTGCCCAGTTAGCTCGAAAGGGTCTGTTATAAACTTTAAATTCACCCACAGTTTCTAGCTGTTAGGTCTTTGTATGTAAGGGAAATCCAGGTTTATGCCAGGCGTGAATGTGGAAGCTAACATGATTTTACTGTCAGTCAGCGCCAGATTTTGTAGTAGCTAATACGTTACATTAATGATGGCAGTGTTTATACAATGCACTTGGAGACAAACCTGGAATGATCGAGAAGCTATATTTCCCTATCTCTCACTGAAATGACGTTCAGTTTCGTGTATGTATATATGGATGCAATAAGAAACGCTCTCAGTAAAGATCTTCACACTGTTGATGTCATTGATGCTGCAACTCCGAGGGAGGGGATCGATTAGTCTTATTATCTGCAAGCCATTGTTATTATACTGTCATATTCCCTCTTCATGAAATATTCAGAAATATTCAGTGGTGTGTGGAACTAGGCCTAGTTCTGCGAATCAGTTCAGATTTCTGCCCTGCGGTTTGCCAAAGCAGAGAGCAGAGCAGAGCAGATGTCTCTCTCTCTCTCTCTCTGCGCCTGCCTAACAAGGATTTCCCATGTCCATTCTTACATGACTGACAGCTGAAGAAAATGGCTTCATGTTTTCATGATGGCTCTTGGTCATTGTGAGGCTGCTGCAATATGCATAACCCACCTGCTAGAGAGATTCTGAACAGACTCTCTTCTCTTTCAGACACCATCATGAATCTGGTTCGTCTGGTGTGCCGACACAAAACGGCCCTGGTGATCGGAGCCGTGTGCCTGTTCGCCGTGGTGCTGGTGTTCCTGGCCAAGTGCACGTCCGAGACGTTGAAGCAGGCCGACTCCCCCGGCCAGGCGCCCCGGGCGGCGGAGGGTCACGCGGAGCGTGGCGACACGCCCCCTCGCACCAAAGACCTGTCGGCCTTCCTGGTGGTGCTCATCACCACGGGCCCCAAGTACACGGAGCGCCGCAGCATCATCCGCAGCACCTGGCTGTCGCGGCGCGACCCGGACGTGCTGGCGCTGTTTGTGGTGGGCACAGAGGGGCTGGCGGCCGAGGAGCTGACCAGCCTGGGCACGGAGCAGACGCGCCACCGAGACCTGCTGCTGCTGCCCGAGCTGCGCGACTCTTACGACAACCTCACTGCCAAGCTGCTGCACATGTACTCCTGGCTCGACCGCAGTGTGGACTTCCGCTTCGTGCTCAAGGCAGACGACGACACCTTCGCCCGGCTGGACCTGCTGAAGGAGGAGCTGAGGGCCCGGCGCGAGCCAGCCGGCGCCGAGCGGCTCTACTGGGGCTTCTTCTCGGGCCGCGGGCGGGTCAAGGCGGCGGGCAAGTGGAAGGAGAGCGCCTGGGAGCTGTGCGACTACTACCTGCCCTACGCGCTGGGCGGCGGCTACGTGCTGTCGGCCGACCTGGTGCGCTTTGTGCGGCTCAACGCCGCCTACCTGAAGACGTGGCAGAGCGAGGACGTGTCGCTGGGCGCCTGGCTGGCGCCCGTGGACGTGAGGCGGGTGCATGACCCGCGCTTCGACACGGAGTACAAGTCGCGCGGCTGCAGCAACAAGTACCTGGTGACGCACAAGCAGAGCCTGGAGGACATGCTGGAGAAACACCAGACGCTGCAGCGCGACGGACGCCTCTGCAAGGAGGAGGTCAAGCTCCGCCTCTCCTACATCTACGACTGGAGCGTCCCGCCCTCCCAGTGCTGCCAGCGCAAGGACGGCATCCCCTGACCCTTGACCTGACCCTTGACCTCTGTCAGTGCGGTACTGCCAACACCCGCCTTGCTGTACCGCTGTTGTTCGTCATGCCATGTGCTGTTATTTATTTATTTATTGATCCTGAATGTGTGGGGCGCAACCCTGCAGGTGTGTGTATGTGGGGTCTGTGTGTGTGTGTGTATGCGTGTGAGTGGCCCTTGAATGTCGGCCATTGATGGTGATGTTTTGGGAGATTTAGGGGTAGGGTGGGGTGGGGTTGGGGGTAGCAAGGGGAGAGGTTAGAGGATTTTTGGAAGTGCTGAGATTGTTGGTGTAAGAAAAGAACATGGAGGACCTTGAGCAACCCTCCACCCCCCCACCCGGTCCTCTCTTGAGAGTATTGGTGTGACGTAGTGACACCAGGTGGTTGTCAGGGGGACGCAAGGGGCCAAATCTTAATTGTCCCATGCAAACGCCAGTCACCACTGGTGGTCAAAGCACAGCGCATCTTCATTACCATTGTCAACCAACAATAACAGTAAAGAATCATTTAGTTTTGGATCTGGGATTTACCTGCTCTGTAATTTTAGGGTTCCCCACCTGAATGTGGAGGGAGTGTTTGCAGTCTTCGTGTCCTGAGATGTATTCCAAGTGGTAAACCTTCCAATAGAGCAGCCCTGTGGCTTCACTCATTCATCCAAACAAACCCACCAGACTCCCCTATTAGATGCTTAAGACTTAACCCAGAGTTAACTTGGTAAAGCCCCCCTGGTAAAGAGGAGGTTCTGTTTAACCACCATTCCTGAACACCTGCTCCAGGTCAGCTATGAGACACATTAGTGTCTGTGTGTAAGCGTGGCGCGCTGTGTTTGAAAAGGACCCGTTATTGTAATGTACAGAGCACCCAGCTCTATCCTGTCAGCAGGCTGTCTGTCTATCTGAGCCCCACTCTGTCTGTCTGTCTGTCTGTCTGTCTGTCTGTCTGTCTGTCTGTCTGTCTGTCTGTGAAACAAAAGCACAAGCTGGACCTAAAAGCTATAGGAGTGCTGAAACATAGTCATGCTGTAAGAAAGAGGAAGTGTACCCCTTGCTAACTCTACTCACCACACACACACACACACACACACACATACACACCACCTTTCTCGTTGCTCATCAAAGGAGTCCAAAGTCACCAGAAACCTACCAACCTGCACCGCAAGACTGACTGAGCTGCTTGTCATTTGTCCACTGCTGTCATTTTGGCAAGGGACACTTGAGTGGTTCCAGGGCATATGTGACCTGTGGGAATTTGACACTGACTTCAGTTCAGTTCCAATCAGGTTCTTTGACTCTGCTTGGTTTCTCTTCCAGTCGATGGGATGTATGTCTTTGAAATGAGATTTATGCAAAAGCTGCATAACCAGTTGCCTGATGATGAGCCATGTACGATTGTGTCCTGAAATGTTTTACAGATGATTAAAAATGTTGTTTTGTTCTTTTAAAAAGTGTCTTTGCGTTTGTAATAAGGACATAACATTCGTTTCATGGCACTTAAGTTACCCCACACTACATTCAGTTCTTGAGCGCAAAAAGTTAATGATTTGACCATGAAAATAAAATATCCAAAATCATTTAGTAGTTTGTAAAGCAATGAAGTTTATGCGTCCAGTTAAGAAAGGCATTGCAAAATGACACACAATAACCAGACAAGCCCAATATTCTGATATTTTAAGTTGTACAAAACCTTTAGATTTCAAATGAGAATAAAACACATTACATAAAAAAACAATAGATGAGGAAAAGGATATCCGCATGACTACTAAAAACTAAACTGCTTCTATCGATCTATCATAGGTTCTGTCCTCCAATCCAAATGTGTCGACAGACTCGACACTGTGTGTGTGTTTTCTCAGTGCCTCTACAGCTGGAAGCGTCTGAGGTTCTCCCTCACTCGCATGAATTCTGGAACGTTCTGTGGGTTCTCTGTGCGTCTCATCTCCTCCAGCTCATACTGCCAAACAGGAAGAAAACAAAACAATATTATAAATAACCCACCCCTGCTTGCCACAGATTTTACAAAAGGTATTACATTATGGATTGCAGATATAATTAAGGGAAGGCAAAAAATATGTTGGGCAAGTGCACCTCTACAATACTGCCAAGCTGTCACCAGTCAACCGTGAAGTACAAGGCTATTAGGAGGATGCCGTGGTGTGTCTTTCCTGTAGCCATTAGTCTGTAGGCGATTCTAGAGTCTGTTGGGATCCTATGCAAACATTTCCAAGTTCCAACTATTGTTGGAGAACTGTATTGGCACCACTGTGGTTTAAAGGCTGTCAGCCCTCTGGGGACCGCTAGAAGCCTGGGGGCCCCAAGCAGTTTCCCATATTCAAATCTTCAAAACCTCAACTTCAAGACTTTTATTGTCACTTTATATTGAACAGCTGATTGTACAACGAAAACTAGACAGCAAGGCCACAAAGGTGCAAGGTGAAAGTGTTAAAGCATCAAGTGTCAAGCAAGGAAACATTGTAGAAACAAAGGAAGAAGGGAGTATATACAAGGACGTAATAAATGATAAATAGTAAAAGGTAAATGGACTATGTACAGAAACAGTGAATAATAATATTGCACATTATGCTGTAGGTATTACATAGTGAGACCCATATCAAGCATAATCAACAGCACTAGTGAGGTGGCCAAACCAAATTTCACATTAGTGCACATTAGGTAGCAACAGAAGTGAAGTGACAATATGACTGTTTGAAAAGCAGCGTCACTGTTCTAGTGCATTTAAAGTGCTGACTGCCCATGGCCTGTTGCCCATTGCTATTGCCTGTTGGCAAGCTTCGTGTCTGGCTGAGCCTCTTCTGATGAGCGCAGGGGCACCACTAGAAACTGTGGGCCTCCTGAAAGGAAGTATTTTTGGGCCCCCCCCTAGGACCATCATAGTCCTATGTGGGCCTCTGTGGAACTCTGAGCCCCCTGAATCATCCTGATCTTCCCCCACTTAGCGGCGCCCCTGGATGAGCATACCGCGAGTAGCCTCCTCTTCTGCTTGCGTAGCTTCGTCTCCAGCTCGGACACGGACAGCTCCTGCTCCCTGTGCCGCTCCACACGCCGCTGTTCTAGAACCTTCTGGAGTTCTGACCTCTCCCCTGGCCACATGCCCCTGCACACACACACACAGCATGGATGTGGTGAGGACCCATGAGTTACTTCACACATATGACTAGTCCAGGAAATGGGCTTTTAAAATACACTAGTTAGGCATGATTACAAACACAAGTTGTCAATGGCAGACAAACTTTTCCATACACACTGTATCAGCTCTTGGTCATCAATGACCAGAGAGGCCATAGAAAAACAGTTAAAGTATTATTATTATTATTATTATTATTATTATTATTATTATTATTATTATTATAACATCAAAAATAATTGTCGAATTAGTCTCAAAGATTCCCATGTTAATGCTTCCCAAAAATTCCCATGTTAATGCCGGGGCCTTTTAACTCTGTGTGTGTGTGTGTGTGTGTGTGAGTGTGTGTGAAAGAGAGAGTAAGAGAGAGACACACATCGAATCTGCCGGCTTGGCACACAAGTCTTTCAGCACATTAAACACTTACACCTTGGTCGACCTCTCCACACCCCAAAGCCTACTGAGGGGCAGTTCGGGCTGTACTGCAGCCCAGTTCAGAGTGCCTGTGCCTGGGCTAAGAGGCTCAGCCTGATCCACTATTGGATTGCCCCCCTGACCTGATACACCCAGTGTGTAAACAAAGCCACTTATAAACTTTCCGTTGTTTGTTCTCTGGCTTCACTGGTTCATATGAACTTTTGTTCATTAAAATTTTGTTTGTTTGCTTGACACTACATCAGTGTAACTATCGGTTGCTGTCACCTCTGGCACTCTGAACCTTTGTAGATATGAGCTCTCTGCAATAAAATAATGATTTATGTACATAAAGGGGAAAAAATCAGTATTTTCCATCATTCTTTCATGCGAAAACATAAGTAAAATAAAATAATGTAAACCAGGCCCCTGGCGCACATACTGTAACAAAGATTAGTGGTATTGATCAGTCTGTCTGTGTTGGAGAGCGTAATGGCTGGGCAAGGAGCCAGTCAGGCATAGTTAGCCACAGACATACAAACACTCTCTGGGAGGTCCATGGGCTAAATATACACTGCAACAACAACAACAATGATGATCAATTCATGTGGTATAGACTGATTACAATCAACCTGTTTTGAAGAGAAATTAGGGAAACTGTCATTGAATAAACTCTTCATCATCATTAGTGTATAATCATTAAAATATCAAACTCAAACAATTTATATTGTTTTAGCCTTCAATGTGATTTAAAACTCTGTTGTGTTTCATTGTAGAACATTGATGCTCAGAAACATTCTATAGCTAATGAATGAAATGAACAACAGATAAAAAGCTCTGGCACATTAACATTCTTGAGGGGATATAAACGATGGAATAAAAATTACAAATACATCCTATGGAACTTATTACTATGGCCATAATACAAGACACTGTAAAAGACAAAAGACTGACTGTGAGTGATAACTAATATATACTGTCCTCACCATTTGTGTGTAAGTAGCAGTTCCTTGAGTAAGCCTCGGTGTGCAGAGGACTCCAGCAGAGGGTTGACCACCTTCTTGGGCTGAATAAGCTCTGGCTGCTTCTCGTTCATCATAGGATGGGACAGGACTTCATGGAAGGAGATATCTGACAAACACACAATTTCTTCAGTCAAAATGCCCCTATTTGCTGAAGCTCAAGCCTGTGCATCACTAGATGGGTGGCTAGTGTTTTTTGTAAATGTAACAGACAGCAACACTGTCTCAAATGCTGCTTGATTAACATATTTTATGTTATCTCTCCAAAATAGTGAATACTTTATACTATAGAGTATACCTCTTCTGTGTCACGTTTGGGATTACCTGACCTATTCGGACAGGTTTTACTCCTTATTCACAACAGTCTAACAATGGTTCAGAAATCTGACTTTGCAGGCATTTTGCAAATTGTATTAGCTAATGGAAAAGGGCAAACTGAAACACAGGCCAAATACCGCAAAATTAAATGCTAACCCTGTATAAGTAAACTGCATGGCTGAGAAAACACTTACCTTTCGCTGTGATGTATCACATATTAATGGGGTCAGGTTCTCTCTAAATTGATGTTGGTGACCTCCTGGAATGTCCCGCCACCACTTGGACACACACACACACACACACAGTCACTTAAACACACGCTCAAACACAAGCAAGCATGCCCGCCTGTCTTTGCAGGAATATCTGTCTTCTCCGGTGCATCTGAGTCATATCGCAGCAGATGTTCCAACAGAATGTAAACCCCTTAATAAAATCAGATTAGTCCTATAATCACGCCGGCCGAGACAAAGGGAGAGAGCCTACACGTGAGTACAGATGCCTGGACTGGCCCATATGGTGGCTCAGCTTTACCCATGCACCTGAGCCGGTGGGGTGGTGCAGACGCTCTGGTGCACAGGGCTTTTCTGCACCATGCAAGTGGCTACTGGTACGGCAGTTTCCGTGCCTCTAGAACTGATATTACTGGTACGGAAATTCAAATTAACGGAATCTAGGGTTAGGTTAGGGTTAGGTCATGGTTAGGGTTAGATTTGGGGTTAGGGTTAGTAGGAATTTTTTATCTGATAAATCTGTCGGAACCCTGCCTGAGTATGGTACAGATTTCAAGTTCCGGACCTATAACTTTCATGTAGTGGTCCATAAGAATATGGACCAATAAGGTTCCGGAGAATAGGTTCCGGACCAATGTCCTTATAGCTACTGGTTCCAGACCCGTAGCCACTGCCTTTCTGCACAGCTGTCTGAGCCAGCCCATGCTGTCAGTTGCCAGTGATAGTATGGACTAAGATGGTAGATATCCCAGGATACTTCATGGTAGTTCATATTAATGGGAGGAAAATGGGGATCAGTGCTAGACTGCATGCATGGGCGTATTGACATATGACAGACGTTTCTACACCTTATGGTCTCGTGGTTGGTCCTTGCACAAGGAGGGATGCTAATCCCCCTTTATGCAGACTGCATAAATGCATGACAAAACTTGGGATATCTACCATTTGTGGTAGGGACTGCCATGCAGGAAGTGTCCATCAGCGGCAGAGATCCCACTTCCTGTTCCTACTCTGGCCCGACTAAAAGATATCATTGCATTAAAGTGTCATTTGCAAAATGTTCGAATGAGTGAGAAACTGTCGTCATGGCGTGCATGAGTAACTATACAATGTGATGGCTAAGCAATAGCTTTGAGAATTTAAATTCTGATCAAAGAGAGGTACCAAAGTAAGTGACTGAGAAAAGCTGTAACAGAAGTCTGAGTGGCATGTTAGACACACACACACGCACACACACACACACACACACTCATACACACACACGCACATACACACACACACACACGCTGCTTGGCTGAGTTTAGTTCTCTCTCTGTCTGTCTCTGTCTCTCTCTATCTATCTTAAGCAGCCAGCCACGCTGAGCCATACTTCACTCCAAGTCAAGGGGTCGACAGAAAACAGAGAGCCCGCGCGAGAGAGAGAGAGCAACAGGGAGGCTGAGTCTGCCATATGTTTTCACTCTGAGAAGGGGGGCAAGACAGACAGTGAAACACACAGGAATTGTTCCAGGACTCAGAGGGTGTAGTAACAAAGCTAATGGGCTAGAAGAGGTACGGATGTCTCTCTGCAGCCTGCTCTGTTGGGATTTAATATGCAACTGCAGAAGCTTTCCCTTGTTTAAGCAAGTTAATTTGAATAGGCCTACATCATTTTATACATAATAATACATAATAATACATAATTTTCCCCATAACATTTGTCATGGTGCTCAGAGAAGCTGCCCTAATATCCTTTATGAAAATATCCACAATATATCGCCATAATTAAAGTAAACAACTAAAAATAGTTTTTATGTACGATTTCGCCGTACAGGCTTCTGTTTACTGGCATCTGCTACTCGCCCTTACTTCCTTGTTCCATCTCTTCCCAATCCACTTTTCGACAATGGATTGTTCTCTCAGCAGCAGTAGCTATGAGCAGTAGTCGGAAGGGCGGATAGCATGGATGGTAAATAGACACGGGAATTCATCAAGATCAGATAATAATACTACATCGCGAATATGACGAATGGTGAGTTGTCAGGGAGGTACATTATTTGAACAATTTCTAGGCGTCCATTCTTGTCCTCGTTACGGCTCGTTTGTTTCACTCTAGTTAGTTACACATAGGAAGCTATCTTGCTAGCGGGCTGGTTGACTAGCTACAGAATTTTGAAGACGTGGCTGCCTTTCAAGGCCGTTTGAATATGTTCATGGGTTACGAGGCTGACTTTTTGGAAGTCTTTAATAACCGTGTTATGATACATTGTGTTGTTATAAACATCTGCCATCTTTATGAGAACATATGGATATAAAAACATGACAGCTGACCTCAGACAAACAGCTGCTAAGTTAAAACAAATTCCTTCCTTCCTAGCATAGCTGTCATTAGCATGGAAAAAAACTACAGGTACAGTAGTTGCCTAGTGCCAGTGTTGTGTGAGGGACAGGTAAGCTGGCATTAATACCATGATGGATATAGCTTAAGTTCATTGATAGTTAACCAGAAAGCGTACTAATAGCAACCTGCCTGCCTGAGTTGGAGTCTGCGTCGGCTGACCTATTTCTGTACTGATTTGGCCAACTCAGCTGTCAAACTGGTTTCACAAAGCCTGAAAGCCAAACCTAATGCTAACTGTGCAGGAGTAGCTCTTTTTGTGCTATCAGCTTTCGCACTGAATTGTTCACTGACCTCAATGCTTAACAGAACTAATTGTTGTTTTTAAAAATGACTCAGTGGTAAATGGTCAGTGAGATGTGTTGCATGCTATTAAAATGAATGAGGTTGGGGGGCCAACTAATGCTGTGCTGTCTTTCCACAGTGTACTCTTTTGACGGGATCCTGGTGTTTGGGATCCTCTTCATCTGCACATGTGCGTACCTCAAAAAGGTCCCCCGGCTCAACAACTGGCTACTATCGGAGAAGAAGGGGGTGTGGGGTGTGTTTTACAAAGGTTGGTTACATTACCACGCACCACTGAAATGTCTGCTTTTATATTTGATATAATCAGAAAAGGACACTGCTGCTTCAGAAAGTAAAAATCCCCACCATGTACTCCCTCTGCCAGTGCCAGATGACTTCACTGATTAGCTGGCCTACCTGGCCAAAGTGTTGTGCTAGGAACAGCTGGTTCAGTCCACCTCTGCATATAATAGAGAAGTTTAATACTCATGTATGTGTTGTCTTTTTTTTTTGTCTCTTCCAGCGGCAGTGATTGGGACACGACTTCACATCGCCGTAGCGCTGTCATGTCTTTCGATGGCTTTCTACGTGGTCTTTCTGAAGTGATGGAGTCACACTCCTTTGGACACTGAGAGAACTATGGGCCCCAAGTGGCCAGGAGTCGTTGGGGTGGGTTGGGCAGATACTGCCCCCTTCTGGCCAATCTGTGGAAGGTATCCTCACCCAACTTCTGAAGTCCTTGATTGGTACTGCTTTTGTCTTTCCCGAAACCAGTCTCTCCCCACAGGGAGAATAGCCTCACTCTAAGGTTGACATGTTCTTTTTGATTCCTGTCTGATCAATCATGTAACGACGACCCTGTAACGACGATGAGCACTGAAAGAGATGCTAACCCAGGCAGAGACGAAGGGGTCAAAGGCTGTGGGTACCTGAATGGAGATCGAGGAGTGTTAACCAAGACAGGAAACCTATTCATGTAAAACGCGACTTCACAGCTCTCCTTATGATACAACATATGCTATTTAACATGAACAAATCATTGCACACATGCTCTGTCCTCCTTGTTCTTTGTGTCAAATACATCAGGCGGAATGCACAGAAGGATGCTGGCGTCTTTGCTTTGTCAGCCAGCAAGTGCGACCGGAGTACTGGTGGTAGCATCAGTTGGTGCAGTGCAGGCACACACCCCTTGCCAACACGTTATCACTTAGGGCAGACAGCTGCAGATTCTTTCCAAATGAAGGCTATTATCCTGGGGCTGTGCGATAGGATGGTGGTGGGTAGACATGTTATGTGTTGGGATTAAGAATTGCACCTACATTAAGTTGATTGAGTTTCTCTCCATCTCTGAATTTTTGCTGTTTTAAAGCCAAGCTCATAAGTTATAACAGTTGTCATTCCATGTTATTTTTTACACCTGTCCACTTCAGATTGTAATTTCTAATGTAGTGTATCAATTATGGATCCTTCTCCGCTATGTTCAGATTCACCAATAATCTATAAAAATCATCCATCAGCTCCCCTGCTGTTACCACATGAAGACATGAATGTTGGATTGTAATATTTGTACATACATTGTGAAACCCAGTAAATATATAGTTCAACCTTAAACATCACTGTACCATTTATTTCTCTTCAAGCAAAACCTCTGCTGCTGTGCAGGTCAGGTTAACGTACTGTATTTCAAAGTATGAATCCATAGCAAGCCTGGCGAACTTAGTGCAGCGTGAGCAGTAAATTTCTTGGTATAACGGACCTGTGACTGGAGGGTTGCAGGTTCGAATCCACCTATTTCGAGTTACCCTGAGCATGGTACTGTCCCAACTGATTCCTGGGTGTCATTGTCATGGTTGCCCCCCCTAAATTTCATTGTGTGTGCTGTAGTGAGCTGTGTAATCACAATGACAAATGGGAATCACTTTCACATAAAACATTTTGACATATTAAATGAAGCTACATGTATTTTAGGTGTTCATGGTGGGGAAAGTATTACCTGTTCCTTCAACTTTCAAAGATGGCAAAATAATGGCTTTGGTTCAGGATGTACAGTAGTTCTTTTAACTTCACATTAGCAAGTCCTGCACATCAATATGATTAACTGTTTTTGTTGGGTGGGCCAATTTAATAAAATCTGTCAAACTAGTTTCCATAACACCCTATTCCTTGGTTTTTCTGTTGCTTTTATTTTGTGTTTCTATGGTGAACGTTTATGCATAGATTGTTTACGCATTTGTTTGTTATGCAAGTACATACAGTAACAAACATGTCAATGTTTTTGTGTATTCTCCATTTTACATAGGTATCTTATTTTGGATAGAGTAGCTTTATTGACATCACAGGGTGTTAAAAAGGCAATGCACGAATAACATCACATACCTCTTCATTCTGACAAATATGTGACAGCGTCAGGGTTAGGGTCAGAGACACAAGTGTAACAAGAAGTTGTGAAAATTAGGACACCGGGACTGTGCAGTAGCTGCTGGACTCCTATTTGCTGTTATCTCTGACAAACATTGGCCACTAGAGGGCAGACTTACCTTTTTTCTTTCAGAGTCGTACAGTGTACGGCTCTACTATTTTATGAGCCTAGAAAGTACAGTAGGTCTCTTGATTTAACTCAACCCCATTTTTAGTGAATCATCACCTGGAGCAATTGGCAGTCACCTCAGCAGAAAACCAGGGGCAATTCTGCCCCAAGGGCACTACAGCTAGAGGGGTAGTCATTCACTCCCACAACCACATTTCCAGCCTGTCCAGGGAATAAAACCAGTGACCGTCACAACTGTGTTCCTCACCTGCCTTAAAGAAAAATCAATTGTGGTCATCTATTCCTGTTACTTTGATTTATGAAAATAATTCACATTAGCAGGGTTCTACTTTTGCAAAAGGGAACATAAGATAAGCATTTTGTAAGTCTTGCCGTTTTAGGGAGGGACTTTAATGTACAGCATAGCCTATCAATGTCAAATGGTAGTATTGCGTTAAAAATAACCCACATCCCCTGCTCACTGCCTCAGGTTGTTGGGAGGAATTGAAAATACGTTAGACCAAATCACGCGAGAGTTGAGAACAGGTTTCGAGAGCACACTTGGAGAGTGTGACGCTGAGCACGACGCAAGACGGCTCGGAACAAACCTGCATTGGGAAAAATCCCTATGAGTTCATACCATACCACACGTCGGATTGTTCGCAGTGTTTGTTCTCTCTTGTGTTTGCACGATTTGTGATTTGAGCACACTTGCACGACTGCATTACGTTGATGCACAAAGACACAGTCTGAACACCGGCCCTGCTTTTGTACTCGTCGAGTAGTTTGCGTTTAATTTTGGAAGACTAACACCAAGAAATCAAAGGAGCTCAGAAGTTTCTACGCGGTTGTTTGTTGCCGTGGGTCGTGCTACTTGGCAGGAATGTCCCAGAAGGATAGACCCACTTTCTATCGACAGGAGCTCAACAAAACAATATGGGAGGTCCCAGAGCGGTATCAGAACCTCTCTCCCGTGGGCTCGGGGGCGTACGGAACCGTGTGGTAAATGCATTTCCTTTCTTCTGCACAACTCAATTGCATAACTCGCTATTACACAGTTGGCTCATCGTTTCAGGCCTGGAAATTCTGCTGTTGCTCAATGATAAAAATCAGCAGCAAAGTGTCGTACTTTGATAAGGCCCGTGCTTGTTTACTTAGTTTCCTTCTCGATTACATGAAATCTCGTATGCTTTATGAGTTATTTTTGAATTGTGTGCTATTCAAGCACAGTAAACATATCTTCTGGGGACTGCCCTGCATAGACTACGTGCATGTCACACTGTCATCATATATTATTGAAGGCTATTGTCGAGAAGTTGTTGTCGATTCGTTTTTACATCTCTGTCTTCAGTTGTGTCTGCATTCAAGCGTCATGGTACCCGCGCATGGCTTTATTTGTTGGGATTTGTGAAGCGGATTATCTTTTCTTTTGTTGACGGCACAGTAGCTTGTAACATTGTTATGTTCCACGTCTGTTGCCATGCATTCAAGCAGGACGGAAATTACAGAGAATAGTAGAAAATGTAATGCCTGTATTTTTCGTGCCAATTTAGTGTTTATTGTTTTTCTGTCTGCTTTCTGCTTTAGGGGCGTAAAGCGAGATGACATGTGTCAGCATAAATTGAGAACAATAACAGTGCATTGGTTGTATACAGTCATTGGTTGTGACCCATTGGATATTCTGGCCAAGGTTGAGAGCCCTCGCACTCTGACGTCGTTTAGCGCCAGATTCTGGTTTTGTTTTGCAAGCATGACAACAGGGAGGTGTCCTGCTGTGAAATGGGACTGTACAGAGTCGGAGTGCGTAGATGGGGTGTACAGTTGCTATTACTAACCGTGCAAGGACTTACACGTGAATTCCTTTGTGTGAGAACACAAAATGGCAAACAGCCACGCTTGAAATCTGTAAAACATTGCTACTCTGTTGTTATGCCTGACACAGGATGAGTCTTTTAGTATGCACTATGATATCTCTAGCATCTTCCCTGTCTCATCGCCTTTGAGTTCTGGTCTTTCAAGATGGAAACGTGGTTGTAAACGTACCATGTGCACGGGCAGACGGCTGGCTACCTCAGGTTGAGAATGATGTCACCCCACCGTGTCTGCTGTGACTCATACTTCCAGTATTAGGAGGTCTCGCGGATGACAAGGTTGGTCATGCGCACCAAGCCCTATGACGAAATACTCAGTAAGAGGTCATCCGATATGAATACAACCTCAGAAGAATTCTGTTTTTTTGTTTTCTCATCTGTCAATCACTGGTCCTCTCATGGAGGTATTCTGTGTGTGTCTGTGTCTGTGTGTGTCACTTCCCCATCATAAGCATTAAGTAATAGGCAGGGCATACACGTTCTCCTCAGACCTCCTCACTCCACTGCTGGTTCCCATCCTGGTCTAAGCTGCATACAGATTTATCCCACTTTGCTGCCCTGCTGTGTAGACGCAGTGGCTGTCCTGTCCTGCCTGCCTCAGCTAAACAGACCGCGGCCCAGGAAGATCGTTTGAGTTCATGTGTAGAAGAGAGGAGCTGGGGTCGTGCAGGCATAGTTCCTCTCCCGCTTGCTCTTTCTCGCTTGCTCTCTCTTCTCTTTGCTTGGAGGAGGCTGTGGGAAGCCTCGGTCCACATCAAGGACATGGCTTTTCAGAGGAAGCAGGCTTTCAGCAGGCGACCCCCACACCCCACTCCACCCCACCCACACCCTGCCCGCCTGCCTGGCGTTCCGGCCAGACCACAGTGCCACTCTTGTCTGTAATGTTTCCTGGACAGCGCCGTAAAACCAGAGGCCATTCCTGTACAGGGCTGTGCGCTTGGAAAGCTGCATAAAGGGGGAGTGTGAGTATGTGTGTCTGTGAACAAGAGAGAGCGAGTGTATGTGTGTGTGTGTGTGTGTGTGAGTGTGAGAGAGAGAGGGAGTGGTAAAAATAGAGCAGGCTGTTTGTTCCCATGCGTTAGCAGCAGTGGAAAAAGGGCCCCCGCTCCACTGTGTGTGAAGTTAGGCTCTCTCGCGCTCTCTGTCGCTGTCTCTTTCTCTCTCTCTGTCTCTCTCTCTCTCGTGTGATGTGTGTGTGTGCACCCACTGCCCTGCTTTTGTCCTGTGAGACACAAGAGAGTGGGAACGTGAACCGTCACTCAAAACCAGAGAGGCGAGAGCAGAGAACATGCTGGAACAGCTCAGGGCATACCTTTGCCAACACTGGCTTTCAGCTGGTGTCATTTAGCAGATAGAAATCAGGCAGGTCTGTCTGCACCCAAACAAGCACCGCTCGCCTTCTGGGGAAACACAACTGCCATTATCACCCCCAGCGGCACTTTAAACCAGCATCTGTGACATATTTTAGAGTCTTAGTGCAAGGCCACTCTAAGAGTTTAGGTTTCACACACACTGATAGCGTGCTCTGGCAGCATGTGCAGCTTCACCGTGTGAAGCGCAGGGCCCAGACTTTTACATTTCAGTCAGTACAGCATTTCTTCAAGGGTTTGACGCGAGGTGTGTCTTTGGTGTGGTGCGTTGTGGCTTTGGCTCTGAAGCACATGAAATGGGACCAGCCTGTTTTTCAGTGCTACTCATAGCGAGAGTTAACAACACCCAGTGGAGTTGAACGTGTTCCCGTAGAATTGTTTGCACCTGCTTAGCTAAACTGCTACAGCTGTGTACCAGTAGTGACAGTGTCGCTGGGTCATAGGTCAAAGTTGGGGTCCTGGGATATGCACTTTTGTAGACTTCCTTTTTTTAAATGCCTGTCTCTTTTTTGTTTGTTTGCTTCATGAAGTTTTGAATAACAGTAATAATATTTATTTGTGTAACACATTTCATACAAAGGATGTAGCTCAATGTGCTTTCAGCAGTTTGGCACAGGAACACAGGACAGAGATACACATGACAAGCTTTGTTGTAGTCCAGCAGGGCCAGAGAAATTCGCCAGGGCTCTGTGGAAAGCTCCACTAATGTCCCCATGGTCCCCAGGGGAGCTCATCTGCTGGGCTGGTGGAGGGAAGGGCTCTGAGTTTTCGAGAAGGGGAGTCCCTCTGTCGGATGATTTGAAAGGGACAGTGCCCCAGTGGCTCATTAAATCTCTGGCAGCATTGCATGGGAACGCTAAGCAGTACAGGAAATGCAGATGAGACGACCTTTGCGGAGCTCAGAACATCTGCAGGGAGAGGAACCATTGGCTGTGACCTGCTGGGGACTGTGTTACAGCCACAGGGGCCGATGCTGTGGAATCAGTAAGAGATAACAGCCGTCGAGGCATGCATTCAATGAAATTAATCAATGTTGGTTAAGGCGAATAACTTTGGTGCTTAAACTTAATGGGCGTAATTTTAGAACTACTTTCCATAGTTAAATAGTTTGGAAAAAATAATGCATACATCGCCAGCCAATCAGAAAGCAGCATTCTATTTGACTGGGCCATAAACATGTATTCCTCTCAGGGGGTTGTATTCCAGAAATCAGGTTTAGTGACTTGTCAGGGTAATGCCTGCTCGGAGCAAGAAGTAAACCGCCTAATAGAGGAGGTTTTTGAGTGTATGTAATCAGGACAATGAAGCCTTAAGATTCTTCTGTTAGAGGATTTACCACTGTGCTTTCTGTGCTAGTCACTAAACCGCCTTCTTGGAATACCTTCCTGGTCTATAGACCAACCCCTGCCCTTGAGTTATATAACAACATCTCGTTCTCTTCCCTCGTATTGAGTCAGGAACTCATACAAAACATTCCTTGTGTGAGGATTTAAACATCGTTGAATAGTTCCGGTCACCCGACATGCAGTAGGGGTGCACAGTATATCAAAAATATTGTACAATCGCATTATTAACACGCACAACATAATTGCGAAACTCAGATTAGGGACAATAAATTGCATGTGTCCATAAGCTATGCTTACATGCTCTGCATACTAAATTATTTAGCCTTGATGCCATAGTTGCCCGTTTAAGCGTTTGTTTATTTACCACTAGTCATATTGTCATGGCAGCATTCAGCATTGTTATCGCATAGGCCATCATATTACACATTTTCATAATATCAGGCAGCCCTAATGTGCAAGTAATGGAATTAGAGTAGATCGTAACGCCCTATTTTGTTACCAAGCAAATGGCATGTAAATTCTGTTCTGGGTCTGTCACACTACGGACACACTTCCTTAGGAGACACAGTTTCCAATTGAGGACAGTATCATGCCTGAGGGGTGAGGACAGTAACACAACTGAGGCCAAGGACTGCGTGTCACTCACAGCTTTTCGGATGAGTCTGTTCAGCGAGACCATATCTGCATCAGAAATATCCTCTACCCTGCAGATGCTTTGGTTAGATTTTAAACCTGATGAGGGTCTTGCTGTGTGCAGTGCATGCAAAGTGCAGTGCATGATTGAGATTAAGGTTAGCTTTGGTGTTGGGGTTTGGTGCAGGTGATATTCAGTCAAAAAATAGCTAGACTGAAGACATGAAGTTAAATTTTTTTAGGAATACGTCACTGTATATCTACAGTCGAAGCTTGTTTTACCGATATATTTTGCATTTTTTTGTCCTAAGAACATAAAACATGACACTGCACTCGGGTCATTAGCAAGGCACTTACAGTACCAAATTTGAGCTCAGTGGAACAAGTGGTTCGAGAGATGTGTATGGAACAAACAGAGAGACACACAGACAGGCTGAAGCATTTATAGAGAGATATCTGCAATTTGTGACTCCCAGTGTAATCTCTCAGTGTCTCTGGTTGGAGAGGCTGCAGTGGTACATCTCTGATGCTCTCCAGCTGCGTTGGCTGGAGGCGGGCAGACGGTCTGCTGCCTGGCATCGCTCAGACGCACTGCCCGGGTGGAGTAGTCTGACTTTATTTAGGCCATGCTTTCGCAAAGTTTCTCAGACCGAAGACCACTTCCCCGCCTTAAACAAAACCTCAAGGACCACTTCCCCCCCCATCTGAGGCTAACAGGGCTATGTAAATGCATGAATTGGTGCAGCATCACAGCCCTAACTAGGGAATGGCATGAAGATGATATACATGTCGTTAAAACACACTGTGCATAGCATAGGTATCTTAAGAAACATAAATATTTTACTGCCGTTCATATTTTAAAACAACTGCTGGGATTTCTTGCACACCACCAGTGGTCGGCGGACCACACTATGAGAAACTTTATTTAAGGCATTATATTCAGATGCCAGTGCCCCAAGGATGCACACAGCAGGAAAAGCGACCAGCCTTTGACTCAACGCAAAGCGACACTCATTAGTGGAAACTGAAGAGGAGATTTGGCCGGTGGCCAGGTATCAGTGCGTGCCTGTCAGATCCCTATCTGCACCCATGCATTTGTGTGTGCATATGAAAAGTACGATGAGTTTGTATTTCCCCTGTATTGTTTCATTTCTTGAAGACTGTAGACTTGCATAAGTAGTGGGCATATGACTGACATAAGTAATGGAATCTTTCTAAGTTTAGGTTTTGCGTTGGTAAGAATTTAGATTAGTTATATTACATATGCCTTTGTCATCCTGCATATGAAATGCTCTCATAAGTTTTTGTCCTGTCTTGCTTGAGATTCACTACTGGCACTCACACAAGTTTCACCACAGTCGCCGCGGTTGCCACGGTAACCGGGGAACCTATTGTTCCCCAGGGAGGGAAGAAAAATGGCGTGACGTTCCGGAACACGCAGAGCGAGAGCCCGAGTGGTGTGTGGTGTCCTCTTTCCACCCAGTCTCCTGGGAAGGGAGGGAGGGAAGGAGGGAGGGAGGGGACCTAACTGATAGCATGTGTCTGGCAGTGACACACAATCCTATTATAGGATACAGCATCCCACCAACAACAGCATATCTCGTGGAGTGGGGTGGAGTGTGGGGATGGGGTGGGGAGTATCCCAAGAACCTCACTCTGGGTCAGTGACAAGCTCAGCAAAGTTAACTCCGAGTGAACTGTAAACAGCTTTATTAAAGAGACATATGGCTTTGTGCTGCATGGAAACAGTGGATGAATAAAGCATTGGGTGTCCTCTGTAAGGAAGCTCGCCACATCTTCCGAGTTAACTTGACCAGGTTAGGGATTGATCCAGTGCCGCTACTGACACTGACACATGTTTAACAGAGGAGCAGGTGGACTTGGCAGGTAGTTGTACTAGTGGACGTTCTGCCTCACTAAGTCGGCCTAGTCACAGTGCTACAGAGGTTTACCTGACATCAAGTGAAGCACGGCCACTCGGTGCAGCCTGCAGATTTACCTGACGCCAGGTTGGGCTGGGATATTTGGTGGACCTTCAAGGCTTACCTCACAACCAGGTAAAGCAGGGCTGTTCAGTTCGCCTTCCAGGTCAAGCTGCAGTCAGGTGAAGCAGAGCTACTTTTACTTTGTGCAGTTTAGAGTTTAAGGCACCTGGGGTTATCCTTCTCACTTTACCATATGGGTTTACTCCAAGCAACGTTCCAGGCTAAACAATGAAACCCAAGCTGAACGTTTTACAGTTGCAATACTTAAAATGTCCATTGGGGTCTTGCTGCCGAAGTGAGCAACTTCCCATAGACTCTCATGTTAAATAGTCAATTTTCACAGCAAAAATAAATGTATTTTTAGCCTGGTTCAAAAAAATTTTTTTGGTGGGTTTCAGAAATTTTCCAAAAACTCTGACAGGGATGATTTTTAGAATCCACTAGTTTAATCCCCAGACAATTTGCACTGACATTAATATAATGGATTGGCAAAGGTGGCCGTGTCCGGAACATTAATTTTAAGCCTCGTCCGGTGGTCTGTGAGAAAGTCTATGTCTGACGTCACAGGGGGTTTGTCCAGGTATGTCCTGTTTTACCAGTCTGTACTTTGCTCATAACCAGGGCCGCGTTTAAGATGCATGAAACGTAGCAACACGGTTAATTCAACAGAAACACAGGTGCGCTGAACACCCTACCCTACACCCCTGACGCAAGTTGTGGACCTATGACAGCTCAGAGGGCGTTTCTTTGTGCCGTTCTGGCTGGGGAAATACAGAAGATGACCGTACAAAGTTGTCGCTGATTGGATAAGTGGTCAAACATGGCTACTAAGCGGGACCAAACAATCCCAAAAGCATGTGGCAGAACGTTGCACTACGTTGCGGGCAAACAATTTGTTCACTCAGGAAACTGTAGCAAACTGGTGCATCGGTTAAACTTGCCCCAGGTAAAGCAGGGTTGCCTGGCGCCACCTACTGGTTGAGGCTACTTGCGGTTTGGCTAGTCAGTGCATCACTCTTGTCGTCAGGAGTGGCCAATTGGCCTGCGTTCGGAGTGGTTGACTCCAGGTGATCTCCTAAAACAATAATAAAAATGATAAGTCCTACTAACATTATCATTATGATTCCCATTTTTTTATTTAATTATTATGTCCGCATATTTTTCTAACTTTAGTATTTCTAATATATATTCTAGTTTCACTGAGCTTGTGTCTTGTGGTATTACCTATGCGCCTAATTGACAATTTGATGACATCATGTCACCTGTTATTAGTCACAGTTGTTGCTATCCTCTCCGAGTCGTTAAGGACAGATTTTTGCCAAAACACATCCATCATGGACATGCTGTTAGTTTAATAAAACATAAGAAATAGTACTTGAGTCTGTTTATTTTTCTTTGATCCAGTTATTGTTCTTTTTGCACACCCAAAGACTCAGTTGTTTGGAGTTGAGCACGTCCACTTCTCTGAGTTCGAGCACAATAGACCAGAGTGGCCGTTGAGAGCTCGGCGTAATTGCCTTGCTGACACCTGACCTCACCACAAGGGGCAGGTATCGGTGTCCTGTTGTCTGGGATACAGAGTGGGAGTCTGTTAGTTAGTGTGAGTTACAGTGCCATTTATAAACACACACACACACACACACACACACACACACACACACACACACACACACACACACACACACACACACACCTGCCTCCTCTTCAGTCCCTGTTAAAGTCAATAGACCCCTAACTCTGGAGATGCTTTGGGGATGTCTGCTGCTCTGTGGTGTGTCTCTGTGTTAGTGGGCACGCAGTGTGTGTGTGTGTGTGTGTGTGTGTGTGTGTGTGTGTGTGTGTGTGTGTTTGTGAAGCTGCATCTGACACAAGTCCAAATATGCCCTGGAAAATCCAGACGTTTGTCTTGCGTCCACCCGGGTAGACATGTGGCTGCAAAGGGGGTGAAAAAAAATCCCCTCTGATCTCATTTGCAGCTGGGAATCTCCAGTGAAGTTCCGAAGAATTCCGAAAGAGCTCCTGAATGTGGAGCTATGTCTCTTTTGTTTTCAGGTCAAAAGAATTCCGTATTTAGATCAAAGGGCACACACGATGGGGCAGGAAGCGGAGTCAAAGCACAAGGGCAGTGTTTGATGCCATCTCATTCTTTCTTTCTTCCTTCTTTTTCCTCTCTCTCCCTCTCTCCCTCACTCTCTCTCCCTCTTCCTGGAGACAGCCAGCAGTGTCTAAAACCCGTTTGATTGTTCTCCACAATGATAGGCATGTTTGTTGTTTATTGCCTGCACATTCTTCTAGTCTCTAAGCCTCTGTTAAACAAATCAAAATGGGCAACGGGTGCTCTGTGCAATTTTCTCATCTGCAAATTGAAAATCCCCTGACATGTTTGGTTTTCGTGTTCAGTGCGGCTGCTGTTTTATAGCATTGTTGTTTTGCTTTATTGCTTAGAGAACACAAAAGCAGTTAAATCACAGCGTATAACCAGTGTTTATTAGAACCTCATAAAAACGTTCTACTAGCTCTGTCCTGAAGCAGTTGTTGAACAGAAACTGCATCTGTCAAAGACTTGATGTGTGTGTGTGTGTGTGTGTGTGTGTGTCTTTTACAGCTCCGCGTTTGACATGAAGACATGCCAGAAGGTGGCGGTGAAGAAGTTGTCCAGGCCTTTTCAGTCGATCATCCACGCCAAGAGGACCTACCGCGAACTCCGGCTCCTCAAACACATGAAGCACGAGAATGTGAGTACTCAGCACACACACACACACACACACTACAGGCCAAGAGGACTTACTGTGAGCTGTGGCTGTTGAAACACATGAAGCACGAGAATGTGAGTACTCAGCACACACACACACACACACACACACTACAGGCCAAGAGGACTTACTGTGAGCTGTGGCTCTTGAAACACATGAAGCACGAGAATGTGAGTACTCAGCACACACACACACACACACACACTACAGGCCAAGAGGACTTACTGTGAGCTGTGGCTCTTGAAACACATGAAGCACGAGAATGTGAGCACTCAGTACACACTTAACCCACACACACACACACAACCAACCCACACCATGGCATGTTTATAGACACACATACCTGAGGCACACTATGGCTTGAATATATATACTCTTACAAGGTACAAACAAAAGGCTGAATACTCACGCACCCTGCACAAACAGTCACCTGAACGTAAGAAACACATGCCCATAACACTCCAGAAACAAAATATATACATTTACATGCAACATGTACCAGGTTGTGAGCATACATACTACACATCAACACACACCATGGCCCTCGCTTTTACACATGCATGTAACATACACCATGGCATGACCATATACATGCATGCACACACCATAGTTGAAATATACACAAGCAGTTATCAAATAAAAAGTCAGAAACTACAGTGTGACTGCGTTTATCTCCCAGTGGGAAGAACAGTCAGATGATGCATAGATAAGAACAGCCAGAGCTGCAGACCTGCCTGCCTGCCGAGCCTGGCGAGGCATAGGCAAGAACAGCCAGACGAGGCATAGGCAAGAACAGCTAGTGTTGTATACCAGGAACAGCCAGATGAGGCATAGGCAAGAAGAGCCAGATGAGGCATAGGCAAGAACAGCCAGACGATGCATAGGCATGAACAGCCAGACGATGCATAGGCATGAACAGCCAGACGATGCATAGGCATGAACAGCCAGACGATGCATAGGCATGAACAGCCACATGACGCTTCGGCAAGAACAGCCAGACGATGCATAGGCATGAACAGCCACATGACGCTTCGGCAAGAACAGCCAGACGATGCATAGGCAAGAAGAGTCACATGACGCTTTGGCAAGAACAGCCAGACGATGCATAGGCGAGAACAGCCAGACGATGCATAGGCAGGAACAGCCAGACGAGGCATAGGTAGGAACAGCTAGTGCTGTAGACCAGGAACCCCTGCAGCTGGAGAACTGTTTCAGGCAGAACAAGCCTGAGCTGCAGACCTGGAACAGCCTGGCGAGGCATGGGCAAGAACAGCGAGACGATGCATAGGCAAGAACAACAGGACAATGCTTTGGCAAGAACAGCCAGATGAGGCATAGGCAAGAAGAGCCAAACGATGCATAGGCAAGAACAGCCAGACGATGCATAGGCAAGAAGAGCCAGTGTTCTATACCAGGAACAGCCAGACGATGCATAGGCAAGAAGAGCCAGTGTTCTATACCAGGAACAGCCAGACGAGGCATAGGCAAGAACAGCCAGACGAGGCATAGGCAGGAACAGCCAGACGAGGCATAGGCAGGAACAGCTAGTGCTGTAGACCAGGAACCCCTGCTGTTTTAGGCAACGCAAGCGGGAACCCGTAGTGCTTCATTCCCAGCAGCCAGTCAGACTGCTTATGTGGGGCTGAGCTGCCAGCTGTGTGCCAGATCTGTGCCGCAGCTGAGCCAGATCCGCACTGTAGCTCACAGGTCTTGTGTCTGGTGTAGCCTCCTGACACACTCCGCAATCTCCTCTCCTTATCAGCACCAGCTACACATGTCAGTGATGTGAGGTCCTCACATGTCAGAGAGGGGAGACCTACACATGTCAGAGAGGGGAGACCTACACATGTCAGTGAGACAAGATTCTTACATGTCAGATAGGGGAGATCCTTACATGTCAGATAGGGGAGATCCTTACATGTCAGATAGGGGAGACCTACATATGTCAGTGATGTGAGATCCTTACATGTCACAGAGGTGAGATCCTTACATGTTAAAGGGAGGCGAGATCTACGTATGTCAGTGATGTGAGATCTTTACATGTAAAAGAGAGGGCAGACCTACATATCTCAGTGTGGTGAGGTCCTTACATGTCAGAGATTGGAAATCTGCATATGTCAGTGATGCGAGATCCTTACATGTCTAAGCTAAATATTTGAGTGAAGCTAGATCCTGACATCTCAGAGAGGGGAGACCTGCATATGTCAGTGAAGCGAGATCCTTACATCTCAGAGAGGGCAGACCTGCATATGTCAGTGAAGCGAGATCCTGACATCTCAGAGAGGGCAGACCTGCATATGTCAGTGAAGCAAGATCCTTACATCTCAGAGAGGGCAGACCTGCATATGTCAGTGAAGCGAGATCCTTACATCTCAGAGAGGGCAGACCTGCATATGTCAGTGAAGCAAGATCCTTACATCTCAGAGAGGGCAGACCTGCATATGTCAGTGAAGCGAGATCCTTACATCTCAGAGAGAGGTGAGATCCTTACATCTGAGAGAGAGGTGAGATCTGTGTATGTCAGTGAGTCATCACTAACAGCAACAGCTTCCCCAGCCCATATGTTTCTGGTGCATGCTGCTGCACCCACAGCCTGGCATATCAAGGGCAAGATTTTATAGTCAAACTGCACAGATAGCCTGGTACACTAAGGGCAAGTATTCATAGTCAAACTGCAAAGATATCCTGGTATAGTAAGGGCAAGTATTCATAGTCAAACTGCAAAGATATCCTGGTATAGTAAGGGCAAGTATTCATAGTCAAACTGCACAGATAGCCTGGCATATCAAGGGCAAGTCTTCAGAGTCAAACTGCACAGATAGCCTAGCATATCAACGGCAAGATTTTATAGTCAAACTGCACAGATGGCCTGGTACACTAAGGGCAAGTATTCATAGTCAAACTGCAAAGATATCCTGGTATAGTAAGGGCAAGTATTCGTAGTCAAACTGCACAGATAGCCTGGTACACTAAGGGCAAGTATTCGTAGTCAAACTGCACAGATAGCCTGGTATAGTTAGGGCAAGTATTCGTAGTCAAACTGCACAGATAGCCTGGCACAGGGCCGCCCATGAGGGGGGATAAACATGAAAGCTTTTTGGGGTCAGTATTAATAGACAAACTGCACAGATAGCCTGGCATATAAAGGGTCAGTATTCATAGTCAAACTGTACAACCTGCCTGGGGGAGGAGGCCCAATAATAACACACACACACACACACACACACACACACACACACACACACACACACAGACACAGCTTTTCAGGGGCCCAGCCTGGCTTATCAAGGGTAAGTGCCATAGCCAAGGCCTCAGCATGCAGCTGTGTTTCCTCCATCAGTCTCCCTCACTGTCCAAATGTGGCGTGTCGTGCACAATTGAGGACCTAGAGGAACTGAGGGAGGAACTGCAGTGGGGAGCGTTTAGTTCCTATTTTTGGTTCCCCACAGGCTGGCTTCCTTGGAGATCACACACCTTTTTCGCCTCGTGACAAAAGCAGCGAAGGGCGATTCTCTAGACACGCTGGCAGGTGGAGAAACAGCTGCTGATTTATCTGCGTGCCGCCTGCAGTGTGTGTGTGCCGCCTGCAGTGTGTGTGTGTGTGTGTGTGTGGGAGTGGGAGTGGCCGTTTGTTGCTGACTCACTTCACAAGACACACACACACACACACACACACACAGACAAACACACAATGATTTCTGTTGCACAACACGTGGCCCACCAATGTACCCTTCCTTTGAAAACAGGAATTTCCCAAAGGCCCCTTGCTTCCTCAGCACTGAAGCAGTCTTAAATGTCTGTATGAGTGATGTAGTGTGTGTGTGTGTGTGTGTGTGTGTGTGTGTGTGTGTGTGTGTGTGTGTGCTTTAATGTCTGTGTGAGTAATGTAGAATGTGTGTGTGTGTGTGTGTGTGTGTGTGTGCCTTAATGTCTGTGTGAGTGATGTGATTTGTGTGTGTGTGTGTAGTCGTGTGTGTGTGTGCTTTAATGTCTGTGTGACTGATGTAGTGTGCCTGTGTACATGCATATTTATTTCTGGGTGAGTGTGCTTGTGTGTTTATTTCTGTAGGAGTATGTGGAGTGTTTGTTTCTGAATGAGTGTGTCTGTGTATGTATGTATGTATGAAGTACATGTGTGCGTGCCTCTGGTAAAGAGCTGGGAGTCGTGCTTGTTGTTGTCAGGTTATGTCACTCTCCCTAGCCCCTAGCATAGCCCTGCTGCAGCCAATCGCAGAAGCCTTTGCCACTGAACTAGCCAATTACGTCAGCCTGTGCCTCCTGAGCCAGCCAATCACGTCAGACTGTGTCCTCTGTTTGGATATGTATCAGCAGGACTGTGCTGTGCTGAGTATGGTATGGTGGGCATAAATATTCCACACACACACACACACACAAAGAAAGTCAGACAGGCAGATACTTATACACAGAAAAAGCCCTCACAACTTTAGAGAGACAGTGTGAAACAGACACACACACACACACGCACACACACACACCTGGCACACCTGGCACAGTCTGCAGTGGGGGTGACTAGTGAGAGTACTACTGGTGAATTCCCTTAAGCTCATGACAAGCAGGTAATATCCACTGGACTTTCTGGTCTGTGTGTGTGTGTGTGTGTGTGTGTGTGTGTGTGTGTGTATACGTGTATACATGCTTGTAAACTTAAAGTGGCAATGACAGTGTTTGTTAACACAGGTTAGCTCAGTGGGGTATTCACAACTTGTTGTGTGTGTGTGTTTACGCTGATGGGGCTTTCAGAAACACACAGTGTGTTTACTCTGTGTGCACTGAGCCGTGAAGCACCATGGTTCACTGCTGAAGGCAAAAGATCAGTGTTTTACCCAATGACTGTGCAAATATTACACTCAGTGCTGTTACCAAGAAGGGATTTTGTGTGTGTGTGTGTGTGTGTGTGTGTGTGTGTGTGTGTGTGTGTGTGGTGTGTATGCATACATTGGGTCATTCAGTTCACCTCTGGAAATAGCATCCACTCCACCTGTATATGGAGCCATGCAGGCCTGCCCAGAGAGATGGCTGGGCCCCTGAAAGCTGTCATGTTTATCCCCCTTGCCTTATGGGCGGCACTGGATCCGTGCCAAACCTGGGCCACATCTGGGCCAACACTGGGCACGGTCAGGGGGGTAAAGGGGTTTATTTACACTCAGCGCTGCTGTTCTTGTTTAGAGTTTAAAGGTGAACATGCAGGTGTGTGTATGAATGTTATGGCTGTTTCTTGGTCCTTTAATGGGTCATTTTACCCTGTGTGTGTGTGTGTGTGTGTGTGTGTGTGTTTCAGGTGATCGGCCTCCTGGATGTCTTTACTCCAGCTCTTACCCTGAAGGACTTTAATGATGTGTGAGTAAACCTGTTTTTCTGTTGCACACCTCACCCATATCTTAAACTGACAAGCTGTGGACCGTAAGCTAATACTGGTTGCCCTTGTGCCTGGTATAGATCACCTGAGCTAACGGCAGTGCAAATGTGTTTATCCTACCTGGTTTTGTGCCTGGTGCAAGCCTAGACCATACGCCAGTAGTAGCTAGCTTTTGTGAGGGGTGCAGACCATATGTATATGCTACTTTCCTCTATGCCTGGTATAGGGGCACGCTGTGTCCTGGCTAATCCTAGCAAACGCTAATGTACATGCTTTGAACGTTGCTATTTGTGTAGGCCTAAAGCAAAGTCTTAAGAACAGAAACAAAGTCCACGACACCAGTGTGCTCAAAAAAAAGTTTTTTTAATTATGACGTTTCGGGCATGTGCTGCTCATCAGGTGTCTAATCACACTGGTTTCGCGGACGTTGTTTCTGTTCTTTGAACATGGCTATGGCCAGAGGCTGCCTGCAGCAACTATCTTGTGCTGCATTCTGATGCTGCAGGTGAAGGTTGTGTTAGTCAGCCATTATCTGTCTTTGTTCTGCTCGCTCTGTTCTTGTGGTTTGAACAGAAAACACAGCAGATGGAGGTGTTGTGGCTAAAGCTAATCAAAGCCGAATAGCACTTTGTCCTCTTCGTGGAATTGTCAATGCAGGGAGTATGAGGAAAGCTTGCAGTGCGCCGCAGGCAGAAGAGTTTGTGCCTGTGCTTCGGCTGGCTGTGGACCTCAGTGAGTCATTGAGCCTTGAGAGGGTGGCTGGATGTGGGCTTGGAGGAGGATACTGAGACAGCAGGCAACAAGCGAAAGTGATAGCCTCTTTGAAATGCAGCCAAGGTGACTAACTGTTGGTCTAACTGCCTCTACTTCAGTTGCAATTTCTTTCTTTCTTTCTTTCTTTCTTTCTTTCTTTCTTTCTTTCTTTCTTTCTTTCTTTCTTTCTTTCTTTCTTTCTTTCTTTCTAATGCATATGCAAAGAATTGGTCTTTCATAGAAATCCAAGGGCATAGCAGAGTAGAGAGCTGTTGTTCTCATGCAGTCATGGCAGGAAATGAGTAGGAAATGAAAAGACACCATAATCAATATTGCTATTACTGATCTGTAATCAGTAGCGTTATTGATATCTGCAGGAGGGATTGATTGGTTGTGGGACATACTGCAGATGTATGTTTGCCTGTCCTGAGCTGTCTTGCCTGTCCTCAGCTGTCTTGCCTGTCCTCAGCTGTCTTGCCTGTCCTCAACTGTCTTGCCGGTCCTCAACTGTCTTGCCTGTCCTCAGCTGTCTTGCCTGTCCTTAACTGTCTTGCCTGTCCTCAACTGTCTTGCCTGTCCTCAGTTGTGTTGTTTGTCCTGAGCTGTCTTGCCTGTCCTGAGCTGTCTTGCCTGTCCTGAGTTCATGTCAGCAGTGGACCAGTGAGGCTGAAGCGTGTGCACACGCTGTCTCCATGGCAACAAAACTGCAGACTTGTTGGCACCTCTCCCCAGTCAGCACAGAATTTCAGTTATGCGCAGCGCGCAGGAAGGGCCCCTGATACGAACATCACCAAGGCTTACTTAGTCTCACACACTTTCTCTCGCTCACTCATTAGCACACACACAAACACACTTTCTCTCGCTCACTCATTAGCACACACACAAACACACACACACACACACACATACATACATGCTAGGCTAAGTCTTCATTTATTTGAGTCCACACTTACTCATACACTCACGTCTTTATTTAAGTTGACACTTGCTAACACTCATACACACACTGTCAGACTCATCTTTCACCTCTTTATTTGAGTACACACACTCACTCACACACACACACACACACTCACATTATTTATTTACACACTCATTGACACTCACATACACACACGTGCCTAGTACTTTCTTATTGGATTACTCAGTCTCTTTCTACACACAAACATACACACACACACGCACAGGCACACACACAGGTAGTTTCCAGCCGAGACCTGATCCACTGGAGGCAGAGAAGGAGTGTATTATTTCGTATGCCCTCATGTGTTTTCTCCGTCTTCTATATTGCAGAGGAGACAGGCAGACTCTGCTAGCGTTCCACTTGGCACCTAGGCCACTGGGTCCGACTGGTTTAGGGCAGCACCACGAGGGAGAGAGGGAGGGAGGGAGAGGCTCAGGGACAGAGGGGGGGAGGCAGAGAGAGAGGGACAGAGAGAAAGACAGAGAGCGAGAGGGAGGGGGGGGGTAAAGAGAGTGAGAGGGAGGGGGGGTAGAGACAGACGAGAGAGAGAGAGAGAGAGAGAGAGGGGTGGAGGTCTGGGGGAACAAGAGGTCAGTCTGTCATATGGCTGAGCTGCATGGATCCACTGTGGGGGACTGGCTCCCTGGAAAGTTTGGAAACGTACACGCACACACAGACAAGCCGTTTGGATTTAGTGTCGCCCAAACTGGTTTAGTAAGACTCCACTCTAGTTTCGTTTCTACTTGAAGTCTCATCTCCTCCTCTGCCCCTTTCCAGTAACTGTCCTGCTCTCTTTCTCTTTCTCTTTCTCTCTCCTCCTTCTTTCCTTTTCCCGCTTTTTTAACTCTCTCCCCCCATTTCTCTGCAATCACTCATTTTGTTTCCAGATTTTCACTGCCACTGCCCCTCTCCTTCCATTGCTTCTTTAATCCCCCATCTGCTGCTTTCCTCCTGTCATGTGCTCTCTTTTCCTCCTCTGACTCTCGAGTACTTTTGCTTTCTCTTGCGTTTCTGTTCCCGCTGCTCCTCTCTCCTGTGGACAGCATGCTTCGCCAGCACATCTACGAATACGCCCTGGATTTATATATATATTTATATATGTTTATATATATATACATAAAATTATATATACCTACTCCCCCGCTCATGCCTAAGGCATGCGTGCACACACACACACACACACACACACACACTATCTTAAACTTTCAAATACATGCACATAGGAGGGAGGGAGGTAGGAGGGAGTGTGTGTGGTGTGTGTGAGGGTAAGTGAAATTTTTTCCAGTTTGAGTAAGTGTGTTTGTGCATGCGTGGGAGGAAGAGCAAATGTTCTCAGTGTTCACCACCCTTCATTTGGGCTTGAGTGAAGTGTGTGTGTGTGTGTGTGATACTCTCTCTTTCATTCTCTCTCTTTCTTTCTCTCTCTCTGTATATCTCTGTTTTTGTATGTTTTTGGTAGAGGTGTGTGATACACACTCTTTCTGTATGTCTCTTTTTTCCCCTCTCTTTCTCTCTCTATTCCTCTCTATCTCTCCCTTTTTGTATGTTTTTGGTAGAGGTGTGTGAGACACTGTATTTCTGTATGTTTGTTAATGTGACACACTGTCTGTCTCTGTCTGTCTTTCTCTCTCCTCCTCTCTGTCTTTATGTGTGTGTGTATGTCTGAGGTGTTGCGTGACAGTTGGCTATAAATCTTGTTTATATGCATGTTTACCTCATGCATGTCAAAAAAATGCTTTCAAAGTTCTCATACTGTCCAGCCAAACATGTTGTAGGTGTAATAGTGGTGATGCTTTCATTTACTTTCTTAGAAAGAGGCAAGCGATTTAGTGACAAGTAGAGTTACTTTATTGATCCCGGTGGAAATTAAGGTCAAGACAAAGGAGGTATTATAAAGTCATTTTCCACTTCAATTTCACTGATAATCATCATCATCATCATCATCATCATCATAATCTTTACTTGTATAGCACAATTTGTACAAAGGATGTAGCTCAAAGTGCTTCAGCAGTTTGTCAGGAAAACACAAGGCATTTGTTGTAGTGTAGTAGTGCCAGAAAAAAAATCCATCAGGTGCTGTCGAGAGCCTCGCTTGTGTCCCCCTGGGAGCGAGCACCAGGGCGACGGGGGTGAGGAAAACCTCCCTGATGCTGATTGGACAGCCCTGATGCACAGTGTGTATAATATGCAATGTGTAGTTTGTGTACGTGTGTATAAATGTTTTATGTGCCTTAAACTGCCCCTTGGGAACAAAGATTTTTAAATGGAGTTCAATTGATGGAACAAGAGAAGGTATAACTGGCCAGCTTTGCGTCTAGACAGCTCTGATGGGGCCAATTATCAAGTCAGGTTGTAGGCCTAGGTTTAAACTGTTCCGGTGGGGAACTGATTAATGATGCAAGTTCATATTTGGGCATTTTCAGTGGGAAACTGATTGCTAGTGCATGTTCAGGTTTGGGCTATTTCAGGGGGAACTGAACACAAATGCACGTTAAGGTTTGGGCTATTTCAGTGGGGAACTGATTAATGATGCATGTTCATTTTTGGGCATTTTCGGTGGGGAACTGGTTGCCTGTTTAGGTTTGCGATGTTGGAAAGGAAGGAGGGAGAGCCCAGAGTATGTTTAGGCTTGCAGTTCTGATGGCTAGTTTGGGTGAAGGCTCAGGTTTGCGCTGCTCTGATGGAGTAAAGGTGCGACTGTGTAGGTTCAGGTGTAGACGACTCAGGAGTGGGAGGGCAGGTAGGTGTGCTGGCACTCATTGGCTCTGGAGTGGGAGGGCAGGTAGGTGCGCTGGCTCTCATTGGCTCTGGATTGAGAGAACAGGTGAGTGCTGGCTCTCATTGGCTCTGGAGTGATAGGCAGGTAAGTGTGCTGGCTTTGATTGGCTCTAGTGTAAAGAGAACAGGTCAGTGCTGGCTCTTATTGGCTCTGGAGTGCAGAGTAAGTGAATGTGCTGGCTCTGATTGGCTGTGGAGTATTGAGCGCTGTTGAGCGCTGGCTCTGATGTGACAGACTAAGTGAATGTGCTGGCTCAGGAATGAGTGAGCGTGCTGACTCTACTTTGTTCTGGTCTAGCTCAGCCAGGACTTTTGCACTGGGCTTGTTTGAAATGACTGGCTGGCTGAGTGGCTGGCTTAAAGCAGTGCATTCTGGATGTGAAATACTGACCTTTTTGGACAATTTTGTCTGAACGTCACTGGTACTACACCATGCCAAGCCATGTGGTACAGTGATGTTCAGACATACAGAGATTGTCCAAAACATCACTATTTCAAGAATGCATTGCTTAAAGCCAGCCACTCAGCCAGCCAGTCATTTCAAACAAGCCCATTTATTCATGGTAGCTGCTGAGGCCCTGCAGGTTAATATATGCATGTGTCACCGTGGTGTGATGGAACATGCTGTTATGGTGGTTGTGATGCTGATGGTGTTGTGCCGTGACGTTCCATGACGTCTGTCTCTTATTGTTACCGCAGGTACCTGGTGACTCACCTGATGGGCGCCGACCTCAACAACATCGTCAAGTGCCAGAAGCTTACGGACGACCACGTGCAGTTCCTCATCTACCAGATCCTCCGGGGGTTAAAGGTCAGTGCCACAGACATATTATGGGATGGAGGCGTCTCCCTGGAGACGACGTGGGGGTAGCAGATGCGGTTTCACTTGGTTAGGTTGAGAGCTTCACTAATGCCTGTCATATCGACCAACGCCTTTTCATTTTTTAACCTCCCTCTCTCTCTCTGTCTGTCTTTCTGTCTCTCTCTCTGTCTCTGTACAGTACATCCACTCAGCGGACATCATACACAGAGTAAGTGATGCACACTTCTTGTTTTGTTCACAGAGGACTGAAGCAGGCAAAGGGGACAGCCAGTGTAGTGTCCCTTGCAGCATGTGGAAGTACATTGCTTTTTTCCTTTCAAGACTTTCTTTTTCAATTGCCGCCTGAAACCGAAATAAATCGCATGTGCCCAGGATTTTGAGACACAGTGTAGTCTCTGTGATGGAGTGCTGGGGAAATTGGGACATAGTGTAATCTTTGTGTGGGGATGGGGGGGGGGGGGGGGGGGGGGGGGGGGGGGGCATTGGTAGTGTAGTCTTCATAAGGGGGGGTGATGTGGCATTGGTGTGGTAGGACAGTGGGAAGGGCCGTTCCCTGCGAGAGGGTGGTTGATGAGGACCAGAGCATGTGAGCGGAGCGGAGCGGAGCACGGAGCGAGCGGGAAGCGGAGCGTGCAAAATATAGTCGGAGCGCGGAGCGGGTTTTAATCCAAAGGCCCGAGTGGTGGTTCTGTTTCGCTCCAGTTCCGCTCCGATACCACTCTCATCACGAGTCTGGGGCGTGTCTACACAGACTCACGTGTGCCTTCAAAGGTTAGCCTACAGAGATCGTTGAGAGATGAAGTTTGGTTCAAAACGTGGATGTTCACACTTGTGTTGGTTTCAAATAAATACGTTCTATTTTTTGATTGATGCTGCGGTTGCTGGGACTTCTTTATATTATAGGATAGGCTACATTTCCTCAAAATACATGTCTGACATGTCACATTTTGTAGTTTTTTGCCTATTTATATTATGATAATTGAGGAGTACATTCGTGCTATTCCATGTGTTTCATTAAAATAGTAACGTAATTTTTTTAGATAAATATGCTGTTCAGCCAAATATGACAGGTTACGATCAAAGTAAAAAAAAAAAAAACTAAATGACAGGGTTAATTAAGAGGATACACATGTGAGTTGTTGATCACACAATGAAATTATTTGTATCTGTTACATGATTTTTGGAAAAGAAGTTTAAAGGGTTTCAATCAACAGGCTAACAAAGACGCTGAGCGTTAGTTCAGGCCACATCGGGCAGCGTGTCCCAGATGCAATTCGGTGGAAAATGTTAGGCATTGCTCCCTCTTTTGAGCGAGCGTGGAGCGATTTCACCGGAGTGGAATGAAATTTTAGGTGAGCGGAGAGCGGTCTTAGAGCGAAGCTGTCTGGTTCAACTTTGAGCGATTGAGCGAGGGAGTGAACACTCGCGTGAGCGAGGAGCTGAAATTCTGGCCACTCAGCTCCGCTCACATGCTCTGATGAGGACGACAAGAGATGGTAACATTTTTTGTATAAATCTTTAAATATGCTATATTTTATTTTTAATTACATTTTTTATATCTAGTATTGATGCACATAGTCTTTGAGGTCGGTGGACCAAGCATTTCACTGCATATTGTACTAAGTATAATTTCTATGTGACAAATACAATTTGAAATTTGATGGATGATGGGGCATTGGTAGTGTAACCTACTGTATGTAAAAAGTGGGTGATTAGTGCATTGGTAGTACAATCTATTCAAAGGGGGTGATTGGTGCATTGGTAGTGTAATCTATGTAAAGGGGGGTGGTTGATGATGCATTGGTAGCATAATCTCTTTAAAAGGGGGTGATTGGTGCATTGGTGCGGTATGAGAGTTTTATGGGGTCGGTGTGGAGGGAGCTGGCTGGGTTCGGATGCGGTCGCTCTGGGCAGCCGTGCTGTGTAAACAGCCACTCTTTAAGGGGCCGTAATCAGGCGTGCGGCTCCGCTTCCAGACAGCACTTTATGACACGCACACTAATGAGATGAGAGGAAACAGAGGCCCATAACACTAAAACACTGTTTACTCTCGCTCCTTCTCCACTCTCTCTCTCCCTCTCTCTTCCCCATCCTTCCCTCTCTTTCTCTCTCCCTCTCTCTTGCTTCTCACTCTCTCTCGCTTCTCTTTCTCCCATAATCTCTCTCACTATCCCTCTCTCCACCTCTCTGTTTCCATTTTGTTGTCTCTCCTCTCTTCTTTCATCTGTCTCCCCCTATCTCTCTGTCCCTCCATCTCTATCCATCTGTGTAGGACCTGAAGCCGAGTAACCTGGCTGTAAACGAAGACTGCGAGCTGAAGGTGAGAGCACACACATGGCAGAGCCATAAACACACACACACACACCTTTTCACACACATTAACCAAAGAAGCACACTCATACCCTTTGAGAACAGCAGGTGTTGCATGTTAATTTCCTCCACTCTTGTGTGCAAAGCAATAAAATTGTAATTAAAAATTCCTCGTAATGTCTCTCTATAAATCTTCACTCTCTTCATCACTTCTTTCTCTCTCGTTACTCCCTCCATCTCCGTAGATCCTGGACTTTGGCCTGGCACGGCACACAGACGACGAAATGACAGGTTACGTGGCGACGCGCTGGTACCGCGCCCCAGAGATCATGCTCAACTGGATGCACTACAACATGACAGGTAGCTGTGGTAACCTACATCTATACCACCCACTGCAACATGACAGGTAGCCATGGTAACCTACATGAGTACCACCCACTACAACATGACAGGTAGCTGTGGTAACCTACATCTATACCACCCACTACAACATGACAGGTAGCCGTGGTAACCTACATCCATACCACTCACTACAACATGACAGGTAGCCATGGTAACCTACATCTATACCACCCACTACAACATGACAGGTAGCCATGTTAACCTACATGAGTACCACCCACTACAACACGACAGGTAGCCATGGTAACCTACATCCATACCACCCACTACAACATGACAGGTAGCCATGGTAACATACAACCATACCACCCACTACAACATGTCAGGTAGCCATGGTAACCTACATCCATACCACACACTACAACATGACTAGTAGCCATGGTAACACACACCTGTACCACCCACTACAACATGACAGGTAGCCATGGTAACCTGCATCCATACCAACCACTACAGCATGAGAGATAGCCATGGTAACCTACATCCATAGCACCCACTACAACATGACAGGTAGCCATGGTAACATACAACCATACCACCCACTACAATATGACAGATAGCCATAGTAACCTACACCTAGATGACCACTACAACATAACAGGTAGCCATGGTAAACTACACCAGTACCACTACAACATGACAGGTAGCCATGGTAAACTACACCAGTACCACTACAACATGACAGGTAGCCATGGTAACATACACCCTCATCCACTACATGACAGGTAGCCATAATAACATACACCCATACTACCCACTACAACATGACAGGTAGCCATAGTAACCTACACCTAGTTGACCACTACAACACGACAGGTTTGCCTAGTAACATACACCCATACCACCCACTACAACATTCAGGTTGGCATAGTGCCCGACACCTAGTTGACCCACTGCAACATGATGGGTTGGCATGTTATGAGATGCATTGAATACTAATTGCAGCCGTACATATTAAAAGTATTAAAGTTGAATTCCTATCTAGAGACAAATAGGATGTGATTGTGGTTTTGTTTTGCAGTCGACATCTGGTCGGTGGGGTGCATCATGGCGGAGTTGCTGACTGGACGAACTCTCTTCCCTGGCACAGACCGTATCCTTCGCGGCACATATGGCCACTGTGTGTGTGTGTGTGTGTGTGTGTGTGTGTGTGTGTGTGTGTGTGTGAGAGAGAGAGTAGTGGAACCCACAGTGTATGTATGTGTGCGGGCCCCTATGCAGCAGTAGGTCTGAAAGGTAGCCAGTCCTTAGAGAGAAAACTACAGCTGTTATCACCATGTGCAGAGTGAGGACTCGGCACATTTAATTTAATTAATTTATTTGCCAGACTAAAAAAAGAATTAAATGCGAAGCTTCCCATATTTAATGGCCTAAAACATCAGCAACATCTCAACCCATCACGGTGTTCTGTAGGATAGTTGCTGCTGTGCCAGTCAGATCAATATTGGCAGGAAGAAATGCCGATAGACTGACGTACAGCTCCCAGTCAGTATGGACTCCACCAGCAGTGATGGGTTGGGTGGTTGGCACATAGCTGCGGTTTAAGTCTATTACGGTAAACGCTGACAGCTGTGCTATAGCGTGCAGACACGCATTCCTTTTGCTCCTGCAAGCACGCGTCCTTGACTGGCAGCTGGCCTCAAAATAGGCTGCAAGGGCACTCAGCTGCTGCTCTGCTGGGCAAATGTGCATGCAGCGGTATGCATTGGTGCGTAGGGTGACATTAGCTAACGTGCAGCAGGTGAGGGTGGGGGTTAAGGAGAGGTAACCGACTAAACGTGAGATCGGTGGGTAAAATTAGCTGACATACAGGGGGGAGGGTTGGGGGGGTGAGGTAACCTGCGGAGGGTGAGCTGAAATTCAGTTACGTGCGCAGAAGCGGGGTGACCTCAGCCACAGCTGGCGTGTTGGGTGCCACGAGATTGGGGGGTGTGATTGGTGGGGGGTAGGGGTAGATGAGATGTGGTGGGGGGTAGGGGTAGATGAGATGTGGTGGGGGGTAGGGGTAGATGAGATGAGGTGGGGGGTAGGGGTAGATGAGATGTGGTGGGGGGTAGGGGTAGATGAGATGTGGTGGGGGGTAGGGGTAGATGAGATGAGGTGGGGGGTAGGGGTAGATGAGATGTGGTGGGGGGTAGGGGTAGATGAGATGTGGTGGGGGGTAGGGGTAGATGAGATGAGGTGGGGGGTAGGGGTAGATGAGATGTGGTGGGGGGTAGGGGTAGATGAGATGTGGTGGGGGGTAGGGGTAGATGAGATGTGGTGGGGGGTAGGGGTAGATGAGATGTGGTGGGGGGTAGGGGTAGATGAGATGAGGTAATGTTTGCAGAAGTGGAGTGACCTCCGTGGAGAGCTCAGAGGAGAGCTGGCGCATGGGTCACAGCCAATGTCCAACTTTGACCCGCATTGCCTCACTACCGCCCCCTGGTGGCAGAGGCTGCACCCACGCTGTGCACTCCAGCAGGCAGGCAGGCAGAGGCAGGCAGGCCGGCCCTATTCACGCGTAGCTCTGTAGGGGGTGAGTCAGCCAAAGAGGTCCTACATAAACTGCTGTGACTCACCGGGGTTAACTGCATCTGTGGTGCTCAGAATGAACCTCACTCATACTGCCCTGCCTGTACCGCTTGTCAACAGACCACACACACACACACACACACACACACACACAGAATGAGCCTTACTCACACTACCCTGCCCATAGCGATTGTCAACAGGCCACACACATACATAGATCCTCCCCCCTACCACTAAATAGTCACATGCAGCTACACACACACACACACACACACACACATTCAGTCACACACAGCTTGGCATACACACAATCACCCCTCTTGCAGGAGCTTTATTTTTCTTATCATCCAGAGGCTGCCCTATCACCCTCTTATAAACACACACACACACAGTGCTTTCACACACACTTTCCCGGAGAGCGTTGCTGTGTTACCATCAGCCAGAGCCTCACTCAGCTTCCCTCCATAACACACACACACACACACACACACACACACACACACACACACACACACACACACACACACACACACACACACACACATACACACACACACACAAACACACACACACACACACACAAACACACACAAACTCACACACTCTCCCAGCTTCCCTCCCTAACATCCACACCCCGACCTCTCTCTGCTTATCTGCTGACACACAACCTCATCTGCGTATTCAGCAGTGTTTTTATCTTTCTCTCTACACACACACTTTCCTCACACATGCTCACACACACACACACACACACACACACACACACACACACACACACACACACACACACACACACACACACACACAATCGGGTTGCAGCAGTCAGCTCTGCACAATAACAGCTCATAGTTTTGCGTCAGCAGGTGAAACCAGCTGCTTCTTGTGCTGTGACCTTTGTGGAGACAAACATCACTCTATCCCCTCGGCCTTTCAGATGTGTGAGTGAGTGTGTGAGTGAGTGTGTGACTGAGTGTGTGAGTGAGAGTGTGTGAGTGAGAGTGTGTGAGTGAGAGTGTGTGAGTGAGAGTGTGTGAGTGAGAGTCAGGGAGTGTGTGTGAGTGTGTTTGTGTGTGTGTCATGGGCTTTCTACTGGGGGGAGGTGGAGCTGTTTCCTGCTAAACCTGAAATATGTGCAGCGGCCGGGGAGCATTCAGGGATTGTGGAGGCCACTGTGTGTGTGTGTGTATGTGTGTGTGTGTGTGAGAGAGAGAGAGAGAGAGAGAGAGAGACACAGAGACAGAGAGAGTGTTAATAAGTGATTGACGGAATACCAGTCTATTAGCCCCCAGCTATTCAATGAATGCCTGAGTGCACTGTGCCAGAGATGGGATTAGGGAGAAACAAATACTTACATGCTGTCACTCTGGACAAACACTTACAATATGCAATGCATTTAGTATTGTGATGTGAAATTATTTGTCACGTTGCGCTGTTGGATGACTGCATTACTGTCTCCATTCACATGCTATAAGAAGTGTCCCTGGCTTGGCATGGCTGTAGAACTGCACCACAGGTGTGGCGTGGAATGTGCCGGAAGAGCCGGTAGCAGCATGCCACGTGCCGGGGACTCTGGCTGCACCGTGACGCAACAGTGCCCTCTAGTGCCTCAGTTCAGCATCAGTGTTAGGTTGTAAGTGATAGAAGCTCTCAAATAGGGAGGGACAGTAATCTCATCGCCCCCTGCTGGCATCGTTTGGAGAAGTCTGTTGATTTCAATGGGACTTAAATGTTATTATAATTACACTCAGAAGTTAAGACACTGGCTTCCATATGATATACATGTCAGATAAATCTACACTGAGCAGTGTTAGCACTTATGACTACCTGGATGAATGGGAACCATTACAGCCTCCTTTTACTGTTACTGCTGTACATCATAGATCACAGTTTTACCTCAGAGAATGACTCATTTGGCCCTGACTTGGCTATAATTTGGACCAGATGTGGCACTGATTTGATGGTGGTGAGCACCTACTTTTTTATGCCAGTAACAGTGTTGTCACATCAGGTTTATACTGTACATGCACAGAAAAGCTTTAACAGCAAAGTAAGATGCATACTGATTTGTAAACAGTATGCACCTGCCAGGAGATCTGCTTGGGGTTTCCACACAAACACACACACACACATACACACACACACGCCCAAGAGGCAGCTTACGCTGTGAGGAACAGTGCTCTGTTGTAATCTCTTCATGGAAGCCAGATATTGGTGGTTTGTGTTGAGCCTGCCGGACTCGCGCCCGTGCCCACTAGGTGCAGAGACCACCCTTGCTGGAACTACTCACAGTTACATCTGATCAGCTCTGTCTCCAGAGAGGAGTTTGTGTGTGTGTGTGTTGTGTGTGTGTGTTGTGTGTGTTTGAGAAAGAGAGAGAGAATAAGAATAATGACTGCTGAGTGTGTGTTAATAAGTGAATGACTGATTTCAGAGGAAGCTGTCTCACCTAGAAGTACATCCATCAAACCCACGGCCGGGTTTCAAGCCGCACTAGTGTACCTTCTGTGCCTCCCGTCAGTAGTGAGAGTGGCCATAGATACCCACTTGCAAGGTGAAGTTTTAGCCGTCTGAGGCAGGACTTCCTGTCTGAGTCTGCGGTGGTGGAAGTGGTGGTGGAGAGGCTTCCTGCAGCCCTGCATTTTCCTTTATGCTGCCTGGAAGATATTGATCAGTTGAAGCTGATCATGCTTCTCGTCGGCACCCCTGGCCCAGAGCTCTTGATGAAAATATCTTCAGAGTCTGTGAGTCCCTCAGTCCTGCCTGGGTTGGAGTGAGCGTAGCCTACCTTGCCTGGTCCTGCCATCCCCTGCTCCTCCCTCACCCTGCTCCTACCTGCCCCTCACCTTATCCTGCCCCTACCTGCCCTAAGCTGCCCTGCCCCACCCCGCCCCGCCCTGCACCACCCTGCCCTGACCCAACCTGTCCATCCTGCCCTGCCCTGCCCTTCTCCGCTACACCGCCCCCACCCTTACCTGCCCCACCCTTCCTTACCCTTACCCTGCCCCACCCTTCCTTACCCTTACCCTGCCCCTCTCTGACCCCCCCCTGGCCTACTTTGCCCCACCCTCCCTCACTCCCCGTCCCCCCTGCCCTGGCCCTTTCTGCCCCCCCACCTTGCCCCACTCCACCCTGCCCTGCCCGACCCTGCCTTGCCCTGCCTGTGTGTGCAGTGACATCCTCAGCCCTGCTGCTGCAGCCCTTTCTGCTCTCCGCATCTTCCATGTTCTCTCTTACTCTCTCTCTCTTACTCTGACTTTCCCTCTCTCCCCTCCTCCCCCTCCCTCTCTGTCAGTCTATCTCTTCTTCCTTCCCTCCCTACTGTCTGTCTTTCTCACTGTCTCTCTCTCTCTCTGTCTGCTTCCTTCGGTCTCATACTATCTCTCATTCACTGTCTTTACTTCAGTTTTCACGTCATTCTGTGTCTCCCTCTCTCTCCCTCTTCCTCCCTTCATCTCTGTCTCTCTATCTCTCTGTCATACTGTCTGCCATTCTCTTCAGTACATATTCTCTCATGTCCCTGGCATGTGTGATTATGCCTGACTTCCTCGTGTAATGATGAGTGTGCTGTTCCTGAGCAAGGCCCTGCTGTCAAAACTGAGCAGGAGAAAGGGTGTGACCTTTTGACCTCTGAGTGGAGTCAGGCTTTTCTCTGGTCCTTCCTGCATTCTCATGTGACACGCCACAAAAGCTTGTGTGTGATTTGCAGCACTGCATGTGTGTGTGTGTGTGTTTGTGTGTGTGTGTTTATTGTGTGTTTGTGTTTAAGCGTCATCTTGTGCCTGCCATTCTTTCCTCTTTCCTGGATTAGCATGGAGTTGAGGCAAGCGGTGTGTTAATGCGTGTGTGTGTGTGTTTGTGTGGTTGTTTGTGCTTTGCCCTTGACTCTGAGTGTGCAAGATATAAACCAGCTTCAGCAGATTATGAGGTTGACGGGGACCCCGCCCAAGTCCCTCATAAACAGGATGCCCAGCGCAGAGGTGAGCGTTGCCCACGTGACCTTCAGATGACCTTCAGATGACCTGCCCATGACCCTTTTTGATGACGGGGTTGTTAAAGGTTATAAAAGATCATGGCCACAGGACATTATTTGGATGACGTGGCTGTTAAAGGTTATAAAAGATCATGGCCACAGGACATTATTTGGATGACGTGGCTGTTAAAGGTTATAAAAGATCATGGCCACAGGACATTATTTGGTGTTATCAATAAACCGGCCGAAAATAACTAAAAGTGTGACACTGGACTGGACAGTGCTGTGCTACGCTCCATAGTGCCCCCCACCCACCTCCCACCGTAAGTTAATGTCTTGTCCTTTACAGTATAGTCCTTTCATCCCTCCCCTACCCTCCATGACCTCATAGCTTGCCCGAGTGATCCTGTTCACGAACTCCCTCAGTGCGCCATTAACACAGGTGCGCTAACGCTGCCATGACTGTGCACTGGTAGTAGTCATAACATCGTGCCTGTGGGACTCACGGGACAGGGATGGCGGACTCCAGAACGTAACCTGCACAAAGGATCTTGACCATAAGTGGGCAGTTGAGGTGTTTTCAGACCGGACAGCACGGTGTTGGAGCCGGTTTCCACACCAGTAACACTGGAAATCGAAGTGAATGGCTGGCGTTAATGCCATTATGCGAGCCCCCAACACATCATCGACAGACGGCGTTGCTTCGCCACCAAAAAAAAAAAACTCTCGGTGTGAACACATTGGCCAGTTCAAGATTAGGTGTGGGAACTGGCACCGGCACGGTTCTGTGTCGGTCTAAAAACGGCTCGTGTTTCACAGCCATGCACCACACACTCCCAGTGGCTGTGCAGGAGAGAGACAGAGAGACAGACAGAGAGAGAGAGTTGCAGACATACTTCCCATTAAGTGAATCAGATATGTTTCATAAACGTCTTAACCATAGAAATGAATTAATTACTTAGAAATCCATTAAATAGAAACTTTTAAGGGGTGAAGCTGAAGTCCCAATATGTGTGGTGTGTTTTGATTCTTCTGATCTCTGTAGCACTCTTCCTGTCCGTGCTGCTCACCTGATTGCTTCAACCTTTGACCTTTGCCCTCACTGCCTTGGTCATGTGACTTCCTGCCAGTGTGTTATGTTTCCCACTGCAGCATCTGGCCTGGTGTGATGCTAGCCCACAGCTCTGCCTTGCTGACCCGGCCTTGTGACGTGTTTCCCACAGAGCACTGGGGGATGGAAGCCAGAGGGGTTTCTGTAAAGGAATGAGGTTTGTTACTGGAGGTGAACGAGGAGGAGTCATCTTGCTCTTTTTGTTATTACAGGCAAGAAACTACGTCAACTCTCTCCCGACAATGCCGAAAAGGAACTTCGCGGATGTGTTTATAGGTGCAAACCCACTGGGTAGGTAAACTGCACTGAATGTGATGTATCACTACAGTTGAGGGTGTGCTCTGACTCGGGCTCTGACTAATTCCAACCGGCGTTGCACTCAGAGTGCATGTTTGGTACCCCGGAGATCTGGGTTCAAGGTTTGGTTGGGGGACTGCTCTCACCCTTCACTACGATAAAAATAGGTTCTTTCTGTTGGCTTTAATTTAATAAAAAACTATACAGCAATCCAGTATGTGTATGTGCAGGTTGGATGGACAGCAATTTAGAGTTCATCTCTTTTAACTTACTCATGAAGTATTGAAAGAACTGGAGTAAGAAGGTGATTCGCTTGTGCATTTCAGTATTTTTTTGTGTCTTTGTTTATAAAAAAGTGTTTGTGCATTTTTAATGGCTCTGTTCTCTTCCTAAAGCTGTGGACCTGCTGGAAAAGATGCTGGTTCTGGACACAGACGTGCGGATCACTGCCTCGGAGGCATTGGAGCACGACTACTTCTCCCAGTACCACGACCCGGATGACGAGCCCGAGGCCGAGCCGTACGACCAGAGCTTCGAAAGTCGCGAGCTGGAGATCGACGAGTGGAAACGTGAGTGTGTGCTGTTGTTGTGATCACTTAAAGCAAAACTAAGATTGCCCTACAGGGTGGAAGCTGAATTATCTCTCATTGGAACTACAGAGAGATAGACCACTCCCCCACACTTACATAATGTGGTTATGGCCCATTGAGGGCGGCAAAGCGAATTCAGAAGTGTCTTTCACGCAGTTACGAGTTGATGAACCACTAAAGTGATTTTGGAAACATTATTTTAAGGTTGAAAAAACTACTTGTTGCTTTAACAAAACAGTCTAACAACAATAAACAAAGAAACAAAAGAAATCATTAAATATTTTGAAAGAATCTGGTCATGTTTTACTTATATGCACCCTTATATGGACCTCTCTGTTCCTCTGTAGAACTGACGTTTGAGGAGATGCTTAGCTTTGTCCCCCCACCACTTGATGAAGATGAAATGGAGTCTTGAGGGGGAGGAGGTCCAAACCCGAACCCCCCTGTCCCCCCCTTTCGCCTGGTCCAGCTCCCTCACGCTGGACGTAGAGGACACATCACTTCACCGGACCCTCCCTAACCCCACCCAACCCGTCCACACAGGAAACACACAACCACAAACAGGAAGTTGATATCCAAGTGCCTGAGCTAGTTGCTCAGTCAGCTCTGGGCTCCTTCACAGGTCAAAAGTTCAAAGGTTAGGCTGGACAATATTGTAGGCTCCTCTCCTGTTGTAAGATGTGGATAGGAAAACAAAGCTGAAAACAAAAGGCTGAAGCTCTGATTGTTGTGTGGACAGACAACAGGGATCTCACAGCAGACACATTATCTGGACGATCTTAGCATTTTTCTGTGTAAACAAATCCAAGGTCCAGAATGACGCACCACACACACACACCACACCACACAGATTAAAGATGTGTAAACATGCAAAGCAAATACAAAGATGTCATCAAGGTAGTGCACAGTGTACAGCCTGGGGTTGGTTTGGAACAGGAAGTAAGTCTCCCCCAGTTTTTCCCCCCATTTCCTGTCTTCAGTAAGAGTGCACTGTTAGCCTCTGACTGCTATGTCCCAGTGTTTTAGCCATGTAAATAAACACATTGGCACTCTTGTAAATAATCAACGACATCAGCCCACTCTGCCAAGAAATGTCTCCAGCCTCTGAAGCCTCTCACAGCCCCTACACACACACATACACACATAAACACACACATAAACAGACACACACACATATAAACACACACACACATAAACACACACACATACCCTCTTTGGTCATTAGCCCACCAGTCAAATTTACAATCAAGAATGTATTTTTTACATGTAATTTGCAGAATGTTGTGACCATTTTAGATCTAACACAAGCACCCCACAGCCTTTAGCCTAACGCCCCCTGCCCTTTACACGCTACTCCCCCACTATCTCTAGCCTAGCCCCCCGAGCCCTGGCTTTCCTTCTGGGACACACACACACAGCTAGCCTCGCACTCTGCTGTTTCTAGTCTAGCCCCCCTTATGCCCTGGCTTTCCTGGCACACACACCCCACACCCCCCTAGTCCCACACTCCTTCGCTATCTCTAGTCTGGCCCCCTGGTGGTATGGTACGGCATGGTAAGAGGGCGTCACACAAGACAAGATGGCCGAACTATTGGCTCTGTGGCTGCAGCTGAGCTGTGTCCACATCCCCGTCTGACAGGATGTAGATGTCACATCGTCTGCTGGTGCTGTCAGTCTCTCTCGCGCACGCACGCACGCACGCACGCACGCACCACCACCACCCTTTGTCTCCAATGTCTATTAATGAAAATGTCGACTGTGTTTATTGGCTTAAAAAGAGGCCATTCCTTGTACTTCTGAGGTCCTAATTTATGTTTGTTTATGTCTGTCTGGGAAGATTGGGGAATGGAGACATGGTCAGTTTCTCTCACTGATTTGCTGTAGGAACACATTATGTCATTATGTTCTTGACAACAGGAAAGTCTTATCCTAATTTGGAGTGGCAGAGTCATTTTTTCTGCTTTTTGTTTTTCATGTTTGTGCTAGTGTGTAACCCACAGTGTACCCCTGTTTGGCGAAAGCGTGTGATGCTGTTCGTACATGTAGACAAATGGAGATGTATCCACTGTAGAAATGGCTGTGTGTATCTGAGCCTCCTAGTCTGTGGGGACTGTGTGTCTTCCATTCCTCTATGACCGAAACACACTTGACACCAGCAGGACCCCCCATCCCCCCATGCACCACCGCCACCCCCCACCCCGTGGAACTCCCATCCGCATTGCCCAACACCAACCCCGCCCCCCCACCCTCCTGCTTCGTGCTTCTACAGTGACTCTGAAATGTGTGTCTCTCATGGGCTTGTTATTACATATAACCTCTGAAAAGCAATACCTGTTTGGAGCTTCTCTCTCTCTCTCTCTCTCTCTCTCTCTCTCTCTCTCGTTCTCTCTGAGTGTGTGGGATTGTATTACTGTTTATGGGCACAAGTTTACAGGGTTCCAAAGACTTGGTAGAGAAATTGACGTCCCATAATTGGAAGACCAGTCCACATCATATTTATTATTACATGGCTAGCCATGCGACGCCTGCCATATCGAAGTGTAAGATATATATAGTGATCGTTTTCTTTTTGTTGTGATGAGCTTTTCATGCCGAATGAAAAAGTATCTTGTCTACGTCTTGTGGTTCTGTGCTTCAGGCACACAACCAATTCTCAGTCTACCAACAGAACAGGTAACTCTAAACCACTGCATAAAATTAATAAATAAAGGCAATTATTTTTCAAAACTGTGTCATTTTCACTGTTATTTGTTTGTTCCAATGTCATTCCTTAAGGGGGTTAAAAAATGGGTATACCTGTATGTCAGCACAACAAATGAATATTAGGAAATAAAAGCTTCTGATGGGATATCTGGAAGCCTTATCTCAAATACCACATTGTCAGGTGCTTTGGGTGTCTTGAATGTGCAATACTAGTACAATCTTAAATTGCTATGGTAAAATGTTCCAAAACACTATACACTTTTTTAGTATCTGTAGTATTCCTATAATATGTCTGAAAATACTATAAGATTCGTACCGTACTCTGTTCCTAAGAGGATGCTGAAGTCCCTATGCTGACTGCCTGTGGTCCATTGGTCAGGAGGCTCAGGGCCTTAGAGCAAAGGCAAAGGGCCTTAGCACATAGCACCAGATCACTGAGCTAACAGATGATTCCAGTCTAAAGGGGTGCTGAAGGCAGGGCTGTAGTCAGTCAGTAGGCTGTAGTCAGTCAGGCTGTCCACTTGAATGGCATTGCACTGATTGACGTAGGCCAATCAGGGGTGATTATCAGACGACAAAACCACCCACCTGCAGACTGTTAGCGTTATCAACAGGGAGGATCTTTCCTATAAATTCCGTGAAAGTGGCCGGTGTATACCTTCAGGTAAACAAACTTTTTGTAACTATGCCTCGACGACGAAAAGGAACACATGACAAGAATTCGGATGTCCAAGATGAAGACCAACCAAGTCAAGAACAAAAAAGACAAATGCTTCAGAGGAAGACGGAACTATTTATTCAACAGTTTGAAAAAGAGGGTACGCTGAGATTACTTGCATGACCCTAAACATAACTTTACATGACATGTTATCCAGGCTATTACATGTTGCGTTTTCCTTTTTCCGTAGCTGAAGCTCGGTTAAACGAGTTGGGATCAAAACTGCAGAATTTAGTTGCGACTATCAACCGGGCATTTGACGTATTACCCATGCAGACGCCACAGTCAGTGTCGAATACTCTACTAAAGGACGCAATCGGTAAGGGGTCCATCATTCCTGGAGTAGCTTATGCGTCGCCAGGTAAATGTACTTTTAATGTTGTAATAATATATCTTTAAAATATATTTAATTATTTAAATCAACTTTACGTTTCAGCCGATGGTCCAGTTGGAGACGTCACTATTGCACTGGAGGTATGCGACCATTCAAATGTAGTCTGTTGTCCACATTGACACTTGGTCCTGAATGTATGTTCTTTGGTTTGAACTGTAGACGCAGTCTCCGGAGATTCGCAAACCTCTCTCTAGAAAACCTTCCAAGAAAGGCAAGTCTCTTCAAACGTTTTTCACCGTTTTTTCTTAAACCCGTACTTAACATGTCACTTTTACTGCAGGTAAAATGAGTGAACCCCCACAGAACACCCCCAAGAGGGCAACCAGTGGACGAGGGGTAGGTCTGGTGTTTCTATGGTCAGCTATTTGTGCTTTGCATCCATCTCCATTTCTAGTGTCTAACTAGTGTTTTTTTGATGTATTGCAGAGAAGGGGTAAGACCAGATCACTGGAAGCAAATGGAAGACAGACCCTCAGGTATGTTAGGGTGGCCAGTGGGAACCCATAGTTGGCACAACCTCTCCTGAAATGGTAAATTTCTATAAATCCATTGATGGCACATTATTTGTGTATGTAGTCATTGAGTTGAATTGCCTGTTCTTTCATCAATTGTCACTACAGTGATTTCAGTTAGATTCATGTCAATTCAAACTACATGTTAAGCAACCGTCTGAAATTATTCAAGCTTAGGTGTTCATGGATGTTTTGCCTTATGCATCTTGTTGACTTTGCAAGTGAGGGTTTAAATATATCCTAGTTGGTATTCAAAGCTGAAATGGTATGTGTGTGTAGTGCAAAACTGTCTGTTAGGATGTTTTTAGAGTATTTTGAACTCAGTCAATCATTTGGGGAAAACAGACAACATGGGGGTGGTGTGGCTTATTCAAAAGTCAAAGTTGGAGCTCATATCTAACTATATTGGTATAAGGTCAACTAGCATATTGGTGTTAAAAGCTTTTTGTTCAATGCTTGGCTTGATTTCATGGTCTTAACGGCTCACAAGGGGGTGCATTTAATAAAGTAGTGGCATCAACACCCTTCCAAGATTGTGTACGTTCCCTGTACTCTATTACACTTCCATCAAGGTGTGCTACCACTGTGGGCAGCAAACGAACTCTACCCCGCATCGCCAAGCCTGGTGACCAGTCCTGCACTGTACCTATAGCCAGGTAAAGCCTCCAATTAGGACTTCATGTGAAATGCGTGCTAGGCTTCAGATGTACTAATCTCATGTGTAATAAATTACATTTAGCTTTTATCCAAAGCGACTTACAAAAGAGGACAAATGGGCTAACAGCAGTGTAGAGCAACATGGAATAAACAAAGGCATTGCAAAGTTAGAATAAATATATTAACATGGCTGTTGTATCTGCAGGCCTGTCTCTAAATCATTTGGTCTTGGCTCCCTCAGACTTGTCTCTGACTCTGCAGTGGTTGTCAAAACATCCCTGGGCGAGGTAATGCATCATATCATGTAGGGTTGGTAAGAAAACTGCTGGAGGATGTTTCATGCTGAGCTTTCTCTCTGCAGACACTATTGATAGAAAATAAAGAAGACCTTGAGCTGGCTAAGGTGGATGATGTGGCAGCACATAATATAAAAAGAATTCGAGTAAGTAATACTCAAATAATTACTCAGTACGGGCAGGTCATGCTTAACTGTCAAAGTAATTGTTTTCGATCTAAAATCCTCTTATTCTAATTTCAGGATTTGATGACTCACTTTTGTGACGCAATGGATATGTAGTTTGTGTTCTTGTTTGTCCATTTTAATGTGAGTTTTAATAAAGTCCTTGTTTTACCCCTTGCCCTCCATTTGAGTCTTTCCAATGAGTCATTGTGGTAAGTTCTCAGTAAATGTGAAAATATTTAAATGCCTGTTTCCTTGAGATTCAAATCTTGAATGCACATTGTGTGGTGCCATGGGGGAGACCCTTACTGGACCGCCTACTTTTAAAAGCTCAGCGTAGCTTGTGCAGGTGAAGTTCAGTCTGTTACTATGGCTGCACTGTTGTGCCAGCAGGCACTGGGCATTCCCAGTGGACCATACACATCTTGATGGGAAATGCCATTTCCAAATGAGGGATTTACAAAGATCGCTAAAAAAACTATAGTCCTTTGCATGGGTGCCGCTAAGGGGGGGGGGGGTAGGTTAGGATGATTCAGGGGGCTCAGGGCTTCACAGGGCCCACAGAGTGCTATGATGCATTTGGGGTGGGGGCCCAAAATTATTTTCTTTCAGGGGGCCCACAATTTCTAGCAGCGCCTCTGGTCCTTTGTGGTTGTTACGGATTCTAAAGCAGAGCCCGCAGTATCAGACCACATCTAGAGTACGGCTCAAAAAGAGTATTAAAAGAAGAACGAAGAGCAAAAATGTCAAGATCAAAGGAAATGGCAGACAACGCAAGCAAGCAGAAAGAAATGGGCCAACCAGAACACTTGCTGCAGGGGGTGCTGAACTAACATCATACTTAACAAAAGAATGGAAATTCAATGCTGTGGTCAGTAACAGTGGTGTTTTGGGTGCCCCTGACTTTCTGGTTGATCAACTTTCAACTTCCCATTTGAACAGCTAAATTTTAGCACGCTTTCTTAAAAAATCTAATATGTTGATTAGCTTAGTATATAGACTTATCACGGTTTTAAACATTTGTGTTATGCAAATAGGCCTGCAACTACACAGTAAGCTGCCAGTCACGACAAGGCTTTTAAAAAGCCAACGGTGGTATTTCTCAGAACAGAAAGTTACCCGGTTGGGCCATAACGCAAAGATTGTTTGCAGGTCTGTCTGAAGCAGAGGTGGACAGTAACTAAGTAAATTTATTCAAGTACTGTACTTAAGTACAATTTCCAAGTGTGTGTACTTGAGCATTACATATTTTGACTGGCAACGTACACTTCACTACATTTTGAGTACAAATATTGTACTTTTTACTCCACTACATTTGAAATGTGAGCATGAAGTACTTATGTTGACTAAGATTTTAAATTCACACAACTATCCCTATTTATTCTCCACTTCCAACACACACACTTATGCACATTAGACTGCTCAACAGAACTGCAAATTCACTACATGTCTCACTCTCAGTATTTCATTGTATGTTACAGTGAAACTCCTTGAATCCCTAAGACTACATGTAGATTTATTTACAAGCTAAAAGACAGAAACCAGTAATGATCATTTTCAAAGAGCTAGCCTATGCTGACAGTTCTCCTAATTAGTTCATTTCTCATTTGTTCATTTGCATCTGAATTTTTATATTAAAGTAAAAGGTAAAAACCATATGTAATCCTGCTTTAACAGTAGCCTATTGAAAGATATTAAAGCAGAAAGATATTAGATATCAGGTAGGCCCTAAAATGTGAAAATTGTGATATTGTGTAAAGAAGCTCAGGCCAAATATTCGTGACCTGTCTGTGGCCCCATATTATCAACTAAAAAGAAAAAAATAGTTGTACTTTGAATACTTAAGTATTTTTTGAAACCAAGTACTTTCGTACTTCAACTTAATAGTAAACAAATTGTGCAGCAACTTCTACTTGTAGTGGAGTAATGTTTGACTGGGAGTATCTACAGTGGCAGTATGTATACTTTGATTCAAGTAAAGGAATTGTGTACTTCGTCCACCTCTGGTTTGAAGTACAACAAACCAAGGCGCTAGGGGGCATTATAGCCACCAGAAGATTAAAAACACATGAGAATTTAATATACTGACAGCATACATAACTGAGAACTAAGTTTAATACATTTTGGGAGCTGGTAAAAAATCATATGTCTGCATCCAGACCCACAGTCTTGCAGATACAGATGGAAGAGATGGATAAGCATTTTACAGCTAACTTTTCCTTCAGAAAAGAACAAACCATAACCTTTCCTTCTTATGCAGTTTAAAGTCTCCTTTACATAATGATTTGTCCAATAAGTATAAAAAGGTAAAGTAGGCTATGATAGAATTCTAACAGCCTACTCAAAACTGTCAAGTTGACTGTCAGGATGGAACTTCAATCGTCCGAGTGTTTATTTCAGAGTAGCCTACCTTGTAAGCAGTGGCATGTTTTGTGCTAAGTGCATTCCTGTAAATGTTACTCGATTTACTTGCTAAATAAAACTGCATCAGGTGTATGAAGTCACGGAGTGGGTGTGACGCCACCAGAGCGGGGACTTTTGTTGATGGAAGTTATCAGGACGCCTGCGCCGAAGTTGACACTGAACCTCAGCGAAAAAAACAGGTGAAACATGGAAAAAAAAGGTGAGTGGACCGCTATTTATCCGCAGCACCACCGTAGTACACCAGTAGCTTAATGCAGATGAACAGATTCGGTCGGACATTATTATCGGTGCCCAGCGAATATCTGCTGTAGTGGACTGACTAGTGCAGTTCTTGTGGCTCAACAATAGTAACCACGCGTTGTTGCAGCGAGGTAGCATTTAGCTTCCGAGCTAACATTTGTAAGGTCCACACGAGCGAAGCTGCACTTACCCTCATACTGAATCATTGCCGATGCCTTTGTGCAGAACTGTCGGACAGTCCAGAACTAATGTTTGTAGATGCTCCAAAAGCGCATTTGATGTAGCAAAATGATTGCCATCCATTATGTGTACTAAAACGTAAAACCAGCTAGCAGTTCAGTGACACATGGTTTTTGAAGTTGTCGTGTATTGTTTATAATTTCCCTGGCCGAGTATTCAACTGGGTTCAGGTCAAGTAGACATTTTGCCCCCAAGCTGCTGTGTTTTCTGAGCTGGGACAGGAAAAACACAAGTTTGACAACCCAAAGTGACGCACGCCATATTGATAAGCACACCAACAACTTCAGTTAGCGCGCTTTTTAGCCTTCTGATGAAACCGGTGCTCAACCCACATGATCATGAACCTTACCTGTGTTCTTTCCCTTAAATCAGACATGTATGTGACAACCAATACCGTTAGCATACCTGGCAACGCTACCTTAAATATTTTACACAGCAAAGCTGTCGGCAAGTGCCATGGCACTTTGCCACCATAATGCTCAAATCAGTTCAACCAGAGAAAGTTTAGCACTTCACCAAACATCAGGCCGTTAATATGCAACATGGACCTAAATGTCTTTGTTTTTGGTTGTTTCAGTACTTGCTCTCCAGGCGCGGAAGAAAAGGAGCAAACCCAGAAAAAATGGCAAAAAGTGAGTACTGGGCTGTGTCGCCCCTGCCCCTGGCTTGGCACACTTTTACTACTGCGTCCATCTCGTCCTGTTTACACACGGGCCATGTTACTGTATGGCTCCACAAACGAGGCATTGTCAGTGGCATGGACGTAGCCTGCTTGCTTGTGTAGTGGTGCGGAAAGGAATTCCTAATGACACTTGTAGGAATAATCTAATACAAGACCTTTTTCACTCTATGAGGTTACACAGCACACGTATATTACTACATAGTTACTACATAGCATAAGTAGGTATACATGAATAGGCTCTTGTTTTGTGTCTGCTAAAACCATTATTTGTTAATATTTATCAATGATGTGATGGAGCGACCATCACTAGGGTTGTGGGTGTGCTCTGACTGCCATACTAAAGAGTTGGCAACCTGAAGACCAGGGTTCGAAGCCTGGTAGGGTGACTTCTCCTCCCCTTCACTACAAATGACAGGTGCATCAATTTGGAGGAATTCTTTCAAAATCTCAAATTGGGATACACACATGAGCCTTCCCCATCTGTTCCATAATAATGCATAGATGGAGACATCTCGCTGTCTGTGAATGTGACTACAATGTGCAATTACAAAGATGTGTGTAAGTAAACCAAATTAGTATGTAATTAAACTCAAGCAGGTAGGTAATTTAAAGGTGGAGGACAGGCAACTTCGATGCCCCCTGGTGGCAGCGATTGTGACTTGTCTGGGCCAACATCATGGTGCAGCCCAGCACCCTGGGAAGGGTTCCTTTCACCTGCCTCAGGTGACCCCTCCACGACAGCAAGCCTATAGTGTGGGAACCCTTATTATCATGGAACTGTGTGTGTGTTTGTGTGTGTTAGAGTGTGTGTTTGTGTGTGTTAGAGCCTAGCCTGCTCTGTGTGGTAGAGCCTAGCCAGATGTGTGTGTGTGTGTGTGTGTGTGTGTGTGTGTGTGTGTGTGTGTGTGTGTGTGGTAGAGCTTAGCCATGTGTGTCTGTGCTTCTAATGGACTTGCCATGCATATGTGTGTATGTGTGTGTGCCTGAGTATGACACAGTGCTAGTGTCTGTGCAGCTGTGCATGTTGGGCAGGTGTGTGAGGGTGATGGGGGGTGTGTGCTAGTGTCTATGCAGCTGTTCATGTTGTGCAGGTATGTAAGGGTGTGGGGGTGTGCGTGCTAATGTCTATGCAGCTGTGCATGTTGGGCAGGTATGTAAGGGTGGGTGGGTGGGGGGGGGGGTGTGCTTGTGTCTATGCAGCTGTGCATGTTGGGCAGGTATTTGAGGGTGGGGGGGGGGTGCTTGTGTCTGTGCAGCTGTGCATGTTGGGCAGGTGTGTGAGAGTGTGGGGGGGTGTGTGCTAGTGTCTATGCAGCTGTGCATGTTGGGCAGGTGTGTGAGGGTGGGTGGGGGGGGGGGGGGGTGCTTGTGTCTGTGCAGCTGTGCATGTTGGGCAGGTGTGTGAGGGTGTGGCATGGAGTCGGAGGGGTATGGGGGGGTCAGCTGTGCTAGTGTATGGCTGTGCAAAGCTGGGAGTGACGTGACATGACGTGATGGAGTGTGGCAGTGTAAGTCACTCCTATGACCCTATTGTGCCCCCCACCCTCAGAAATACACACACACACACACACACACACACATACACACACACACACACACACACACATACCACACACACAAACTCTCTGCCTGCCAGATTCAGGTAGACAGGCCTGCGGGCAAATCGCTGCCAATAATTGATGAGGTTGTCGGATTGAGTAGCAGTTCTTGTTTTGGCCTACAGCTACACGCACACACACACACCACTGTCGCTGCACCTTTCTACTATGCTCTGTTTAGCCCATTCCAGTCCCGTCTATGCAACGGATTATTACCTAACATTCTTCAAAATACACCCACACACACGCACACACACACACACACACACACACACACACACACACACACACACACACACACACGTGTACGTAAAAACTACCTAGATCTATGTGTGTGCATATGACTGAGATCAGAAATTTTAATCCAGTTCTGTGAGATTGTTTTATCAACAATCTGAGTGAGAGGGAGAGTTTCCGAGAGAGAGAGCACTCAGCTTCAGAAACGATTTGTTGGAGGTGTGGACTCTGCTGAAGTTTAAAAAAAACTGCCTCTGCCTTTACCCAATCGCTAATGCCTGGTCGTCACATATGCAATTAGCCTACCTACGGACTACAATTCAAATGTAGCACACAAGGTCAACGTCACGGCTAACGAACACACCCTCTGTTCGCTGATTGGATCGGTCTTGCTGGGGCCGACTAAATGACCCTCAAGAGATTCCGGTCCGGACCCTCTGTACAAAATGAAATGAAGTACGAGGGGCGGGTTTACCAGGCTAGGCTATGTGTGTCGGATACAAAATGTCACACTAAAAGTCCTGAAATGGGTAGTGTGTATGTGTCTGATAAAGATGCCCAGCTTAGTGAAGCCCTGTCGGGGATGGGAGGTGTGTGTGCGTGTGTGTGTGTGTGTGTGTGTGTGTGTGTGTGTGTCTGTCTGTCTGTCTGTATGTGGCAGATAAAGATGCTCATCTCGTCAAGGCCTTGTAAGGGTGGTGTGGTGTGTGTGTGTGTGTGTGTGTGTGTGTGTGTCTCCACGGGGGCTGTGCTGGCCCGCTGTGACTGTGGTCAGAATAAATATAAGATGAAGTGCTGCCCATCTCTGCTTCTCAGCCCCTCTCTCGCTTTGTCCCAGCAAACCCCTTACATAAGCCTTCTGTGTGTGTGTGCGTGCGTGTGTGTATGTGAGGAAGACAGACAAAAGACAAACAGCCATAGATGGACTGATAACAGTGTTTTTCCTACCAGGCATGCATCCACACACACACACATACACACACACATGTTCTCACATGCAACAAATGTCCCTTGCCACGCATGAAGCGCCTATTGTGTGGCATGGCGTGTTGTGTGCATGTGTGTGCCCACCTATCCCCATGCCAGACATGGATGCCAACCTACGGGGCAGCCCAGCATTCCTGCGGCCCACTCGTCCTCCCCCTGCCTCTCTCCTTTCTGACGCTTGTGCTCTCTTTCCATCCCTCCCTCCCTCTCTTTCTCTTTCCTTATCTCTCTCTCCCTCCCTTTGTCTGTCTTTTCTGTCCTCTCTTGCAGTTCTCTGCTCTCACTACTTTCCTATTTTCTTTCATCACCTAGGTTTATTCTGTTTTTTAATCCTCTCTCTCTTTCTTTCTCTCTCTCTCTCTCTCTCTCCCTTCATTTGCCTTCCTCCTGTCTTTTATCACCTAGGTTTGTTCTCTCACACTCTGCTGCCTTTTTTTCTCTTTTTCTCTTTTGCTCTCTGTCTCCTTGTTTCTCTCTCTCTCACCATTTCTCTCTCTCTCTCTCTCTCTCTCTCTTTCCTTTCATCGCTTAGATAGTTCTGTCTCTCCCTCCCTCTGTCTGTTTCTCCTTCCCTCTCTCTCTCTCTCTCTCTCTCTCTCTCCACCCCTCTCTCTTCCTCTCTCTCTCTCTCTCTCTCTCTCTCTCTCCATCCCTCTCTCTTCCTCTCTCTCTCTCTCTCTCCATCCCTCTCTCTCTCTCTCTCTCTTCTTCTCCTCTTTCATCGCTAGTAGTTACCCCCCCCCACCCCAATCTCTCCCCCTCCCTCGTTCATGCCTCTGCTGCTACTGCTGCTGGAGTGGCAGTGGAGAGGAGAGGAGAGGAGAGCAGGCGGCTCTCGATGGAGGGAGTGCAGAGAGAAAGAAAGCATGCCAGACAGAGAAACGAGTGCTGGAGTGAGTGAGTGAGGGAGGGAAGAGGGGAGCAGACACACTGAGAGAAAGAGAGCGAGAGCAGCACACGCGGTCCAGGTGTGCAGCAAAAGGTTCTGCCGGGTCGGACTGAACTAGAGCCGGAGCAGAGCGGAGCGGAGCGAGCGAGTTCGACTAGAGCACAGCACAGTGAAGTGGTCCGGTGCAGGGATGTGGCTGCTGGACTGGATCGTCTCCCTCAACTCTGCGGTGGTGAAGCTGGCCAGTGGCCTGAGGTGCAAGTGAGTGACTGTCCGAGGGAGAGAGATAGAGAGAGAGGGATGGAGGGATGGATGGAGAGGTGGAGAAAGAGGGAGGGATAGGGGATGTGAGACGGAGGTGTGTACTGGACCGGGCAGGTTTAGTTTGCTGATTTATTGATGCTCTGATTCATTTTTAATTAGGTGCCAGATGCTTGCCTGCATGGACATCCACAGGGGGGGGTGTGTGTGTGTGTGTGTGTGTGTGTGTGTATGTGTGTGTGTCTACACACTGGTGAACAGAGCTACCTTGCACGGACATGCACAGGTCTGCATGCATACACACACAGATGCGATGCTGTTCCGTTAGAGGATGAGTGTGTGTGTGTGTTTGTGTGTGCATGTGTGATTCTGTGTGTCTGTGTGTGTGCATGTGTGTGTCTCCTGGTGGACAGAGACAGATATTCCAGAAGTCAGATTAGCTGAGTTTTTCCTGTATCTGTACATGTTGGTGTATGTGTGTGTGTGTGTGTGTGTGTGTTTGTGTGTGTGTATGTGTGTGTGAGGAGGAGAGAGCGAGAGAAGAGAGTTGTGGTACATAAGTTGGAGGGTCCCTGCACCCCCCCCCCCCCCCCCCCAGCATTACATTGCACTGTGTGTGTGTGTGTGTGTGTGTGTGTGTGTGTGCGCGCGCCTTGCACTGTGTCAGGCTGTCAGGTTGTTTTCTGCTGACAGTAGTTTATGTCTGTCCTGTCCCTTGCAACACTGATCTTGCTGCTCTTAGACACACACACACACACACACACACACACACACACACACACACACACACACAGGCTCTGCTGCTCACCAAGTCTTCACTTCTGACAGGACTTTGTTGTACCTCTTTAATTACACACACACCCACACACACACACACACACACACACACACTACACAGGTTAGGGTGATGCACATTATAGTTAGACAGTTCTGCTTCAGCTGTCCTTGTGCCCCAATTTTTAAGCATTGGAAGACTTATCTGCAAATGTATGTGTGTGTATGTGTGTGTGTGTGTGTTTGCGCATGTGTTATGTAAGCAGCCTTATCTTCATCTGCAATGCTCGAGTTTCCACTGCATGATTGCAGATAGCTTGTTTGTATTAGAATGTGTGCGTGTGTGTGTGTGTGTGTGTGTGTGTGCATGTGTGTGTGGACCTTCATGTGCAGCTGCTGTTTGTCTCAGGCAGTTTGCAGCTTCTGTTTGGGCATTTGAATTTGAGGCATTTTATTTAAGGATGTATTTGCATGTGTGTGAGGCACACACACACACACACACACACACATACACATACGAAAACAAGCCCACCCACCTACCTACTTGCTCTTTCGTTTAGTATATTTAGTGTGTGTGTGTGTGTGTTTGTATGTGGGTGTTTACTCTGGGTAAAGAAGGGCTAACTCACATTAGTCCTGCCTGTCTCCCGCAATCTCCAGCGCACATGAGGATGCAATGAAAGGGCAAGTGGTAGGCTGTGTCTGTGTGTGTGTGTGTTTGTGTGTGTGTGCATGCTTGTGTGTGCGTGTACATATTTATGTGTACGTTGAGGCCCGATGGTGTCTTCTTGCCTTCTCATCTGCAAAGATAGTTAGTATCGATGTGTTGACCTGACATAAATAGCCCATATCGACCCCCACCCCATGTCAAGACACTGGTACTCATGATCGATGAAAATCTGATGGTTTTGGGTGTCTCCCAACTGGCTTGGCTTTATGGAGGAGTAGCAGTCCCAGTGCAGAGGAGTAGCCAGTGCCAGTCCCACTGGCTTGGCTTTGCAGAGGAGTAGCAGTCCCACTGCAGAGGAGAAGCTTGTCCCAGTCCCAGTCCAACTGGCTTGGCTTTGTGGAGGAGTAGCAGTCCCAGTCCCAGTCCAACTGGCTTGGCTTTGCAGAGGAGTAGCAGTCCCAGTCCCAGTCCAACTGGCTTGGCTTTGCAGAGGAGTAGCAGTCCCACTGCAGAGGAGAAGCTTGTCCCAGTCCCAGTCCCAGTGGCTTGGCTTTGTTGCAGAGGAGTAGCCAGCCTTAGTCCCAGTGCCAGTCCAACTGGCTTGGCTTTGTGGAGGACTGTCTGCACATGGCTCAAAGGTTAATGAGCACTGTTTCATCCAAATGCATTGTGTTCTAACCCACCCCATGCACTTCTATAGTTTGTTTATGTATGGGTTCTAACTCCATGCAATGCCCTTCTATGGTTTGTTTATATATGGGTTTGTTTAGGTGGTTTGGTAATGTATGGGGTTTATGTATGGGTTTGTTTATGTATGGTTTGTTTGTGTACGAGTTCTGTAGCAATGGGTTGTGAATCTTTTCTTCTATACTTGTTTCTCCTCTGTGTCTTATTTGTTCATTTAAAGCACTTTGAACTGCTTTCTGAACAGGAAAATGTTCTCTATGAAATAAGCTTTGCCCTGTATGCTCTTGCATTCCTGTGTGTTGCCATGGAGCTTGAGTTATGTTATAATGGAATGAATAAGATCAGTAGGAATTTACACATCTTCAAAAATATGCTAATAAGCATTGCAGATATTACATAACATCATAATCCCGTGGCTGAATATGGCTGTGTGTGTGTGTGTGTATGTGTCTGTCTGTCTGTCTGTCTGTCTGTCTCTGTGCAAGCGTAGCCCGTGTGTTTGTGCAAGTGTGGCGCTGGTCTTTGTGTATGCAAACGTAGGCCCCTTGTGTGTGTCCCAGCGTAGGAGAGCACAGCCAAGATTTCTGAGTAAAGGGCGGCTTCCACCCACAGAGGCTCGTCTTGACCACTGGAGCCCTACTGTACTATATGAGCCTGTCCGCTGTGGTATATGAGCCTGTCCGCTGTGGTATATGAGCCTGTCCACTGTGGTATATGAGCCTGTCTGCTGTGCCGTATGAGCCTGTCCGCTGTGGTATATGAGCCTGTCTGCTGTGGTATATGAGCCTGTCCACTGTGGTATATGAGCCTGTCCGCTGTGGTATATGAGCCTGTCCGCTGTGGTATATGAGCCTGTCCACTGTGGTATATGAGCCTGTCCGCTGTGGTATATGAGCCTGTCCGCTGTGGTATATGAGCCTGTCCACTGTGGTATATGAGCCTGTCCGCTGTGGTATATGAGCCTGTCTGCTGTGCCGTATGAGCCTGTCTGCTGTGCCGTATGAGCCTGTCCGCTGTGGTATATGAGCCTGTCCGCTGTGGTATATGAGCCTGTCCGCTGTGGTATATGAGCCTGTCCGCTGTGGTATATGAGCCTGTCCGCTGTGGTATATGAGCCTGTCTGCTGTGCCGTATGAGCCTGTCCGCTGTGGTATATGAGCCTGTCCGCTGTGGTATATGAGCCTGTCTGCTGTGCCGTATGAGCCTGTCCGCTGTGGTATATGAGCCTGTCCGCTGTGGTATATGAGCCTGTCTGCTGTGCCGTATGAGCCTGTCCACTGTGGTATATGAGCCTGTCCACTGTGGTATATGAGCCTGTCTGCTGTGCCGTATGAGCCTGTTTGCTGTGGTATATGAGCCTGTCCACTGTGGTATATGAGCCTGTCCGCTGTGGTATATGAGCCTGTCCGCTGTGGTATATGAGCCTGTCCACTGTGGTATATGAGCCTGTCTGCTGTGCCGTATGAGCCTGTTTGCTGTGGTATATGAGCCTGTCCACTGTGGTATACGAGTCTGTCCTCTGTGACCACTGTGCTAAATGGGTCTGTCCGCTGTGACCACTGTGCTAAATGGGCCTGTCCATTGTGGTGGACGGGCCCCTTTGTGCTACTGTGGGAGACAAACTTGTCTAGAGCCCTGCTGTGGTATATGAGCCAGTCAAGCAGTAGCGGCTCCTGAGCATAAATATTGGTGGGGCAGACACTGACTCTGATGCCTGAATCACTACCATGACCAAATGTTACAGAATAATGTACTGTATACTGATAGGCCTATTAAAAACCTAATTAATGTAGTAATTTGGTTAAGCAGGGCTATAATAAATCTGTCTGCAAGCAGGACCATAAAGCATGCGTTTCAGAGTTCTTTTTTAAAAATATGAACATGAATGTAGCGCTATGATTAACGAAGACCAATGAAATCCTGACCCGATGCACTAAAAGCAAACAATGCAACAGCCTCATATAATATAGTAAGCACAATGACACATTTTGCCTCTCTAATTGATTTCGAATGCTTACATGATAGCCCTCATCGAGGTGTGCTGCGATATTAACTTGACCTAGCATGGGTAGTTTTATAGCACACTGTAAATGTGCTTTGCTTGAGAGTGTGCTTTTTTGCTACTTCGGAGAAGTGCTTTACGTCGCTAACTCCTGTAATCCCTATGTCCCCTTGTCCTGAGCATGATCTGAACAGTAGACATGGAAAGCAAAATACTGTATTCCTTACAGAGCAACCACACAGCCATTTCATTTTCATCATACCCATCGCGAAAATGTTCGGTTGTATATATATTCCATTTGTCCTTAATTTTCTGTGCTATACTGACGCCTGGTTTGTCTGGGCCAAGCTGCTTTATCACTAACTTATCTTCTAATTTTAGTCCATTAAATGCATTTTTCACAGAAAGTCCACGCTGTTGGACAAGGCAGGTTCTGTGCTGCAGGTCGTCGCTGCATTTGACACGATTGGGTTGGGTCTAACGTAACTAGAGGAGCACTGATCTGTGAGATGCTAGAAGAAGGTAAAAAGGCAGGTGGGGCAGGCTTGCTCCTGCACATATTGGAGTCTCTTAACGCTGCTTGCAATTCCGACAACTGACGCCAGGTGAATACGATAAATCAACAGATGGATGTGGTCGCTGACCGGTCCTGCCCCATAATTGCAATCAACAAGTATTTGAGATTCAATTCCACTGTGGTAAATAAGTAGCAAACATACGCAAACCATATACGACAGAGTAGTTAAATAGGTAGCAAGCAGAACAGTTAAGTAGGTAACATTATTTATTAGGAGGAACTAGGTTTTGGGGTGGATGTTTTTTGGGAGGGCGCTGCCCCACCTGCCCATATTTACGAGCCCGCGCCTTCTGTCCACTATCTCCGCTGTGGTATATCAGCCTGCCCAGTGTGTCTGCTGTGGTATATCAGCCTGTCCAGTGTGTCTGCTGTGGTATATCAGCCTGTCCAGTGTGTCTGCTGTGGTCGACGGGCCCCTCTGTGTGCTGTACGGAGTCCTACTGTGGTATATGAGCCCCTTCTCTGCGCTACTGTCCTATATGAGTCTGTCCAGTGACGCGTGCCCACTGTTGGGCAGCCCCCTGTTGTGCTGCTGTGCCACTTGTGACAGACTTGTCTGGAGGTGCTACTGTGCTGTATAAGCCTCCCTGTGCCACTGCTGACTGCCAGTCTGGCTTTGGTCGCCAAACTGCATCAGCAGCACTGGGAATGTGTCTGGCCTGGGCGGGGGGAGGTATTTGGGTGCTGGAAGAAGTTGTTTTTGTAGTGTGTGTGTGTGGAGGGGTGGGCGGTTTGTAAAGGGTGGGGGTTTAAAATTTCTGTGGTTAAATGTCTTTAAATGTGTGATTGTGTGTATTGGGGGGGTGTATGCGTTCTGTGTTGTGTGTCTGTGGGGGTGGAGGTGTTCATTCTGTGTTTGTGTGTGTGTGTGTGTGTGTGTGCGGGGATATTCATTCTGCATTTTGTGTGTGTGTGTGGGGGGGGTGCGTGGGGTGTGTCCTGTGTTGAGATATCTTAAAATGTGTGGCAGTCCTAAGAGGAGTGTTGGGTAGCAACCTCAGCTCTCAGACAGACTGAGACAGTGGTGTTGGCCTCCCTGTTAGCACCTGCATTGCGGGCGAATGTCTCAGAATCAGAAAGGAGTTGAGACTCCTGCTGTCTGCCAGAACAGGCATTGTGTAACAGTGAGACAGACACACACACACACACAGAGACACACACAGCCTCAGAACCTCAGCTGCAGTTTTTCTGTCCAGTAGCCCTCCATAGTCTCCTCTGTGTGTATGTGAGAGAGAGAATTTGTTTGCGGGTGGGGGGATTTCTTTGCACTGCATGTCCTGTTCAAAAACCTCCAGACTGCCACATCTTTCATCTTTCTCTCCTACACACAGACCTCTCTCTCTCTATCTCTATATCTCTCTCTGTCTTTCTCCCATTCTTTCTCTCTCTCTCTCTCTCTCTCATCTCTCTCTCTCTCTCTCTCTTTCTCTCTCTCTCTCTCTCTCTCTCTCTCTCTTTCTCTCTCTCTCTCTCTCTCTCTCTCTCTCTCTCTCTCTCTCTCTCTCTCTCTCTCTCTCTCTCCCCTGCCCTATGTCTATTTTTCTCTCTATCCCACCCCATCTCTCGCCCTTGTTCTTTCTCTCTGTCTCTCCCTCTCTCTCTCTCCCTCCCTCCCTCCCTCTTTCAGTCTCCCTCTACTCGTCCTCTTGTTCTCTTTCTCTTTCTCTCCTCGGTCTCTCCCCTCACTCACTCTTGCCCTCTTATTTCTCCTGTACTTTTTCTCTCTATCCTCTGTCTTTCTGTGTCCTGTTTTCTCTCTCTCTATCTCTCTTTCTCTCTTATTCTCTCTCTCCCTTCCTCCCTCTCTCTCTCTGTCTGTGTCTCTGCTCTTCTTCCCTTGCTCTGTGAGTAATTAAGAGTGCCTGAACTCTCCCCTTGGCTGCTAGATCAGGTGTGTGTGTGTGTGTGTGTGTGTGTGTGTGTGTGTGTCAGGTTATTTTCTGTCCGGGGTCTGTGGTGTGTGTGTGTTTGTGTGTCGGGTTATTTTCTGGCTGGGGACTGTGTGGGTGTGTATGTCCTGTGGGTGGCAGCAGTAGCATGTCTGTGTGTGTGTGTGTGTGCGTGAATGTGTGTGCATGCACGTGGCCCCTCTGTTGTGAAGGGATTTAACCTACTCCTACCCCCATAGGGCTGCTGGCACGCTGCTTTGTGTAATGAGCGTTCCTGCAGCTAGGTGGCGGTGTCTATCATGAACACACATATTAAGAGAAGAATACTGGTCTGTTTATAAAAGAGGCGTTTATATCATGGTGGATTTAAAGTGACTTTTTCTTAAGTGGAGCAGCTTACATATTTGTCCAGGTTATTCTGTGTCTGTATGGATCAGTCTAATAAACGGTTGGTGAGAAAAATAACTTTAAATTTAAATCAAACTTCAATGTTCATATACTGCTCTGCATGCTCTTGTCGTAACTTCCATCCACAACACCGTCACTCACCACATGAAGGATAAAGCATACTAAACACAGGGCTTAAAGAGCTCAGGCGTGGTGGGACAGTGGGATACATTACCATATTTGCTACTAGATAGTCATAATAGGGAGGGAAAGTGGAACACAGCGATCCTAGCGGTGGCGTTCCTATCCCCAGAGCGATCCTATAAAAATCCCATAGACCGATTTTTAAAAAAATCCCACAAAGGTATGACACGGCACCAGACATATTTTTCAGGCTATATATGGGGATTATCTGCTAACTGTGAAAGTATTGTGTGAAATTTCGTCCTATTTAAAAAATCTAAATTGTGCCTAAGCGGACTACAACTTTAAGTCGCTCCCGTTACGTCAGTAAACACAAGTTCACCATGCTGTAGTTCGTGACTGATTACAACCACGGAGAAACAAATGAATGCCAGTTTTCACATTTCATAAAGATTCCATAAAGCTACGGTTGTGGATTCTTATAATCAGATGAGTTTCATGTACACAATCGTTGGGTTTCACTTATTTCTCTCGCCGGCAGCTAACTGTTAGATTTGGGCAGGCGCCAGATTTTGCGGTGACGTCATACACGCGCCTATCGTTCAGTGTAGTCCTTTATCAGCTTTTTAATTAACATTAAAAACAATTCAGATTAGTGAAAAAAAGAAAGTATGACCACCTGAATCGCTAGAACTGCCCAGCATGCATATCATATGAAAGCCACTATCTTAACTTTAGAGTGTGAGCCGAAATGTAATTTTTTGAAGAAAAAATCCCATTCATTTCGATATAGAGGTGGGGAACGCAACCAGCAGGGGGCGATGAGATTACTTTCCCTCCCTATAACTTTGGAATGTTTCCTTAGTTCTTCCTGCTTTGTGAACAAAATGTACACAATCAAATGGTAGGCTGTAAGTGTTTATTTGCAAGGTTATCTACGCTGAAAAATACAGTTTAAATTCACAGCAGATTTCTGCATTGTAATATATACTAATTTGCAGTGACTTTAAGTTGGTCAAAGCATGCAGAGTTCACCTGTGCCTTGGGCTGCATGACATCTGCACGTGTCTGTTATTTGCCTAATTGCCTAGCGTATGTTATGTTGGGCTAATCTCTGGTGTCTTGAGCTTTCAGTCCAGATGCTCTCAAACTGGCAGTATCAGCCAAAAAAAACAAAACGCAAACATCAAACAGTATGGGGAAATACACACACACACACACACACACACACACACACACACTTCTGTCTGTGGTTGAACAGATTCCAAGGTTCCAAGGTTAAAACACACATTTGCATGCCCAAACACACCCACAGTCACGCATGCACACCCACAGTCACGCATGCACACACACACTGTCACTCACACACACACACACACACACACACACACACACACACATAGTTATGCATAGATGCACACCAAGGCTGTGTTGTGGGTTGAGCATATGAGGCATGAGCTGACTAACCTGTGGGGACAGACTACACTAATGAGAATCACACACACACAAACACACACACACAGACCGCACTAATAAGAAGCTTGGGGACTACTGCTGCTGTGTAGATGTGTGCTGTTGGATTGTGTGTGAGAGAGAGACAGAGAGAATACTTGTCTATGATTATTTGTGTGTGTGTGTGTGTGAGAGAGAGAGAGAGTACTTGTCTAATTATTTCTGTGTATGTGTGTGTGTGAGCGAAAGAGGGGGAAAACTAGTCTCTGGTTATTTCTATGTGTGTGTGTGTATGTGTATTAATGATGGAGACCTTTCTGGGTATATTAGCTGTGTGTGTGTGTGTGTGTGTGTGTGTGATGTGCTGGCTTGCAGACAGGACAGGAAGCTGTAATGAGGGGATCAGTAGCTGTATGATCCTCAGCGCTCCCCAGAGCAGGTGGGATGCAGACCCAGGGGAAGAGAGAAGCAGGGAGGGAGAGAAGGAGGGAGAGAGAAGCAGGGAGGGAGAGAAGGAGGGAGAAAGGGTGGGGGGAGAGGGAGAGAAAGAGAGAGGGAGAAAGGGTGGGGGGAGAGGGAGAGAAAGAGAGAGGGAGAAAGGGTGGGGGGGAGAGGGAGAGAGAGGGAGAAAGGGTGGGGGGAGAGATTGAGGAGGGGGAGAGGAGGGAGGGGGAAGAGAAATAGAGAGGGGGAGGGAAGGAGGGAGAGAAAGGAGAGAGAGAGAGACAGATAGAGAGAAACAGAGAGAGAAGGGAGGAGAGAAATAGAGAGGGGAGAGAGAGGAGGGAGGGAGGAAGAGAAAGAGAGGGAGCACGGGTGGGGGGGGGGTGTAATTCAGCCCCAGAGGATAAAGGGAGAGGGGGCAGAGAGAGAAAGAGTACAAAAAAGAGAGGAAGAGAGAGTGGAGGAAGGGAGACAGAGAAAAGGGATAGAGAGGGAAGGAAAAGAGAGGACACCCCAAAAGGAAAGAGAGAGAACAGGAAGGAGGAGGAGTGAGAATAGAGGAATGATTTAAGGATGAGGGATAGAAAGAGAGGGATAATGAAATGGAGAGAGAGACGAGCAGAGGAAAACTCCAGTGAAAAGAAGGGATGCACAGGAATAGGGGGATAAAGAGTGGAAGAGGGGAGGAGGAGAAAGAAGGAGAAAATGGTAGAATACAAAAATGTGAATAGAGGACGGGTAAAAGTTGATATCTAGAGTGGGACTGGGAGAGGGAGGGAGAGAGAGACGGAGAAAGAGAGGAGAGGAGGGATTGCAGAAAGAGAGAGAGAGAGAGAGAGAGAGAGTAGATGAAAAGAGAAGAAGTCAGGGAGGGGGAGAGGTGGGAATGGTTGAGAAGTCAGGAAGTGAACGTGGGATAGAAAAAAGAGGGGGATGAGGCAGGATTAATGCAAAGGGCTCAGAGAAAGAAAAATAAAAGAGAGAAAGAAGTAGATTGAGAAGAGAAGGAGGGGAGAGAGAGAGAGAGAAGGAGGAAGGGGGAAGGAATGAGAGCTAGAGAGAGAGATAGACACAGGAAGGGAGCGATAGAAAGACAGAGAGAGAGACAGATAGAGATGTTTTGAAGGAGAACGAGAAGGAGGCTGTATGATTCACCTGCAATGCAGTTCTGCACTGCTTCATCCAATCACAGCGCAGCACTGGAGAGAGTGGGCGGAGCCTCTGACTGACGACCACAGAAGAGCGGGCAGTATGTGTGTGAGAGAGAGAGAGAGGGAGAGGGAGAGAGAGAAGGAACACACAGTGGAGGGAGAGAGAGAGCGCACACAGTAGAGAGAGAGAGAGAGAGAGAGAGGGCACACAGCAGTGAGAGAGGGAGAGCAGAGGAACGAGTGAGCGAGACATATACAGCGCGAGTGTTTGGGGTCCGCGGCACTCTGCCTCTGTGCATCTAGAGGTGCTGCGCTCCCCCAAACACACAGACACACACAGACACACACACACTTGGTGTGGACCCCCGCCCCCACCCTGAGCCTGTGGGTGTGTGTGGTGGGGCGCTGGTTCATGGCTCTCTCCCCCCACCCACCCACATCGCCAGCACACATGGGCATACGAGCATCCTGCAGGTAAGCTCCTGTGTGTGTGTGTGTGTGCTCGCGCGCACTCGGAGGACTACTTCAGGACTTGTGTGTGTTAAAGATGCATGTTGCTCTTGATGTATGTATGCATGTATGTATGTATGAACATGTGTATATGTGTGTATCCCTTGTGTGTGTGTAGAAGGGTTTGAGCGCTGTGCGTGTGTGTGCGCGTGTGCTTGCAGGGCTACTTCAGGACTTGTGTGTGTTAAAGATGCATGTTGCTCTTGTTCATTGGAATGTATGCATGTACTTGTGTACGTGTGTATCCTTGTGTGTGCCTGGCAGGTGGGTTTGAGCAATGTATGTGTGTGTGTGTGTGTGTGTGTGTGTGTGTGTAGGAGGTTTGAGCGCTCTATGCATGCTGTGTGTGTGTGTGTGCGCGTGTGCTCGCAGGGCCACTTCAGGACTTCTGTTGTTAAAGATGCGTGTTGCTCTTATTCATCGGCATGTATGTATGCGCATGTGTACGCTTGTGTGTGCCTGGCAGGTGGGTTTGAGCACTTTATGTGTGTGTGTGTAGAAGGGTTTGATTGCTGTATACATGCTGTGTGTGTGTGTGTGTGTGTGTCTGTGTGGGTGTAGGAGGGTTTGAGCACTGTATGTGTGTGTGAAAAAGGGTTTGCTGTATGTGTGCTGTGTGGGTGTAGGAGGGTTTGAGCGCT
>CM050211.1:29306149-29386149 GCA_027475355.1 Coilia nasus
CTCGGTCTCTCTCAAATTCAGATCTCTCTCACACACACTCCGCTCTCTCTCACACCCTGGGGTGGTGAATGATGATGATGATGATGATGATCATGATGGGCATAGTGAGGTAAATCTGTCCTTGACAAACGCTCTCATAATTGAAGCTTTCACAGCAGCACAGTGCTCTGTGACCATGCCAACGATGGCACTTAGTAGCATTATTACCCCCCTACCCCACTCAACCTCACACTCCTCTTCTCTGTCCCCTCTCTCCACTCCTCCCCTACTCTCCTTTCCCCCCTCCTCTCCTTTCTTTTCCTTTCCCGCACCTCTCCTCTCCTCTCTTTTTTGCTCCTCTCTCCTCCCCCTACTCTTCTGTCCCCCTCTCTTTTCCTCTCGTCTTCCCTCCCCCTACTCTAGTAGATAGGTAACCATCACAACTGTGGAACATTTTGATAATTTCAGGCATGGGATTGTTTCTCAATCTCTCAATGGCTGGTATTCTGCAAAGTGATGGCTGGTACTCTGTAATGTGATGGCTGGTACTCTGTAATGCGATGGCTGGTACTCTGTAATGCGATGGCTGGTACTCTGGAATGTGATGGCTGGTACTCTGTAATGCGATGGCTGGTACTCTGTAATGTGATGGCTGGTACTCTGTAATGCGATGGCTGGTACTCTGTAATGCGATGGCTGGTACTCTGTAATGCGATGGCTGGTACTCTGTAATGCGATGGCTGGTACTCTGGAATGCGATGGCTGGTAGTGGTACTCTGTAATGTGATGGCTGGTACTCTGGAATGTGATGGCTGGTACTCTGTAATGCGATGGCTGGTACTCTGGAATGTGATGAATAGTACTCTGTAATGCGATGGCTGGTACTCTGGAATGTGATGGCTGGTACTCTGGAATGCGATGGCTGGTACTCTGTAATGCGATGGCTGGTACTCTGGAATGTGATGGCTGGTACTCTGAATGTGATGAATAGTACTCTGGAATGCGATGGCTGGTACTCTGGAATGTGATGGCTGGTACTCTGGAATGTGATGGCTGGTACTCTGGAATGTGATGGCTATACATAGTGATGTTGATGGCTAGTACTCTGGAATGTGATGGCTCAGGGCTTAAAGAGCTCAGGCATGGTGCCTGAAACTGATGGTGTTGGGCAGTAGGCTACATTTAACACTTGGTAGTAGTCTTAAAAACTTCAGAACATTTTGATCATTTCAGGCATGGAATGGTCCTGGGTGGCTGGTACTTTGTAATGTCGGCACTACTGCTGTGTATACCTCTCTTTTATCTCACCCTTTTCTGCTCCTCCTCCTCCTCCTCCACGAACCTCTCTATCCTCCTCTCCACTCCTCCTCCTCAAACCTCTCTATCCTCCTCTCCACTCTTTCTCGTCCAACCTCTATCCTCCTCTGCAGTCTTCCCCCACGTTTTCCTCCATCTCGTCCCTCACCCCCATGCTCCCTTTATTTCTTACTCTGTCCAATCCTCTCTGCTTAATCAGATATGCGGATGCTCGCTTCATGGTGTTCCTGTACCCGTGTGTGTGTGGGTGTGTGTGTTCGTAGACCTGCTGCTGCGTGCAATGTGAGCACAGCAGTAGCAGCTCTCTGGCTGTGTGTGTGTGTGTGTGTGTGTGTGTGTGTGTGTGTGTGTGTGTGTGTGTGTGTGTGTGGGGACCCGTTGCTGTGTGCTCTGGCCATGTCAGGCAGGATTCGTCTTCTGTGCTTACTGCTGCTAAGTGGAGGGATGGGACTCGCTGTTAACCCCGCCACAGAGGGAGTGTGTGTGTGTGTGTGTGTGAGCAAGAGAAAGAGGATGGGAAAGGCATCCATCTTCTAAACAGGCTTTTCACACCATTCTGTTGAGGCAGTCACACTATTGCTCAGATCAGCGCGGTTGTAGAGTGGGTTTGAATACAGATGTATGTGTGTGTGTGTGTGAGAGAGAGAGAGAGAGAAAAAGGGGGGAGAGGGAGTGTGTGTGAATGTGTATCTATCCCTGTATGGGTATGTATCTCTGCATTGATGTGTGTGTGTGTGTGTGTTTCTATCCCTGTCCATGTGTGGGTTTGTATCTCTGCTTTGATGTGTGTGTGTGTGTTTGTTTGTGTGTGTGTGTTTGTCTGCCCCTGTCCCTGTGTGAATATGTAGACTTCCTCTAGGAAGAAGTGCTCTGTGGAAGCCAAGCATCTTGGGAGTGTGCACAGTGTGTGTGTGTGTGTGTGTGTCATGCTGTCATTGCATTAGTTTCTGTGTGTCTACGTGCTAGGCTGTGGTGTTAGAGCTGTGTGTGTATGAATCACTGCATTCGTGGTGGGTGTGTGTGTGTGTGTGTGTCTTCCGTTTGTGCTGTGTTGAGCAACAGAGTAACAGAAGCTTCGCTGCGCTCTGCGGAAGGCGTGTGCCCTGGGAGCGCGATCGATTAATTTGGGATCAATAGGGCTCTCTTTAACAGGCTGACAAATAGCATTGGATTACACTTAGCTCTGTAGCCCTGTAGCAGCACGCCGTTGTGTCATTAATTAATGAGGCTCATGTTCTGCCTGCATGGCATCCACTCAAAGACTAGGCTGCTGCACCCGTAGACTGCTGCGCTCGTAGATTGCTGCGATCGTGGACGGTTTTACTCGTAGACTGCTGCACTCGCAGACTGTTTCCCTCGTGGACTGCTGCACTCGTGGACTGTTTCACTCGTGGACTTTTTCACTAGTAGACTGCTGCACTCGTAGACTGCTGCACTCGTGGACTGTTTCCCTTGTAGACAGGTACACTTGTAGACTGCTGCGCTCATAGACTGCTGCGCTCATAGATGCTAGCTAGCACAGGGGTTAACCAGTCATCATGCTAGCTAGCATAGGGGTTAACCAGTCATCATGCTAGCTAGCATAGGGGTTAACCAGTCATCGTGCTAGCTAGCATAGGGGTTAACCAGTCATCATGCTAGGTAGCATTTGGGTTAACCAGTCATCATGCTAGCTGATAGCTTAACAAATGGGTGCTAGCGTGTGGTCACAGAAGATGACTGGCAGGTGCAACCTCATCTTGAAAGCTCGCCATTAGCAGGGATCATATGTGTGTGTGTTGAGCATCTCAGAGTCCCCTCAGAGAGAGATGTCATACACTGTTGTCTAGAAATCTGTCTGTGTTTCTTTTTGTGCTGCATTGTTGTGGGCGTGTGTGCGTGTTCTGGCAAAAACAGCACTAATTTTGTAGTCAGGTCAGGTGAGTCCACAGCAGATCTCACACACAAATCTCTCTCTCTCTCTCTCTCTCTCTCTCTCTCTCTCTCTCTCTCTCTCTCTCTCTCTCTCTCTCTCTCTCTCTCTCTCTCTCTCTCTCTCTCTCTCTCTCTCTCTCTCTCTCTCTCTCTCTCTCTCTCTCTCTCTCTCTCTCTCTCTCTCTCTCTCTCTCTCTCTCTCTCTCTCTCTCTCTCACACTCACACTCACACACACACACACACACACACACCTTGGCCTGAGCTGCTCTTCTCAAGAACATCTGCTTACTGCTATGCCTCAGGGGTGTGTTCTGTGGAAGTGTGTATATCTGAGACTGTGTGTGTGTGTCTGTGGGAGTGTGTGTATTTGTGACTGTGTGTGTGTGTGTGTGTGGGAGTGTGTATATTTGTGACTGTGCGTTTGTGTGAATGCCACAATAAAGTTGCAGTGCCTCTCATTCCCTACCCAGCTTGTGTGTGTTTGTGTGTGTGGGTGGGTGTGTGTGTCTGTTTTAGGTCACACTTTAGTAAAGTATAGGTGTGTGTTATTCCCCCGACTCTGTGCTCTTGAGTTTGACTAATGAGAGGCTTACTATACATAGTGATGTTAGCACGAGATGTAGATTAGCTTAATGAGACGAGGGGCAGACAAGCTTAACGGGACGAGGGCAGACGAGCTTAACCAGATGAGAGGAGCTGAAGATGAGACGAGCTCAGACTGTATCAGACGAGGCGTGTAGCAGCTCAGCATCTTCACCACATCAGTCCTGTGCTTTATAAAGGAGATTAATACACAGGGCCAGCGCCTACCATAAGACACTTATACCACGGCTTTGTTCAATTTCAGATTGTGATGCGTCCTTTAGAGCGGTTATTAACTTTCTATATACGCACAGCTATGAAGTAGTCCCTGCTTTCCGACCTTATTATGTTTATGTATCAATGCGCCATGTTCGTGTTGAACTGTAAATAAACAAGTAAAGACGTGACAGCTTTATCAAATGACGAGCAAATGGAAGAACACAGAGTTGCAACATGTTTTATGCCTCTGAGATCATCTTTTAGTGCTGTCACGCTGCATGCTGGACTCTACTAACGTGATTTTACTAAGCAAGGCTTAACAGAACTTTGGAATAGCTAGCTTGACAACCAAAGTCATGGAACTAACGACTGGGTCTTGGCCATAGCAAACCTCCAGTTTGGAATTAGCAACGGCAGTTTGTCCAATAAGTTATGAAAAGACGCATCTTGTGGCGGATGGAAGTAGTTCTACAAATAAGTTTGTTTTAGGGATTAAAACGTGGAAATGATTACCTGAAAATTAACATCACACAAGTGTGGTAACCGTGGTATAAGCGGGATAATGGACTTCACGGTGTTCGGATATGAGAAAGTTAATGCACTTCGAGGTTTAACAGCCACTCCGCTTCGCGTCGTGACCGCATTACCACCTCGAACATGCATTAACTTTGTCATATCCGAACACCGTGTCGTCCATTATCCCTTACATAACGCACTGCACATTGTGCACCAAAATGACACAGGACTGATATTAACAGCGGCCCTTTTAGTATCTGTCCTGTGCTTTATGGAGGAGGTTAATACAACCACTCATGTCTGAGTCTGAGTATAAACAACGTCTTCGTATCCAGCACTCCTAATAACAGCTTTGACCTGTGTGTGTGTGTGTGTGCGCCTGTATTCTGGATGTGTATGCGTGTGCCTATGTTGTGTGTGTGCCTGTGTTGTGTGTTTGTTTCTGTGTGTGTTGTTTGAGTGTGTGTGTGCCTGTATTTTGGGTGTGTGTGCCTGTGTTGTGTGTGTGTGTGTGTATGCCTGTGTTGTGTGTGTGTGTGTGTGTACGCCTGTGTTGTGTGCCTGTGTGTGCATGTGTGTTGTGTGTGTGCATGCATATGCATGGCGGTGTGCGTGCAAGGGACAGGCTGTGTCAGCACATGCATCTGTTTGTGTGTGATGGGATGCGTCACACATGAGGTCATGTTGCCATCTGACACTTGTGTTTGCCACAGCCGTCAGAGGGCGGGTGCAGCGTGTGTGTGTGGCTATTCCTGATCTGCACCGCACGCTGCTTTAATGTGGTGTGTGTGTGTGCGTGTGCGTGTGTGTGTGCGTGTGTGTGTGTGTGGTGTTGGTGGTAGTAAGTCAGTACATTGTTGCCCTGCCAAGTGCTGAGTGTAGCAGAAGAGATAAGTGCTTTTGGTCTGTTTGAAGTCTCGTCTAGTAGTTAACATGCCTTGTACAAGAAGAAAAGGAAAGATTAGATTACAAGCTGTGATTCTTCACATAAACCAAATGCTTCATATTTCTTCAGAGTCTATTAGTGAATTTAAAAGAAGTTATGAATACAGTAATGACTATCATTGTGCAGACACTAATCCTTTTGTTTAAGCCCTCTTAATTACTGAGTTTCTGGATGGACTTCTCTTCAGTTGTCATTTCCATGGAAGCTTAACTTGTTTGGAAGTGGGTGAAACTGTAACCTACTGTAATGTCTTACTGCAGTACTTAAAAGGAATTGTTTTAAAAGAAGTGTGTTAAAATGCGATAAGCTAGTAAGTGTCAGTGGAAATTTACATTATGAGGCCTCTCGCATTTTACCCCCTTCATGCAGTTTAGGTATGGAAAAGAGCCACACGCAAACATCTGTGTGTGTGTGTGTGTGTGTGTGTGTGTGTGTGTGTGTGTGTGTGTATGTAGGGTGTATCATTTGTTATTAAACAGCACACTGGCTTAATGTGCTATTAGTAATTTACCGCCACACATGTACAGTAGTGGTATCTTGGCACTCTGCTACAACCTTGTAACACAAGTAAGACACATTAAAAACAACAACAACTTTTAAGTTTTAAAGTTACAGCTTCAGAGTTCTCGGAGTCTGAAGGCTTCTGTAGTTGTCATGTGATATGACCTTCAGGTTGTGACCCTGTCTGTGCTGTTGTCAGGTATCATTCTCTCTGTCTGTCTTATCTCTTTATCTATCTCTCTCTCGCTCGCTCGCTCTTTCTCTCTCTTTTGCTCTTTTGCTCTCTCGCTCTCTCTGTTTCTGTTTGTCTTGCTCTCTCTCTTGCACTCTTGCTCTCTGTCTCTGTGAATCGGGTATCATTCTTTCTCTTTCTCTCTCTCTCTCTCTCTCTCTCTCTCTCTGTCTGAGTTGGGTATCTCTCTGTCTCTCTCTCTGTCTCTGTCTCTGTCTGTCTTGCGCTCTCTCTAAAGCACTGCCTGGATGTGTAGGTAAGGCTCACTAGGCTACACGTGACCGAACAGCCTTCTTAGAAACACTGAGAGCAGCAGCTTTGAGAACACCAGCAGATTGCAGTGAGGAGAACGCTCTCCAGGCATACGCTCAGAAGCTACACACACACACACACACACACACACACACACACACACACACACACGTTACCATGGTATTGTGTGTGTGTGTGTGTGTGTGTGTGTGTGTGTGTGTGTGTGTGTGTGTATGTGTAAGTGTAATGAAGTGTATGTGTAAAGATGCATGTTTGTGTCTGTGTGTGTCTGTGCTTTCCATGGTTGCAATGTCAGTGTGATCAGACAAGATACATGTATTTGAATAAATAAATAAAAATACATTTATTTTTGTCTGTTAACTGCAGGGCAGCGCACACTTGTAGACATGGAGCATTATTTTTTTAGTTTAAAACAAAGTTTTAAACAATAAAAGGATGTTGAGCTGTTCATTCATTCATTCATTCATTCTCACTCACTCACTCACTCACTCACTCACTCACTCACTCACTCACTATAAAGCCTAGTCTAGTTCACTATATGGTGTTTCAGTGAGATTAGCTGCTTCCCGGCAGTGTGCACTGTACAGTAAATAATTGAACATTTCCGATTCAGCATAGCTCTGCATCTTCTCTCTTTTGCATCTTGCTGCCAGTCCTTTGTGGCCAGAGAAATGAGTGGGCATGTCACTGCTGTGGCAGCAAAGACATTTTTGAATTTAAAGTTTGTTAGCAGTGAGTATTGGATAATAAAAATGTAACGTGTAGATCTGTGGAGCTGAGTGTAGCCCTACATCTCGCCTCTGTGCTCTCAGTGCTGTTCATTTAGTGTGTGTGTGTGTGTGTGTGTGTGTGTGTGTGTATTCCAGCAGCGCTGTGTGTCCTTCGGGAGGGTGGGATGATTGGGCCGCTGGGCTAAGCATCATGGTCGCCTGAGCTCCCTCCGTAAAATTAGACTGCTTTTGCTGCTCCAGTTTTTTGACTTCGGCGTGACATGTTTTGCTTTTTTCGTCCGCAAGTCCAGCGCCTGGCAGGAAGCTGTTGCTAAAGTTAAACGCCCCCCCTCCCTGCTACACGCCTCCCCCTCCCCTTCTGCTCCGCTGCGCTCTGCTCCAGTGCAGTCCACGCTTGGCCCACATCCAGAGCAGAGGGCTTCGGCTGCAGATGCACATCAAAAGAAAAAAATCCAGAAGACTGTGTGTGTGTGTGTGTTCCTATAACTGAATGAATGAATGAATGAATGGCCTGACAATGCTGACATGCTCGTCCTGTGTTAAGGAGCATTTTTAGTGTCTCAGCATGATACTGAGAAGGACCTCTTCCTACACAGACACACACATATAGACACACACACACTCCTGTACTGCTCTAGATGACAAAGTGGGAACTCATTTGAGAAACCTCATAGTTATGGTGCTGAGTAAGTAGCTCTGTGCTGTTCGCCTACGCTGCTGTTTCTGGATGTATCTCTCACACACACACACACACACACACACACGACTTCAAACAGTTGCAGACATTGGCGTGGCGCGAAGCCCCTCTCAGATTAGACAGCATGAGTCCACTCCACACACAACCAACTTTCACAGAGCACCCAGCCTCTGTTCAGCAACATGGCTCAGGCATACACACACCCACACTGGCCCACTCATACACACACACACACACACACACACACACACACACACACACACACACACACACACACTGGCCCACTCACACACACACACACACACACACACACACACACACACACACACACGCGCGCACACACACACGCACACTCTGGCCCACTCAAACACACACACACACACACACACACACACTGGCCCACTCACACACACACTCAAACACACACACACACACACACACACACATACACTGGCCCACTCACACACACACACGCACACACACACTGGCCCACTCACACACAGCCACTGTGGACCAGGAGCCTGGAGCGTAAAGGCAGGAAAGAGGAGAGGAGAGGAGAGGAGAGGAGAGGGTGGCTAACTAAGAGTTTGTACCTGGAAAGGTGAAAGAGGTTTTACAGAGAAAAGAGATGGTGTTTTTTTTCTAATGGGTGAAAGAAAATCATGTAGAAAAGAGCAGCAGGAGAATCAAGCAGACTGCACACCACTTTATCTACTTTGTGTGTGTGTGTGTGTGTGTGTGTGTGTATGTGGGAGGTTAGTGTGTGTGTCTATTTGTGTCCTTGTGTAATTTATTTTTAATTGTGGACACAAGGAAGCAAATGTGTGTGTCTGTGTGTGTGCGTGTGTGTGTGTGTGTGTGTGTGGGAGGTTAAAACTTGCTTATGGCTTGTGAGGCTTGATAATGGAGTTGGGCAGATCCAGAAGGTCTGGAACACTGAGGTGGTGGAGGCGCTCACTGTGGAGGAGCTAGAGTCGTTTCTATTCTGTGGTCTGATGATTTGGCATTCACAATAGAGCTAGTTTCTCTTCTGCCGTCCGATCACGTAGCAACTGCACTAGAGCCGTTTCGCCTCTGTGGTCTGATCATTTGGCAGTTGCACTAGAGGCTGTTTCTCTTTTGCGGTATGATTATTTAGGAATTGTATTATCTGCAATTTGCAGTATTGCAGTACCTTTCATTGCCATAGTTACATAGTATTTTTCTTTTGTAGTTTATGAACTTTTAACGTAATCTTTATTTCTTTATTAATCTTTATTAAGTTAGTGCATTATTTAGGTGTATGTGTGTTTGTTGTTTTTGTATTGTTTTGCCCAGCCGACGTGTGTGTGTGTGTGTGTGCTGGACTGTGTGGTAGCAGCATGTCATCTGCTTTTGAGCAGCAATGCAGTGTTACATTTACCTCAGTGGACTTATTAAAAAGAGTTAAGAGTTTAGGTAGATTCTCTCCCTTGGCTTGTATAGTCTCTTACGGACTTGCCTCATTGTCCATCTGTGTGTGTGTGTGTGTGTGTGTGTTTGCATTTTTTGACTAACACCCCCCCCACCCCCCCCCCCCCCCTTTCCCCCCAGGCCTGAGCCCCACCCTCGCGGGGCGGCCCAGCAGATGGACTCCCCCCTCCCTGAGCAGGACGAGATCCTGGGCTCCGATGATGAGGAGCAGGAGGACCCCAATGACTACTGCAAGGGTACACACACACATACAAACACAGACACAGATGCACTAACATGCACACACACCTTCATGTAGTGTGTTTTTGGATGACCCCAAGCCCATTATCAAGTAGTGCAGAGCTTTTCTCTCTTTTACAATTATTCTGTTCTACTTTTCTGTTACGTTTTTTTTTTTTTTTTAATTCTGTGATCACACATCTAATCACACTGTGACACCTGCTCTTTTTGTATTAATCTATGTGAAGCTTGTATGTGTACATGCATACATTAAAACATGTACACTCACTCATGCCTATATGCACACACACACACACACTCGCGTGCGCACAAACACACACACACACACACATTACCAACTACCAGTTGCCTGTCTTTTAGTGACTGTGTCAGTAGTCATCCAAATGACCCCGTCCTGCTGTCCCCTGCCCTCGTCCACAGGGGGCTACCACCATGTGAAGATCGGGGACCTGTTTAACGGGCGATACCACGTCATCCGCAAACTGGGATGGGGACACTTCTCCACCGTGTGGCTCGCATGGGACATCCAGTAAGTGACAGAGGTCTCTCCCCCCATCATCTACTATCACACACAGACAGGTGGACAGATTGGCAGACAGACAGATAGACAGAGATGTCATAAGACATCCAGTAAGTGGCAGGGGTCTCTCCCTACTGTACGTCACCTAGCATGACATACAGACAGGGCCTCAAAAGGCTGCTATAGCCGAGCAAAACCGCTCAGGACTTATAAACTTCAGTTCATTTCCAGGCCTACAGCCCCCCCCAAATCAAGACTCAGTATCCCCCAAAGAGACAAATATAGTAGCGTTGGGTGGTGCCGACATATTAATGTAATTGATGTAAAATGTAAAGGATAAGTCCCCTCGTAAAGTGGGGACTCGCTGGTAAAAGCTAGTACACCTCCCAGCTATGGAGGTGTGATTCACACTGTGGGGGTGGGGCAGTGTGTGTGCCACCACAGAGGAGCAGGAGAGTGGTGGCTGCTGCTCCATGTTCCATATTGTCCAGGGTGTCTCCTTTAACACATTTATAAGCTAGGGGGCCTGTTGGCGAAACCGGAACATTCATCAAGGTGACTTTACTGTCAGAGACTAGGCTAGTTAGTTAGCTAGAAACATTTTGTGCCCATGGGGATTTTTTTTTCTCAGCAAATGAAGCATGAAAGTCAAGGCATGTTGTTATCTGCCTATTGCATAACCGTCATCAGCAACTGGTAAATCACTTAGCGCCTGGAGGTAAATTAGCTAATATAGGTAAATCACGGAGTGCCTGGAGGTATATTAAGACCACTTGGAGCTAATCAACTGCAAATGAGTCGAGTCATGTGTCACTAATAAAATGCAAAACTGAGCTTGTTTTTGTCAGGCAGTAACAGGTGAGTGAGGGTGGCCATTTCCTGACTGTTAGAGAATACACCACAGTACTAAGATCACCAGTGGCATGGGCAATGATGGCGTTAGTGCATTGGTGTATTACAACTAATTACAACAGACAGATGCTGTAAGACACAAATGGAGAAAGGTAAGACAATTAAATAGAAATTAAACAAAAAACACACATAAAAAAATCACATAGCAGTAATATAAGGCGTACAGGAAAAAAAACACAAGCAAAGCAGAAAGCTTGCTCTATGCTCTATGTTGCAAGTCAGTTAACCTCGTGCAGGCCTCATACAGTGAATCTGGAGGGGACAGGAACTTGGATTGCTGGATTTATGGTAATACCCAGAAAGAGCTGCAATAGCCCCTTAGCTTATAAAAGGGTAAAACAAAAAATAATTTCACTTTTGACAGTTTGATGTGATTGGTTTCACACACTCATATAGGTGTGACAGGAACAACAGGAACAAAATAACAAAACTTATCAAGGCAGATCAACCAGAACACTATAAGTACAAGATATGGCCATTGCAGTGGTAACCCCACGGTAGACGTGAGAATGGTAGTAAACACAAGAAAACTGAACATCAGCGAAGGGACCTAAAATAATTCTGATGGTAAAAAATCAGCTGTGGTTTTATAGCAGGTGCCTCCCCATCGCTGCTACATGGGCCTAATGCTGTGTGTTAACAATATGTGCCTGCCACAGACAGCGTTGCCAGCCAGGCAAACGTGTATTCCTAAGATTCAAATAACATTGCAGCTCCAAACCAAATGTACCAAATTAGCAGTCAAAGCAGACACAGCCAGAAGTGTTATCTCAGACAGAGAGTGCCTGCAGACATAGGGCCTTAAGTGATCACAAGACTGCAGAAGCACACCGGCTAATGCAGGCTAACACAGTCAACAGACACACATGATCTACATATTTGTGTGTTTTCTCTGTAAAATTTTGATGGACTGTGTGTTTCTGCACGCTCTGTGTTTTGTGTGTGTGTGTGTATGTGTGCGTGTGTGTGTGTGTGTGTGCGTGCGCGCTTGCTCGCGTGTGTATACTCCAGGGGTAAGAGGTTTGTGGCCATGAAGGTGGTGAAGAGTGCGGAACACTACACAGAGACGGCTCTGGACGAGATCAAGCTGCTGCGCGCAGTGAGTTCACAACAGTCATCATCACACACATACACACACTTACATATACACACACAAACATATATACACACAAACATACACACATCAACACACACACACACACAAACATACACAAGTCAACACACACATACACACACTTACATATACACACACAAACATATATACACACAAACATACACACATCAACACACACACACAAACATACACAAGTCAACACACATACACATAGAAACACAGAACATGCGCGCACACACACAATGAATGAAAACAATATGCTAAATGATAAATGTTATAACAGAACAGTGACCAGACTCCAACTAAGAACAGAGCACTGGAAGAGCAGAACACATTTGCAGACACATTACACAAACACACACACACACAAACAAACATATATACACACCAACACACACAGAACACACATGCAGACACAAACAGCAAGAACCATTTCTACACCTGTAAGGGACTAGAACCTTCTGAGAGTTCTATGCAGGACCCTGGTGTTCTAAGAGCCTCCTGTCCTCTCCTCTCTCACCTGTGCAGGTGCGGAACAGTGACCTCGGCGACCCCAGCCGAGAGAAGGTGGTGCAGCTCCTAGACGACTTCAAGATCTCCGGCGTCAACGGCACCCGTATCCTCCTCACACAGACGTGCTTAGCACCTCCCTCACATAAACACACTCATCACCTCCCTCACTGCCCCTCTCTGCGCCTCCTTTATCTGCGTCTCCTCTCTGCTCCTCCTATGTCTCTGTCTGTGTCTCCTTCCTGCTCCTCCTATGTCTCTGTCTGCGTCTCCTCTCTGCTCCTCCTATGTCTCTGTCTGCGTCTCCTCTCTGCTCCTCCTATGTCTCTGTCTGCGTCTCCTTCCTGCTCCTCCTATGTCTCTGTCTGCGTCTCCTCTCTGCTCCTCCTATGTCTCTGTCTGCGTCTCCTTCCTGCTCCTCCTCCCTGCGTCTCCTCTCTGCTCCTCCTATGTCTCTGTCTGCGTCTCCTCTCTGCTCCTCCTATGTCTCTGTCTGCGTCTCCTCTCTGCTCCTCCTATGTCTCTGTCTGCGTCTCCTTCCTGCTCCTCCTATATCTCTGTCTGCGTCTCCTCTCTGCTCCTCCTATGTCTCTGTCTGCGTCTCCTTCCTGCTCCTCCTATGTCTCTGTCTGCATCTCCTCTCTGCTCCTCCTATGTCTCTGTCTGCGTCTCCTTCCTGCTCCTCCTATGTCTCTGTCTGCGTCTCCTTCCTGCTCCTCCTATGTCTCTGTCTGCGTCTCCTTCCTGCTCCTCCTGCCTGCGTCTCCTCTCTGCTCCTCCTATGTCTCTGTCTGCGTCTGCTCTCTGCTCCTCCTATGTCTCTGTCTGCGTCTCCTCTCTGCTCCTCCTATGTCTCTGTCTGCGTCTCCTCTCTGCTCCTCCTATGTCTCTGTCTGCGTCTCCTTCCTGCTCCTCCTATGTCTCTGTCTGCGTCTCCTCTCTGCTCCTCCTATGTCTCTGTCTGCGTCTCCTTCCTGCTCCTCCTATGTCTCTGTCTGCATCTCCTCTCTGCTCCTCCTATGTCTCTGTCTGCGTCTCCTTCCTGCTCCTCCTATGTCTCTGTCTGCATCTCCTCTCTGCTCCTCCTATGTCTCTGTCTGCGTCTCCTCTCTGCTCCTCCTATGTCTCTGTCTGCGTCTGCTCTCTGCTCCTCCTATGTCTCTGTCTGTGTCTCCTCTCTGCTCCTCCTATGTCTCTGTCTGAGTCTCCTCTCTGCTCCTCCTATGTCTCTGTCTGCATCTCCTCTCTGCTCCTCCTATGTCTCTGTCTGCGTCTCCTTCCTGCTCCTCCTATGTCTCTGTCTGCGTCTCCTTCCTGCTCCTCCTATGTCTTTGTCTGCGTCTCCTTCCTGCTCCTCCTGCCTGCGTCTCCTCTCTGTGCCCCTTCTCTGCTCCTCTCCAGATTTCTCCTTATAGCTCAGTTCCTCAGCTCCTCTTTGCACACCTCCCTGCTACATCACCTCTTTGCTCTTCCTCCCTCCTCCTCTTCCTCTTTGCTCTTCCTCCCTCCTCCTCTTCATCTTTGCACACCTCCCTCTTCCTCTTTGCTCTTCCTCCCTCCTCCTCTTCCTCTTTCCTCTTCCTCCCTCCTCCTCTTCCTCTTTGCTCTTCCTCCCTCCTCCTCTTCATCTTTGCACACCTCCCTCCTCCTCTTCCTCTTCCTCCCTGCTCCCTTCCTCACCCCCCCCCCCCTCCCCCCTTGTGTAAAGAGGTGGAACTCTTCATCTGTGCATCTAATGTTCTCTGATTTTTAATTGATTTAAACAAGAGTCAATTATTTGTTCATTCATGTAATATTTAGTTATTACACGCACCTTTGCTCACTCCATTATTTATTCATTTGCCTGCATGTAATATTAAGTCGGTTCGTTTATTTAGCATGCAAGGCCCCACTCCGAGGTCAGCAATGTGCTTTTAATGGGGTGCTCTTAAGTGCGTTTCATTACCTGGCTAGCACTCGCTTGCACTCAAAGCTGTTTTGTTATTCAGCTAATGGGCTGAAGTAAATGTAAGTAAATGAATACGTTGGTTAGCAGCAGTATTTCAGTGTGTTTCCATGGCTAGCCAGTCCTGTGTGCTGCAGTTAAAATGTAGTTTTCTATGTGTGTGCTTGTGCGTGTGTGTGTATATGTGTATATATATATATAAATGTGTATATATATATATATATATGTGTATATATGTATATATATATATATATATATATATATATATATATATATATATATATATATATATATTTGGGGTGCTACGGTTTCGGATTGTATTCGAATCCGTTCGGTTCGTTTAGCACGGTTCGGTTCATTCTGTAGATCGGATCGGATTTCGGATACGCGAGATATTAAACTTGCTTGTTTAATAGAAAGTCTCATTGCTTATGCATTCTGTGTAGCGTACGACGCGCAAGGGTGTTTAGGACCCGGGGGAATGGTTTCTCTTCAGTACCGCCTTCAAAGGCGCAAGAGCCAATGAGAATTTTCCCGAGCTTGCCTTCAACCTATCAGCGCTCCGACACAGACGCTGGGGAAGAGACACGTGTATGTGAGACAAACTTTTGAGCGCAGAAAACATGGCAAGTGTAGAAGAGGACACGAGACCCAAGTTTGAAGAGGCACCATCTCTGAAATCCGCGGTGTGGGAACATTTTGGTTTCAGCGTAGAATATGATGACCAAGGAAACAAGACGGTAAACAAGCAACGCACGGTCTGCAAACACTGCTCCGCATCGTTCTTGTATTCATCAGGCTCCACTTCAAACATGGCAGCACACTTACGCCGCAACCACCCGACTATAAATATAAGCGGAGCAAAACGTAAAGATACTTCCTCTTCAACCAAAATACAGACAACTATTGCAACAGCCTTCCAACAGCAGTATAGTATTTTATTTACTATAGTGAACGTGTTTGAGCACAGCACTAATCGAATTATTTAATGTTTATTAACACTGTAGTAAAAACACATGTATCTGCCCTTGCTGTTTTCACTTTGCACACCCCCAGTGGTGCACACACCACAGTTTGGAAAACCCTGCTGCATCCGAACCGTATCCGAAACCGTGGCCCACAAATCGTGGACCGAACCGAACCGTGGACACACTGATCCGTTGCACCCCTAATATATATATATATAAATATATATATATATAAATATATATATATATATATATATATATATATATATATATATATATATATATATATATATATATATGTATATGTATATATATATATGTATGTATGTATGTATGTATGTGTGTGTATGAGTGTGAGATGAGTGTGTATGAGTGTAAGAATGTGTTCAGGCTGTTTAGTTATCCAGTAAATATGCAGAGATGAGACATGTCCATCCTCTGGTATGTGTGTGTGTGTATCTACAGCTGTGAAAATAAAAATTAAGAGACCACTGTAAATTATCAGTTTCTCTTATTTAACTATGTATATGTGTTAGTAAAGTGAACATTTTTGTTTTATTCAGTAAGCTACGGACAACATTTCTCCCAAATTTCAAATTCAACTGACACTGGAAAGCAATGGCTGTCATACATGTAGAGATGCTGATTTTAGGAACATTTGCAGTGGTCTCTTAACTGTTTCCAGAGCTGTATGTCTTCATGCTGTGTGTACATGTGTAGTTATCCAGTAAATATGCTGAGATGAGACATGTCCATCTTCTGCTGCTGGTGTGTGTGTGTGTGTGTTGCTGTCAATGGCTTATCTGTACCCAGCAGGCACAGCTGCTGCTTCAGGCAGCCTGCCCAGGCTCTGTGTGTGTGTGCGCGCCAGCGTGTGTGTGTGTGTGTTTTTCAGCCGTGTATATAGAATGTGGAAGAAGCCGTAATGAGACTGTCAGGACAGATTTGTTGCTGTATGTTCAGTCAGGGAAAGTGTGTGTGTGTGTGGAGGCACAGTTTTGTGTTTTTGACCTTGACCGATGTGTGTGTGTGTGTGTCAGATGTGTGTATGGTGTTTGAAGTCCTGGGCCATCATCTGCTTAAGTGGATCATTAAGTCCAATTACCAGGGTCTGCCTCTGTCCTGTGTGAAGAGCATCATCCGACAGGTACGGCTGCACCCCTGAGAACCCCCCAACCCTTTAGTCTTTGATCTCCGCTAAGTGGCTCCAACAGGACAGATGTTGCTGGCCAGACATGGCTGTGGCCTGGCAGAGCTGAATAGCCTTACATCAGTAACACACAGCAGAGCCTGCTCAAGACTTTAGTGTAGTGCTTCAAATAACGGTTAACTGTGCCCGCAGTAGAGAGGAAGGTTAACCATCACATAGTCTCACATTTAGCCTACTGATCTGGCTCTAATTTGACCCAGGTTTGGCCCCTAATTTTGCCCTGATATAGCACTGATATCGCCCCAACCTGGCTCTAATTTGGTCTTTGTCTCAGCATTGGTCTTGCCCTAATTTGTCTCGACTTCCCTTCTCTATGGGATAAGCTCTCTCCTCACAGACTGCACAGCAAAAAGACCACGGTTGAATTAGCTTGCTTTGTAGGGACATAAACAAAAACAATAACAGCAACACAAACAGGTAGAAACAGCTGGAAGGCCTCTCTACACAGTGTTGTTTAGTGGGCACCCAGATCCTATTACATAACAGTATGTGTTTTAGAGACACGGTGTCCTAGTGTCATTTGTTTGGAACATAAACACACACACCCTCGTACAATTACACACTCACCAGTGTAAGGTATTACTGTGAGATGTTGAACTCTGACCTCTGTGAAGCAGACACGCTTTATTAGCCACCTACGCTGGAAGCCAGTGTTCCCTGCTGCTGCTGCCGAGATGGGTTCCTGTGTAAATGCACTGCTATTTTAGAGTGCTGCTATTTGAATGCTCTGGTATGGAAATGGGCTGCTATTTTAGAGTGCTGCTATTTGAATGCTCTGGTATGGAAATGGGCTGCTGTTTTAGAGTGCTGCTATTTGAATGCTCTGGTATGGAAATGGGCTGCTGTTTTAGAGTGCTGCTATTTGAATGCTCTGGTATGGTAATGGACTGCTGTTCGGATATGCGCTTGCGATTTGAATGTGTCTTTATTACATATATATGTATAATGTATATTGTATATATGTATTTAAATGTGCTGCTGTACTGTCATAGAACATAGAATACAATAGACTAGAATAGATTAGAAGTTGCTGTCCACCAAAGTGAAAAAGATCTTAGCGCATCACTCTTCAAAGTGTGTGTTCTGTGATGCTGATGTGCATGCTTCTGTGTTCTCCTGTTGCTCTCTGGCAATGTGTCGCTGTTGCTCAGTAAAAGCAACACTAAAACACTTTTCCTCTTCGGTCGCCCTACAAGTTGGAAGTGGAATCGTCTTTCTTATGTCTCACAAGAACTATATTCAAACTACACATCAGCGACCTGTTTTAGCAAACTTGCATAGTGTGATTATAGCCCATAGAGGGACGCAAAGCAAATTCAAAGTGCCATTCACCCAGTGACAAGTTGATGAACCATTGAAATGATTTTAGAAACATTATTATAAGGTTGAAAAAAAAAGACACACTGTTGCTTTAATGTATCTGGTTCTAAGTTCCTGTGTGTGTTGTGTTCAGGTTCTCCAGGGTCTTGACTACCTGCACACTAAATGTAAGATCATCCACACGGACATCAAGCCCGAGAACATCCTCCTCAGCGCCAACGAGCCATACGTCAGACGCCTCGCTGCTGAGGCAACCCAGTGGCAACGCACCGGAGGACCGCCACCGTCAGGGTCTGCAGGTAACACACGCGCGCGCGCGCACACACACACACTTTCAATCGCTCTTTCAAACACACTCTTTCTCGCATACACAAAGTACATCACACACGATGTACATCACACACACACACACACAGTCCCTGAGAAGTGCACGTGTGCACACACAAACACACACACACACACACACACACACACACTATCCCTGAGAGGAGCACACACACATATTTGCCATCTTATATATGCTTACCCTGTCAAACACATACTTTTTCCACAAACACACTCTCATTTAAACACCCAGACACCCGCTGCCATTTCCGCAGATGAGTCAGACAGACCGTACACCACTGCGCTATACACACACACACACACACACACACACACACACACAGAGCAGTCCTGTGCTTAAGCATAAGGCAGGGCTGCTCTGAGCTGATTTTGTAGTCAATGGCAAACTTCAGTCGGGCGGATCAGAGCGGGCTGGGGAGATGCCCCTCAAATGAGGCGTAGCCAGGCAGAAATGGAATACATCTAGCCTGAAATGAGGAGCGGAGTGTGTGTGTGTGTGTGCGTGCGTGTGTGATGGAATAGGGAAAGGGGGTGTGCACTGCACTGGCCTTGTGAGAATCTTCAAGGGAGCACATGCGGCGGAACTTGGTGTTCTGACACTTTGGGGTTCATTAGAGGTGTGTTTTCGTCATCTCCTCCAGTCTAAAGGATCAGTGCTGTAATTAAACATCAAGGCCAATGGCAAGATCCCCGCCGTGCCGTCTGATGAATTAAAAATATGCAGTTTTCTTTTTTCGCGCTGGTTAAGTATGCAGTGGGAATGATTTATTTCAGTAGGCTGCCGTCTCAGACATGGCTGTGGATGTCTAAAGCGGATGTGCGTGTCCGTGTCCGTGGAAGCCTGAGTGTGTCTGTCTGCATGCCTGTCTGTCTTTGCTTGTTTGTGAGTGGCTCTGACTGTGTGTGTGTATGTCTGTTTGTGAGTGTGTCCATGTGTCTGTTTATTTGTGTGTCTGTGTGTTTGTGTGAGTGAGTGTGTGTGCGTGTGAGTGTGTGTGTGAAGGGTGATTATAGTGTGATGTTATGTAAAGAGATGGTGGTCGGTGGGGCTCAGTAAACGAGGATCAGTGAGTCATTTTAGAGAGCCGTGTATGTGCGAGTCTGTGCGTGTGCGTGCGTGTGCGTGCGTGTGTGTATGGGGCTCAGTAAACGAGGATCAGTGAGTCATGTTGGAGATCTGTGAAAAATAAAGCCTCTACTTCAGCCCAGACAAGAGCTGCATGATCCCTTTCTCCCTCTTTCTCTCTCTTCCTCCCTTTCCCTCCTGTCCTCTCTCCCTCTTTTTCTCTTCCTCCCTCTTTTTCTATCCCTCTCTTTTTGTTCCTCCCTCTTTCTCTCCATCTCTTTCTCTGTATCTCTCACTCCTGCTTGTATTCTCTCTCATCTCATTATGTGGCAGGTCTTTCTCTTTCCTGTTCTCGTTCTCTGTCTGTTTCTCTGTATTTCTCAGTCTCTCTCTCTCTCTCTCTCTCTCTCATTCCAATTTGTTTTATAAGCATGACAAATCATATTTTGTATTGCCAAAGCGTTTACATCTCTCCTCACTCCTATTTTCTCTATCTACGTCTTTCTCCCATCCGCATTTTCTTTTCCTCTTTCGTATCCTCTCTTTTCTGTTTCTGGATGTGTCTTACTCTCCTCTCCACACCTCACTTCCTGTCTTTCTCTCTATATACTTCTCCTAAACGCCCCAAGTTTTCCATCTTCGTTATAGTGTACATGTCCCTGTGAGCTCTCACCGTGTTTTAGCTCTTTGATTATGCCCACACACACACACACACACACACACACACACGTGCACACACACACGTGCACACTCACACTCACACACACACACGTGCACACACACACACAAGCTCATTCCCACGTTGCCCACTCTCATGTGTATCCTGTGTCACACATGGCACATCTGCTCTGGGTTTGTTTGTCTGTTTGTTTATTTTGTTTTTATTTTGTCTTTGCAGTGAGCACAGCACCAGCTCAGAAACAAGTAAGCTTATCCGAACTCTCGTCAAAATGTACATGTGTTTTGGTGTGTGTTCCTGCTTGTGTGTGTGTGTGTCCAGTGGAAGGTGGCACAGTTGTTGTGTGTGATGTTGTATTCCATAGAGAGTAGCATGTTGTAAAGTGCTGCGTGCTAGCAGGAATGCACACTTTTTGCATGTAGCAAGAATGCATGTTGTGGTGTGAGTGAGAACATCTGGGCAGACAAGTGTATGACTGTTTTTCTGCTTGTGCATCGTGCCATGTGTGTGTTTGTGTGTGTGTGTGTGCTGGTGTGTGTGTGTGTGTGTGTGTGTGTTTTGCATTGCTGAGATAGATGAGGAGCGAATGCTTGTAGAAAAATATTTGTGTGTGTCTGTGTAAGAAAGAATGTGTGTGTAAGACTGTGTGTGTGTTTGCTTGGGGAAGAGCCTAGAACCGTGTGTGTGTATGTGTGTGTGTCTGAAGAGTGGAGACTGCTCAGATAAAGAATGTTTTTGTGCTTGTATGTTGAAGATGGAGTGTGTGTGTGGGTGCGCGCGTGTGTGTGTGTGAAGAGAATTGCGTAGGCATCTGAGTGTCTATTATTCCTCTTCTAGAGCTGTCAGGAGTGAGAATGAGTCTTTGTCTGCCAGATGCTTATCCCAGAGGCAAGTGTGTGTGTGTGTGTGTGTGTGTGTGAGAGAAATATTTTTCAAAACATCTCTCCCCCCTCTATCCTCTGTGCCCCCCATCCCATCTATCTCCTTTCTTTTCTATCTTCCTCCCTTCTCGGTCTCTTTTTCTCACTTCCCCCTTCTCTGCAACCTCCTCCCTCTGCTTTCTCTCTCTCTCTCCTCTCTCCCCTCTCTCTCTCCTTCTCCCTCTCCTCTCTCTCTCCCCCCTCCCTTGTTCTTTGTAACTCTTCCCCCTCTCTGTCTCCTCTCCCTCTATCCCTCTCTCCTCCATCAGGCTGCTAAGATGTCCAAGAACAGGAAGAAGAAGCTGAAGAAGAAGCAGAAGAAGCAGGCGGAGCTGCTGGAGAGGCGCATCCAGGAGCTGGGCGACCTGCAGCGCCCCCTAGAGGCCGCGGAGGAAGACGAGGAGGAGGAAGACGCCGACGCACCTGACAGGGCCCCCTCGGCCACGCCCTCCAGCCAGCACGCCTTACACATGCCCAGTGCAGGTACACACACATGCATAGGCGCGCGCGCACACACACACACACACACATGCATAGGCACACAAACACACACCAATCCTGGTCTCCCATAACTGATATCTCACTCCCCTTACACATGCCCAGTGCGGGTGAGACCACACACACACACACACACACACAAACACACACACACACCAATCCCTGTGCCCCGTGCTAGAGAACACACAACCTCACACACACACACACACACACACACACACACACACACGCACAAGCCATGTTCCCCTATTTTAACTGACTCACTTGCACATTGTGCACACAAATTAGAAAGCACACATACAGGCATCAGTGTCAAAGATGTCACTGTCTGTGCAGTGCACATGTATGCTAAATATAAAATGCAGTGCAAAAGCATGCACACCCCATTGGCTTCAGTTATTACATTGTCAAAGTGGCTACTAGGCCATTAACGTAATAACCAGCCAATAATGTAATAACTGATTATGTTATCGACAAAATGTTATTACAACTTATTAATTTATAGGCTTTATTACATTTAAAAGGGGCAGTTATGGGCAGTTATTACGTTATTGGCCGTTATTACGTTTTGGGTCGCTACACTCCACCCCTATTTTTAGTTGGGTACAGGACCTGAGAGAATATGTCGTCAAAATCTGAAGAAAATCAGGGATGATCAGCACACCACAGAGCTCCCATATAAAGTTTTGTTATTGCTGGATTTTATTGCTCAGGTCTGAGGAAGAGCTTGCACAGTTTGAAACATCACCTAATTAAAGTTTTTTATGTGGGAGCTCTCCAGTGTGTGAATTTTCTTTGATTTTCCTGTATTCTAGACAGGCATGGTACAGGACACACACAGAAAGGTTTCTTGCATGGTGGTGGTGAAGTGTACGTTGTCACAAAAATGTTTTTTTTTTTAGTGTTAGGATGTGTGTTTTATGTGTTTTAAAGGGTGTGCTGACAAGTGTGTGTTGTCTACGTAGTGTGTCAGTAATTTGTCAGAGTGGTGTGTGTGTGTATGTGGTGTGTATTATGTATATATACACTCACAGAAGTTAGATGAAGCATGCTCTGTCTCAATTGTGTTTTGTTCCTTTGCCTTCTCTTTGTAATGTGTGCGTGTGTGTGTGTGCTGTTCCTCCAGAGTGTGTGAGCGAGGTGTGGCACCAGCAGCACGATCCGGAGTGTGTCATGGATGTTGGCTGCAATGGGCAGGTGGTGGAGGACCTGAAAGAAAGCACCTACTCGCACGGCCACACCCCCGAGGCAGAGGAGGAGGAGCCTCAGAACCCTTACGCCGACAACTGCAGTGTTTCCACGGAGACCCAGCCCAGCCCTGCCTACCTGGCCTGCAACGGCAGTGTCCCTGTCGCTATGGCGATACCCCCGGCCGAGCCTGGAGATCTGCCCAGCGATCAAGCGTGCGGCGGCTCCGACGGTAACGACCGTTCTCTGATTGGCTCAGTAGAGGCGCAGGGTGCAGAGGCACAGCAGGAAGAGGAAGTAGAGGGCAGGAAGCAGGAAGTGGAAGCGGTTCCTTCAGAGGCTGTCGGTAGCCAGGTGGACATCGGCGCAGAACAGGAGGAATCGGGAGATGGTCAGTGTAGAGAACCGATCACGGAACCATTCTGTCCGCCCCGTGTGTGTCTCAGGCCATCAAATAACCCCGTCGTCGTCTCTCTCCTCCTCCTTTCCCCTGTTTCTCTTCCTCTGCTCCGTGACCTTCACCCCTGGTGACCTTAGGTTCTGGGGGCAGGTTCTGTCAAAAGCCCTAGTATTGTCCTTCCTAGTCTTTCTGCTCACTACATCAGCACTAATCCCTCTATGTTCATGACGTCAAGTTGAAAGCTAACTGTGAAAGCTAACTCTAAAAGCTAACAGTAAACACTAAATGTAAACGCTAACTCTGAAAGCTAACTCTGAAAGCTACCTTTGAATGCTAACTCTGAAAGCTCTCTGAAAGCTAACTGTAACTGCTAACTGTAAATGCTAACTCTGAAAGCTAACTCTGAAAGCTAACTCTGGCACAAACGCCCCAAAGGCTAAAGCCTGTGTTTTTTTTTGGCTCTACTGATTTGCTTGTAATTCCACCGGCTTGACTGCTAGATTAGCCCCTAACCCCCACTAATGAGTGTCTGTGAGGAGTGCCTGTCACCAGAGAGGCTAATTACTACATGGGGTACAGGAGAGGGAAGAGGGAGCAGATTTGACAGGTGACAGACAGTGATTGGGGAGGGGGGGGTGTTAATGAAGGAATGTGGATGAGGGTGTTTTCTGTGTGTGTGTGTGTGTGTGTGTGTTGGTCTCGTCACTTTTGCTCCCCTGTGAAAGTGGCATTATGTGTATTAGCGGATGGATGTGCTACTTTAATCAAAAGCTTTATTGATCTGCTGTTGATTTCCCTGCCGGAAGTTTCCCGTCTGGAATGAAATGGTTGGAAACACCCAATCAATCTCACACGGCACTGTGTCATATCAATACAGTCAGACTTAAACACCCAAACACTCTTCCTCTTTGTCATGCGCACACACACATACACACACACACACACACACACACACACACACACACACAGGATTTTACAACATAAAAGCCATAAAAATATGTCATACAGCCTGAACAGCCTGTGTGTGTGTGTGTGTGTGTGTGTGTGTGTCCTGCAGCTAACACAGCTCCGGGGTGTCTGCTGGTGAACCCCCTGGACCCCCTGAATGCGGAGCAGATCCAAGTGAAGATCGCCGACCTGGGCAACGCCTGCTGGGTGGTGAGTCACTGCTCAAGCATTCTACCAGTTATCACGCACACACACAGGCATACACACACACAGGCACACACACACACACTTGCTGTACTAAATAATACTACACAAGATGCAGACGCTCCTGCCACACATGCCAACAAGCATCATTAGTGGATTTAGGTACACACACACCCCCACACACAGCTGCATCACACACACACACATGCACCTGCATCACATACATGCACCAACCTGGTTCCCACACACCTGCAGTGTGTCATTAATAACCCTGGTTGCCTGGGTGACATGTCTGTCAGACACCAGCTCTACCTGCTGTTCATTTGTCCCTTATTATCTTTTCTTCTCTTCTCCTCTTCTCCTCTTCTCCTCATCTCCTCATCTCCTCTTCTCCTCATCTCCTCTTCTTCTCTTCTCCTCTTCTCCTCTTCTCCTCTTCTTTCTTACTTCCTCCCTCTTCTACTCTGTTCTTTTTTATGTCCATCTCTTTCTCTCTTTTCCTCCTCTCATATCTCTCACTCCTTCCCTCTTCTCATTATTCTTTGTTTTCCTCTCCTCTTTCTCATCTGTCCATCTTTCCCTCTCTTCTCCTCTGTTCTTCCTCTCATCTTTCTCATCTCCTTTCATCTCTCTCTCCTCTCCTCTCCTCTGCTCTCCTCTGCTCTCCTCTGCTCTCCTGTCCTCTCCTGCATGGCCTACAGCACAGGCACTTCACGGACGACATCCAGACGAGACAGTACCGCTCCCTGGAGGTTCTGCTCGGGGCGGGCTATGGCACCCCCGCTGACATCTGGAGCACCGCCTGCATGGTAATAATAATAATAATAATAATAATAATAATAATAATAATAATAATAATAATAATAATAGTAATAGTAGTAGTAGTAGTAGTAGTAGTAGTAGTGGTAGTGGTGGTGGTGGTGGTGGTGATAATAGTTATAATGATAATCTTTACTTGTATAGCACATGTTATGCAAAGGATGTAGCATAAAGTGCTTTAACAGTTTGGCAAGAACACAGGACAGAGATTCACAGGACAGAGATTCACAGAACAGAGATAGACATGGCAGGCTGTTATAGTCCAGTAGCGCCGGATAAACCCGGTCAGGTCGGCGCTGGTGCAAACCATTCACATATAAACACAGTCAGACACCTTACTCTGGCCTGGGTTGGAATCTGTTGTTCAGTGACAGAAGAACGCAGAACAGTTCCTATTTTGCATGAATTAGATGTGATATACATGTCATGTTATACTGTTTTAACAATTGAAGCTTTCCAGTGTTGTGTTACTAAGAGTTTATCTGGAGTTTCATTTTTCTTGAGTGTCAGGGTCTTCCACCAGACTTCTGTCTGATAGGTCGATTATTTCTCCAGAGTGTGGAGAGATTTTTCTCTGATAGGTTAGTCAGGACTGCCTTTCTCCAAGCACTGGTTAACTTGTGGGGCTTGTCTCTGATTGGTCAGTGGTTGCCCCCTCAAACACTGTAACAGGTCAGTGTTTGCCCTTTCAGACGCTGTGATTGGTCAGAGGTTGCCCCCTCAGACGTTCTGATTGGTCAGTGTTTGCCCCTTCAGATGCTCATACCATCGCCTACCTCAGGGGAGCCCGTGCCCATCTTGCTATGTGTGTGTCGCTATGCTGATGGGTGTGTGTGTGTGTGTGTGTGTGTCCTGCTATGCTGATGGGCGGTGTGTCTGTGTGTGTGTGTGTCCTGCTGTGCTGATGGGCAGTGTGTGTTTGTGTGTCTCGCTATGCTGAGTGTGTGTGTGTGTGCGTGTCTAGCTATGCTGATGGGTGGGGATGTGTGTGTGTCTCGTTATTTGCTGATTGTGTGTGTGTGTGTGTGTGTGTGTGTGTGTCGCTATGTGCTGATGTAGGCCATTCACCTGCCAGCAAGACTCCTTTGCTCTTTCTGTGTGTGTTGCTGTGTGTATACACATCTTCAAGGTCTGTGTGTACATGTGTAAAGTGTGTGGTTGGTGTGTCAGAAAAAGTGTGTTGTGTGTGTGTGTGTGCAAGGTTTGCATTTGAGCGTGTGTGTGTGTGACCCAACTATTCCCCCACCCTCCCAGAAATGCAGCCAGGGAGATCCAAATCCCCCCCCCCAATGCAGACTGGCTGGCTCCCCCTGACCTCTCAGACCACCACAGGAATGCACTCAGGGCAGGCAGGGGACCGCACAACAATGCACAAATGTGCACACACACACACATATACACGCAGATACACACTCTTCACACACTCACACAATTTTACTACACACTTTAATACTCCCTGTTACACACACACACACACACACACACACACACACCCGCACGCACACACAGGCACACACATACCACAGGATAGACAACAGCTGACACACTCATATACGCACACACATATACACACTCGCATTCACACAAACGCACTATGGGAGAGACAACAGCTGATTGTTGTCTTGTTTGGCAGGTCTTGGTTGCTGGTTGCAGTCTTGTTGGCCTAGCTTTGACCTTTCTGTCTGTGTGTGTGTGTGTGTATGTGTGTGTATGTGTGTGTGTGTGTGTGTGTGTGTGACTGGGTGTTGTGTCTCCTCAGGCGTTTGAGTTGGCGACTGGGGACTACCTGTTTGAGCCTCACTCGGGGGAAGACTACTCCAGAGATGAAGGTAATCTTCCTCTTCCTCCTCTTCCACACAAGGTACTTCAGCTAAAGCACTGCATCACCAACAAACTAGACGGTGTGCGTGCGTGCGTGCGTGCGTGCGTGCGTGCGTGTGTGTTATGTACGTTTCTAATGTCATATCTTAAGTTATTGGTCTTAATCTTATCGTAGCTATTTAATAATCTACAAAATGTCGTTTTTGAACAGTTTTGAGGTTGTTTTTAGAGCTACACTGGTGGCAAAGTGACTGTTTTAGCACCTCAAGTGAGTCTTTGACACTTCAGGGCCGTCAAAAAAACACCAGACATGTCACCTTCTTCCACACACACACACATACATACACACACACACACGTATCATCGTCTCCAGCTGGTGTGCTGTCCCCAGAAGTGTCCTTTTTTCCTGGCTGGCCCCGTGAGCCGCGTGCTGTGGGCAGCTGTGACGACCCCCCCCCCCCCCCCCCCCCCCACACACACACACACAAGCCTGTCGTCACAGCAGTAGCAGTAATTATTGTGTCGTGCTGCGCCTGTCGATTTGGGGATCTGGGTGTTCGTTGGACTGCTGGCTGAGCTAAGAGAGATAGATAGACAGACAGCTGGATCCAGGCCAGACGCACTACTAGTGTTTCTGTCTGCAGCCAACGAGATCAAAGCAGTTTACAGGCTCATTTGTACGCCATTTTTGCACATGAATATGTCCATCTGTCCCCGTCATCTCTTTCTGTACACCACAACGTACCTTAGAGGTAGGGTTGCAAAGGGGAGGAAAGTTTTTGGAAAATTTACATGGAGACTTTGGCATGGGAATTTTGGAAGTTTCAAAATGGTAACTTTGCACAAGAAGTATGGGAATTTGGGAATGGAAGTCACATACCTACATAAATATGAACATTTTATTTTGTCATCAGCAGGCATTATTGCAAAAGGGGGACAATTAAAACACATGACTCTTTATTTGACTCTTTATTGATTTATTTGTTCCTCATGATATCCTCAAAACTTACCTCAATGTCTCTGCAGAAAAGAGTGTCCTATGTCTAAGGAGGAACAGCATACTAAACACAACTTTATTCACATAAATCTGATTATTTTAGCCAAGATTATGCTACAATATTTTTTTCTACCAACTATATTGATGTAGTCAATATAGCCTAACCTTCAACTTTGATAATTCCCTGTTTATTCCCGTTAATTCCCGAAAGTTCCCATGAAAAGTTACCAACTTTGAAAATTCCCGGAATTTTGCAACCCTACTCAGAGGCTTTTCTCCGTTGGACCTCACTGACTATATGCCCATCCGTTTCACTCCCAGGCCTGCCTCATTTCACCAGGGGCATCCTGTGCTTTTGTTTATGCCATTACATCAACACCAACGTCATATCATTGATTCTTCCGTTGGCGCTGTTCTGCTTGCGACCTGGGCTGCTTTCACTATGCTTTTTAATTATGTATGAGCTGCGTACGTCTGTGATGCATTGTGGACTGTGAAGCCCAAGACGAATTTCCCCTTGGCGACAAATAAAGTATACTTTACTTAACCTACTTTACTTATTTTCCAAAAACTTCATTGACTTTATTGACTATATGCTGCCCCCGACTTATGGTTGCATTGCTTAGTTTCCTCTGCATGTGTAAGCTCCGTGGTGAAATGTGCATAGTTATGGATGCAACAAACAGTGTGTGGACCGAAGGCTGCGTCCATCTTCGGTAACACTTTATTTTACGGTTTCTTTTTTAGTGTATGTACATGTAGCAATATTATGTACTGACAATGTACATAACTAACCCTATCCCTGTGGTACAGTGCAAGTACATAATGTTACATACTGTTACATACTGTTACACTGTACCTAATTGACATAACAGGAACAGTAAAATAAAAGTTTCACCCCACCTTCATATACATACTGCGGTGAGCATAAAAGTCCCGAAGGAGTGGACTGAAAAGGGGGCTTAGGTGGTTTTTAGCTTTGAACCAATTGGGAGCAGATGTCTGATGATTGTGAACCAATCAGAATTAGACTGTGATTCTGTGAACCAATCAGAATCAGACTTGTGGAAGTCTGTGAGAGTCAGAGTCTAGTCCTCTGCAAAAACATCCGTTTTACTCCCAGACCTGGGGTCCGTTTCCCAAAACCGTAATTGCTACTTAAGTTAGCTACTTTGTTAGTTGGTTGGCAATGGGAAATTGCATTGCAACCAAGTTGCTAACTGGTTAGCAACTATGGTGTTGGGAAACGCATCCCTGGCTCATTTCACCAGGGGCATCCTGTGCATTTGTTTATGCAATTGCATCAACACAAACATCATATTATTCTCCAGAGAAAATAGTTTAAATGTTTTTATCTCTCTCACACACACACACACACACACACACACACACGTACACAGTTGACCAGTGCTGTAATTTGCTAATGTTAGCATTAGTGGTTCCACTCTGCTCACATAAGCAGTTCCCCTCTGTGCCCACTGCATCAGCACACACACACACACACACACAGACACACTCACACCCCGTGGGCCTTGGGGTTGTTACATAAGCTCCGGGGGTAATTGCTCATTGGCACAGGGGTCGTTATCTGCCCGCCCCCACGCCCTGTCACTCGCAGGACAGGTAATGAGGGGCCTGTCACCCCACAGCTGAGACCACATCAGTCAACGCCAACCCCTTATTCATCAGCTCTGTGCTGCACATACACACACTTACTCAGACATGCACACACACACACACACACACACACTTACTCAGACATGCACACACACACACACACACACACTTACTCAGACATGCACACACACACGCACACACACACTTACTCAGACATGCACACACACACGCACACACACACTTACTCAGACATGCACACACACACGCACACACACACTTACTCAGACATGCACACACACACGCACACACACACTTACTCAGACATGCACACACACACGCACACACACACTTACTCAGACATGCACACACACACGCACACACACACTTACTCAGACATGCACACACAAACACACACATACACACTCAGACATGCACACACAAACACACACATACACACTCAGACATGCACACACAAACGCACAGTTACTCAGTTGTGCATACTCTCACACCCAACCATGCACATACACTGACAGACAGAGACATTCTTACACACATTGTTTCAGACTCATAGTTCACTTTGACATATGCTGAATTATTAAATCATAACTATTATTAACCCACACTCACTTACTCAGTCACGGACACACACACACACACACACACACACAGTGATGGTGTTGTAAGCGCACAAAATATTCTGTTAGAACCAGGATTGAGTTCCTGCTCACAGAAACCATTTCTCAGTCACACACACACACACACACACAGGCATGCAAAAATGGGCACATGCACACACATCACACAATCGTATTTTTCTGCCACATTCCATTCTGAATATTCAAAGAGTCTGAATATTAGTGAAATATTGAGCTTTAGAGAGATTTTCTTTTTTATTGTCAATGTTTTGCATTTTTATTGAATTATTCAAAACATATAGAAAAAGTAACCAATATTTTCCTGTGTGTGTACTGTACTGTGTTACTGTGTCAAACTTGGACTTGGTCTTTTTGCAGATCACATCGCTCTGATCATTGAGCTCCTGGGAAAGGTCCCACGCAAACTCGTCATGAATGGCAAATTTTCCAAAGAGTTCTTCAACAAGAAAGGTACACACACACAATCTAAACCCTGCATAGTTGTCTGGTGTAGTGTTGACACTCTTCTGGTTGTATGTGTGTGTGTGTGTGTGTGTGTGTGTGTTTGCGCCTGTTTGAACGTAGATTTCTTTTTTGGTTGCAATGTTAAGTGCCTTCCTTTGTCTCTGCTTTGGCCCTCGTAGCCGTGTGTTTGTGTGGATGCATGTTGTTTTAGTGTGTGTGTGTATGTGTGTGTGTTGTTTTAGTGTGTTTGTGAATATGTGAGTGTGCTGTTTCCATGTGTTGGTTGCCCATTACTGTGCTTGTGAAAGTGTGTGTTTGTATGTGTGTCTGAAACCTTAGACACAGACTTTAGAGCACTGCCCTTGCAGACACCTGTTGAGTTTTCCTTCGTATTCTGGTAAATAGTAAGTTGTTTAGGAATGTATGTTGTCTGTTATGTGTGTTTTCTGTGCATGTATGTGTGTTTATGTACATCTGTGTATATTAATGCATATATGTGAATGTTGATGTGTATGTGTGTGTATTAATTTACATGTGTGTGTGTATTATTTTACGTGTTTGTTACATGTATGTATATTAAATTGTGTGTTTGTGTATGTGTGTTAATTTCCGTGTATGTTTTTTTTTACGTGTGTGTATTAATTTACGTGTGTGTGTAATAATGTGTGTTGTAGGTGATCTGAGGCACATCAGTAAGCTGAAGCCGTGGGGTCTGCAGTCGGTGCTGCTGGACAAGTATGAGTGGCAGCGCGAGGAGGCCCAGAGCTTCGCCAGCTTCCTGCTGCCCATGCTGGACCTGGTGCCCGAGAAGCGTGCCAGCGCCGCCGAGTGTCTGCGCCACCCCTGGCTCGCCTCCTAGTGGTCAAATGCCGCCACTGCACTCAGCAGACAAACCTACCAACAAACCTGCATTCTGCCACTCACTGGGGTGCTGACATGCATATCCAAGCACAGACAGACAGACAAACAAACATAGACACACAGGGACACACACACACACACACACACACACACACTTGAAACTGACTGCCGTGTTTGCTTTGAATAACAGTGATGTAACCCGCACCAAACTGAGGTCCAACTAATCAGATTTATTATCTATTTATTTCTGATGTTTCTCTTTGTTTGTTTGTTTGTTTTTGTCGTTTAATGGACTTGACTTGACGTTGAGTTCTTGTAGTATGTGTTTTGCCTCTCTTGTGGTTAATCTGTAACAGCAGCCTAAAGACGCGACACACTGCTATGGGGTCACACACACACACACACACAGACACATTTGTCTTCATCTGCCACGTCACTGACACACTTTCAGCATTGCTTTCCTCTCTCTCTTTCTCTCTATCTTTGCTCTTCCTCTCTCCTGTCTTTCTCTCTTCTCTCTACCTCTGCACCTCTGGGTCACAACATCATCATCATGATCATCATCATCACTGGTTGTGATTCTGGTTCTCAGTTTCAGGTTTGATTTCTCGAGAGAATTGCAACTTAAGACATGAAGAATGAATATATACATACCAGATGTAATTAAAATTTGAATGAACATATAAATATCAGATGTAAGTAGTTGGAGGCGACGGACTGAATGAAGAATCTCCCCTAGGAGAGGAGCCTTGGGCAACTGCAGCTCCTGGACAAGAAGTGGCCTCTTCAAGTACGTGTGTGAATGTGTGTGCGTGCGTGTGTGTGCACGCATGAAATGGCCCCTTAAAGCATAGAGAAAGAGTGTGTGTGCGTGCGTGTGTGCGTGAGTGCAAGGGAATGAATATTTTCCTCTTTATAGGCACAGACAATATAACTGAATGATGTAAATTTCTGTCAGTCTCATTTCTAAACTCAAACTAGTCGCTCCTTTCAGAGCAAACTGACCTTCAGTCCACAGCAAACCAATCTCCCATCGTTACCCCTTTCTATTGGGGTTGGGGGCAGAAAAAGATCCTCACAGCACCCCCTCAGCCCCATCAATCAGAGACTCACACCCCCCCCGCCCCACCCCCCCAGCCTCATCAGTCAGAGACTCATACCCCCACCCCCCCACCAGCTTGGACACTAGCATGGCTCACACATCACTTGCTCACCCTGCAACAAGGTGAATAGTAAGCGCTGATTACCTCTCTCTCTCTCTTTTCTCTCTCTCTCTCTCTCTCTATGTTTCATGGTCTGGCATGGTGGCTGGACCTGTTGTTGTTCTGGTGTCATGACTTAAACTACTGGTGTACATAGTCGTACCAAAGACGTGTCCTTCTTCGCTGTAAATATCCGCCATTGTACAGTCCTCGGGGTAGCAGGTCGGAGGTCACTTGTGCGAGGAGACCACTGGGGATGGCAGACTCTGTTAGTAGATTAACACTGGTACCAGTTAGCAGATTAACACTGGTACCAGTTAGCAGATTAACACTGGTACCAGTTAGCAGATTAACACTGGTACCAGTTAGCAGATTAACAGTGGTACCGATGTGGTTTTGACCCAGATCGGGATGCCAGACCCGAGCCGGATTTGGGCCATACAGAGTCAGATGGGGCACTCTTTTGGAAAAGCTTTTCTGGAAATGCCTTCGCTTTTTTTTTTCTAGAATTTTCTCTGCTTTTTGAAGTGTTCCTTTGAAGACCAGCGTGGCTGCACTTTGTGACAAATGCAGGTCAAGGAAGAAGAAATTACTTCTTGAATTTTCAGAAATAATAAAAAAAAAAAGGTTTACAAAGGACTGCCAGATCCGATTTAGTCTGCTTGCTTTTTTTCCCCTCTTCCCTCTCTTTTCGCTCTTTTTTTCTGTTTCTCTTCATTGGCTTTCGTTCTGTCATGGATTGTCCACTGCTCTGCTAAAAGAACTAAAACCTTTTATGTTGTTACTACAAATAAAGACTTTCAAATGGCTGACATTTTCTGTGGTCTCTGAAGGAGAGCATTACTGTTTGTTTGTGAAGTTCTGAACAAAGACGTTTTTCTCACCAACACAGGGTACTTTGAAGTGAATTGACTGTGAAACGGGTAGTGCAACAGCATTGTGCTTTAACCAATTGATGCACCATGCAGGGTCACAGAAAGGCCAAAGGCACTTGTAAATGCTAGTAACTGACAAACACAAGGGGGTGCCATTTCCCCATTAAAGTGTTTTGGGTTTAGGTTAGTGTACTACAGAAATCGAGGGCCAGTAAATCATGGGTAGATATTAGCCAAATGGTTTCAGAAATATTTTTCAGTGATGGTACAAGAGATTGTAAGTGTTAACAAACATATAGATAAGCTGATAATAAAAAAGGCATTGGAAAGGGGGCCTAAAACATGGCAGGCAGTTGTTTCACTTGTGGGTGAAACATGAGCAAACCTCAAAGGACCAACATGAGAACCCCAGCTTCAGAAAGTAAAGGTCCTGTTAGTTATGTGCTCTTAAAATGGAGGACTTCACTAACTGGTTTATCTCCATAGTACATCCCCACTACTGACTCTGTGACAAGTGTGTTAAGCTGTTGAAAGTGTTAGGAAAGGCTACTTCATTTATTTAAAACATTTCACAGAGAAGGTAAAAACACAACTTTAAACACATACAGCGAGTGTTAAAAACATTAAAAAGATGTACATGAATGTGTAGAAGCAGGAAACCAAGGTACTCAGTTCACTGACTGGTATAAGTAAAACACTAGATGACTACCCATTTAACGTTGAAATCTTTCCACATTTACTCAAAAACAAACCCTAGGCTACTTGGATATTTTGATGATAGTATCATCAAAGCTATATAACCTGTAGGCTAGGCAGTGAGATATCTAAATGATCTGCATAGCCTACTACACTGCTAAAAAATAAACAATGGACTACTCCGGTGTACCTACATTTTTTTCTACTTTAGACTCCTCTAGGCGCATTCAGAGATCTTCAGACATTACTTGCACTGGTTATGACAGAAGAACTGAACACACTTGTCAGGCGACATGTGAGCTGTTGGAGGCAGTCGGTCCCCCCTTGGCCCCATGCTTCCCCTCTGAAGGATCGACACGGTGGGCTGGCTGTGCTGCATGAGATGGTCAAATATGGGGCTCGTGGAACACCCACTGCGTCATCCACGCTTCCTCGTATGGGAAAGACGATCCCCAGTCTTACGCTGCTGCATAGGAGAAATGGGACAAATAATAATAGCTTTGTTTTATACAGTATGGTTGTGTATTTCCTATATTCCAAGGTTGACACCCAAGGTTGCTTGGGCAGTCCAGCCAAAGGTTTGAACCAGGGGGATGACCAGGCACCGGGGTGGGCAGTGTCCAGCTAGGGACAAGCCCTGCCCACTCTGAGAAATGCCCCTTGTTAGACTACCAAAGGGGTGTGCTAGCCTGGTAGACCAGCCCCTTGTACTTCATTTCACTTTGGTCTGGCAGAGCTTCCATGTGTGACTAAAACAAAACTGTCCTGTGAAAGATTTTCTCCCATCTAGTGCTGAAGATGTATATCACAATGAGAAACTCACAAGTTGTGTTTTCCTAATGTCCCCTGTTGGTGCCTACAGTTTTAAAATGGTGGCACGACATGACACCATTGAGCTCACCAACTCTATGTATATATAAATGACATATTCAAAGTTTATAAGAGCACTTTCTAGTGGCGGTAATAACTCATTAATGAACTCATACTTCTAAATATTTTTTTATTTTTATTATTTATGTTTATTAGCAACTTAAAACTAAAAGTAAGTTTAATAAAACAAGGCTGTTAGTCTCACCAGATTTATCCCGACTCTGGCAAGAGTGCGTCTTGGCGATAGCCGAGCGTGAAGGCGAGGAAGGAGAGGATGAGGGCGTCCACGATGCTGAACATTGCCAGTACGAAGGCCCAGCGGATCGTGCAGTTGCCCAGCGTGTAACTGTCCGTCCTCTCGCCACACATCCGCTTAACCTCAGGCGAGTCCCAGCCATCGGGGTAGATCATGCAGCCACAAGACATAGTGGCAGCTGCACATGTATGTGAAAGGCACAGACACTTTAACAAGGATACAAGGATACAAGGAGTTTTATTTGTCATGTACATAGACATACTGGGTAGTAGGACATACAGTGAAAATGGTGATTGTGGGTCTAGACTGTGCATGGGGAGTGGGGAGTAAAGTGCATGGAGTAAAGTAAAGGCGGGCAGCAAGACTATATACTGTGTGCTGTATGTGTGCGGGGGCTGTGAGTGAGGGGGGGGGCAGTGAGGGTGACGCAAGGTCCGTGTGTGGTGGGTGGGGGCTTGAGCTGCGAGGGCTGTCCTGTGTGTATGTGTGTGTGGCTGTATCTTGTGTGCTGTGTGTGTGGGGAGGTGGGCAGCAAGCTATATGCTGTGTGAAGGGGGGGGGGGGGGGCAGTAAGGGTGGTGGTGCAAGCACCGTTGGGGGGGGGGGGGGGGGGGCGGCAGTAAGGGTGGTGCAAGGGGGGGTTGTTGGTGTGAGAGCTGTGTGTGAGGGAGGCGACGTAGGACCGTGTCTTACATGCTTACGGGGGGGGGGGGGGGGTCTGTGTTGTGTGTGTGTTGGGGGGGGCATAACACAAGGAGCAAGGCTATGCTGCACTGTGTGTGTGTGTGTGTGGGGGGGGGGTGTTGGCTGTGTGTCCTTTGCATGTATTGGGGGGGCATATGCTGCGTGATGTGAGGGGGGGCTGTATGTGTGAGGGTCTATGTGCAGTGGGTGTGTGGGAAGGGCATAACACAAGGAGCAAGGCTATGCTGCACTGTGTGTGTGTGTGGGGTGGGGCTTGAACAACGAGGGCTGTGTGCTGTGGGTGTGTGGGGAGGGGAGCATAGCACAAGGACCAAGGCTATATGCTGCATGCTGTGTGGGGAGGGGGGGGGTGGGGTGTGAGGGCTGTGTGTGAGGAGAGGAGGGGGCAATGTGAAGGGACATGGGGCGCACTAGAGCTGTTTCCTGGGGGGGGGGGCAAGAGCTTAGGGCTGCATGTTGTGTGTGTGTGTGTGGGGTGGGGGCTTGAACAACGAGGGCTGTGTGCTGTGGGTGTGTGGGGAGGGGGCATAGCACAAGGACCAAGGCTATATGCTGCATGCTGTGTGGGGAGGGGGGGGGGGTGAGGGCTGTGTGTGAGGAGAGGAGGGGGCAATGTGAAGGGGCATGGGGCGCACTAGAGCTGCTTCCTGGGGAGGGCGGGGGCGAGAGCTTAGGGCTGCGTGTTGTGTGTGTATGTGTGTGTAGGAGGGGGGCATGAGGCAGGGGAGGGCTGTGTGTGGGGGGGGGACTTTGCCGAGGTGGGGTTTGGGGAATCTTGTGTGAGGAAGCAGTGGAGGATGGAGAATGGCGGGGCTCCGATGACATCTGGGGGGGGGGGGGGGGGGGGGGTGTAAAGTTAGGTTGTGTGTGCTGAGTGGTGAATGTGTGCAAAGTCAGTATACTGTGTGTTCAGGGTTCTGATGGCCTGGGGATAGAAACTCCTCCTTCAGTCCTAGCCAAGTGGTTGCGTAGGCGTCTTCCAGACTTCAGTGGTTTAAGCAGCCCATTTCCAGGATGAGAGGAGTCCTTCAAAATCTTTTGGGCCCTTGAAAGTACTCTTCTGGGATAGATGTCTTGCAGAGCAGGGAGTGGAGTTCTAATGGTGCGTTCAGCTGAACGTACTACTCTCTGCAGAGTACTGCAATCTCTGACTGTGGAGTTCCCATACCAGGTGATGATGCTACCTGTTAGTACACTCTCTATGGCTGAAGTGTAGAAGGCCTTCAGGACAGATGAAGAAACCTTGAATTTCCTTAGCTGACGAAGGAAGAAGAGTCGTTGTCTGGACGTCTTCAGTACATATTGTGTGTTAACAGTCCATGTAAGATCTTCAGTGATGTGGACACCAAGGTATTTAAAACTTGGGACTCTCTCCCAAGCTTGGAACCATGCAGCCACCTCCACATGCATGCACAGGGCACAGACACTTTAACCATGCAGCCACCTGCCCACGTAAGGGACAATAGACAATAGAATTCTCTTTTCTGATTGGCTGATGAGGTGGAAATTAACTTTGTATAACTGGCTACCATTGAAGTAGATCTCAAAATTTTGAATCACCATTCCATATCAATGCGCTTATGAATGGTAACTATGACAACTCTCGTAGCCAAATTGACAATTAAATGCTCTACTTTTTCTTAAGGGATGCTACAAAGTAGCAAATCAACCAATTATTTGGGTAGTTTATGCATATACAATTAGACCATAAATAGAAACGGGAGATATAAGGGATGACCACCTTCGAGGTGACCAGTTCCGTGGAAATAATGACTTGGCGGAGGCTCCGTTTCGCAGAGTTCTTCGTCACCACCTCGTCATTTTCTCCACAGAATTGGTCACGTCATCGGCTGTTATCACGTACTTAACCATGCAGAAGTATGTATGGAGAGGACAGAGATAGAGATATAATCATATGCGCATTCATTCAGATAACAAGGATGCAATAGTGTCTGTCTCATGTCTGTGTGTTGAGAACTTCATGAAAATAAATTAATAGTTCATAACTACTAAATAGCACTATCAATAACCAAACTCATGAATCAAGAAAATTGGCGAAATGAACTGCTTGACAGCAACATGCACTTGACCTTTGTGCTGGGTCATGCCCTGGCAACCAGCAGAGCAGATGTAGGGTGGGAGGTGTAGAGTTGCAGAGATGGGTTACACTCTCACTGCTAGTCAGCTAGTCACCCTACACCTCCCGCCCTACATCTGCTCTGCTGGTTGCCAGGGCATGACCCAGCACACAGGTCAAGTGCATGTTGCTGTCAGGCAGTTCATTTCCCATCCATGGCTGAAGTGCCTTTCAACAAGGCATCTAATCCCACGATGCTCAGAGGGAACTGTCCCTGTACCTAATTCACTGTAAATCGCTCTGGATAAGAGCGTTGGCTAAACATAATGTAATGTAATCACCTACAGTAGCATTACACCAGAGAAAGTAGGAATGTTGAGGGTATCATTTTACCAGAGAAAGTGGGAAAATGGAGAGTAAGTTTTCACCAGAGAAAGTGGGAATATTGGAGAGAAGGTGAGGATATTATGGCATCTAAATGATGTTCATTTCCTACTTTGTCTTCACATGGAAACTGGACTCCAAATGGTAAATAATTGATTTAATAATTGAATAAATGATTTATTTTTGTTCTATGTCATTCGCTGGCATCTGCTCTTGTGGAGAAAGCTTGTATCGCTATGTGGTTCATGTTAGAATCCACAAAACACTGATGCAACCCCTGAGTGTTTTAAGGTCAAAGTCTCTATTATGGTTTGAGCACAACTCACACATTCACATTGACTTGGTTGTTGTTTCTAACATAGTCTTACAGTCAAGAACAACAAGAAAGTTTTAGTGGATGGCAGTGTAAAGTAATACAAATTCAAACCCAAACAAAAGTCACATGTATTAATGAAAGTGAAATCTTTTATGTAGCAGCCAGCTCAGGTAACCTCAAATAGCCTAACCAGCTCTGCACCTCCCAAGGGCATGTAACTGGGTATGTAACAAGTGTAAAAGAGTTGAAAACGAGCCATTTTAATTTATCAAAAATAGATGTTTTTTTATGTTTTCAGTTAAGGCCACTTGGTCAATCATGCTGGATGTAAGTCTAAGCTAATAACGCCGATACAGGTATTTGTATTTTTAATATAATAAGTTGTATATACCAAGATCTATGACTAAATATGTGGTTGTGAGTATTGCTATTGTATAATTACAACATTGCAGATAATCTTAAATAAAACAAACTTAATTTTCATGTAATTGCTCAAGTCACTCTGTAAAAACTTCGTCAGTCATTCCTAGTCAGCTATAAACTACTATTGTATTGCTGAAGTGTAAAGCCGTTTCTTCTTCTATTGTTGACGTCGGATTGTGACTGTCATCTACTTTGTGTGGAAAGATTTGTACATATGCAGCTGCACCGTGTCTGATGTGTTGGTTTTATTTTACACCAGAATAAATTGAGTTTGGAGCAAGCCTTGAGTGGGAGTGGGGCTGGGCGATACGGACCAAAACTGATATCACAATATTTCTGGGCTGACTAGCGATACACGATATATATCGATATTTCAAAACAGAATGAGGAAAGGGTTTCATTATAAGTTAAGACTGCTCTAAAAGAGCTGTGCAAATGAAAAAGTAAACAGTAACACGCAGGGGCACAGCTGAGTGCTCTGCGAAAGCTCCGGCTGTCTGAACAGTGTGAACACATTAGAATAAGTGGTTTTGATGAAGTGGTATTGCAGCATTGAAAATATATCGATATTGCGATATAGTGTCAAATACACATCTTCACATTCAAAAATATATCGATATTACGATATCCAGGCCTAAGTGGGAGCGCCATTCTTTGTGCATGACTTGCCCAAACAGCACACCACCACACCACCTCAAAGACACCCAACAGCATGAACCACAGAACTCACAGGCGGCCAGCTGTATCCAGGCGCAGATCTTGTAGACGGTGCCGGTGTTTTTGAAGAAGAAGAGGCTGAAACAGCCGATGGAAGTGAGCACCAGCAGCATGGAGGACCCCACAAAAAACATGGCTGTCTTAAATGCGTCCGAGGCGATAGAATCAAAGTCATACATTTTGCCCTGGCATATCAGCTCGCCTGAGACCGGGTTGCCGACGCAGTAGTGGAAGAGGCCGAAGTAGCCCGACTGCGGGGTTTCGATGCTGTCGCCGATCCAGTACGGTTGGACGAAGACCACCATGGTAATGACGGCGAAGACTGTGGTCAGAACCTGCCACAGGACTCCGACTGCCCGTGCATTTCTCACATAGTTAGTGTGATAGATTTTTGCAGCCTCCTGGGCGGGTATCATACTTTCCAAACAATCCGGGTTAAAACTTTCACTCTGTAGTTTCTTATTAAGACATTGGCGCGCAGCACCGTATTACCAACTGAAAAACATAGCTGCAGTCTTGCCAAATTCACTTAGGTTGGTCGACTGGCCAGGTTACAGGTAAGGGTTTCCTTTGGCATCCTACGGTGCTCTCTGCTGAAGTGCCGCTTTCACTTAAGTACCACGGACAGCTCCAAAGATGACGTCAGTATTAATGATCGGTTGTCGACCCCCCACCCCACCCCACAATTAAAAGGTCTATTAAAGGTCAGGCTATTAAAAAATCGGTTGCTGGTTTGGCACCTCAAATTTAAAGAATCCTTAGACTACACTAGACACAACAGGTGCTTTCCTGTTGCAACGTCATGATTAATTGATGATAGAGGATAGGATGTCCCAGATCACCTTCACTTTCACGTATCTTAACCGCACATTCCAAGAAACTGAAATGAGCAAAGACATCTCCCTTAGCCTATACCTCATGTGTTCTTTTGCTGCCGAAATTCTCCCTCTCGAAGGCCCACCACAAAGACTGTTAAAACCTGGCTCGATGAGGCACTCTACAAACTGCAGGACTGCTTCGAACAGACCGATTGTCCTTAATGCCAATGGACATCACAAAGATGACCAAGAAGGCCCAGCAGCAACTACACTTCCTGAGGGTCCTCATGAAGCACAACCTGAACCACAGCCTGCTGCTGATCTTCTACCACATGCCCATCAAAATTCTGCTGAAGTGCTGCATCACAGTACGGTACAGCAGCTGCACCATGGCGGACAGGGAGAGGCTCCAGAGGGTAGTCAAGACAGCACAGATGATCATCAAGTGCCACCTCCCTGATGGACATCCACACCTCCCGCTGCCTCAGCAGAGCTAAGAACATTATCAAGGACAGCTCCCACCCTGGATCTGAACTATTTGACCTGTTGCCCTCAGGTAGGCGCTACAGGTGCATCAAAACAAGGACCAACAGACTTTCAAAACGAATGACAAATTTTCAACTTTTGTAATTTGAGATGGACCCAGAAGACATGGAAAACTGTCCTGTGTTACAAATTTGTCATTCATTTTGAAAGAGTTTTGCCCCTTCCAAGCTACAGACAATGGGGGGGTGCAGTAGTGCCTTGTTTATGGTGTTTTTATTCATCTGGAGAGTTAAAATTAATGCTAAAAGATATATATAAGTTTTGAACAGCAGAACATGACACTCACACATTATATTTTGAGGACTTTAAATATTACCAGATAATGAGGTTAAACTGCATTCTATACAAAATTCCAACAGTGTGGCTCCATCAAAAGGGCAACCAGATGCTAAAATGGCCAGCGTACTGTCAAGATCTGTCAAATTTTAAGCATAATAAAAAGGAAAACATGATGAAGACACCTACCAGTTGGGCTGCTGAAATCATGTCAAGTACAAGTAAGCCCTTTTTTATACAAAATCATCTTGTCAGTTACTCAACTTTTCCTGCCTTTTATTGAGACACGTTGCTGGCCTAAGATTTTAAATGACCATACAGTAAATATCCCATACAACAACAACAACAAAATCCAGTTTCAATAAATGTTATGTTGTCCTTGGACTATTCTCAAACACATTGCTTGTATGATTTGCGAATTATAGCATTTATGTTTTATTTACATTTAACACAACGTCCCGACTTTAAACTGTAAACTGCAACTGTAATAAAACTGTAAATGTGCCAGTTTTAGCCAGTAAGCTGATTTTCAACTGTAGTCCTTTGGCAAGATGTTTAATAACTAGAATTGACCAGTTGTTTGTAAAAGCCAATGCTGATAAAATAATAACACTGAGAGGACAAAGAACAGGACAGAACAAACATCTAGGACACCATAAAATGACAACATCCACACCAAGACCACTATACTGTAAGAAGACAACATCCACATCACACAAACACAAAAAAAACACAAGAGGCAAGCTTAACAACATGCAGAAGACAGAAGGGTTAGCAGCAGACATCATCAATCATTAAAGCCTTAAACACAAACACTTAAGAGACACACTTAAAAACAGCACACAGTGGGCAGAGGATGTACCAGTTAACAGCATCCATCATCAGTCAGAGGAGGAGAGACAGAGAAAAGTAACGATGTAACCACATATGCTCACATCTCTCATTACTAGTATGGGATACAATGCAATATCTATATCTATACTGCGAAATGTCATTATACTTACTGTTAATGTGTGGACTCCCCTCTCCATTTGGTCTTTTGCACATGACACAAAAGGGTTTTGTAGTCTAAAGTGTCCCTGCCCTGGGAATCTTAAGGCACATCTCTCTCTCTCTTGTGCTCTCTCTTCCTCTGTTCCACTGCAGTTTACCACTGTATTATCAGGTCTACCCACCACACATAGAATAATACAATCATTACTGTGCAATATTAATCAATGAACAATATTGCTCTGCACATGAACCTTTGTATATAGAACCTCTCTCTTTTACCTCTGAGCTGTACACTACACCCCACCCCCTCTTCTATTCTTTGTCTTGTCTTGCTAAAATACAATTTATTTTTATTCTGTGTTGTAAATATCCTACATACTTGTCTGCACTGAAGAGTGAGTTGCTTTCAACCTCATTGTACACGTGTATAGTGAACATTGTACATGTGTATAGTGACAATAAAGGACATTCTATTCTATTCAAACTAAATCACCTGAGGAAACACAACTCCCAGTCACACACACACGCAAGCACACACACACACACACACACGCACACACAGAAGACTATTATTTACCAGTGTCAGATAAGTCATGAGTGGTAGGCTATGACTAAAGAACTGTATGAAGATTTGAACTGCTCTGAAGCCAGTAGACCGAATTCTCTCTAGTTTCGCGAGAGACCTGGGTCAGTCGACCTGTATTTGGGCTATCAAGTAAAGCATCTGAGGATTCGCTTGTCATGGTTAGACCCAACAGCTGCCTAGAGTAACTGCGCCATCTACTGAAATGCAATAACACTCACACTCACAATTCTGTCATTAAACCGACTCTTCTGTGGGATACTCAAACAGTCATGGGATGTGATAGAAAAAGCCAACTATTTAGTTATTTTTAGAGTCGATGCGATAGGTTATCTTACTAACTCGAATGCAATATGGTGTAAATATTTGAAAGATGACCATGACTTAAAATAAATTAATGAATTAAAAAATAGAGACACAACACAGCCAGCCGGAGCTGAGCTCCATCTGCTACAGTATTTATAGCAATGCAATAGAGAACTGGAAAGGTAGAAGATACCACTAGGGGGCACCCACTGTAATCAAATGTATATCCAGACTGAAATATTTTTCAGTGATTCTAAGTGTTTATGAACATATACATTTGCTGATAATGCCTTTAAGAAGATCAGCATTAGAGAGGGGGGCTAAAACATGGCAGGCAGTTGTTTCACTTGTGGGTGAGACAGAAGCAAAACTTCAAAGGACCAAGGTGAGAACCCCAGCTTCAGAAAGTAAAGGTCCTGTTAGTTATGTGCTCTTAAAATGGAGGATTTCACTAACTGGCTCATCTCCACAGTACATCCCCACGACTGAGTCTGTGACAAGAGTGTGTTAAGCTGTTGAAGACTTGAGGAAGGGCTACTTCATTTATTTAAAGCATTTCACAGAGAAGGTAAAAAACACATCCTTAAACACATACAGCGAGTGGTAAAAAACATTAAAAAGATGTACATGAATGTGTAGAAACACAAAAACAAGGTACTAGGTTCACTGACCCGTATAAGTGAAAAACTACATGACTATCCTCAAAATATCCAAAATATTTTTTTTTTAGTAAATGTGGGAAGATTTCAACGTTAAATGGGTTTCTTTAAAGCTATATAACCCGTAGGGTAGGCAGTGACATATCTAAATGATCTGCATAGCCTACTACACTGTTAAAAAAACAAAAACAAATGGACTACTACATTTTTTTCTACTTAGGCTCCTCTAGGCGCATTCAGAGATCTTCAGACATTACTTGCACTGGTTATGACGGAAGAACTGAACACACTTCAGGCGACGTGTGAGCTGTTGGAGGCAGTCGGTCCCCCTTGGCCCCATGCTTCCCCTCTGAAGGATTGACACAGTGGGCTGGCTGTGCTGCATCAGATGGTCAAATATGGAGCTCGTGCAACACTCACTGCGTCATCCACGCTTCCTCGTATGGGAAAGACGATCCCCAGTCTTACGCCGCTGCATAGGAGAAATGGGAGAAATAATAATAGCTTGGTTCTATACCGTATGGTTGTGTATTTCCAAGGTTGACACCCAAGGTTGCTTGCACAGTCCAGCCAAAGGTTTGAACCAGGGGGATGACCAGGCACTGGGGTGGGCAGTGTCCCGCTAGGGACAAGCCCTGCCCACTCTGAGAAATGCCCCTTGTTAGACTACCAAGGGGGTGTGCTAGCCTGGTAAACCAGCCCCTTGTACTTCATTTCATTTTGGTCTGGCAGAGCTTCCATGTGTGACTAAAACAAAACTGTCCTGTGAAAGATTTTCTCCCATCTAGTGCTGAAGTTGTATATCACAAACAGAAACTCACAAGTTGTATTTTCCTAATGTTGTCCCCTGTTGGTGCCTATAGTCTCAAAATGGTGGCACGGCATGGCAGACACAATTGAGCTCACCAACTCTATGTATATATAAATGCCATATTCAAAGTTTATAAGAGCACTTTCTGGTGGCGGTAATTACTCATTAATGAGCTCATACTTCTAAGTTTTTTTTTTTGTTTATTAGCAACTTAAAACTAAAAGTAAGTTTAATAAAACAAGGCTGTGATTCTCACCAGACTACTTCTGATCCTCTGGCAAGAGAGTGTCCTGGTGATAGCCAAGTGTGAAGGCGACGAGGGAGAGCATGAGGGCGTCCAGGATGCTGAACCATGCCAGTATTAAGGCCCAGCGGATCGTGCAGTTGCCCAGCGTGTAACTGTCCGTCCTCTCACCACACAACCGCTTAACCTCAGGTGAGCCCCAGCCATCAGGGTAGACCAGGCAGCCACAAGACATGCAGCCAACTACACATGCATGCACAGGGGACAGACACTTTAACCATGCAGCCACCTGCCCACGTAAGAGAGAGGGCACAGACACTTTATCTTCCTTGACAACAGAATTCTCTTTTCTGACTGGCTGATGAGGTGGGAATTAACTTTGTATAACTGGCTACCATTGAAGCAGATCTCAAAGTTTTGAATCACCGTTCCATACCAATGCGCTTATGAATGGTAACTGACAACTCTCATAGCCAAATTGACAAACACTCTACTTTTTCTTAAAAGATGCTACAAAGTAGCAAATGATCCAATTATTTGGGTAGTTTATGCATATACAATTAGATCATAAATAGAAACAGGAGATATAAGGGATGACCACCTTCGAGGTGACCAGTTCCGTGGAAATAATGACTTGGCGGAGGCTCTGCTTCGTGGAGGTCTTCGTCTCCACCTCACCATTTTCTCCACAGAACTGGTCACCTCATCGGCGGTTATCCCTTACTTAACCATGCAGAGGTATGCATGGAGAGGACAGATACTTATAATCATATGCACATTCATTCAGATAACATGGATGCAATAGTATCTGTCTCATGTCTGTGTGTTGAGAACTTCATGAAAATAAATTAATAGTTCATAACTACTAAATAGCACTATCAATAACTCAAAATTAACTCAGAAAATCAAGGAAATTGGGAAATGGACTGCCTGACAGCAAAATGCACTTGACCTTTGTGCTGGGTCATGCCCTGGCAACCAGCAGAGCAGATGTAGGGTGGGAGGTGTAGAGTTGCACAGAAATGGGTTACACTCTCACTGCTGTGGTGACCAGATGGGATTGGCTGAAATTCGGGATGGTGTTTTTTGGTTTTAGTTTTAGTGGATTGCAGTGTAAATTAATACAAATTGATACCCAAAGAAAGGTCACATATATTGATGAAAGTGCAATCTTTTATGTAGCAGCCAGCTCAGGTAACCTCAAATAGCCTAACCAGCTCTGCACCTCCCAAGGGCATGTAACTAAGTATGGAACAAATGTAATCTGAAATTAGAGTTGAAAATGAGCCATTTTAATTTCTCAAAAATAGATGTGTTTTTTATATGTTTATATGTTAAGGCCACCTGGTGGTACTATTGTGCCGCTGTAGCTAGCTGTCACTTTTGCACAGCACAGAAAAAAAAAATCATGCTGGATGCTTAATTTTCATGTAGTTGCTTTAGCCACGTTGTAAAAACTTCTAGTCAGTCATTCCTTGTCAGCTATAAGCTACGATTGTATTGCTGAAGTGTTAAGCCGTTTCTTCTTCTACTGTTGACGTTGGATGGTGACTGTCATCTACTTTCTGTGGAAAGATTTGTACATATGCAAGCCTCAAGTGGGAGTAGGGCTGGGCGATATGGATCAAAACTGATATCACGATATTTCTGGGCTGACTAGCGATAGACGATAGGCTGTATATTGATATTTCAAAAACAGAATGAGCAATGTGTTTAATGTTAAGACTGCTGAGCTGTGCAAATGAAAGAGCTGTGCAAATAAAAAAGCAAACAGTAAGACAAGCAGGTGCACAGCTGAGTGCTCTGCAAAAGCTCCGGCTGTCTGAACAGTGTGAACACATTAGAATAAGTGGTTTTGATGAAGTGGTATTGCAGCATTGAAAATATATCGATATTGCGATATAGTGTCAAATACACATCTTCAAAAATATATCAATATTACGATAATATCGATATATCGCCCAGGCCTGAGTGGGAGCGCCATTCTTTGTGCATGACTTGCCCAAACAGCACACCACCACACCACCTCAAAGACACCCAACAGCATGAACCACAGAACTCACAGGCGGCCAGCTGTATCCAGCCGCAGATCTTGTAGACGGTGCCGGTGTTTTTGAAGAAGAAGAGGCTGAAACAGCCGATGGAGGCGAACACCAGCAGCACGGAGCTCCCCACGAAAAACATGGCCGTCTTAAACGCGTCCGAGGCAATAGACTCAAAGTCGTAAATTTTGCCCTCGCATATTAGCTCGCCTGACACCGGGTTGCCGATGCAGTAGTGGAAGAGGCCGAAGTAGCCTGACTGCGGGGTGACGTTGCTGTCGCCGATCCAGTACGGTTGGACGAAGACCTCCACGGTAATGACGGCGAATACTATGGTCAGAACCTGCCACATGATTCCTACTGCCCGTGCATTTCTCACATAGTTAGTGTGATAGATTTTTGCAGCTTCCTGGGGGGTTATCATACTTTCCAAACAATCCGACTTAAAACTTTCACTCTGTAGTTTCTTATTAAGACATTGGCGCACAGCACCGTATTACCAACTGAAAAACATAGCTGCAGTCTTGCCAAATTCACGTAGGTCGGTCGACTGGCCAGGTTACAGGTAAGGGTTTCCTTTGGCATCCTACAGTGCTCTCTTTTTAAGTGCCACTTTCGCTTAAGTACCACGGACAGCTCCAAAGATGACGTCAGCATTAATGATCTGCTCTGCTGGTGTCGTCATGGTTAGGGAGAGGGTCTCGGGATCGGAGGGTTGCAGGTGTGATTCCTGTGCCAGTAGGACAAAATGTGGGTGGGGGGAGTGAATAGTCAGAGCTCTCCTGCACCCTTATCCATGGCTGAAGTGCCCTTTAACAAGGCATCTAATCCCCCGATGCTCAGAAGGAGCTGTACTTGTACCTGATTCACTGTAAGTCGCTCTGGATAAGAGTGCTGGCTATACATAATGTAATGTAATCATCTAGAGTAGCATTACACCACAGAAAGTGGGAATATTGAGGGTAGCATTGTACCAGAGAAAGTGGGAATATTGAGGGTAGCATTATACCAGAGAAAGTTGGAATATGGAGAGTAAGTTTACACCAGAGAAAGTGGGAATATTGGAGAGAAGGTGGGGATATTATGGCATCTGAATGATGTTCATTTCCTATTTTGTCTTGACGTGGAAACTGAACTCCAACTGGGAAATATTGTGTTCTCAATAAGAAAGCTGGCATCACGATTTGGTTGATGTTAGAATCCACAAAGCACTGATGCAATCCCTGAGTGTTTTAAGGTCAAAGTCTCTATTATGGTTTGAGCACAACTCACACATTCAAATTAACTTGGTTGTTGTTTTTAACATAGTCTTACAGTCAAGAACAACAACAAAAGTTTTAGTGGATGGCAGTGTAAATTAATACAAATTGATACCCAAAGAAAGGTCACATATATTGATGAAAGTGCAATCTTTTATGTAGCAGCCAGCTCAGGTAACCTCAAATAGCCTAACCAGCTCTGCACCTCCCAAGGGCATGTAACTAAGTATGGAACAAATGTAATAGAGTTGAAAATGAGCCATTTTAATTTCTGTTAATGTGTTTTTTTATATGTTTATGTGTTAAGGCCACCTGGTGGTATTATTATGCCGCTGTAGCTAGCTGTGTTTGTGAGTACTGCTATTGTATAATTACAACATTGCAGATAATCTTAAATAAAACTGTAACTTAATTTTTGTGTAATTGCTTTAGCCACATTGTAAAAACTTCTAATCAGTCATTCCTAGTCAGCTATAAGCAACTATTGTATTGCTGAAGTGTTAATCCATTTCTTATTCTATTGTTGTTGTTGAATGGTGACTGTCATCTACTTTCTGTGGAAAGATTTGTACATATGCAGCTGCACCATGTCTGATGTGTTGGTTTTGTTTTTCACCAGAATAAATTGAGTTTGGAGCAAGCCTTGAGTGGGAGTAGGCCTGGGTGATATGGACCAATATCACAATATTTCTGGGCTGACTAGCGATAGACGATATATATCGATATTTCAGAAACAGAGTGAGCAATGTGTTTCAGTGCTCTCTGCTGAAGAATTCTTAGACTACACCAGACACAACAGGGACTTTCCCATTGCACCGTCATGATTAATCGATGATAGAGGATAGAATGTCCCAGATCACCTTCACTTTCACGTATCTCAACCACACATTCCAGCACACTGAAATAAGCAAAGACATCTCCCTTAGCCTATACCATCATCATGTGTTTTGCTGCCGAAATTCTCTCTCTGTCTCTCGAAGGCCTGTCTCTCGAAGGCCCACCACAAAGACTGTTAAAACCTGGCTTGATGAGGCAATCTACAAACTGCAGGACTGCTTCGACCAGACAGATTGGGACAAATTTGAACACCAGGAAGTGGACACATTCACAGGATCAGTACTGGACTATGTCAAGTTCTGCATTGGAAATGTGACTCTGGACAAGAACCTTTGGGTTTTTCCAAACCAGAAACCCTGGATGACCAGCCAGGTCCACTCACTCCTCAGAGCCCTATAGAAGGCTGCCTGTGCGGACCTGAAAAGAGGAATTAAAAAAGCCAAGACGGACCATAAGAGGAGCATAGAATCCCACCTGTCTAGCCACAACACAAGGAATGTGTGGCAGGCCATACAAGAAATCCCTAATTACAAAGCCTGTCAAGCGACACGACAACAAAGGCCCTGAAAAGAGCTAAAGTGCATCTTTGCTGGCTTTTGCGACAGCACAACAGCAGCACTCATCGGCTCCAGCCTTGCTCCCCCCCCCCCAATCACCCCTGGTTTCTGCACCACTCCACTCACAGTAATGGACTGCCATGTCAGACGAGTGCTCCTGGCAGCAAACCCCAGGAAGGCTGCCAGCCCACGCGGAGTACTCGGTACGGTGCTCAGAGCGTGTATCCATCAGCTCAACCTACTCTTCACCAGAATCTTCAACCTCTTCCTAGCCCAGGCAGTCATTCCATCCTGCCCAAAATCAGCCACCATCATACCAGTGCCAAAACAGTCTCCCATCACCAGCATCAATGCCAATGCCAATGCCATATGCCCATCAAGATTCTGCATCACAGTACGGCACCACACACAAACATGAGAGCCTGCTGAAGTGCTGCATCACAGTACGGTACAGCAGCTGCACCATGGCGGACAGGGAGAGGCTCCAGAGGGTAGTCAAGACAGCACAGATGATCATCGGCTGCCACCCTGGATCTGAACTGTTTGACCTGTTGCCCTCAGGTAGGGACTATACAGTAGGTGCATCAAAACAAGGACCAACAGACTTAAGAACAGTTTTTTTTCCCCAAAAGCCATAACCACTCTGAACCCAAACATGCACTGACTACACACATGTACTGACCCCACATTCCAATCCCCTCGACCCCCCACAGACCTACCTATCTATTGTGCAATATTTAGCTATTTTTTATTGTTACGGGCAGTGCATATTAATAAACATAAAACTGTAAATGTGCCAGTTTTAGCCAGCAAGCTAATTTTCAACTGGAGTCCTTTGGCAAGATGTTTAATAACTAGAACTGGCCAGTTGTTTCTAAAAGCTGATAAAATAATAACATTGAGAGGACAAAGAACAGGACAGAACAAACATCTAGGGCACCATAAAATGACAACCAAGACCACTGTACTGTAAGAAGACAACACCCACATCACACAAAAACACAAGACGCAAGCAACAACATGCAGAAGACAGAAGGGTTAGCATAAGACACCATTAAGCAAGCCTTAAACAGAAACACTTGAGACACACTTAAAAACAGCACAACAGCGGGCAGAGGACGTACCAGTTAACAGCATCCATCATCAGTCAGAGAAGGACAGACAGCTAAACAAATGGAGAAAAGTAAAGATTTAACCACATATGCTCACATCTCTCAATACTAGTATGGGATACAGTAATTATACCCAGCAATATCTATGCAGGATTCTCGTTCCCGCGGGGTCTTAAAAAGTCTTAAATTCATAAAGTTAAATTTATTTAAGGCCTTAAACACCCAGATTTTCATCCCAGGTGTTACATTTCATGTACCCAAGTCTTAAAAATCTTACCTCCGTTTATTCCCGAGAAGTGTTGTCTGCTGTGAAATGTTACTATTACGTGAAAAAAAAACTACAAATCCCAATGCGTCGTCTAACCACCATAGTGGTCACTGCAGCTAAGCAACGGTCCAATTTGTCCACTACCTTCCCGCCAAGTTTGTGCAGTGTGAAGTCGTTGCTGGAAAGCGCGTAGTTTTGAAAAGTGGGTAAGTGTCAGTTCAATAAGACTTGGCTCGATAATAGCAATTTTTGCAGCTGGTTACACGCCGTCCCCTGCTGTAGGCATGAAGCTATACAAGATATGCAAAAAGGTAATACAGTTAGGGTGTGAAGGCGTTCGAGTCTCACGCCAAAGCGGAAAAACACCAGCTAGTCTTTATGCAGAGCAGGGTCAAGACTCGTTTCATTGAAATGAATGGGGCACGTGTGGAGTTTAACTAATACATTGGTCGTTACATCTTTCTGGAGTTGTTAATGGTTTTTTGGAGCCATGTGTCACAATCTGCAACTATTTGTGATTATTTCAAGCCTAAATAGTGTAAAGTCGTTACTGCTGGGATTTTGAGAAAATGAGGTCAGGTCAGGCAGCAACCACTTACTATGTGGTTAGTGCGCTAAAGCTAGCGAACCACACTAACGTAATGTTTTAAATTGAAAGCTGTCACTTTACTCACTAACACCTAGATACTTTTACAGATATTAGCGTAAGTGGACAGAGTAATATGAAGTTATACGGTTACAGCAATGTGTTAAATTCAAGGTGAGTCAATCACTGTTAGCATTTAGCACATTGGTGTTGCTGTCATAGTTAGCTTACTATTCACTTAAATTAGCTAGTTCGTTAGCTTGCTAGCTCACTTTACAGACACAATAAAACTAAAATAGGAATTTGTTGGCATCATTAATGATTTTAAACAATAATACACTACACAGATATATATTTATCTTTGTAGAACCTAAGATCTTTGGTACTAATTAGCTTTCGTGTGGTCATATTATTTTTGCATGAAAGGGAGATATTTAGCTGATAGCAGGGGGCAACGGGGCTCGTTTAATTGTAAACATTAGCATCATATTACTAGCCCATTACAGCATAATTTAATTTCGATTTGCCATTGGCGAATAATTTGAATAATACTTAAACTGCTTGAATTGACTGGTACTGACTGGCAATAATGACTGCATTTACTGCAGTATACAGTAGTAATACTGTAGTAAAAACTGCAGCTTTGATACTGCAGTACAACTGGTAAATACTGCAGTATTTGTTGCTAAATCTTTAGCATCACAGTCATAATACCACACCTCAGTGACAGTCTGTAGGGGGAGGGCTAATTTTAATATCATGCAAATGGGCACCATTCTGCCCCACCGCCCTAGAGTGAGGCAAAACATAGTTTTGTGTTTTAAGATGTGCATGCTTTCAAATGGCCACAAATGCTTCAAATATTATCAAATGTCCATGTGTAAGACATCATTGAAAAGCTTAGAAACTACACTTTCAGAATCAATGAATAACTCAAAATGCTTCTGAGACGACATTTGTCATGGTTTGGTCTGGTCATGGTTTGGTCTGGTTTTTGGCACAGTCGGTTTCTAGTAATGCGTCGTGTTGGTCCTAAATTTTTCCGAAATGGTCTTAAAAAGTCTTCAAAACGTCTTAAATTTAACTGAAACCTGCAAGAACCCTGCTATGTCTATAAAGCAAAATGTCATTATACTTTGTTAATGCGTGTACTCCCCTTTCCAGTTGGTCTTTTGCACATGACACAAAAGGGTTTTGTAGTCTAAACCCCCTCTTCTATTCCTTGTCTTGTCTTGTCACTTGTCACATATGATTTATTTTATGCTATGTTGTTAATATCCTACATACATGTCTGCACTGAAGAGTGAGTTGCTTTCAATGTCATTGTACACGTGTATAGTGTACATTGTACATGTGTATAGTGACAATAAAAGACATTCTATTCTATTCAAACTACATCACCTGAGGAAACACAACTCCCAGCCACACACACGCACACACACACACACTCACGCACGCACAGACTATTATTTAGCATACCAGTGTTAGATAAGTCATGAGTGGTAGGCTATGACTAAAGAACTTTAAGAAGGCTAACAATGGAAGTGGTAGGTGCCCTTAGGCGAAGCATAACGGCTACGCTATTTTTAAACCATTAAAACAGCTCGAAGAAACTCCACACTCCATCGGTAGTACAACAAAGGCCCTGACATTAAAAACGAGGCACTGAGAACTTTGTAAGTGTACACAACATTTATTAATAAAACAGTTTTGACAAGCAGTACCTTGCTGTAGTTTCTTGTCGCCGCCATGATGAAAGTCTGCACAGGTCGATTGACGAACACGAACCAGCAGGAAGAATAGGAGGAGAGGTAGTACAATCAACTTGTTTGGACTTTCATCATGGCGGCAACGAGAAACAACTGCAAACGACTGCATGTAAGAACAGCATTTTAAATAAACGTTGTGTACATTTACAATATTCTCAGTGGTTCGTTTTGAATGCCAGAGCCTTTGTTGTACTACCAATGGAATGTGGAGTTTCTTCGAGCTGTTTTAATGGTTTAAAAATAGCATAGTCGTCATGCTTCGTCTAAGGGCACCTACCACTTCCATTGTTAGCCTTCTGGGTCAAACTATAAAAAATAGTTAAACTCTGAATGCAACAGACTAAATCAATTTTGCTCCTCAGTACACATACCAACTCGGTATGATGTTTTAACATGCCAATTTTCATTTTACACCAAAGTTCTCCTTTAAGTAAAGCACCTGAGGATTCGCTTGTCATGGTTAGACCCAACAGCTGCCTGGGGTACCTGCGCCATCTACTGAAATGCAGTAATACTCACACTCACAATTCTGTCATTAAACCGACTCTCCTGTGGGATACTCAAACAGTCATGGGATGTGATAGAAAAAGCCAACTATTTAGTCATTTTTAGAGTCGATGAGATAGCTTATCTTACTAATTCGACTGCAATATGGTGTAAATATTTGAAAGGTGACCATGATTTAAGAAAATAATAATAAAGAAAAAAAGAAACACACCTCTATATTTGCAGATTTAGACTACTTGAATTTGAATACACTATCATTACATTACCTGGTGCGTCACTGCTTGTATCCGTGAAAAATGATGAGTTTCACATAATAGGAAAATGCCCACAAGAGGATAGTATGTGTTTAAACTGGGCTGAAGCCCTCTGGAGCTCAGCTCTGCTTCCTCACCTTGGCAACACAGCCAGCCGGAGCTGAGATCCATCTGCTACAGTATTTATAGTAATACAATAGAGTGAGGCATTGACCACTGTGAGTAAAGAAGGGTTCCCCCCCTTACAAAAGCCAACTTAAATGGAAAGGTAGAAGATACCACTAGGGGGCGCCCACTATAACCTAATCTATATCCATATTCTTACAGTACTGTTATCTGTGTACTGTGTATCACACGATCACAGTGGACATGACAGATGGACAGATATATGATGGTAATATTCCCTCCCAAAAGTAGCTGGCTTTGAAGTTGATATCTATCATCATTTGGCCTAGAGCATCCTGTAACAAGAGGCATAAAGAGCTGTTTGATGTGGCTTTCTACAGCAACCCTATGGAAACACACAAGCTCGGTATCATCTTTTACTTAGAAAAGTGGGTTTAGAATGACAAAGCCATTTGTTTTGATCTTTGCCTTTTGAAGCCACCCTCCCTAAGTCTAGACCTGTTTTTCATGTACTCTTCATGCATTTCAATGCAGTTCTCTGAACAAAAGTTCTTCTCACCAAAATATAACGGGGTACTTGCTTGTAACTGAGAAAGACACAAGGGGGCGCTAGTGGCTCATTAAAGTGTGTTTTGGGTTCAGGTTAGTGTACCACAGAAATGGAGAGCCAGTAAATCATTAGACAAATGTTACAAGAAGTGATTGTAAGTGATTACAAACATATAACTGATACCTGATAACTGATAACACCTTTAAGAAGATCAGCATTGGAGAGGGGGCCTAAAACATGGCAGGCAGTTGTTTCACTTGTGGGTGAGACAGAAGCAAAACTTCAAAGGACCAACGTGAGAACCCCAGCTTCAGAAAGTAAAGGTCCTGTTAGTTATGTGCTCTTAAAATGGAGGATTTCACTAACTGGCTCTCCACAGTACATCCCTACGACTGACTCTGTGACAAGAGTGTGTTAAGCTGTTGAAGACTTGAGGAAGGGCTACTTCATTTATTTAAAGCATTTCACAGAGAAGGTAAAAAACACATCCTTAAACACATACAGGGAGTGTTAAAAACATTAAAGAGATGTACATAAATAGAAATATACATAAGAATAAAACATGTTTCATCCCTTACCTGGGTGTACTAACACAGCTGATGTCTAGGGCTTTTGTCAAAGTCATAATGAAGTTTAAATATTTTTTTAAATAAACATTTGAAAAACAATATTTTGTTATTTCGCATCACTCAGTAAATAACAACAAAATATTAAAAAGACATCATAAAGGACAGCAGGACAGCATGAAGGACAGTACATTTGAAGCGACTTTAAAAAGGTCTACACAAATGTGTAGGAGCAGGACGTAAAAGTGGGGTCATGGGTCCACTGACTTGTACAAGTTAAAAATGAGGCGATTGTCCTCAGAATATCCAAATACGTTTTTTTTTTTTTTTTTTTTAGTTAATGTAGGAAGAGTTCAAAGTTAAATGGGTAGTTTCTTGAAAGCTACAGTATATAACCCCACAGGGTAGGCAGGGTGATATCTAAATGCTCTGCATAGCCTACTCCCACACTGCTAGAAAAAAATGGACTACTGCGGCGTACCAAAATCTTTTTCTACTTTAGACTCCTCTAGGCCCATTCAGAGATCTTCAGACATTGCTTGCACTGTTTATGACGGAAGAACTGAACACACTTGTCAGGCGACATGTGAGCTGTTGGAGGCAGTCGGTCCCCCCTTGGCCCCATGCTTCCCCTCTGAAGGATCGACACGGTGGGCTGGCTGTGCTGCATGAGATGGTCAAATATGGGGCTCGTGGAACACCCACTGCGTCATCCATGCTTCCTCGTATGGGAAAGATGATCCTCACTCTTTCTCCGTCTCCCCTGCATAGGAGAAATGAGAGAAATAATAATAGCTTGGTTTTATACAGCACAGTAGTGTATTTCCAAGACTGATACAGGGATACAAAGACATTTTACTGCCACATGCATAGACATACTGGGTAGAGTAGGACATGCAGTGAAATTGCTTTGTTAAAGTCTAAACTGTGCATGGGGAGGGGGGGAATAAAGTTCAGGGTGATGGGGGCTGGGATAAAGTGCAGTTGGTTTTGGGAAACCCAAAACCTTAGATACCGAAGGTTGCTTGCGCAGTCCAGCCAAAGGCTCGAATCGGGGGGGTTGGGGGGAATGGGGGACCAGGGGCTGTGGTGGGCCCACCCTGGGAAATTCTCTGTCCAGCCAAAAAAATAGTTTTTTTTCCAGTAATTTTACCCCTTTAGATGAGACAAATGCCCACCCACACGTGACATTCTGGTCACACCCCTGACTGAAACCCGCGACCTCATAGCTGGTATCTGTTACATCAGGGCCATACATGAGTTCTGGACATACTGCAACCTATCAAGGGCCTTGCTGGGCAGACCCAAGGGAGACCATTACAGGCTCAACAATGAAGCCAAAACTAAATGTTCTATACCTAAAGCTTGCAATACCTCACACGTCCATTAGGGGCTGGCTGCAGAAGTGAGAAACTCCCCATCGACTCCAAAATAATAAAAATCAATTTTCACAGCAAAAATAAATGTATTTACAGCCTGGTGCAAATTACAGTTTTGGTATTTTTTTGTAGTTTTCATGTCCATGATAACTTTGTGGGGGGGGGGGGGGGGGGGGGGGGGGGGCGGTGATTTTTTTTTAGAATACATTAGATTATCCCCCAGATAATTTACACTGACATTCAGAGAATGACTTGGCAAAGATGGCGCCACCCGGAGCCTTAATTTAGGCTTCATCCAGTCTGTGAGAAAGTCTGTGCATGACGTCACAGAGGGTCTGTCCAGTTCTCTTATATACAGTCTGTGGGCAGACCTGGGACGATGGTGATTAGTTTTCAATATGCTTTACATTTGAAAGGGGAATATGAACCATTACATTAGGTGACAGGTGCGTATGAGGGCCTACTTTTGCCCTTTCTGAGGTTTCATCTTAAGCTGGGAATCTAAGGGATGTGGGTGGCTCCTTGTCTTACATAAGGCTGTGTAATTCTAACAAACAAATATGCATGATGCAGTCTGATTCTACTTCCTCGGTTTTCTGCAAATCTAACACAGCAATTCCAGCTCTCTCGTGGGGTCCCCTGACAGGGAACATTGTTGTGGTTGCTTTTAATTCATCTTTAATGGCACTGTGCCTTTGAAGTGCACACTATCCCCTCATTAAAGTGTCAACACGCAGTCCGCAAAGGCCTGACAAGGCCACTAAAAGGGGTGGAAGGTAAATTTACTGTAAAAGTGCTGTACTTAAGTACAAATTTCAAGTATCTGTACTTTACTTGAGTATTAAATATTTTGATAACTTGTGACTTTCATTTCACTACATTTTCAATACAAATATGACTCTTCTCAGATAAGTTCACGTATTCAGTGATACAGTAACATGTTTTTTTTTTTTAAGAATGAGAGGCTGTGTGATGTTTGCCTTTGTCTGCCTTTGGCTTTAGGTCTGACCACTGCTTGTTTTCTGAACTTACAGAAATTGAAAATCATTGTGAAACTTCCATATAATCTACATACACCCACTTAACACCAGGTAGAATATTTTATTCCCATGTGTGATTAAAATATTTTCTCCCATTTAGTGGTGAGGTTGTATATCACAATGAGAAACTCACAAGCCCTGTTGTGTGTATGTGTGTAGTTTGTTTACTCTGTGTTCCTTTACATCTCTGCAAGCTTGTCATGTCCTCCTTTTGTAAGTTGCTTTGGATAAAAGCATCTGCTAATTGTAATGTAATGTAATGTAATAGTGCCTATAGTCCCAAAATGGTGGCACAACATGGCAGACACCATTGAGCTCACCAACTCTAACTATATCTCAATGACATTCAATAAGAGCACTTTATGGTGGAGGTAATTAATGAGCTCATGCTTCTAAATGGAAACTTTTTTTGTTTATTAGCAACTTAAAACTAAAAGGAAAGTTTAATAAAACAAGGCTGTGAGTCTCACCTGGCTTGTCCCCAGCCTCGAAGTCGTCTGGCAAGAGCGAGTCCTGGCGGTAGCCGAGCGTGAAGGCAAGGAAGGAGAGGATGACGGAGTCCATGGTGCTGATCATGGCCAGTATGAAGGCCCAGCGGATTGTGCAGTTGCCCAGCGTGTAACTGTCCGTCCTTTCGCCACACAGCCGCTTAACCTCAGGTGAGCCCCAGCCATCAGGGTAGACCATTAGGCCACAAGACATGGTGGCAACTGCACATGTATGTAAAAGGCACAGACACTTTAACCATGCAGCCACCTCCACATGCATGCACAGGGCACAGACACTTTAACGGTGAACCCACATGCATATGTGTGGAGACGGCAGAAATGCTTGTAATCATATGCACATTCATTCAGATAACATAGATGCAATCGTGTCTGGCAAACCTAGTACCCTCATGTCTGTAAGTGAAATGAATAAGTAAATAATAATAAACTAATAGTTCATAACTACTAAATAGCAATATCAGTTACTCAAAAAAACAGCAACAGGCACTTGAGCTTTGTGCTGTCTCGTGCCCTGGCAACCAGCAGAGCAGATGTAGGGTGGGAGGTGTAGAGTTGCGCAGAGATGGGTTACACTCTCACTGCTAGCCAGCTAGTCACCCTACACCTCCCGCCCTACATCTGCTCTGCTGGTGGCTTCATGGTTAGGCAGAGGGTCTCGGGATCGGAGGGTTGCAGGTTTGATTCTCATGCCAGTAGGAAAAAATGTGGGTGGGGGAGTGAATAACCAGTGCTCTCCTGCACCTTCATCCATGGCTGAAGTGCCTTCCAGCAAGGCATTTCATCCCATGATTCTCCAGGGGAACTGTCCCTGTACCTAATTCACTGTGGGGGGAACTGTCCCTGTATCAAATTCACTCTAAGGCATCTAATCCTATGATGCTTCAGGGAAAATAACCCTATACCTAATTCATGGTAGGGGGAACTGTCCCTGTGCCTTATTCACTCTAAGGCATCTAATCCCACAATGCTCCAGGGAAACTGTGCCTATACCTAATTCATGGTAGGGGGAACTGTCCCTGTACCAAATTAATTCTAAGGCATCTAATCCCATGATTTCCAGGGGAACTGTCCCTGTACCTAATTCACGTTAAGGGGAACTGTCCCTGTACCAAATTCATTCTAAGGCATCTAATCCCATGATTCTCCAGGGAAACTGTCCCTGTACCAAATTCATTCTAAGGCATCTAATCCCATGATTCTCCAGGGAAACTGTCCCTGTACCTAATTCACGGTAGGGGGAATTGTCCCTGTACCAAATTCATTCTAAGGCATCTAATCCCATGATTCTCCAGGGGATCGGTCCCTGTACCTAATTCACAGTAGGTGGAACTGTATCACTGTAAGTTGCTCTGGTTACGAGCTTTGGCTAAACATAATGTAATGTGGTCACCTAGAGTAGAATTACACCAGAGAAAGTGAGTATATTGAGGGTAGCATTATACCAGTGAAAGTGGAGATATTGAGGGTAGCATTACACCAGTGAAAGTGAGAACATTAAAGGTGTCATTCCGCAAGAAACCGTTTAGTACTTGCTCTTTTTGAAATACGATAGGTCACTCCCAGTTGCATATGCATGCTGCATGTGAAAATGTCCTTCCACCAGAAAATAGGCGGAAAAATTGGCGAATAAGAAAAAGGCAAAAAGTGATGTAAGTTTGTTAATTAGAAAAAGCCATGCCACTATTGTGATTACTGGAGGAATCTCAGCACACAGCACACATTCACTTAATGAAACATAGGTAAGTATGTGTGTTTGTTTAGAACGTTTAGATCTACTGTTTGGTGTGCTATGACCGAATGGGCCTGAATGATTCTACCCTGTGACTAGCATAGCCGAGAACCTTCTTGCACCTTTCAGCTGTGCTTTGCCTGTGCTTCCGTGGAATATAGTTCTATCTATAATATCCATCAAAATGCCTCTTGGTTAATGTTAATTTGTCAATTTGCATTGTCATTTGTACTCGATCTGAACGAACAGGTTACGAGAAGGAATTACAAAAAAAATTGAGTGAATTGATTCACTTTTGCCTCAGTGTGCTAGTTGGCAACACCAGATTACAGCGACTATGCTAAACTAAGCTCAGTGCTGCCAGATTCGGACAATGGCTGGGTCTGCTAGAAAACGCCTCTGCCCACTTATCCAACTCTAGGGACTGTGGGGACAGGATTACACCAGAGAAGGTGGGGATATTATATCTGAATGACTTTCATCCTCTATTTGGTTTGACACGGAAACTGTGGAGAAAGCTTGCATCGCTATGTGGTTGATGTTAAAATCCACAAAGCACTGATGCAGTCCCTGGGTGTTTTTGAGGTCAAAGTCTCTATTTTGTTTTTAGTAGGGCTGCGCGATTGTGAAAAAAATGTGCGATATGCGGTAACATTGCTGACTGTTGCGATGACGATATGTTTTGCAATAAATAAACATTTAAAATTTTAAATATAGTTTAAACATTTAAATATTTAAATATAGTTTTAACATCTTTCAGCTTAATCTGCACCGCTAGGCTGTGGAGAGTGCACAGCCTATGGGGGGTGGATATCAAGGGCAGTAGCACTACATTTGATCCCCCAAATACCTTCATATGTGGAGCGTGAAACATCTTACAGTAATCTCCTATTTATTGCAGTTAAGCCATGTTCTGCGATATGTATATCACGATATTGTATATTGCGATATCACAATATTTTCAATATATATTGTGCAGCCCTAGTTTTCAGCACATCTCACATATTCACATTGACTTGGTTGTTGTTTCTAACATAGTCTTACAGTCAAGAACTCAACAAGAAAGTTTTACTGGATGGCAGTGTAAATTAATACAAATTGAAACCCACATTGAAAATTGAAGATCATATTTCTTCATGAAAGCGAAATCTTATACTTAGCAGCCTGCTCAGGTAACCCCAAATAGTCTAACCAACTCTGCACCTCCCAAGGGCATGTAACTAAGTATGGAACATGTGTAATAGAGTTGAAAATAAGCCATTTGAATTTCTCAAAATAGATGTGGTTTATATATGGCCACCTCGTGGTATTATTGCTGTCACTTTTGCACAAGGCACTTGATCCAGCACAGTAAAAAAATAAAAAACCTTCGATACTGGATGTAAGTCCAGCCAAATAACGCTGACACATGTATTTGTATTTTTAATATTAAAGTTGTATATACCAAGGTCTAGGACTGAATATATGGCTATGCGTATTACTATTGCAAAATTACAACATTGCAGATAGTCTTCAATAAAAACTGTAACTTAATCTTCTGTAATGGCTTTAGCCTCGTTGTAGGAACTGCTAGTCTTTTCTAGTCAGCTATAAGCTACTATTGTATTGGTTGAGTGTTGCCGTTTCATCTTCTGCTGTTGACGTTTGATGGTGACTGTCGTCTACTTTCTGTGGAAAGATTTGGATATATGCAGATGCACCGTGTCTTGTGTGTTGGTTCTGTTTTACACCAGAATAAAATGAGTTTGGAGCAAGCCTTGAGTGGCAGCGACATTCTTTGTGCATGACTTGCCCAAACAGTACACAACCTCAAAGACACCCAACAACATGAACCACAGAACTCACAGGAGGCCAGCTGCATCCAGGCACAGATCTTGTAGACGGTGCCGGCGTTTTTGAAGAAGAAGAGGCTGAAACAGACGCAGCAGCCGACCACCAGCAGCATGGAGATCCCCACGAAGAACATGGCCGTCTTAAATGCTCCCGAGGGGATGGAACCGAAGTCAAACATGCTGCCCTTGCACACCAGCTCGCCTGTAATCACGTTGCCTATGCAGTAGTGGAAGAGGCCGAAGTAGCCTGCCTGCGGGGTGTTGACGCTGTCGCCGATCCAGTACGGTTGGATGAAGATCACCATGTTAATGACTGCGAACACTGCGGTCAGAACCTGCCACATGACTCCGACTGCCCGCGCGTTTCTCACATAGTTAGTGTGATAGATTTTTGCAGCCTCCTGGGCGGATATCATACTTTCCAAACAATCCGGGTTAAAACTTTCACTCTGTAGTTTCTTATAAGACATTGGCGTGCTGAACTGTATACCAGCTAAAAAACATAGCTAAATTAACTTAGGTCGGTCGACTGGCCAGGTTACAGGTAAGGGCTTCCTTTGTCGTTCTAAAATGCTCTCGTTGCTGAAGTGCTGCTTTCTCTTAAGTACCACGGACAGCTCCAAAGATGACGTCAGTATGCATGATCTGTTCCTCCCCCCGCTAAAAGATCCATGGACAGGATTTGTGCCAAACGAATTCACTCTGACTTAAAAAAAAATCGGTTGCTGGTTTGGCGCCTCAAATTTAAAGGCATCATTGCATCTTTTTCAGTTCATTTTGCGGTTGTCTGTAATATGAATGAATGCCCTGTGAGCCTGTTTTGGTGGGAAAAAAATGCTTTAGTGCTCCTGTTACAGGCTGTTCTAGTTTGGTGGGGGAGATGGAGGAGAATGACAGGTTCTCGGATAGTCACAGGCTACAATCATTCAAAGCCCATTCGATCATAGCAAACCAAATAGAATATTTAAAAGTTCAAAACATACACACCTACTTACCTATATTTTACTAGGTGAATGTGTGCTGCAACAAGACTGCTCCAGTAATCACAACTATGGCATGGCTTTTTGTAATTACGTCACTTCCTTCGTTTGCCTTTTTCTTATTCACTCGTTTTTCCGCCTCTTTTCTTTCATTGACTAATGCAGGTAATCGGGGTAGAACAACATTTTCACGTACAGCATGCATATGCAACTCGGAGTGACCTATCGTATTTCAGAACGAACAAGTACTAAACGGTTTCTCGCGGAATGACACCTTTAAAGAATCCTTAGACTACACCAGACACAACAGGTGCTTTCCCGCCGCAACGTCATGAGTAATTGATGATAGAGGATAGAATATCCCAGATCACTTTCACGTTCACGTATCTCAACCGCACATTCCAGGAACCTTAAATGAGCAAAGATATCTCCCTTAGCCTTTACCTCATGTGTTCTTGTTCATTCACAGGATGCATTGATAATGTGACTATGGACACTCGAGTCTGCAGCTGGCAGAAGAGCTAAAGTGCTTCTTTGCTCGCTTTTTGCAACAGCAGCACTCATTGGCAGTGAACCCCAGGAAGGCTGCCAGCCCAGACGGAGTACCTGGTAGGGTGCTTAGAGGGTTTATCTATCAGCTCAACCTCTTCCTAGCCCAGGCAGTCATCACCAGCCTTCATAACTACCACCCTGTGGCCTGCACACCGGTAATTATGAAGTGCTTCAAGAGACTGGTTCTCCAGCACATCAAGGACTACCTCCCCCTGAACTTCGACCCCCACCAGTTCGCATATTGCGCGAACAGATCCACAGAGGACGCCATTGCCATAGTTCTCCACTCCGTGCTGAGCCACCTGGAGCAGTGTGAGGGACCTGGTTGGGCACCTCTATATCAGAATGTCGGCGGCTTGGAAGAAGGGGGGTGTAGGGTACGACAGAGACCTCGACAGTCCAATATAGCCAAAATATGTTCCCTTTTTATTGTACAAAAATAAAGTGCATGTCTCACACACAAAAGAAAATAACTAAACCAAAATACTAATTCAAGCGCAATACTGAACACGAAAATAAACTCTTACCAAGGCAAAATAAGTACTAACACAAGGCAACAATTCAGCTTTAAACTTACTGCTTTCTCTGGTAACAAACAGCACCTTCTCCTACTCTTCTCAACTGTGAAATAAGGCACCCCTTAAATACACAGTTCACTTTGCTCAAATTGGAACAATCATTACCCCCAATCATCAATTGGACCATACCACAGGCATAGGGAAATCACACACACATTTACCCACACCTATAAACATATTTAACACATACACAACAATAACACCACCCATAAATACACCACAAGCATCATACAAGACATTATTTATACATTGGTAACATAATACACAACAAATCCACATCAGCAAAATAAACACATTTAAACAACCCCTCCACCATGTTCCACACCCCAAAGATCACGACGAGTTGTGAAATACTGCCCCCATAGCGGTGCGCGCTCCCGCATAGTAGCAGCGTAATGTGTGACCGGGAATGGAGGAAACATGTGAGTATGGCGGTATGTTTGAATGAACCAGGAATTTAAACAGTAATACGGCGTAAATGGGGCATGAGACAGTGGGTACCTCACTGCATGCAAATGATATTGGCAATAAATGTTCTAAACAGTATTATTTGTGTTCTGACTGGTTTGTTCGGTTATCGGTGAACCTCGCTGTAAACAGCACTTCCGTGAACGCTCAACATGGGTAGAATGCCTTAAGAAAACACATAGCCTACCTGAAGGCTGTCTGTTCATGTAGGTAACGCGTTTGGTGGCTGCAAACAATGTTTGAAAAACTTAGGGACATGTTCCGTGTGTGCGTGTGTGTGTGCGCGCAGGTGCACAATGTCTCTCCTGCTCGCTCCATGTCTCGCAGTGCTACCGCGAGGCACCAACAGTTCAAGAGAGCGTAGCAAACAACCAAGCAGTTCAGTCTTTAAAAACAGTGAAACGGTGAGAGGGTGAGAAGGCAAAGTTCACCTTCTCACAGGACACCATTGCCATAGTTCTCCACTCCGTGCTGAGCCACCTGGAGCAGCAGCAGAGCTATGTCCGGATGCTCTTTGTGGACTACAGCTCAGCTTTCAACGCAATCAGCCTGCACATTCTCATCACCAAACTGGACACTCTTGGCCTCCCCCCTCTCACATGTACCTGGATAAAAGACTGTTTAACCAACTGGTCCCAGACTGTGAGTCTCTGCCCCCACCTCTCCTCCGTTCACACGTTGAGCACCAGCCCCCCACAGGGCTGTGTGCTGTGCCCCCTTCTGGACTGTCTCTACACCCACGACTGCAGTCCGCCCAATGACAGCAACCTCATTGTGAAGTTTGCTGATGACACAACAGTGGTTGGACTCATCTCAAAGGGGAGACGAGGCAGCCTACAGAGAGGAGGTACTGAGGTTGGCAGCCTGGTGTACAACTGGCTCTGAACACCAAGAAAACCAAAAAGATCATTGTCGACTTCAGGAGGCACAGCACAGAACAGACCTAGCCCCCCTCTACATCAACGGCGAGTGGAGAGGGTCCACACCTTCTGGTTTCTCGGAATTCTTATTTCTGACAACATTTCCTGGACAGAGAACATCGCAGTGATCACCAAGAAGGCCTAGCAGCAACTACACCTCCCTCAGGGTCCTTAGAAAGCACAACCTGGAGCCCAGCCTGCTGCTGACCTTCTACCGCACAAAGTTAAAAAGACTGCACCCTCTAGCTTATTCTCTTATTTACAAAGGTTTATTGCACTACGTTCAGTTAAAACAGACATGTTTCGGCGTTAAGCCATCTTCAGTGTGTATCATTGTGTGCGGTCTATTCAACTTTATCTCATAGCACATATTCGATACGCATCCAAAGACAACTACAATCTGGCAGCACTGACCTTAGCTTAGCTTAGTATAGTTGCTGTAATCTAGTGTTGCCAACTAGCACACTGTGGCAAAAGTGAATCAATTCACTCTAATTTTTTTTGTAATTACTTCTCGTGACCTGTGCATTCAGATCGAGTATAAATGACAATGCAAATGAACACGAAGGGACTGACCAAGCGGCATTTAGAGGGGGGACTATGTTCTGTGGAACCACAGGTGAAGCACAGGCAAAGCACCGCTGAAAGGCGCAAAGACACCACGCAGCACATGTAAACCCCATCCCCCAACTTCCGTCAACACACAAGTGTGGAGTTGTTACTGGCAAGCAGTGAGATTATTACAGTGTTTAGAAGTTTGTTTTCTCATATACTGAGTGAAAATGGCAACGAATATTGAAGAATATATGACAGACGAAGATGATGACTTCGATTACCAAGACCCAAGACCCTGGTGTCTTTGCCTGGTGTCTTTGGCAAGACGTGTAATAATCATATAACTGACCAGTTGTTTCTAAAAGTCAATACTGATAAAATAACATTGCGAGGGTAAAGAACAGGACAGAACAAACATCTAGGACACCATAAAATGACAACATCCACACCAAGACCACTACACTATAAAATGGCAACATCCACACCACTACACTATAAAATGACAACATCCACACCAAGACCACTACATTATAAGAAGACAACATCCACATCACACACAAAAAACCCAAGAGGCAAGCTTAATAACAAGCAGAAGACAGAAGGGTTAGCAGCAGACATCATCAATCATTAAAGCCATAAACACAACCTCTTAAGAGACGCACTTAAAAACAAGACACAGATCAATCAGATGGGAAGAGAGTCAGAGGGGAAGAGGAAAAAAACAAACAGAGAAAAGTAAAGATGTAACTACATATGCTCACATCTCTGATTACTAGTATGGCATACAGTGCAATATCTATATCTATATTGTGAAATGTCATTACACTTACTGTCAATGCGTGCACTCCCCTCTCTCATTGTTCTTTTGCATGTGACATAAAAAAAAATTGTAGTCTAAAGTGTCCCTGCCCCGGGAAACTTAATTAATTTGCAATGTAATTATTAAGCAATGTGCAATATCACCCTGTATATAAATCTCTGTATGTAGAACCTCTCTCATCTCTTTTACCTCAGAACTGTGCACCTCACCCCACCCACTCTTCTATTATTTATCCTGTCTTGCTAATACTCTTTGTTTTTATTTTATGTTGTAAATATAGTGAGTTGCTCATGAGTGAGTACATCATGGGGAATTATTAGCCAAGTGTTATAAGAAGTGTTTTAATTGAATGTAAGTGATTACAAACCCATAGATTGGCTTATCGTACCTTTAAGAAGATCAGCAATGGAGAGGGGGCCTAAAACATGGTAGGCAGTTGTTTCACTTGTGGGTTAGACAGGAGCAAACCTCAAAGAACCCCAGCTTCAGAAAGTAAAGGTCCTGTTCATTATATGCTATTAAAATGGAGGATTTCACTAACTGTTCTTACTATCTCCTTAGTACATCCCTACGACTGACTCTGTAACAAGAGTGTGTTAAGCTGTTGAATACACGTGATGAAGTGCTACTTCATTTATTTAAAACAGTTCACAGAAAAGGCACAAACACATCCTTAAACACATACAGGGAGTTTAAAAAAAACGTTTGGTTCCTTACCTGTAAGGCTTTTGTCAAATCATACTTAAATTATGTTTTTAAAATAAGCAATAAAAAACACCATTCTGCTACTGCACTTTGAGGACAGTAAATAATCACTTTGAGGACAGTAAATAATACCAAAATATTAAAAACACGGCAATGCAGGACAGCACATTTGAAGCGTCTTTAAAAAGATGTACAAAAATGTGTAGAAACGGGAGATGATTGTCCTCAAAATATCCAAAAAGGTTTTTTTTTTTAGTAAATGTAGGAAGATTTCACAGTTAAATGGGTAGTTTCTTCATAGCTATATAACCCCATAGGGTAGGCAGGGTGATATCTAAATGCTCTGCATAACCTACCTCTACACTGATAGAAAACAAATGGACTACTGCAGTGTACCAAAATCTTTTTCTACTTTAGACTCCTCTAGGTCCATTCAGAGATCTTCAGACATTGCTTGCACTGTTTATGACGGAAGAACTGAACACACTTGTCAGGCGACGTGTGAGCTGTTGGAGGCAGTCGGTCCCCCCTTGGTATCCCCATGCTTCCCCTCTGAAGGATCGACACGGTGGGCTGGCTGTGCTGCATGAGATGGTCAAATATGGGGCTCGTGGAACACCCACTGCGTCATCCATGTTTTCTTTGTATGGGAAGAAAGATCCTCACTCTGCAGCATAAAAAAAATTGAGAAATAACAATAGCTTGGTTTTTATAGAGTATAGTATATTTCCAAGGTTGATATCCTGGGTTGCTTGCAAAATCCAGCCAAAGGCATCAAAACCATACATGAGTGCCTGTTAGGACCCTAGCAGCTGAGTTCTGGACATACTGCAGCCTATCAAGGGCCTTGCTGTGCAGACCTAAGCGGCAACATAACAGTCTCAACAAAGAAGACCAAAAATGTTTTGTATATAAATGTTGTAATGCCTCAGGAGGCCATTAGGGGCTGCCTGCAGAAGTGAGCAACTTCCCATAGACTGCCATGTTAAAAAGTTAATTTTCACAGAAAAATACACGCATTTACAGCCTGGTTAAAAAAAAATACAGTTTTGGTGTTTTTCAGTAGTTTCCTGGTCCATGATAACTCTTAGAATCCATTAGTTTAATCCCCAGATAATTTACATTGACATTCATAGAATGAATTGGCAAAGATGGCGGCACCTGGAGCCTTAATTTAGGTTTCATCCAGTCTGTGATAAAGTCTGTGCGTGACATCACAGAGCAACTGTATTACCAGGGTCCAGTTTTCTTACACACAATCTGTGGGCAGACCTGGGAGGATCGCGATGGGTCAGCATACTACAGTACATCTGACCACTGCTTGTTTTCTGGACTTAGGGAAATTGAAAGTAAAACTTACATATAACCTACATACACCCACTTAACACCAGATAGGGTATTTTATTCCCATGTGTGATAAAAAAAAAACAAAGCTATCCTGTGTAAGCTTTTCTGCCCTCTAGTGGTGAGGTTGTATATCACAATGAGAAACTCACAAGCTATATTTTTCTAATGTTGTCCTGTTTGTATATATAAATGACATATTCAAAGTTTATAAGAGCACTTAAGATTTCTGGTGGAGGTAATTACTCATTAATGAGCTCATACTTTTAAGAGTATAAGCCTTTTTACATATAACATGTTTACATGTTTATTAGCAACTTAAAACTAAAAGGAAAGTATGTTTAATAAAACAAGGCTCTGAGTCTCACCCTTCTCCTCGATCTCAAAGTCCTCTGGCAGGAGCTGGTCCTGGCGGTTGCCGAGTGTGAAGGCAAGGAAGGCGAGGATGAGGGAGTCCATGATGCTGATGATGGCCAGGATGAAGGCCCAGCGCACTGTGCAGTTGCCCAGCTTGTACTTGTCCGTCCTCTGGCCACACATCCGCTTAACCTCTGACGAGTCCCAGCCGTCAGGGTAGATCAGACAGCCGATAACCATGCAGCCACCTACACATGTATGGAGAGAAGTCACAAACAGCCGATAACCATGCAGCCACCTACACATGTGTGTGAAAGGCACAGACATTTTAACCATGCAGCCAGCTGCAGATGTATGTAGAGAGGACACACACAGCCAATAACCATGCAGCCACCTGTATGCACGGGGCAGAGATGCTTATAATCATTCATTCAGACTACATGGATGCAATAGTGCCTAGCAACTGAAGTACCCTCATCTCTGTCAGTGTGTTGAGAACTTCATGAAAATAAACTAGTAGTTTATAGCAACAACATAGCAATATCAGTAACTAAAAATAAACTCATAAATAAAGAAAACTGACAAAATGAACTGCCTGACGGCAACAGGCATGTGGCCTTTGTGTTGTGTGGTGCCCTGGCAACCAGCAGAGCAGATGTAGGGCGGTAGGTGTAGAGTTGCATAGAGATGGGTTTCACTCTCACTACTGGTGAGCTGGAGTAATATTACACCAGGGAAAGTGGGAATATTATGCTCTGAATGACTTCCCATCCGGACAGTGGGAATATTGAGAGTAGGATTACACAAGAGAAAGTGGGAATATAAAGAGTAGCATTACACCAGAGAAAATGGGAACATTAGGGCATCTGAATGACTTTCATCCTCTATTTTGTCTTTACACTAGAAAATATTGTGTTCTCAATAAGAATGGAAGATTAATTCTTCTTCTATGTCATTCTCTAACATCTCATTTTGTGGAAAAAGCTTTCATCACTATATGTGGTTGATATTAGTATGCACAAAGCACTGATGCAATCCCTAGGTGTTTAAAGAGCAAAGACTATTCTGTTTCAGGCACATCTCACACATTTACGTTGATTTGGTTGTTGTTTCTAACATAGTCTTACTGTTAAGAACTCAACAGGAACATTTTTGCATGCCAGTGTATTCATTGAAACTGAAACCTAAACTAAGATCACATTTCTTGATGAAAGTGAAATGTTATATGTAGCAGCCTGCTCAGGTACCCTCTAATAGTCTAACCAATTCTGCACCTCCCAAGGGGATGTAACTTAGTATATGGAACAAGTACACATAGATTTGTAGCCATGTCATGCCAATGAATACAATAAAACTTAGTAATTACGGCAGGAATGAATAGGCTATTTAATAATTAATAATTGATTTCAATAACCAAAACACTGAATAACTGCACACCCACTGAAGGCGGGAGGTAGGAAGTAAATTAATTTACTCAGGTGCAGTACCTAAGTACAATTAAGTATTTGTACTTTACGTGAGTATTAAATATTTTGACAACTTGTAACGTTCTCTTCACTACTAAATGTGAGCTTGAAGCATCTGTTACATTGATGAGAGGTGGATGTGCTCAACTCCGAATAAGGCTTTAAATTCACACAACTATCCCTATCTATTCTCTACAACACACACACACACACACACACACACACACACACACACATATGCACAGGTTACACTGCTCTAGAATTGCAAATTCACTACATGTCTTACTCTCAATATTTTATTGCATGTTAAAAAATCCTTGAATCCTTGAAACTACATGTGGATTTTATTTTGTATTTATAGGCTAAAGAATAGAATCTGGCAATGATCATTTATAAAGAGCTAGCCTATATGCTAAAATAATTTTCCTTAATAGTTTATTTCAGATCAGTTCATTTGCATTTGAATATTTCTATGACAGTCAAAGATAAAAAAACAGATATGGTCCTGCTTTAACAGTGGCAAAATTATGACATCAGGTAGACCATTAAATGTGAAAATAGTGATTGTGTATAAACAACTTAAGCTCAGGTCAAGTTGTAGTGACCTATCTGTGACCAACAAAATACACATACAATGAAAAAAATCTTGCACTGTGAATGCTTAAGTATTTTTGAAAACAAGTACTGTCCTACTTCGACTTAACTAAACATTTCCCATGGCAACTTCCACTTGTGATGGAGTAATATTATATGTGGAGTATAGTAGCCTATATGATGGAGTATCTATACTTTGACTAAAGTAAATGAATTGTGTACTTCGTCCGTCTCTGCTAAAGACACCCAACAACATGAACCACAGAACTCACAGGACCCCATCTGCATCCAGCCGCAGATCTTGTAGACGCTGCCGGAGTTGCAGAAGAAGAAGAGGCTGAAACAAACGATGCAGCCGACCACCAGCAGCATTGAGATCCCCACGAAGAACATGGCCGTCTTAAACGCTCCCGAGGGGATGGAACCAAAATCCAGCGCGCTGCCCTTGCACGTCAACTCGCCTGTGATCGCGTTGCCAATGCAGTAGTGGAAGAGGCCGAAGTAGCCCGACTGCGGGGTGTTGACACTGTCGCCGATCCAGTACGGTTGGATGAAGACCACCATGTCAATGATTGCGAACACTGTGGTCAGGACTTGCCACAGGACTCCGATTGCCCTTGCGTTTCTCACATAGTTAGTGTGATAGATTTTTGCAGCTTCCTGGGCGGGTATCATACTTCGGGTAATAATATCGGGTTCAAACTTTTACTTACTTTTACTAATTTCTTATAGGACATTGGCGTTCTGAACTGTATTACCAACTGAAAAACATAGCTGTAGTCTTGACTAGATTATTTAGGACCGTCATACTTCTTCAGTGATGTTTTAACTTAAAAGTTACATAAACAAATGTCTTCCCACCTTCTCTGTCCAGGACCACCTTTCAGCAATAATTTAGTAAGCTTCCTTTGGCGTCCTACAATGCTCTCTTTGCTGAAGTGCCGCTTTCTCTTAAGTACCACGGACAGCTCCACCGATGACGTCAGTATTAAGGTTCCGTTCCTCCCCCTCTCTGAAGGATCCAGGGATAAAAGCTATGTTGTGTCAGATGGATTCAGTCAGACTATTGAAGATATTCTTTGGTTGCTAGTCTGAAAGAACTCTAAGACTGCAGTTGTTAAGCACCTGTTACATCTTGCTCCCCCTCTGGTGTAACATCATGATCGGGGGTGTAGTGGTAAAATCAGAGGTGGGTAAACTATGAATTTGGTGATTATGGTGAGATGGATGCACGATGTTTTAAAAACATGCAAAACATGTCTGAACAGTCCCAGTGAAATTGAATGGTCTCCAGTGCACATATAGCTGACATTGTGTTATCTTGGAGCGTTAGAAGTTGTTTTTGGTACATAAATTGTACTATAGGGTGAATAAAGTGTATTCATAAGTGAATTAAGTGTGTTGAGAGGTGGATAAACTCTTCTTCTGAAATTTGAGCGGTGGGTAAACTTTGTTTACGTGCGTTTGTCCTCCACTACATCCCTGGTCATGATTAATTGATGATAGAGGATAGAATGTCCCAGATCACCTTCACTTTCACATATATCAAATGACACAATCTGGGTAACTAAGAAAATGACCAAGGATATCTCCCTTAGCCTAAAACCCATGTGTTGCTGTGTGGTCAAAATTCTGTTTATTTCTCTCTTTCAAACTGAAACGCCTAAGGAGGCACAACACCCAGTCACACATGCACACACACACACACACACACACACACACACACAAACTCTAATACAAAATGGTGTAAATATTTCAAACGTGACCATGTTTAAGAAAAGCAAATAAAAAATCACACATTTGAAGATTTAGACTACTTCCATTTATCCCCTCACTATCATTACTTTATCTAATAGTATGTTGCTGCTTGTAGATGTTAAAAATGAGGATCTAAACAAAAAAAGAAAAATATCCACACCTAAGAGGATAGTGTGGGCTCTGAATATAATTGACAAGGTAGGAGATACCACTAGGGGATGCCTGCTTCCATCTAATCTGTATCAAGACTGTCTTACAGAACTGTTATCGGTGTACTCTTGATCAGAAGATCACATATTGAGAGTAGCATTACATCAGAGAAAGTGGAAACATTGAGAGTTGAATTACACCAGAGAAAGTGGGAATATCGAGAGGAGAATTACACCAGAGAAAGTAGGAACATTATGCCATCTGAATGACTTTCATCCCCAATTTTGTATTATACAAGCCATGGAACCTGGACTCTAATTGGGAAATTTTGTGTCCTCAAACAGAATGAAAAAATAATTCTTGTTCTATGTCATACTCTAACATCTCCTCTTGTGGAAAAAGCTTGGCATCCCTATGTGCTTGATGTTAGAATCCACAAAGCACTGATGCTACCCCTGAGTGTTTTAAGATCGAAGTCTCTATTTTCTTTTGGGCACATCTCACACATTCACATTGACCCGGTTGGTTCATGATCATGGCAGACTTCCATGGCAGAAGATTATGCAGGCCATGGCAGGGGTATTATGACATCGCTTTATTACAGATCCGGATAAATAAGCTGGATCCCAACTTTGTTTCACCACTAGCAGCTACTTGAGAATTCTGAAATTCAAATTTAAATAAAAGAAAATGGCAGTTGGTCTAGGTGTAACTGCTACAGTACTCTCTGCCTCTCTGTCTCTCTCTTTTTCTCTCTCTCTCTCTCTCTCACTCTCTCTCTCTCTCTCTCTCTCTCTCTCTCTCTCTCTTTCTCTCTCTTTCTATGTTTTCAACTTAATTCAGTGAAAAATGGCTTTTCTCTACACTTCTCACACTTCAGAGAAGAGATGAATAACAGCTGGTCCACCTCTAACTGCCACAGAATTCTCTCTCTCTCACTCTTCCGCACACACACAGTCTTTCCCTCTCACTCAATATCTCTCTGGCTGGAATGTCTTTAACATGGTTAACAGGAACGATGGCACGAAACCTTCTTTTTTACATAGTTTTCAACTTAATTCAGTGAAAAAATAGCTTTTCTTTTTTTTACATAGTTTCAACTTGATTCAGTGAAAAAATGGCTTTTCTCTACACCTCTCACAGCTGGCAGAGCAAGCACACTTATTTAATTAAAACTGAAACCCAAACTAAGATGACATTTCTTGATAAAAGTGAAATCTTATATGCAGCAGTCTGCTCAGGTAACCTCAAATAGCCTAACCAACTCTGTACCTCCCAAGGGCATATAAGTAGGCTATATGGAACAAGTACACCTTGATTTGTAGCTATGTCATGCCGATGAATACGATAATACTTAGTAATTACAACAGGAATGAATAGGCTACTTAATAATTAATAATTGATTTCAGTAACCATAACACTGAATAACTGGACACCCACTGAAAACTTTTTGATTGTATCTCTCCAAAGACACTCTACAACATGAACCACAGAACTTACCAGATGCCATCTGCAACCAGGCGCAGATCTTGTAGACGGTGCCGGAGTTGCAGAAGAAGAAGAGGCTGAAACAGACGATGCAAGCGACCACTAGCAGCATGGAGATCCCCACGAAGAACATGGCTGTCTTAAATGCTCCTGAGGGGATGGAACCAAAGTCCAGCGCACTGCCCTTGCACACCAGCTCGCCGGTGATTGCATTGCCGATGCAGTAGTGGAAGAGGCCGAAGTAGCCTGCCTGTGGGGTGTTGACACTGTCGCCGATCCAGTACGGTTGGATGAAGACCACCATGTCAATGATGGCAAACACTGTGGTCAGGACTTGCCACATGACTCCGACTGCCCGTGCGTTTCTCACATAGTTAGTGTGATAGATTTTTGCAGCTTCCTCGGCAGGTATCATACTTTCCAAATTATTTGGGTTAAAACTTTCACTCTGTAGTTTCTTGTAAGACATTGGCGTTCTGAACTGTATTACCAACTGGAAAACATAGCTGTCGTCTTGCTTACATTATTTAGGCCTGTCATCCTTCTTCAATGATGTTTTAACTTAAAAGTTACATAAATAAATGTCCTTTCCCCTTCTCTGTCCAGGACCACTTTTCAGCAATAACTTAACTTAGGATGGACTGGCCAGGTTACAGGTAAGGGCTTCCTTTGGCGTCCTACAATGCTCTCTTTGCTGAAGTGCCGCATTCTCTTCAGTACCATGGACAGTACCAAGGATGATGTCAGTACTAATGATGTGTTCCTCCCACTCACTAAAAGATTCAGGAATAAGACCGATATTGTGTCAGACGGATTCAGTAAGACTATTTAAGATATTCTGTAGTTGCTGGTCTGGCGTCTCAAATTTAACGAATTCTTAGACTGCGAGGGGAAAGCACCTGTTGCATTGCGCTGGCCCTCTGGTGTAGCATCATGATCGGGGGTGTTGTTGAGGTGATCACTGTGAGATGGAGCAACAGTGCAACACAAGATGCTTTCAAATGCTTTAAGATGCTTCAACATGTTTGAACAGTCCCAGTGCATTTTAATGGTCTCCAGTGCACATATAGATGACATTGTGTGCTTTGAGTGTTAAAAGTTGTGTTTGGTACATAAATTGTACTATAGGGTGCATAAAGTGTATTCATATGTGAATAAAGTGTGTTGAGAGGTGGATAAACTCTCTTTCTGAAATTTGAGAGGTGGGTAAACTCTGTTTACTTGCGTTTATCCTCCACTACATCCCTGGTCATGATTAATTGATGATAGAGGATAGAATGTCCCAGATCACCTTCACTTTCACATATCTCAAATGACACAATCCGGGTAACTAAGAAAATGAGCAAGGATATCTCCCTTTCTCCCCTAGCCTATACCTTGTGTTCTTGTACTGCCGAAATTCTCTCTCTCTCTCTCTCTCTCTCTCTCTCTCTCTCTCTCTCTCTCTCTCTCTCTCTCAAACGCAAACGCCTGAGTAGACACAACACGCATGCATGCGAACCTACACAGAGGTGTCACAGAGTCAGGTAAAGTTGTCATGGAACTTTTTGACATGGTGTAGTAACTGAATGTAGTATGACTAGTATGTATGTAGCATGTACAATCCCAATTACATAAGAGTTGGGATGTTGTGTTAAATGTAAATAAAAATAAATGCTATAATTCTCAAATCATACAAGCAAATATATTTATTTGAGAATACTCAAAGGACAAAATAACAGTTATTGACTTTTTGTTGTATGGGATATTTGTGGTCATTTCAAATTTGAGGCCAGCAACATGTCTCAAAAAAGTTGGGACAGGACCAATAGAATACTGTAAAAATTGAATAATGCTAAAACATCACAAGGAGGAACATTTCAAAAGTGAATTATATTACCTGCCAGCAGGATTGTATATATAAAAGACAATCACAGAGAGGCTAAGTCTCTCAGAATTAACGATGTGAAGGCATTCATTACTCATTTGTTGCCTAAAGTATTTAATTACCAAGATTGCATATATGATCTAATTCTGTAAAGGAAATCATTGTATGGGTTATTTAGATCATGAGAGGCCCATTGTCTGTAAACATACTTTGACACTCCAGCCATGACAGCTGGTGAAGCTGACTATGCCAACTTGTTGAATTTGACTATGCCAAGAATACTTGATATTTGGGCATCAGGTTTAACTGTCTTAGCCCGGGGTCATTTGAGATGGAGCAAGGACAACATATCAGTTATTGAAACTAGATTTTTTATTGTTGTATGGGATATTTGTGGTCATTACAAATTTGAGGCCAGCAACATGTCTTAACAAAGTTGGAACGGTGTTAATAAAAGGCAGGAAAAGTGGAGTAAGACTTAGAAGAAAAGACAAAGCAGACACTTAACAGTTAATTGTGTTAACTGCCAAGATGATTTGGTATAAAAAAGAGCTTTTTTTCTTGTCCTTGACATGATTTCAGCATGTGTCTTCTTCATCATGTTTTCCTTTTTATAATGCTTATTAAAATGTGACAGATCTGGACAGCAAAATTTTTGCCTCTGGTTGCCCTTATGACGAAGCTAAAGTGTTGGAACTTTGTATAGAATGCAGTTTTCCCTCATTATCTGGTAATAGTTAAGGTCTACCTTCAAAATATAATGTCCAAGTGGCATCTTGTGCTGTTCAAAACCTATATATAGCCTATATCATTCAGCATTCATTTTAACTCTCCAGATGAGCAAGCAGACCATGACCAAGTCACTACTGCACCCCTATACCACCGTAGATGTTGCTTTTTGAACTGACCACTAAAACAAAAAGGGTGATTTGTGTCCTCTGTAGCCTGGAAGATGCAAGACACCATGGTTTCCAAAATTAATGACAATTTCAGGAAAATTTTGTCATTCCACAGGACATGTCTTCTGGGTCCATCTCAAATGACCCTGGAATAAGATGGTTAAACCTGATGCCCAAATATCAAGTATTCCTGGCATACTCATGTTTACCAAGTTGGCTGTCATGGCTGGAGTGTCAAAGTATGTTTACAGACAATGGGCCTCTCATGATCTAAAAAACCCATACAATGATTTCCATTACAGAATTAGATCGTATATGCAATCTTGGTAATTAAATACTTACTAACTACTTAAATACAAATCAGTAATGAATGCCTCCACATCTTTAATTCTGAGAGACTCAGCCTGTTTGTGATGGTCTTTTATGTATCCATTCCTGCTGGCAGTTAATATAATTAGTTTTTGAAATGTTCCTCCTTGTGATGTTTTTAGCATTATTCCATTTTACAGTATTCTATTGGCCCTGTCCCAACTTTTTTGAGACATGTTGCTGGCCTCAAATTTGAAATGACCACAAATATCCCATACAACAATTAAAAAAAATCTGTTTCAATAACTGATATGTTGTCCTTGGAGTATTCTGAAATACATATTTTGCATGTATGATTTCAGAATTATAGGATTTATTTTTATTTCACACTTAACACAACGTCCCAACTCTTGGAATGGAATTAGGGTTGTAGGGCGTCTCTTCTGTGGGATACTTAAACAAATATGGTATGTTTAAGTACCATATTTGTATAAGAATGGTAATGGTATGAGAAAGCCAAGCATTTAGTCACTTTCAGAGTCAGTGAGATTTTAGTTTATTTTACTCTACTGGAAATATTTCAAAGGTGACTATGTAAAACACATAAGAACATATCTGTAGATTTGAAGATCTAGACTACTTCAATTTACCCCATCACTATCATTACTTTACATAATAGTACTTTACTGCTTGTAGCTGTTAAAAATGAGGAGTTGCACAAAAAAGAAAAATATCTACACCTAAGAGGATAGTTCTAAATATATGTGTATATGTATAAGACACCACTAGGGGGCGCCCGCTATCATCTAATCGGTATCCAGACTTTCTTACAGTACTGATATAGGTGTACTCTGTATCGCATGATCACAGTGAGCATGAACAGATATATGATGGTAATGGTTCCGCCCAAAAGTTGCTGGCTTTGACGTTTTGGCCATGACATATATCATCATTTGGCCTAGAGCATCATGTAACAAGAGGCATAAAGAGCTGTTTGATGTGGCTTTCCACAGCAACCCTATGGAAACACATAAGCTCGGGATAATGTTTTACTAAGAAAAGGGGGGTTAGAATGACAAAGCCATTTGTTTTGAGTTTTGCCTTTTGAAGCCACCCTCCCCAGGTCTAGACCTGTTCTTCGCGTAGTCTTCATGCATTTGAATGCAGTTTTTTCATATGGAAACCTAAATGCAAATCTGTGGAATCCAGCGAGGATATCGGTTTTTTTTTTTTTTTTTTTTTTTTTTTGGAATGGTGATGGACCCCACACTGCATCCACATGGCCTGCCACATGTCTTGGCATGACGTCATCGACGGGGGTGTGTACCCAACACCATAATCTGCCTTGACCAATCATCTCTCCATATTTCAGGACGCGAGAAGGAATGCATTAACAATAGACCGCAGAACAATAATGGTCCCTCCCCCGGGTAGCAGAGAAATCAATACGCGGTCATCTGTGCCGCAACCGTTCGGTCTGCAACAGCCGCTGGACTGGCGGAAGCGGCCATCTGTCACCGTTGACTTTCTGAATGAGCCGCTCGAAATGTCATATGAATAACTGAATGAGAATGACAGTGTGTCTCTCTATGTTGTCTCTCTTACCTGACGATGGCAAAAATAGCATGGTATCTGATCGGCATGATGAGACGTGTATTCACAGAGATATTTCAATAAATTAGGGTACTAGATTCACATTAATCTAAAGGCCATATATCCTTACAAAACGGGAAGTAGTCAGTGCGACACCTGACGTCATGGTAACTGAATTACATTCAGACACGTGGATGCTACTGTAGGCTAACTGCCAATGCAGGTATTAAATAACTCCCTAGCGAGTGAGAGGAACAAAAGCTCAACCGCCACTTGTTAGCCTAATTAAAGGTTATTGCATGTCCCTGGGGTTGTCACTGTAGACATCAAGTCCGTGGTGGCTCCATGTTGTGGGA
>CM050211.1:29396149-29406149 GCA_027475355.1 Coilia nasus
CACCCTTACACACCCTTTACCACCCTTACACACTCTTACACACCCTTACACACCCTTACACACTCTTTAGCACCCTTACACACTCTTACACACCCTTACACATCCTTACACAGTCTTTAGCACCCTTACACATCCTTACACACCCTTACACACCCTTACACACTCTTTAGCACCCTTACACACTCTTACACACCCCTACATACCCTTACACACCCTTACACACTCTTTAGCACCCTTACACACCCTTACACACTCTTTAGCACCCTTACACACCTTTACACACCCTTTAGCACCCTTACACATCCTTACACACCCTTAAGCACCCTTACACACCCTTACACACTCTTTAGCACCCTTACGCACTCTTACACACCCCTACACACCCTTACACACCCTTAAGCACCCTTACACACCCTTACACACCGTTACACACTCTTTAGCACCCTTACACACCCTTACACACCCTTACACACTCTTACACACCCCTACACACCCTTACACACTCTTTAGCACCCTTACACATCCTCACACACTGTTTAGCACCCTTACACACCCTTACACACCCTTACACATCCTTACACACCCTTACACACCCTTTAGCACCCTTACACACCCTTACACACTCTTACACACCCTTACACACTCTTTAGCACCCTTACACACCGTTACACACTCTTTAGCACCCTTACACACCCTTACACACTCTTACACACCCCTACACACCCTTACACACTCTTTAGCACCCTTACACACTCTTACACACCCTTACACACTCTTTAGCACCCTTACACACCCTTACACACCCTTACACAGTCTTTAGCACCCTTACACACCCTTACACATCCTTACACACCCTTACACACTCTTTAGCACCCTTACACACCCTTACACACCCTTACACACTCTTACACATCCCTACACACCCTTACACACTCTTTAGCACCCTTACACATCCTTACACACTGTTTAGCACCCTTACACACCCTTACACACCCTTACACATCCTTACACACCCTTACACACCCTTTAGCACCCTTACACACCCTTACACACTCTTACACACCCTTACACACTCTTTAGCACCCTTACACACAGTTACACACTCTTTAGCACCCTTACACACCCTTACACACCCTTACACACTCTTACACACCCCTACACACCCTTACACACTCTTTAGCACCCTTACACACTCTTACACACCCTTACACACTCTTTAGCACCCTTACACACCCTTACACACCCTTACACACTCTTTAGCACCCTTACACACCCTTACACATCCTTACACACCCTTACACACCCTTTAGCACCCTTACACACCCTTACACACTCTTACACATCCCTACACACCCTTACACACTCTTTAGCACCCTTACACACCCTTACACACCCTTACACACTCTTTAGCACCCTTACACACCCTTACACACCCTTACACACTCTTACACACCCTTACACACTCTTTAGCACCCTTACACACCCTTTAGCACCCTTACACATCCTTACACACCCTTACACACCCTTACACACCTTTAGCACCCTTACACACCCTTACACACCCTTTAGCACCCTTACACACCCTTACACACCCTTACACATCCTTTAGCACCCTTACACACCCTTACACATCCTTGCACACTCTTTAGCACAACTGCTGATCACAACTACCACAGCCCACACTGGGTGGGGTCCAGTGGAGAAACGATGAATGGGACACACACCTCATAAGGAGTACATCTAACACACACATGCACACACACACACACACATGGTGGGAGAGGAAATTCATGCTTACACACTCTGCACTACTGGCAGCTGGCACACACCTAGGAAATGACTGCTTCCAAGAGAGATGTGTATTACACACACACACACACACACACACACACACACACACACACACACACACACACACACACACACACACACACACACACACACACACACACACTAAGTAAATAGGGTGAATTGTTACATAACTTCCTATTTGAACATAAAGTATTAGCTGCATTGGCTTATGATTAGTCTGCTCAGTAAATATGCATATTTGAATGTGCTGAAGCCATCATTACATAACACTTAGCATGAAAACTCACCAAACGCAGCGCTGGTTATTCCTGAGGAAGATGTAAATGGGATATTTGGAGCCCTCTCATACTGTACAAGTGATGCGTGAACCCATCTGTGTACTCAGGTAATCACTGAGGGTGTGAACGGGACATTTAGACCCCCCCACCCCCCCATACATCTGATGTATGAACTCATCTGTGTACTCAGGTAATTACTCAGGATGTAAACAGAACATTCGGAGTTCCCTCATACATTTGATGTGCAAACTCATCTATGTACTCATGTTATGCAAACTCATCTATGTACTGATGTTACCACTGAGGATGTAAATGGGACATTCGGAGTCCCCTCATACATTTGATATGCAAATTCGTCTGTGTACTCATGTTACTATACTGAGGGTGTAAATGGGACATTTAGACCCCACTCATACATCTGATGTGCTGGTACACTGCCGGCTTCAGCAGCACAACATAAAAGGGAGGCCTCACACAGAATTGTTACAGTTTTTACTGCTGTGCATATAGTTTATAAACCTTTCTTTTCACCAGTATGCCACAGAGTACGGGCGATTCTGGGATGCTTTCTGAGTACAGGTGATTCTGAGTTTGGGCTATTCTGAGTTTGAGGGATTCTGAGTTTGGGCGATTCTGAGATGGATTCTGAGTTCGGGCAGTTCTGAGATGATTTTTGAGTTTGGGCAATTATGAGATTTATTCTGAGCTCGGGTGATTCTGAGTTCGTACGATTCTGACTTGGATTCTGAGATGGTCCACATATGGCTCAGAGATGGCCCAGATCTGGCACAAATGTGCTAACTGCTAAACACACACACCCCAGACTCATCACACACCCCAGACTCATTACAAACCCCAGACTCATCACACACACAGTCGAAGTTCATGACACTTGCGTGACATCTGTGGATTTCCTGTGTACCCACACACACACACATACATACACGCGCACACACACACACACACACACACACACACACACACACACACACACACACACACACACACACACACACACACACACATAACCACACACAGCTTTACAGACAGACAGAGTGGAAAAATACAATATCATTACAGCATTTGTAACCAGTAATAATCCCATCTTGCACCATATCATGTACAGTAGACTACGGACCAGCACACACACACACACACACACACACACACACACACAAAACATAGTTCCTGTTATGCAATGTAATTCTCAACATGTAAATAATCTTTGCTGAGGACACTGTGGCAGTGTTAGGGGGTCGGCTCAGGTTCCAGCAGGGCTGTTGTGTGTGTGTGTGTGTGTGTGTGGTGTGTGTTGTTTGTGTGTGTGTTTGTGGTGTGTGTTTTTTGTTGTGTGTGTACAGTATGTGTGGTGTGTGTTGTGTGTGAGGGCACTGTGGCATTGTTAGGGGGTCGGCCCAGGTTGCAGCAGGACAGTTGTGTGTGTGGTGTGGGTGTGTGTGTGTAGTGTGTGAGGAAACTGGCAGTTTTAGGGGATTGACTGTTGTGTGTGAAGGTGGGTCTGAGTCAGGCTGGTCTGGGCTTGTGTTCTGGCTGGCCTTTTGTATTATGCAAAGCTGTGTGTGTGTGTGTGTGTGTGTGTGTGTGTGTGTGTGTGTGCGCGTGTGCGCATGTGTGTAAGTGTTTGAGGTATGTGTGCATGCGTCACCCGTTTGGGTTTAAGCGTATGCGCTGTGCGATATGGATTGCTGTGTGTGTGTGTGTGTGTGTGTGTGTGTGTGTGTGTGTGTGTGTGTCCAGGCTGTGCCCTGTGGGATATGGATTGCTGCTGCTGATCCCTGGTACTGTAGACTAATCTGCTCAGGAATCCGATGTGCACATGAAAATATGTACCAGCACTTATGTCTGTATTGGGCATAGTCAGTCTCTTAACAAACAACACACACACACACATAGTTGTGTGTTTTTGAAGGTGCTGTGTAGTCGACCTACAGAATCCCAAATGGAAATATGTACAAGTTGTCTGGACAGGATTTTAAAACCACCAGATTCCTGAAGTCTGTTTTAAACGCTGTTTTTAAGTGTTGTGTCATCCACCTTAACAAACACTCCAGTAGCCTCCCATTCACACAGACGGACACACACACAGACACAGACACACACACACACACACACACACACACACACACACACACACACACACACACACACACACACACACACACACACACACACACACACACACACACACACACACACACAGAAACGCCCGTACCCACAGCCTGCCTCTAATGGCAAGGCAAGGTAAGGCAAGTTTATTTGTATATGTGCATTTCATACACAGAGGAAGTTTAATGTGCTTAACAAAAATAAAATAAAAGAACAATTTTGTAAAACCATAAAAGATAAAAGGGTAAATAAGTACAAATAAAAGACATTTAATAAAGAAAGAAAAGGGCATAGCAAATAGAGTAAATCATTAGCAGAAAGCATCTTGAGAACAATTTGGTCTTATAGGCGTAGATTTGAAACTGCCAACAGTGAGGGGCATTTCTGATGTCTGAGGTCGCCGTAGCCCCAGGCTTTCTTGCGTAGCAGACGCGTCTGAGGGATGCTAGCTAGTGCAGGATCTGTACCGGCACGCATGGCCTCAAGGGCAGCTCTTTAAGCAGCACTGCAACAGGAGAGGTTACCTCTCGCAGATAAATAATTACCTACAGTGTCTGGCCAAAGTGCCACAAGGTTAAAAGCTTACATCTTATTTATATTATTTATCACTGCAACAGGAGGGGTTACCTCTCTCAGCTAAATGATTATCGACAGTGTCTATGACACAACGTTAAAAAGTTTCACTTTATTTTACTGCTCCTATTACAATCAATTAGGTACAGTGTAACATAATGTGTAATAATATGTGACATTATGCACTTACACTGTACCATAGGGTTACGGTTAAAGGGCATCTTGCAGGTTAACCACCACTGTCGATTAGTAGGTACTTAAAGCACTCAAGATATGTATACCATTTAAAAAAATTCTCCAAAATCTGTTTAAGACCATTTATTGTCCTTTTTGTTTTTTAACGATTTTGGTGATGACGTCACATTGGGGACTTGAGAAGGTAGCCTCAGCAGAGACTGGTTCTAATCTATACGATCTTTGCTAGAACTGCCACTAGCTGGGATGAGGAAGAGGTTGCAAGAACCATAAATAGTATTTACGCAGCCACACAGTTTTGAACCTGTTAGACGTGAGTGTCTAAATGAGCAATTGCCAAGAACTGATGGTCATCAAAGCCAATTCAGTTCGTGGTCGGAGAATGAGTGGAGAGTTGGTAAAGCCTCCTGGTGAGTTGCTATCATTTAGCAACGCAGCAATGAACGCTGGACCTAGTGTACGATCAGCAGTGCATACAATAAAATGTTTTACTGAGTGTGTAACAAGTTGTCTTTATATCTAGTGACAGTGGTTATGTTGTTAGTCCAGATAAGTGCCGGTATACTCTATTTGGAAGATCCACTTAAGTTATCTCACTTTGCAGTGACAGCCTACTAGCTCCAACATCTTCATCTAGTTGAGTTTAGCTAAATGTTGCAAACTTTGCTGCCGCCGAATAGGCTGTTCATATCTTCACAATGTTTCTTCAGTATGATTAATTTCGTAAGGCAAGACAAGTTTATCTATATAGCACATGTTTCATACACTCCTCATCACTATCATCAACACCGCTTACCGACAACGAGAGAATAAGCGTCCGTGTTGCTGTGTTTCACGTTTTGTGTGGGCGGTGCTGCCCCATGGAAACTGCTGTGGAAAGCTTGTGATGTAGGAAAGTGAGTGCGTTTTGATTGCTGGTCGAGAGTCATGGACCCTGTGCCCTGTTAGATTTGTGTTTTTATAGCCAGAATAAACTCAATAGTTGACCATTTTATATGAATCCTACCAACCCACCTGCCTATAAAAATGTGCGTTTAACTATCTGGCTATCTATACTATGCTATCTAGCGGTCTCCTATCGCCCTCCCTCTCTCTATATAAATATGTATCAGTCTATCTAGGCTATCTGTATATCTATCTACATATATATATGGATTGTATGTATTGTATATGGATCGTATTTATCTATCTACTGCTGCTAAACACGCTGGCTTGTCTCTTGCTCTCGTCTGTCTCTATGGCTTTCAGTCTGTCATCTACAGGTCATCTCCCCAATGTGACGTCACGGAATGTTTTGAGGGGCTGCGCATTGCAACACTTTTTCGTATTATATTCTGTTTTGTGATACCCATCAAATACAATGGATAACAGTTTAAATGTGTATTATCAACAAGAAATTGGTGTTAATTTGTTACTTATTGAACCCTGCAACATGCCCTTTAAGGTTAGTTTTTTACAGTGTAAGTACATAGTGTTACATGTTGTTTCATGTAGATTCACTTGAAAAGGAACCATAAGGGGGCGCAGTGGTTAGAGCACCCGACCATAAACGGGCATTTGCCCACGGGGACCCAGGTTCGAATCTGGCCTGTGGTCATTTCCCGACCCTTTCCCATCTCTCTCTCTCTCCCGCTTGCTTCCTGTCAATATATTCACTGTCCTGTCTAAATAAAGCCATAAAAAGGCCAAAAAAATACTTTAAAAAAAAAAAAAAAGGAACCGTAAAACAAAATGTTACCTTTTTTAAAATATACATAAACAGAAAGGGACATGTCTTAGATGGAAATGCCTTATCTTATAAAAACAGGCACAAAAGGGGATTCTGCAGGCGTGAGCTGCCTGACAGCTTCAAAGCAAAAAAAAAAAAAAAATGTGGCAAGTGTCAAATGCAGCTGTCTGAGTCACAAGCTTTCTGTGAAGGGAGCGGAGATCAGTTTCCTCCTTTGAGGCTTTCTCTGCAGAGGCAGGATGGGCAAGTCCAGCACTTCCCTTTCCCTGGCTAACTTACTGTCTTTATGACTGATGCTTTACCAAGCACACAGGCCCGTGTTTGACACGACCATTTGCTTCACCACTCCTTTGTTCTATATAGCATTGTGACCTTTGACCCTGGGTCGATCACTACTCTGCGTACCTCTCTCTCTCTCTCTCTCTCTCTCTCTCTCGGAGCCATTCTCACTTTATGGCCGTTTAACACGATTCAGATGTTGCCCCAGTCACTACCACCTACTCTTTCAAAAGCCCGTTCATGCGCCTTCAGCAGGCGATGTGGATATATAATTGGCCAATTATGCCGACTGGAGGGCGGGACCAGCTCGTCTGAATGGCTCGGTCTCTGTCAGTCGTGCGCAAGAGCCCCTCCCCTCCCTTCTATGCACCCACCACACATTCAACGTGCGAGAAGGACGCTCCACTGCGAGCTCGCAGATGAGCAGCGAGACATCTCACGCGTAGTCTGCATGACAGGATATATCTAACCGCCCAAACGAAGTGGAAATTTGGGTCAGGAGTGCAATGCTCGAGACTTTCGCTGTAGTAATGACAATCAGCGAGGCAGAATTCCGAGCGAAGAGAGACGTGTTCAGAAAGTGTGTGACGATGTGAAGCCTGCCTTGAGCGTTTGTTGTGTTTTTTAAACCCAGTCGACCGATGGTGTGCGTTCATTCAGCACCGCACTTTAATTTAGCTCACCTTAAACTCTGACTCATCAAGAGGCTTTGGTTTGACCTCATCTGGAAGCCCTCGATCAGAGAATAAAGAATGGCGACTCAAAACGACTGCTGTGTTAAGGTCTCTTTAAGGTAGGTTAAGCCTTTTGAGGCATTTGGTCTTGACATTTTTGCCGACTGTAGCAATTTGCATTGTCTGTACTAGTGTGTTGGTGGTGTTGATGTGTTCTGCGTTTATCAATTAAGTAAGAAATGTTTCCAAACATTCCAGGGAGGGAGTCGAGTCTGTCTGTGCAGGGTGTTGCAGTTATTGGGTGGGTACGGGCGACGTAAGGTAACCCGTGCAGACTAGAAGGTAGAAGGCACGTTGTGCAGCTGTCTGTATCAGTTGCTGCTGTAATTTATAGCAGATCATTAGACGTCCCCGCAAACCCATTTATAACCAGTTCGTAATGAATAACTGTTGTGCGACAATTCTTAGCGAGTTTACATCACAGGTAGACAGGGTTGTATTTGTTTATTTGTACAAATGCGCTGTGCTGTCCTGTCCTCTCCTCAAACCCACGTTGTTGAGAACAGATGGCTTTATGGATTACAGCCGTTGCCGCTGAGGGAGTAAGGGACTGTATACCGTACCATGTGCAAAATGACATGAGTCAGAGTTTTGTAGCCAAGTGAGACAAATTAGGAGATGTCGCAGGAGCCCTCTGCAGAAGGCGGCGGTGACACAAAGAGGTGATCTCTCCTTGCAAGGCGACGGAATGCCCGCCCGTCCTCTCCTTTGTTAATAACAGGGCGAAGATGAGCAGTGTTATCAGGTTAATGATCTGGATTAGATGTAAATAAGGGCTGACGCGAAGGGCGGCGTTTAGAGGTGATAGCCGACAATTTGACATCGTTGTTCTTTCTCCGAATCCTCCCCACGTCTACTTGAACGCAGAAGTGACAGTACGTTCTTTAGAGTACTATTCCAGCGCTGCTGCACTCCAGACAGACAGTTAGTGCAGTTTAATGTAGCCCAAAGGCGGTGGTCCGCCCATTGTTTGACAGGCTCTTGCCATTAGAGACTGGAAGGGGAACTGGAGCGGCGTTTATGGGAAGACTGAGGTAGCCTGCAGGAGGCTTTTGATGTAAACCGTGGTATTTCGATAGCCCCATTTCCCGAGGGCGAATCCTGTCTGATGTTGGTCTAAGTTGTCTTTGTGTTTGTGCCGTTGACTGAAAAGAGGAAGTGAGCAGCCTGACAGCTTATGAAAGCCCGCAGTTGCCGCTCGGTGCATGGCTACTGACAGGCGTGTACTTTTGACTTGGCGACTCATTATTGAGTTTGAAAGCAGGTGCGCGGTCATTGATTTTGCCCAGCTGCTGTGAAGTGGTGTGTGTGTGTGTTGGGGGGGTTGGTGTGATGGCTGAAAGCTCTAATAGGTCACCTCTTTGACTGGGGGGGACTGCAGCAGAATAGAGACTCGGAGGTGAATCAATGGACACCCTGTCACCACAAACAGCAGACCCAGTTCATCTAAAGACGAGTCCTCTTTGCCCTCTTTCGCAGTTACCTGATATATGTGTGTGCTTGTCCATGTTTAGGTGTGTGTGGGTGGATAACCTTGAAAGATTGGTGCATGGAAACACACACACACACACACAACATACACATGCACACAGACACTCACACACACACACACACACACACACACAGGCCGGCAACATTGCCTGAGGATAAGCCTGACCGATGAACACGGTACTACACACACACATATACACACACACACACACACACACACACACACACAACACACAGAGCTGGTGCTGTCACTGGCTGCACAAAGACACACACGTGGCACTGACACACTGCATGGCTTCTGGAGCGAAACAGGATAATCGTGAGCATTCATTCTGTCCCCTCCAAATTCACCCGCAGAAAGACGGGATTAGGGACGCCCAGGCAGAGGAGAAATGGAGAGAGGGACCATGAATACACTTCTGGCCTAGAAACCATTTGCTGATATCTCTCTCCTCTCTCTCATACACACACACACACACACAGACACACACACACACACACACACACACACACACACATAATCTGAAACACGCATCCCTTCCTCTGAGGCCCATGACGCAGAAGGGTAAGCCATGCATTTCCTGTTTGTCAGAACTCTTCCGTCTCGGGCAGCCTTAGTGAGGGGTTGGACACACACACACACACACACACACTCACACAGATCAGCACCAGCAGAATCCCTCCTGTCGGATCCCCATAGACTCTACAACAGACAGACAGACAGACAGACAGACACACACACACACACACACACACACACACACACACACACAACAGAGTCC
>CM050211.1:29408649-29413649 GCA_027475355.1 Coilia nasus
GTGTGTGTGTGTGTGTGTGTGTGTGTGTGTTAGTCTGTTCCTGTGTACATGGCCCTGACTCTGAACTGCTCGTAGGGGTTCAAGGGGTAGTGAAAACATGGGAGTGTGTGAACGTGGATGTGTGTTGAAGGTGTGTGTGTGGGGGGTGGTGTTTAAGACCTTCCTTTTCTGGGAACCAGACTCATAATTACTGCGTTTATGGGAATGCAACCCTACAAATTTGTATACGTACACACACACACACACACACACACACACACACACACACACACACACACACACACACACACACACACACACACACACAAACACACCCACACACACTTCCCATGATGATCTGCCCTTGATTAAGAGCCTCTTGCATACACACACACACACACACACACACACACACACACACACACACACGCACACGCACACGCACACACCCACACACCCACACACACACACACACACATGGTCCTAATTTACTCCCCCCTTTGGGAGGTAGAGGTCAGCACTGTGTCCTTTGACTCCTTGTCAATGTCAGTTTTAGTGCAGTGCTGTGGAGTAGAAAGCCTAATATGAACCATGTAGGACTACTGTTTGAGGCCTAGGTGGAGCCTTGCCTGGAGTTGGTGGACTAGCTGCAGTGGGGTATGAGTAGCTGGATCAAGTAGTAGTAGTAGTAGTAGTAGTAGTAGTAGTAGTAGAGTAGTAGTAGTAGTAGTAGTAGTAGTAGTAGTACAGTAGTAGTAGTAGTAGTAGTAGAGTAGAGATTATTTATCTCAAAGGAAGTTAAAGTGTCCAGCAGCATGTACACATTATATGCATATATCACATAAACACATATACACGTACATGGATACATTCAAGGATTTTAGTGTCCCAGAGTAAGAGGGGACACCATGGAAGAGGAAACACACAAGGAGATAGATGTGACAAGGAGATGGTGTGCGAGTAGCTGCTATCATACAGTATGCAAGGGTATGAGTAGCTGTTAGCATATGCAAGTGTATGAGTGGCTGTTAGCATATGCAAGTGTATGAGTAGCTGTTAGCATATGCAAGTGTATGAGTGGCTGTTAGCATATGCAAGTGTATGAGTAGCTGTTAGCATATGCAAGTGTATGAGTGGCTGTTAGCATATGCAAGGGTATGAGTAGCTGTTAGCATATGCAAGGGTATGAGTAGCTGTTAGCATATGCAAGTGCACACCCTTGCAAAAATAGATTGCATACATTGACATGTAAACAGGCATTGGAGACTCTCGTTCCTTCGGTGCTCTCAGGTAAAACATTGTGCAGGGAAATAGATTACATCGGAGGTATACAATTCCGATGGACTTGCTAAAATTGGAACCGGTTCTAAGCCAGAGTGGTTTCCAATTCCCACCCCTAGTAAGTATGGCATTCTAATAGCTGTTCCTACAGTATGTTTGGGGTAATACGTGTTTGGCCTTTGTTTGTGAGTGTGTCTCAGTGCACTTGTGTGAAATTGAAGCATACATGATTGAGTGTGTGTGTAACTAGTTTGAGTGTGTGTACCATGTGTGAAGTGGTGTGTGTGATGGATTTAATCATAAGTATTGTGATCAGTAGTTTGTGTGTGATGGATTTGAGTGTATGCTGTGTGATTGAAAGGTAGTGTACAATGAGGTGTTCAGGCAGGAAGTGTGTGTTCCAGTGTGGACCAGGGTCTGTGTGTCTCCCATGTCCTGTGTGCCTACCATGTGCTGTGTGTGTCCTATGTGCTGTGTGTGTGTGTTTGTGCTGTGCGCTGTGTGTGTGCATGTGTGCTGTGTGTGCTGTGTGTCTCCCCCATGCTGTGTGTCTACCAGGCGCTGTGTGTGTCCTATGTGCTGTGTGTGTGTGTGTTTATGCTGTGCGCTGTGTGTGCATGTGTGCTGTGTGTGTGTGCTGTGTGTCTCCCCCATGCTGTGTGTGTGTATGTTTGTTTGTGTATGTGTGCTGTGTGTGTGTGTGCTGTGTGCTGTGTGTGTGTGTGCTGTGTGTCTCCCCATGTGCTGTGCTGTGTGTGTGTGTGCTGTGTGTGTGTGCTGTGTGTCTCCCCATGTGCTGTGCTGTGTGTGTGTGTGTGTGTGTGTGTGTGTGTGTGTGTGTGTGTGTGTGTGTGCGTGCGTGCGTGCGTGCTGTGCGCTGTATGCCATGCACTATGTGCTGTGCGTTGTGTCTTGTCTCAGCAGCAGCGGTGTTGTTGGAGGCATCTCGGCGCTGGAGCGGTAGCCGTCTCTGGGGTGCGATAAGTGGGATGATAAGCAGAAGGCTAAGCCCCAGATTAATTTAGACGCTCTGCAGCGCTGCTCAGCAAATGGGGAGGGGTGGAGGGGGCAGCTCGCCCTCAGAGTCGGAGGGTGGAGTGGGGGGTTGGGGGTTCTAGGGTTCACTGCTTCGCCTGCGAGTGCTCTTCTGCTGGCTTCTTCTGGTAAGGTCTGGGCGATATAGCAAAAAAAATTATCACAATATATTTTCTCATATTGTTCAATATTATTTTTTTTAAACATTTTTTGATCATTTCATCATTGATTTTTACCAGTGTGAGAGCATGTTGATTAAAACCTCTGAAGTAGCACAGACTACCAACATACCTCACATACATATCTCACTTTGTTTGCTCCATGTCACTCTGGCCATAACCAAACCATCACCACACAGCTGACATTGTGTAATGTTTTTGTGTCAACAATGACATCAGCTTCAGGGAATAGCATTAAGTCAAGTTTGATTAAACATGGCCAAAGCTGATCATTATCATTGACTTCAGTTTTATCACGATCACCAATAGCAGTCAATTAATTGCCTAGCCCTATCTTCTGGTAAGGTGAGGTGTACCCCAAGTGGCAGACAGACACTGGCAGTATTTGTATATGTGTTTTGGGGTTATGTCTGTTTCAAGGTGGACAGAGTGAATTTCAGCACCGTGTTCTGTGATGTGCATTTTGTGTACTGTGTTCTGTGATGTGCATTTTGTGTACTGTGTTCTGTGATGTGCATTTTGTGTACTGTGTTCTGTGATGTGCATTTTGTGTACTGTGTTCTGTGATGTGCATTTTGTATACTGTGTTCTGTGATGTGCATTTTGTGGGCCAGTGTGTTATTTTTGGGGTTGTATGAGTGACAGGATAGTAAGTGTATTTATAATAAGTGTGTTTTGAGGCAGAGGATAAGTTATGCAAACGTGATTGTGAGTGTTAGGGGGGTAGAGGATATTCGGGACACAGGATAACGGTGTGTTTTGACGTTGTGTATGACTGTGTGTGTGAATGGTAGGGGGATAGAGGATAAGTGTGTGTGTGTGTGTGAGAGAGAGAGAGTGCCAGGGTGTAGAGGACAAGAGGATGTGTGTGTGTGTGTGTGTGTGAGTGCTGGGGTCTCCAGATGGTTTTTGGGGGCTGTGTGTTGGTAAGCTAAGGTGGGTATTTCAGGACTGGCTCAGGTGAAGGCCCATATGGAGCGGGCTGGGCACAGCCCAGGGGTGTGTCTGTCTCTGTCCTGTCTTTGGCAGTGCTGATGCTTGTGTGTGTGTGTGTGTCTAAGGGTAGTGTTTTCTATTCGAGCCTTTGTTAGGCCAGGCACAGGTGCATTGTGGGGATTTTTATGGGGTTTAGTTGGGGTCTGCAGCAGGCTCAGCTGGGGCTCAACGGAGAGGATGGCGATGAGATCAGGTGAGAGAGGGAGGGAGGGAGGGACAGAGAGAGGGAAGGAGAGAGGGAGGGAGAGAGGGACAGAGTGTGTTGGTGGAGATGTGAGGATGGAGATGAGATCAGGTGAGAGAGGGAGGGAGGGAGGGACAGAGAGAGGGAAGGAGAGAGTGAGAGAGAGGAAGCTCAGAGTGTGTTGGTGGAGATGTGAGGATGGAGATGAGATCAGGTGAGAGAGGGAGGGAGGGAGGGACAGAGAGAGGGAAGGAGTGAGAGAGAGGGAGGGACAGAGAGAGGGAAGGAGAGAGAGTGAGAGAGAGGAAGCCCAGAGTGTGTTGGTGGAGATGTGAGGATGGAGATGAGATCAGGTGGGGTGGGGTGATTTATAGGTGTGTGTGTGTGTGTGGTGGGGGGTGAATTTAAGGTTGTGTGATTGGATGGGGGTGATTTTAGGGTTCTGTAATTAAGTGGTGTGAGTTATTTATAGTGCCATGGTTTAAGTCTGATTGTTATGTTTTTGGTTGTTAGTTTCAGTAGGAATAGAATTAGATGGCAAACAATGCTATGCACATAAGAAGGGAGAGGTCAGCTTCAATGGACTGGGTGGTTACAGTAGACTGGGGTGTGATAGGGGCTTTTCAGAGTGTTTTTGGTGTGTGTGTGTGAGAGAGAGAGGTTTTCTCTGGTGTAGACTCTGCTGGGGGGCTCCAGGTGTGTGTGGCTTTGTGCCACTGGCCTCTCGGTGAGGTCCGTCAGACATGCAAGCCACACGATCACTTCCTGTCAGCCCGCCAGCACCGTGCCACGCCCTCACACGGCTTCCTGTTGCTGCCGCACGGTTGTCATGGCAACCTCGGCAAGGAGGAAGAGGGGTGCGGCGTGAAGGAGAAGCTAGACTGTCACAGTCAAACCAAAACACTCACACACACACAAATTCTAAAGCCTCATATGTTCTGACACACACACACACACACACACACACACACACACACACACACACACACACACACACACACACACACACAATTTCTCTCCTCATGCCTCTCTTTCCTGTATTCTCTTCCCACTTCATCTCTCTGCTGGTCCTCAGACTATTTCTGTTGCTCGTTAGCCGATCTGCTAATTCTCTTGTTGGGGCTGCTTTCACACACACTTTTTTCTCCCCTTTCTGTTGCACTCTCAGTCTGTGTCACACGTGTGAACACACACACACACACACACACACACACACACACACACACACACACACACACACACACACACACACAGACCTGGATTATCCTGCAGATGTCTGAGCTGTCAGATCATGTCTGAATGATTGGTGGTGAGCATGTGTGTTTTTCCTCTAGTGGCTTGCGCAA
>CM050211.1:29426149-29431149 GCA_027475355.1 Coilia nasus
ACATACACACACACATGCATGTACACATACACGTGCACATACACACTGTGTGGGCATTCTGCCCCTCTTAACCACACACACGGATTGTGGGCGTCCTGGCCACCTCTGACCGTGTATGACCTGGTCACACACACACACACACACCCCTCGCGTAGGCATTGTGTCCCCCCTAACTGCCTGTGACCTGATGCCAGGCCGTAGGGACAGACGGAATCCTCTGCTTGACCGTCTGGTGTCGGGGCTGCGAGTTGCTGTGTTCCAGGCCAGACTGCTGGTCTCGTGTCGTCCCTAGCGAGAGAGAACGCTGGCCTCGTGTCGTCCCTGGCGACAGGCCACTGTCCGCGTGTCCTCTCTGGTGGCCGAGCGATGTGTCTGTGTCTTTCCTAGTGACGGGTGTGTGGTCATCACAGCTGCAGCTACAGGCTTCAGGCTTTATGGGCCCATGTGTACAAGTGCAGTCTGGCACTCTCAAACTAGTCAAACAATGACTCAAATACAGCTTCACAATGTGACTTTCTTTGACTGTGTAACTAGACTAGCAGTGTCTAGTGCAGCTTCACAAACTGACTTTTTTACACTGTCTACTGTAACTAGGCTAGCAATGTCTAAAATACAGCTTCACAAAGTGACTTTTTAGATGGTCTAACTATGCTAGCATTGTCTCAAATACAGCTTCCCAAAGTGACTTTCTTAGACTGTCTAATTAGTCGAATAGTGGCTCAAATACAGCCTTACAAAGTGACCTTCTTAGACCGTCTAACTAGTGGCTCAAAGCAAGGTGACAGCACAAGGTCACAGTACTTGTTAAGGCCTTATAACATTAGGCTGCTGCCTGCAAAAATAACCTTCAGTGTTATTGTATTCAAGTTTTAGAACTCCTGCATCATTTCTCTGTGCTAGTCTTGGGCCCGGGTGATGCCACATGAGCCTGGGGTTGGGTTGATTTCATTTCTCATTTAATTATGACACTGTGTGTGTGTGTGTGTGTGTGTGTGTGTGTGTGTGTGTGGGGGGGGCAGGGGTGGCGAGGGATTTAATTATAGAGGTGATGGGCAACTGTGTGGCCCTCCCTCTCACCATGACTCTGGCGAGACCGGAGATTCCCCCATTCTGGACATCTGCCAGAGGCCACAGATGCCGTGTTTGTGTGTATGTGTGTATGTGTGTGTGTGTGTGTGTTGCTGGTCATCTCGACACTGCTGTCATCAGGCAGCTATTGTGCTCTCGCAGAAAATCAATATGATGGATTCAGCAGCTCCTGGAGAAGGACGTGGCCATTGTTGAGACCGTCAACACCACTCACATATAGCCACTCCTCACACCCAACACAGCTCAAATATAGCCACTCCTCTCACCACTCAAATAGGAGTGGGTCAGGAAAGGAGGTCTACATCGATTCTGTAAATAAAAAAAAAGTTTTGGGTGGATTCTGGTAAAGATGTCTACGAGAAACACCGAAATTTGATTCAGCAGACAGAGGTTCTGGTAGATTCTATGTAGGGGGTCCAAATTGATTTACCAGTCAGAGGTTCTGGTGGGATAAATGCAGAGGTCCAGATACATCCAAAAGACAGGGTTCTGGTGGGTTCTATAGGGGATATTTGAAGCCCATCTCTGTTGGCCAGGGGTGACCTGTGGGGTCGCTGACCCATGACTGATGATTTCCTGCTGTTGATGGAGCACAGTCAGTCCTCTCACATCCTGCCTCCTGTAACAACACTCCAGCACCTCCTCACACCTCCCCCTCTCTCCCCTACCCTACTCTCCCCCACCTCCACACCTCCTGTAACAACACCCAGCACCTCCTCACACCTCCCCCCTCTCTCCTCTACCCTACCCTACCCTCCCCCACCTCCACACCTCCTGTAACAACACCCAGCAGGAGTCCCAGTGAGCTCCCCAAACACTCCTCCTCCACCTCCTCCACCTCTCTCCCCCACACCCTCTCTCCGCCACCTCCCCCCCTCTCTCCCCTGCTCCCCTCCGCCTTCCCCCCCTCTCCCCCACCCAGGGCTGTGGACCCCTCCCCTAGAACCAAATCACAAGCCTAATTCTCTCCACCATATGCTTCAGTGGAACAGCCTCCCACACGATGCACATACAAACACACACACATACACACACACACACACACACACACACACACACACACACACACACACACACACACACACACACACACACACACAGAAAGAGGCAAACACACGCTCATATGCACGAACACACAGACACAGCATATGGCAGTGTTCATTTCAAATTCTCATTTTCCCCCCACTTTTTGCCAGTGGGCAGCTTTCATGTGTGTGATGTCATTTTAACATTAATATCAATCTGTGTGTGCGGGACACACACACACACACACACAAACTTCTTGTAAGTTGCTGCGTATGACCCCCTAATTACACGAGCTTAAATAATTCATAACAGCAAGAAGTGATGCTTCTCACAGGAAAAAAAACACCCGGATAGCATCACACAGCAGAGGAGACACAGAGCAGGTCTGGACCAATGGTACAGTAGATATGGACCAATAGAACTATAGATATAGACCACATATGGACCAATAGCAGAGTAGATATAGACCAGATATTGACCAATAGTAGAGTAGATATAGACCAGATGTTGACCAATAGCAGAGTAGATATACACCAGATATGGACCAATAGCAGAGTAGATATAGACCAGATATGGACCAATAGCAGAGTAGATATAGACCAGACATGGACCAGTAGCAGAGTTGATATAGACCAGACATGGACCAATAGCAGAGTAGATATAGACCAGACATGGACCAATAGCAGAGTAGATATAGACCAGACATGGACCAATAGCAGAGTAGATATAGACCAGATATGGACCAATAGCAGAGTAGATATAGACCAGATATGGACCAATAGTAGAGTAGATGGAGAGTAAATATGAAGGGAGAAGCCTGTTAGCACTAGCAACGCCAGAACCTATCTGTACCAGAGAAGCATGGCCTGTGGCAGCAACCGTGTGTGTAGGTCCTTAATCTGGTTCCCTTGGTCCTGTCTCTTACACACACAGACACACACACACACACTCACAGCCCAACCCCCTCCCCCCATACCTCTGCTCTGTCAGTGTTGATGTGTCAAACTCAGGGCCCGTCCACACGACAACGTTTTCGGGTGAAAACGGTAAAGTTTGCTTGCGTTTTGGCCTTCCGTCCACTCGGCGCCGGCGTTTTGGGTGACCGAAAACGATAACTTTTGAGAACGGGTTTCAAAGTGAGAAAGTCTGACAACGCCGCCGTTTCGTTTTCGTGTAAACAGGCAAAACGCAACCTTTTGAAAACGATGACGTCGTCGCCCATTCACCTTGCGCTGCACATATAACAACAACTTCAAACTTTTCCAAACTGGTTGCTGTCGAATAAATTGTGATTTGATTAGCTTGTACTGTAGGCTGGCTGTTGTGCAATTGTTTCTATCCTTTGCCATTAAACTGTCTGTATGGCTAGTAGGCTATAACAAATACTTCTTGTAGGCTTTCATTATTCTTAATTAATTAAAGAGCAACTGTCGCTGCTTTCAGCTCCCCTCAGTAACAACACGCATTGCTAAAATCAACATATGGCATGTTTTAAGCGAATAATTGTGCAGTTGTCTCAAGTTTATTTGCAGCTCCTTCTATTTTTTCATGTTCTGCTCTGTATCGCTTAAATGGGTCAATTTAACGACGTGACATCTCACAACAGCGTCAAACTTTTACAAACAGGTTGTTGTGGGATACTTTGGGGTAAAAATCGTCTGCAGTGTAGGCTATGTGTAATGCAACTGTTTCTACCTTCTGACATTGAACTACAGGATGTTTTTGTATACATCGCTAGTTCAGCCCAACAAACGCTTTTCACGTTATTCTTTTTAAATAGGGCAACTGTCGCTGCATCCGACCCATCTAAACTAGAACCCACATTGCTAAAATCAACATACATTACATGTTTAAAGTGAATCATTGGCTTCTGATCATGCCCCTCAAGCTGGGACAGCGCACCTTCTGCAATGAAAATGCAATGAAAACGTTCCCGTGTGGACGTAAATATTTACTGCTCCGATGTTGTGTGGACGCGACTTTTTTTTTAACCCGGCAAGAAAAAAATCCAGGAACGTTGTCGTGTGGACAGGGCCTCAACCACATGGCCTTGGTGACCCATAATGAACTCACTCAGCTGACGAGTGCGTGTGTGTGTCTGTGTGTGTGTGTGTGTGTGTGTGTGTGTAACATGAGCCTGACTCTTTGTTCCTGTGTGGCAGACCCCGCTGGATATATGATTCTGGACACAATGGCATGTAGGAACTAAGTGGGTTCCTCCTGGCTGTTGTTTCTGTTGTGACTGGCGCTGCTAATTCCCCCTTGGCAGCGAGTTCAAAGCGCTTTCATGCTGCTTATCAGGCACATCTGCAGGGCCTTGTGGAGGGAGCGCTGCATCAGGTGATGCCCTCGCTTCCCCAGGGTGGCACTTTTTGTTGTCACATCTTCCCCCTGTTTTGTTTGTAGTTCTAACGCAAACAGAACCCTCGTCCCCATAGAGACCCAGGACAGAGTTCTAGAATGGCTGTTGGGTGTTTGATCGCTACCTGGCGTGGGACTGGCCTATTTGGAGTTGACTCGGAGAAGAATGGGCAGAACAGTGAGGGGCATTTAAAAAGACTGTACCGCCACACCTTGCCACACACACACACACACACACACACACACACACACACACACACACACACACACAAGGCCACACCTTGATTCCCACGTTTTGTAAAGACGTGGCAAGCCTCTTCCTGAAGCCCAAAGAACTCATGGCCTTTATGCAACCTCAGAAAACACACCAATTCCCCCTAGAGGCCTTTGCACATGTCCATGTAGACACACACATTCCCACACACATACATTTCCATACACATACATATACACACCCACATACAAATACACAATCAGGCCTCTGTGCAGTGGCATGTAAGGACTTACAGTGTGTACATTTACAG
>CM050211.1:29441149-29443649 GCA_027475355.1 Coilia nasus
ACACACACACACACACACACAATAGCCCATATTTCTCTGGCACAAAGGAACTGGAATGATGAGTATGTGTGCTTTGCTGTATTGCTACATTATTAGTGAGACACACACACACACACACACACACACTAAAAAGGCCATGACAATGACATGTGAGTGAGCAAATACATCAGAGGTTTATTTTTAACAATAAATAAATAAATCTGACATACAAAGACAAATGAATCATACTCAGTGTGTGTATGTGTTTGTGTGTGTGTGTGTGTGTGTGTGTGTGTTGCGTTTCTGAAGTTGTTTGTTTGTGTAAAAGCTCTTGTTGGACTCTTGTGCTGTTGGGAAGATGGACTGACTGACCCAGCCACCCCAGCCCATGGCCTCGCCCTCCAGAGATGTCTGACACACACACACACACACACACACACACACACACACACACACACACACACACACACACACACACACACACACACACACACACACACAGGATTCCCCCGCTGTCTCCAGCTGGTTGGGTTGTTTACATGCACACATAACAGAAGCGTCCCTTCACATAATGCCAGATCTGTAGGCAGGCTGGAGCAGTGACTGCATAGTGTGTGTGTGTATATATGTATGTGTGTGTGTGTGTATATATGTATGTGTGTGTGTGCGTGTGTGTGTTTGTGCGTGTGGTGTTTTTTATGCTGGGGATATGGGGGTTGTCCATAATACAAATGATTGTTATTATGTTGCCGTGTGTGTCCTTTCTACATAAAATTGCAAATATGATGTATTACATTCCATTAATGGTAAAGTGAATGTGTGTGTGTGTGTGTGTGTGTGTGTGTGTGTGTGTGTGTGTGTGTGTGTGTGTGTGTGTGTGTGTGTGTGTGTGTGTGTGTGTGTGTGTGTTTGTTTGTCAGAGGTGGTCAGCTGGCACAGCTCTACGCATAGGGGTGACTGGCACAGCTCTGGGTGTAGGGTGACTGGCACAGCTTTCGGTGTAGATGTGGTTGGTTGGCACAGCTCTGGGTGTAGAGTGACTGGCACGCTTTGGGTGTAGAGGTGGTTGGTTGGCTCAGCTCTGGGTTTGGGTCGTTGGCACAGCTCTGGGTTTGGGTCGTTGGCACAGCTCTGGGTTTAGAATGACTGGCACAGCTTTGGGTGTAGTGTGGCTGGTTGGCATAGCTCTGGGTATAGGAGTGGCTGGCACAGCTCTGGGTATAGGGTGGTCAGGTGGCACAGCTCTGGGTATAGGGGTGGTTAGGCGGCACAGCTCTGGGTATAGGTGTGGGTGGTACAGCTCTGGGTATAGAGGTGGTTGGTTGGCACAGCTCTGGGTGTAGAGTGACTGGCACAGCTCTGTGTGTAGAGGTGGTTGGTACAGCTCTGAGTATAGGGGTGGCTGGCACAGCTTTGGGTGTAGAGTGACTTGCACAGCTTTGGGTGTAGAGGTGGTTGGTTGGCACAGCTATGGGTGTAGGGTGGGTGGCACAGCTTTGGGTGTAGAGTGACTGGCACAGCCTTGGATGTAGAGGTGGCTGGCACAGCTCTTGGTATAGATGTGGCTGGCATAGCTCTGGGTATAGAGTGACTGGCACACCTTTGGGTGTAGAGGTGGTTGGTTGGCACAGCTCTAGGTGTAGAGTGACTGGCACACCTTTGGGTGTAGAGGTGGTTGGTTGGCACAGCTTTGGGTGTAGAGGTGGTTGGTTGGCACAGCTTTGGGTGTAGAGTGACTGGCACAGCTTTGGTTGTAGAGGTGCTTGCTACAGCTTTGGGTGTACAGTGACTGGTACAGCTCTGGGTATAGGTTGCTGGTTGCTATGCATGTCTAACTGCGACTGGAGTGGAGTAAACAAGGCCTCAGATGGGAGTCACTGCCCATAAACTCTGGGTGACACTGTGTGTTTGTGTGTGTGTGTGTGTGTGTGTGTTCGCATGTCTGTAAGTGTTACTGTGTTGCTTTCACAAGCCCTGCTTTGTTAGTGGGGAAGGGGGAGGCTGGGGAGCAGATTAGTGTGTTTGTGTGTGTGTGTGGTGCATCAATGGGCCTTTGGCAGGGAGGATGTGTCGTGTGTACGTGTCCCTAGGCAGCGCTCTGTTGCTATAGAAACGAGAGCTTGTGACCCTTGACTCGTGGCATCTGATTGTTGGCAGGAGAAGAGAGAAGAGCAGCTAAGTGTCACCTTTGTCTCCTGTACCTCTTCCACCTTCTCTCTTTCTCTCTCTCTTTCTCTCTCTCTCTTTTTTGTCTTTATCTTTAAGTCTCAGTGTCTCGTTCTCTCTGTCTCTTCTGGTGTGTTCTGCTTATGTTTTCTTGTCTAAAATGCTCGTCATGTCAGCCTTCTGACCCAATGTTGACCCAACCTATCTCTCTCTCTCTCTCTCTCTCTCTCTCTCTCTCTCTCTCTCTCTCTCTCTCTCTCTCTCTCTCACTCTCTCTCACTCTCTCTCTTTTTCTGTCTTTTGTGCATTCTTTCACGCACTCTTTCTCCCACCTGTCTCATACTGCCCTCTCCGC
>CM050211.1:29448649-29453649 GCA_027475355.1 Coilia nasus
CACACACACACACACACAGACACAGACACAGACAGACAGACAGACAGACAGACAGACAGACAGACAGACAGACAGAGGGAACAGCCAGGCTGACTGGGTTTGCAGACACACAAACACGCGCGCGCAAATGTACACGCATGTGTAAATGCACATGCACTCCTGCTGCAGTTCTTATTAATTGCTTCGGCCACAGGTCCAGGCCAGAGGATTGCAGTGTGTGTGTGTATGAGTGTTGTCTCCAGCAGTGGAATAAATGCGTTGTATGTGATTGATTAATTGTGCTGATGGATAATACAAGCGTCTATGAGAGCACTGAATGAGCTAATGGATTCTCTTCCCAGAAGTCACCGGCGGATTATAGGGCCCATAAGACACAGCACATTCTACTCTATAGCTGTGTGTGTGTGTATGGGTGTGTGTGCATACATTTTTGTGTTTACTTTGTCTGTAAGAACACAGTGAAAATAATACTGTGTACATACAACCCTGCAGGTGTGTGTGTGTGTGTGTGTTCATTTTACGTTGTTATATGCATGTGACCAGTGCTCTCCTGACATAAACAAATACTAGTCACCTGCCCCGTCAGGGGCAAAAATTTCCGTCAAAACATGAAAACTCTCCCCCCACACAGAATTTGACTGGAACCAAAACAAAAGACTCTCGTGCAAACCGTCGATAGAAAGACTCGGCACAAAGAGTTTTAGATAGAGATACAGCACACAAAGAGCATTTAGATGTATATCTTTATTTTACAAGCAGCTCCTAATAGCAAGTGCTCCAGTGCATTGTTTAAAGTCTAATGAAATGTGTGAGGGAGATAGCTGTGTCTATTTAAGGTGTTGTCTTATGTGACGGAAACCAGACGATCATTTTGATCTGTCTAAGAGGTTTTCTGACTTGAAGGAATTATCAGTGCTTATCTTAATGTTGTTTAATTATGTGAAGCACCTGAGGCAAGGCAGAACGTAATTACATACTTAACCGAGAGTGTGGAAGAAAGTTAGTTCACTTTACTTTGCAATTATTCAGACTTCACACACACAACCACACACACACAAACACACACACACACATGCATGCACACACACACACGCGCACACGCACATGCACCACTGCAGCATACTGCATTTAATAGTTGTTGTGTTTGTGTTGATTATAATTTAAATTTACAATGCATGTGTGTGTAAATGTATTAGTAAAGGCTGCATGTGTGTTGTGATCTGCAGTGTGCTTGTGTGTGTGTGTGTGTGTGTGTATGAAACACACTTTAGTGTTTATTAAATGCTCAGTCGGTTTATCAGTGAGTCTTTGGTTTCAGAGGAGTGTTTCTCTAGGTGTGCATATCAGTTGTGTATATTTATGGTGTTTTTGATGTGTGTGTGTGTGTGTGTGTGTGTGTGTGTGTGTGTGTGTGTATTGGTGCCTCTACAGACGGGCTCAGGGAAGACGTACACGATGGGCACGGGCTTCGACGTGAATGTGTGTGAGGAGGAGCAGGGCATCATCCCGAGGGCCGTGCACCAGCTCTTCCAGGGCATCCAGCGTCGCCGTGACGACGCCCAGAGCACCGGCACCCAGGCCCCCGAGTTCAAAGTCAGCGCACAGTTCCTGGAGGTGAGAGACTTGACCACCCCACATCCCTCAAACCGTACCCCTAAACCCTTCTGTGCACCTCTAAAACACTGTTTGTGAGTAAAGCACCCAGCCCCCCGAGTTCAAAGTCAGTGCACAGTTCCTGGAGGTGAGTCCTCCCCCTACTCCCTAAACTGCCTCACCCCCCTACCCCAAAACCGTACCCCTTAACTCCGACAGGCACCCAGACCCCTGAATTTAAAGTCACACCCTCACCCCCCTTTACTCCCTAAACCGTACCCCTAAACTCCATCAGGCACCCAGGCCCCCGACCCCCAGACCCATCTCTGTACCTCTAAACTGCTGTGTTCCTGTCTAGTCCTGTCCCTCCTCTCCCTTACTCTGGTACCCCAAAATCCTCCTACTGTACCCCTAAACTAACGTGTCTCAGTCACTATACTGTGTGATACTCTCAACCCTGCTCGGACTGTAGTGGGATTTAAGCGCATTACTTCCAGTCATATCACTGCACTCCGAAACCCCTCTCGGCCAGTCAGGCACCCCCCAATCCCCGCCTTTCTTGCCCAGATGAAGTGGCTGGTTCTGACCTGTTACTGCCAAGATGATCTCACCCTCTCTTGTTTTTTATTTCTAGCGCACTGTATTCCTGAAGTCATTCAGTTTTCATGTTGTGTGTCATTGGGTGGATGTGTCGTGTCGAGGGGACACTGAAATGCCCCTCTGCCACTCTGGCCGTGCTTCAGAGCTAATGGGCGGTTTCTCCTGGGGCAGGTGCCAGGGCGACATCTAAGCCCCAAGCTTTAGTTCTGGCACATTCTCAAAGCGGGGGGTCTGCCAAGGGGGAGCTATACATCTTTTTTTTTTCGTTTTGTGATGTTGGCGTGTTCTCAAGGTCCGTGCCCGGCTCCTAGACACAGGTGCCAAAGGGAAAGCGTAAATCCATCTCTTATACACTGGCACGTTGACAGCGGTTGTGCTTCTTGGAGTCCAGACAGAGTGACTGAGATTAATAGTGTACAGCGGCCTTGTGGGGTGGCCTTACCGTGGACACGACTTGGAAGTGAGTTTCTCGTCCCGTTCGGACAAGGTCCATTGTCAATTGTTATGCGCCGCAATCAGATGAAATTTTACCTGAACTAGGACTTGAGATAGTGTAGTGTTTCTGAGAGCGAGAGTTCAGTGGAAGTTTAAAAGCTGAACCGCCCTCTCGACTACAGTAAGAAAGAAGGACCGTTGTCTTTCTCATGGTCTATTACACTCATGTGTCAAATTCCATATTGTGTAACCCTGTCGGCTGCACTGCATTTCAGCTATTTATCAGATTTCTCAACACACAGTCTTTTTACTCCATACACAGTGCAGGTAGGGTAGTTGGCACAGTTGTTATAGGTATAGACCTTGCTGAGAATAGAGCCCATGACTGTGTTCTTTGTTCTGTGACCCTTTATCTGTTTGGATGTTGTGTTTTGAGACCTATTATCCATCCATTTTGCTGTGTTCTCCTGTAAAGACCTTTTCTCCATCTGTTTGTGCGTAGGGTTTTGTTAAGATTCTCTCCATCCATCTGGCTGTCATGATTAGTAAAGTTCCTCTCTATCCACACACTGGCTTCAGTGGGTTGCTAGGATGTCTTTCTATCTGTTGGTCTGTTGTGATTTGTGAAGTCCCTTTTCTCTGTCTGTTTCACTGCAGTGCTTTCTATCCATTTGGCTTTTGGTGGGTTGTTGAAACCGTCTCTCAATCTGTGCCTGTAGTGCTACGTTGGGACATTCTCTCTGTTTGGCTCTGGCTGTAGTGCTTTGTTTGGACCTTTTTGTGTCCATTTGGCAGTGTTGGTGTGTGCAGATCCTTTCTCCCCCCCTTTGGCTGTATTTCCCTCAACACTTTGAGCTGCTTCACTGCTTCTCTCCGATCCAGAGCACTGCTGGTGTTGAATGATTTCATGTAGGCTGAAGGGTCATTAACCACAGAGGTGCATGCTTGAATGCTTGAGCTCTAGGTGCGTGTGTGTGTGTGTGTGTGTGTGTGGGAGCACAGAATTTGCCTAGTTTCTGCAAGAGACCAGATCTCAGGACACTCAATCAGCTGTGGTCTAGTCTCTGCACTTACCTCACCACTGCTGAGGGGGAGTGTGTGTTTGTATGTGTGTGTGTATGTGTGTGTGTATGTGTGTGTGTGTGTGTCCGTGCTGGGCAGACGTGCCTAGTAAACGGCACACAAAGCACCATGTCAGATTCCTCACCCAAGTGTGTGAAGGCGTGCCAACAAGGCACATGCCAATAGGCACGGCTGTGTGTATGGGAACGCAACGTGTCAATATTATGGGAGACTCTTTGGTCACACATGGTGATTTCAGTCCAGAAGAATCTCAGAAAATGGCCATTGCAAAGTTCTGATGTGTATAAAACATTTTATTTAAATATACAGTAGCTCACAAAAGTGAGTACACACTTCACATTTTAGCAGAAAATGTATTGTATCTTTTATACTGCAAAAATAAAGCTTGCATTTGTTTTGGAGTAGTTAGTGTACAGCTTGTGTAGCAGTATGGATTTACTGTCCTCTGAAAATAATGTTACACACAACGCAACAATGCAATGCAAATTGACTGTACATTTCCTGAGCTGTCTCACTGTAAATGACTTAAGCTGTAACAAACTGTACATTAGTTAAGCTGTCTTACTCACTGCACGTAACTGCACACCACTGTCTCGCTGCACATTGTTTCTGGTGTCTGTCTGACACAGGCGGGCGTGTGGTCCTGTCTGCTGTGTGGTGTCATATTGTGGTGCTGCTTTAGGACTGAAGTATTGATCTGCTCATAGGTTGCTATTATCAGCTCTTCTGGGTTGACGTGAATGTCGCCCATTCTGACTTCATAAAACATGATGGATGGGGACGCTGATTGCTGCAGAGGGAAGGTCTTTCTCCCTGCCCTCTTTCCCACTCAATCTCTCTCTCTCTCTCTCTCTCTCTCTCATTCGCTCTCGCTCTCTCTCTCCCCCCCTCTCTCTCTCTCTGTCTCTCTTTCTCTCTGTCTCTCTCTTTCTCTCTCTGTCTCTGTCCCTCTCTCTCTCCCTTTATCTCTCTGTCTCTCTCTCTCTCTGTCTCTCTCTTTCTCTCTTTGTCTCTCTCTGTCACTCTTACTCTCTCTTGGTTTCTGTCTGTCTTCCCCTCCCCCCTCCTCCTCCCTGTCTTTATCTGCCTTTATGTCTGTGCACAGCAGAACAGGCATTCTGGCTAGTGTCCAAAGTAACATCACATACTAGTCATGCCAGGACTGGAGATATGGATAGAGAGAGAGAGAAAGAGGTTTAAAACTTCTTTACGAAATCATTGTCAGATAATTCCACAATACCACATCAACTACACCGCTCACATTCCTGTGTATAGAGAGAGTAAGAGAG
>CM050211.1:29458649-29461149 GCA_027475355.1 Coilia nasus
CTCTTTCTCATTTACCTCCTCCTCCCTCCTTCTCTATCACTCTATCCTCCCTTCTCACCCTCCTCCTCCTCTCTGTCCAGTATCCTCTCTTTCTCATTTACCTCCTCCTCCCTCCTTCTCTATCACTCTATCCTCCCTTCTCACCCTCCTCCTCCTCTCTGTCCAGTATCCTCTCTTTCTCATTTACCTCCTCCTCCCTCCTCCTCCTCTATCCCTCTATCCTCCCTTCTCACCCTCCTCCTCTCTGTCCAGTATCCTCTCTTTCTCATTTACTACCTCCTCTTTCCTCCTCCTCCTTCTCTATCACTCTATCCTCCCTTCTCACCCTCCTCCTCTTTGTTCAGTATCTCTCTTTGTCATTTACCTCTTCTCCTCCTCCTCCTCTTTCACTCTATCCTCCCTTCTCCCTTCTCCTCTCTATTTCATTTACGACGTCCTCCTCTCTCCTTCTCCTCTATCACTCTATCCTCCCTTCTCACCCTCCTCCTCCTCTCTGTCCAGTATCCTCTCTTTCTCATTTACCTCCTCCTCTCTCCTCTCTTCTCCTCTTCCTCCTCCTCTATTACTCTATCCCCCCCTCTCACCCTCCTCTCCCACATCCACTGCGCCAGGTGAAGGTGTTGCCAGCTCCTGCTGAGGGCACAGTGGGCAGCTGCGCTAGATAAAGCGGTACAACAAGGTGCCAAGGATGCCAAGGCCACACCAAAGTCATGCCACCCTTACCCAGCACCACCCCCTACCCCCCTGCTGATGATGCTCCATGTCTCTGTTTATGGGTTTAACAAAGGCTTTGAGCCAAGTTGAATTAGATCATGGGGACAATAAAGGCATCAATATATTTTAATTACGAATAAAATAGCCACTAAAGGTTTTACCACTGTGCCCACTGTTACTTTCATTATAACAAACAATAATAATATAATAATATAATACTTCTATAATAAACAGTATGTTTAGTATGTGATATCGTAACATAATTATAAAGTAAACTCAATTTAAGGAGCAGTTCAGACACCCTGCTGTGTGGCTTCACTGAAATGCTCCTGCTGTGTGTTTCTTCCTCAGCTGAACGGACCTGCGGACAACCAGGTGAACGGCGTGTCTGACGGCCCCATCGCCCAACCGGAGTACGAGACGCTCACCGCCAAGTTCCACTTTGTAGACCTGGCCGGGTCGGAGCGCCTGAAGCGGACCGGCGCCACGGGGGAGCGGGCTCGGGAAGGCATCTCCATCAACTGTGGCCTGGTACCGTGCCCGATCTGTTTTGTTTGTTATTCTCCCAATAAACATCATAGTTCCATTTACAGAGGGTACTAGGGGGTACGGTACCCCCTGATCAAGGACCCAGTAGCCCAACCCCCACCCCATACACATACACACAGTAAGAGACAAACATAGCAGGGTTGGGGGTACTGACATATTAATGTAATTCATGTAAAATGTAAAGTAGTAGTACTCCCCAATTATGGAGGGGTAATTCACTACTGGCCATATGACCTCACTCAATAACGTTTAATGACTGCCGCCATCTTCTCTTCAACAAGAACCAACAACCTCTTCCGCCCTGTGTCATAATAAGAGTCTCCCCCCTGTATTCGTTATAAGCAAACCCAATGTATGAAAGCTAAAGCAACACTACGTAGTTTTCTCAACCTTAAAATAATGTTTCCAAAATCATTTCAGAGGTGTATCAACACGTAACAGGGTGAACACCACTTCTGAATTGACTTTGCGGCCCTCCATGGGCTATAACAGCACTAAGTGTGGAGGAGCGGGTCGCTCTGATCTGTAGTTCTAATGAGACATAAGAAAGACAATTCCGCTTCTAACCTGTAGAACAACCGAAGAGGGAAAGTGCTTTAGTGTTGCTTTAACACTAGTAACATTATTTCTACTGTGCTTTAGTGTTGCTTTAACACTAGTAACATTATTTCTACTGTGCCCTGGTGCTGCCCACTCAGTTACATAATTGCTAATACTCTTACTGTTGGCATTGGGCATCAGCTCAAGCTGAAAGGCTTTGGATTATTAAATTGTTAGTCTCTTTAATTAAATACCCTTCAAATGGTATTACAGACAGTGGAAACAAGCAGGTCCCCTTTGGAGAGTATAAGGGCGTGCATAGTAAACTGGTCATGGACATGTAGGACTTTAGACTTCACAGTGATGTGAGCTGGCTTTTGGTAGAGACTGGGGAGACACACACACACACACACACACACACACACACACACACACACACACACACACACACACACACACACACACACACACACACACACACACACACACACACACACACACACACACAAAGAGAGAGACAGAGAGAGAACAAGAGAGAGGGAAAGAGAAACACAAACATAGTTGCAGACACAGAGGTGTACACACAAATGCACACACAAACACACACACACAACACACACACACAAACACAGTCTCATCTGCTTGTCTGTAGCCCCCAGAGGTATCTCAGCTGGAGACAAGATAAATGCCTCGTTTC
>CM050211.1:29481149-29491149 GCA_027475355.1 Coilia nasus
AAGTGGATAGAGGGATGGGAGCACTACAGCAAATGTCAAAAGTATGACAACACTACATGTCAAAATATGATATATAAGATATGTATTGTAATATGTAGCATAAGCAAGTCTATCATTGGCTGGGTGGTGAGAGTCATTTGGATGAGAAATCAGTTTAAAATAAACATTAAAGTAACATTAACATTAAACATTGAAAGTCCACTTACTCAAACCAAAGGTTTATGGGAGCTGAATTTGTGTATTTTCATGGGGATAACTTCTTTTTCACAGGGTAAGTAGAACAGCAACAGAAATGGCTGGTAAAGGCACTGTGCCAATAATAGGTTCACTTCCACTAATTGATATGTCATAATATGTCAGACACAACTAAATGTTTTTCCTTGCATGGCCATTAATGTAAATAATTATGTTAAATTTATAATTTCATTGATTAATAATTACCATCACAGAGAAAAAGACCATTTATACATATAGTCACACAGATTCACACAGGGAAATACAAAAATGCAAAATTACAAAGATAAATTGCGACAGAAGTATATATAAGGTGCAACTGAGGTAAGACTTCTTGTTCTAGTGACAAGAAAGGTGCTCTCTGTAGACTGAGTGAGGAAATGCACCAGTGGAGGGGGTTTGGATAGCACCTGCATATGATGTAGCTAAAAGTGCTTTTGTCTCTATCTGGCTGACGTTCACCTTCTGACCTTTGACCTTTGACTCCTGATGTTTGTGTCCACCGCAGCAGCCGTAAGAAGTTCCAGCGGAAGGGCGTGAGCACGCCGTTCTCCAAGTCGGCGCGGCAGAAGTGGCAGACGCTGGAGAGGAGGGTGACCGACATCGTCATGCAGAGGATGACCATCAGCAACGTGGAGGCCGACATGGACAGACTAATCAAGGTGCCCATTTACACATCACACACATGCTGTCACACACTTTTACACATCACACACACAACACACATCGCACATACACTATACATCGTCATGCAGAGGATGACCATCAGCAACGTGGAGGCCGACATGGACAGACTAATCAAGGTGCCCATTTACACATCACACACATGCTGTCACACACTTTTACACATCACACACACAACACACATCACACATACACTATACATCGTCATGCAGAGGATGACCATCAGCAATGTGGTGGCCGACATGGACCACCACATTTACACATCACACACACTCACTGATCCATCACACACACACTGTACAGCACACACACATTATACATCACACACAAACACGTCAATACATTACACACACACTACACATGGTCATGCAGAGGATGACCATCAGCAACGTGGAGGCTGACATGGACCGCCTAATCAAGGTACCCATTTACACATCGCACGCACACACACACACACACACACACACACACACACACACACACACACACACACACACACACACACACACACACTATACACCACACACACACACTACACTCCACACATACAAACTACACATCGTCATGCAGAGGATGACCATCAGCAACATGGAGGCCAACACGGACTGCCCCATCAAGGTGCACATTTACACATCACTTGCTTCACACATCACACACACAGGCTTACTTCTTTATGGTCCCTGTTCTCATCAAAGTATGCTTCACACTAGGGTTGGGCGATAATACGGTAATAATGAGGTATCTAAAAATAGCAACGGTATCAGTTTCATCACCGTCATTACAAAATCTGCTGCGCATAAATAAATATGCAAGCTGACAAGCTGAATAAACAAGCTGACATGTTGATGACTCCCTTTGAGCCATACAAAGTGATTTTTTTAAATTTGGCACGGTAATACCGTACAGCCCGGGAAAATGTGGAGAAGGTTTAACGGTATCAAAATTTGGACACCGCCCAACCCTACTTCACACACACACACAGGCTTACTGATTTATGGCCTGTGTTCTCATTGAGGTGTGCTTTACACATCACACACACTCAGGCTTACTGCTTTATGGCCTGTGTTGTCATGAAGGGGCGTTTTTACTTACCATAAACACTTATAGCTCTGTAATGTGCGGTCTCTCATCTCATTCTCATGGGGACACAGGCCATAGAGCACTAATGGTGTGTAATATGTAGGGTGATGAGGCGGGCTACTATGTAGCTGAGTCGTTCTTGATTAGTTTTTTTTTTTTCTCTACATGTAACATCAGGTTATACTTACAAATCGTGTTGCACCTCATGTACAGTACTTGTATTCTGAAAGCTTTCGACTCAGCTTTGCCACAAATAAGTAGTGAGGGTTTTTGATGTTCATGTTGACAGCAATGTTACAATTTGTGTTTTTGTGGCATATTTTTAGAGTGTTATTTTTTATTTTTATTGTTATCGATTTCTCACATTTAGTGTCAGCTGAATGGCAAACACCTGCCACTTCAAATACACTGTTTTCTCCTCTCGTGTTGACACGGCAGCCTCTTGTCTTTATATCTGTGTTTTCCTCAAAACCTCTCACTCAAGCTGTCAGCACCACAGAACTCGCTCTCTCTCTCTCTCTCTCTCTCTCTCTCCTTCTTTGTCTCTCTCTCTTTCTGTCGCTCTCTCTCTTTCTCTCTGTTTCTCTTCTTCTTTTGTCACCTGTGATCTGTTTGTCACAGACAGACACACTGGCACAATGCTCACTCATTGAAGCACAACACCACAAGCTATTTAAAGGGCACTGTTTACCTGTGTGTCTGTCCTGCAGTTTTTGTCTCTGAAATTTAAAAGGGCTTTATTGGCATGACAAATTATTAGACATGTGTATTGCCAAAGCAATTGTTACATAGCCGCAACAATCAAACAAATACATGACATGATGACACACACTACAGCTCAACAAAGCACCCATGTAACATTTTTGCGTCTCTTTCCATCTCACTCTGTGCTGTGTCCCTCAGATGTGTGAGGAGCTGTCTCACTCTCTGCCCTCTCCTTCAGAAACACAAGGAAGCAGTTATTAAAGCACAACAAGAAAAACTGTCTCCCTCTCTGGTGTGTCTCCCTCAGAACCGTGAGGAGCTGTCTGCCTGTCCGTGTGTATCTGTCTCACCCTCTTTCTGTCTCCCTCTCTGGTGTGTCTCCCTCAGAACCGTGAGGAGCTGTCTGCCTGTCTGTGTGTATCAGTCTCACCTACTCTCTGTCTCCCTCTCTGGTGTCCCCCTCAGAAACGCGAGGAGCTGTCCGTGCAGCAGGAGGCGCTGTTGCGCAAGCGTGAGCAGCTGCTGGGGGAGAGGGGGCCGGGGCAAGAAGAAGAGGAGGAGGAGAGGGCCCTGCAGGAGATGAACGAGGAGATCGAGGTCCTCAACGCCAACATCGACTACATCAACGATAGCCTGTCCGACTGCCAGGCCACCATCGTGCAGATCGAGGAGACCAAGGCAAGGAGGGTGTGTGTGTGTGTGTGTGTGTGTGTGTGTGTGTGTGTGTCTCTGCAGCTCCTATTGACTACTTTTTTATTTTTTAAACTAGTTTAAAAATGTATTCTATTAACTACTTTCTTTCCAAATTTCAGTTTGGTCTATATTTACTTATTTTTTTAATCTCTATCCATATTTCATATAGATCCATATCTCTTAGTTTTAACTGTTCATACAACCATTATTTATGCAGTATTAAGCACTGTAAATGGCTTGTATGTATGCAATGCTCTGTATTGATAAACCTGCCTTGTCACATGTAAGGATCGCCTCATCAACCATATAACCATTGTTTCAGTAGCCTCAGACATTGTAGGAAGATTCTGTGTGTGTGTGTGTGTGTGTGAAAGAGAGAGGGAGAGTGTATGGGTGAAAATAAGAACACATGTATGTGCTGTCTGTTAGGTGGTGAAATATCAACTCTGCTGTGTTATTCATCAGCACTTCACTGCCATGGCTTGTACATTCCGGAAAGCGTCACAGCTGTGGCTTGTTTACACATGGTCATGGCCTTGGGGCTCATTTCTGCGTATTCAGAGCGTGCCCGTATTCTGTCCGTATTCGTTTAGAATGCACGTTAACAGATTAGACCATTTCCACCGCACGCGTGATCTGAGCGTATTCTGTCCCTATACAAACCTATCGTACACAGATACGCGCTGAATACGGTCAAGGCGGTGGAAATGAGCCCTTAGAGTCTACACTGTGTTAGATCCCTGATTTACGCCACATAATTACATTATATCACACCTAGCAGATGCTTTTATCCAAAGCAACGTACAAAAGGAGGACATAACAAGCTAACAGAAGTCTAGAGAAACACAATGTAATAATGGCATTGCATAATGATACTGGTGCTGTTAATGTATTCTGTTCTTTCTAAACATCTCCAAATGTAGCTAATGTGTCTAAATCCACTCTAGCGTTCTCTTGTCAGTAATCTTACCAAGTGATTGTTTTCCAAAAAGATGTGTGTACTGTGGGATTGTACACAGTATTTGTTTTTGGGAAAATTTGTTTGTTGAGAGGATTTCGCCCTAATTTGCTGACATACAAATATCCCTTTGGAAAAGCAGTGAAATGCAAATGTTAGCAGGCTAAAAGCTTAGGTTTTTCTTGCTGGATGAGCTGATGATATTATAGTAGTAGAGTAGAGACAGTTTATATTATCCCAAAGGAAATTAAGAGATTAATTATCAAGGCCTAAATAACAGCTTATGTCTTTCCTATAGGATGAGCTGCTAATGTTAGCGAAGCCTAAAAGTCTTTCATACAGGATGAGCTGCTAATGATAGCGAGGCCTAAAAGTCTGGGTGTTTCCTACAGGATGAGCTGGACTCAGTGGACACGTCAGTGGTCATCAGCTCGTGCTCGCTGGCCGAGGCACGACACCTCCTGGACCACTTTCTCAAGGCCTCCATAGACAAGGTGAGCAACACCAGGTGACCTCTGTTAGCCAATCAGCACAAAGGATCCATCTACAGCTGTAACAGGACCCAATCAGGGCCATATCTGGCCCAGATCCCAACCACATCTCCACAGTGGAGATTACATGTCAGTGGTAGTGTTGGGCTCAGCCATTGTGCGGGACAGGCGTGTAAAGGTGTATGTGTGTTTACGTGTGTGTGTATGCGCATATGTGTGTGTGTGCAGGGGCTGCAGGTGGCTCAGAAGGAGGCTCAGGTGCGCCTGCTGGAAGGGCAGCTGAGACAGACGGATGTGATTGGCTCGTCTTACAGTCACATGATCATGGAGGCGCTGAGAGAGAAGGGCGAGTACATCCCCGAACTGCACGTGCTCAGACACAGCGCACACCTGGGTTAGTGCACTCAACACACATAGTATACTCAGACACATCTGGGTTAGTACACCTAACAAACCTAATACATTCAGCCAACACAAACCTGGGTTGGTGCACTTAACACGCACCATATACTCAGACATACCTGGGTTAGTACACTTAACGTATGTAGTATACACAGACACCTGGGTTAGTACACTTAATAAACTTAATACACTCAAATAAGAGACACCTGGCTTAGGGCTGGGCGATAAAACGATAACGATATGTATCTTGATAGACACCTACTCGATAACAATAGAAAATGCGTTCGATAGAATGTTTCGATACAATGTACAATGAATACGCAGAGAGTTTAGTGTGAATGAGCCCTAAGGGCTCATTCACACCAACTTAAGCGTGTACAGCGCGTATCAGTATACAATATGTTTGTATAGGGACAGAATACGCTCAGATCACGCATGCGGTGTGAAGAGTCTAATTTGTTAACATGCATTCTAAACGAATACGGACAGAAAACGGCCACGCGCTGAATACGCAGAGTGTTTGGTGTGAATGAGCCCTAAGAACAGAAAGGTCTGCTCACCAGTATGGGAGCTTTTTTGGAGTTTACAAATCTCATCGTAGTCAGACAAATGTTGTCTGCAAATTATGCAGTAAAACTATATACATATATGATAGTTCTTCTCAGGTATCAGGTTTCGCTATGTTTACATTTAACACTTTGCACGTGTCTTTATAAAACTTCAGCTTTGTTAAGCACTTTATTAGCTTATTGATCAGTTTTCATTGTGATCGTAACATTGAACGTGTGTTGACAGTCATTTTGCCTGAATGCTTATTGCCTGTAAGAGGAAGGTTAAGTTAAAATAAAAATGTTAAAATTTAGATTTTTTCCCTCCTGTTACTTATTTTAAATAGGTCACACAATGTTTCAATAATTATCGATATCGACCGATATGAAACACTTATATCGTGATACAGATTTCAGCCATATCTCCCAGCCCTAACCTGGCTTAGTACACTTAACACACATAGTATACACAGACAACACACACCTGGGTTACAACACTTAACACACATAGTATACGAAGACAACACACACCTGGGTTACAACACTTAACACACATAGTATACGAAGACAACACACACCTGGGTTACAACACTTAACACACATAGTATACGAAGACAACACACACCTGGGTTACAACACTTAACACACATAGTATACACAGACAACACACACCTGGGTTAGTATCACCAACACACCTTGTATGCTTACACACTACAAACACTGAATCGGTGCACTTAAAAAATATATCTGCATACAAAACAACACCTTTTAAACTAAACTTGTAAACTTAAACATTGCTCCATTTGGGTTAGTAGACTGAAATGTAATCTTGTAATCTGTAATGTTTAGTATTTTCAGATGTAGCAAGGCGCTCAAGCACCTTGGGGTGTATATACTGTACATTTCTAGTGTGTGTATGTGTGTGTATGTGTGTAAATGTCTAATGCGTGTATGTGTGTGTTGTCCCTCTCAGAGAATGGCTATGCCAGCACTGATGAAGAAGCGTCTGAGTTCAGCCAGGCATCAGAGGGCAGGTAAGTGTGTGTATACATGTGTGTGTGTGTGTATACGTGTGTGTGTGTTTGTGTGCCTTGATACATTCGTAATATAAGTACCTGCATACGTACTTGTGTGTGTGTGTGTGTGTGTGTGTGTGTGTGTGTGTGTATACGTGTGTGTGTGTTTGTGTGCCTTGATACATTCGTAATATAAGTACCTGCATACATACTTGTGTGTGTGTGTGTGTGTGTGTGGGTGTGTATCTCTGATGTGTGTTCTCAGTCTGGTGTAAGTCTCCCTGTTTTTTTTCTGTGTTTTTTGTAGTGTTTCGCTAATGAAAAGCTCAGCCAGTCAGGACGACTTCAAGCTGAAGGTACTCAGCTAACCTGCTTACTTAGTATCATGACAAACCAACACACATGCAGAGTATCAGCTGTTCTTTCTTCATCCAGCAGATGGCAGTCTAGCATAGCTTATGTAAAATGTGTGTACATGCTGTGAAACTCCAAATAATATACAATAATATTAACAATATACTACAGTTCCTAAAAATATACAATATGTTAGTTTTACATTAGTTGCATTAACATATTGGTACCCCTAACCCAGCTATTTTTGTCTCTTTTGGGGGGTACTGGGTCTTGATCGGGGGGCACTGCACCCCCCAGTACCCTGTGTAATTGGAACTACGCATACCCATTGTAACGAGGTGTCTGTGTGTGCGCAGGTGGAGTCGAGCCTGAGCGCGCAGATTAAGGCAGTGTCGGCCGAGTACCTGGGCCCCCTGCTGGACCCCACCATCAAGAACATCACCAAGTCCCTCGCCTCCCTCACCGACATCCAGGAGAACGGCCTGGCCTTCTCCACGCGCGACCCCGCCCTCTCCAGGGAGCGCGTCTCCCGCACCATCAGCCTGCCCGTACGGGGGCACACATTGTGAGTGTCACGCTGGGGTGTTGTCTAGTGTGTGTGTGTGTGTGTGTCACCTTGTGAGTGTCACACTGGGGTGTTATCTAGTGTGTGTGTGTGTGTGTGTGTGTGTCACCTTGTGAGTGTCACGCTGGGGTGTTGTCTAGTGTGTGTGTGTGTGTGTGTGTGTCACCTTGTGAGTGTCACGCTGGGGTGTTGTCTAGTGTGTGTGTGTGTGTGTGTGTGTGTCACCTTGTGAGTGTCACACTGGGGTGTTATCTAGTGTGTGTGTGTGTGTGTGTGTGTGTCACCTTGTGAGTGTCACGCTGGGGTGTTGTCTAGTGTGTGTGTGTGTGTGTGTGTGTCACCTTGTGAGTGTCACGCTGGGGTGTTGTCTAGTGTGTGTGTGTGTGTGTGTGTGTGTCACCTTGTGAGTGTCACACTGGGGTGTTATCTACTGTGTGTGTGTGTGTGTGTGTGTCACCTTGTGAGTGTCACACTGGGGTGTTGTCTAGTGTGTGTGTGTGTGTGTCACCTTGTGAGTGTCACGCTGGGGTGTTGTCTAGTGTGTGTGTGTGTGTGTGTGTGTCACCTTGTGAGTGTCACACTGGGGTGTTATCTAGTGTGTGTGTGTGTGTGTGTGTGTGTGTCACCTTGTGAGTGTCACACTGGGGTGTTATCTAGTGTGTGTGTGTGTGTCACCTTGTGAGTGTCACGCTGGGGTGTTGTCTAGTGTGTGTGTGTGTGTGTGTGTGTCACCTTGTGAGTGTCACACTGGGGTGTTATCTAGTGCGTGTCACCTTGTGTCACGCTGTGGCCTCTGTCCACCTCAGCTTACAGATCTGCCTTACAAAGGCACAGTGCAGTAACGACGTGAAAACAGAAACTGAGAAAAATGCCTTTAATGTTGTCACACTGCCTAAAACATGTTGTAGGTATAATAGTGGTGATGCTTTTATGTACTTTCTTAAAAGGAAGAAGCAAGAGATTTAGCCAGAAGGCAAAGGAGGTGTTATAAAGTCAATTTCCAGTTTAAACTCAATTTGACAAAGTATGCAGTTACTGCCTTTTGGCTTTGTAGGGCTTTGCAGATGTCTGCTGACTTTTGGCTTTGTAGGGCAGTGCAGATGCCTTTTCTCCACAGCTTTTCATTGGTGATGTGTGCCCATGTGTCAGAAGTTTCACTGATCTGTTCTGGTTTAGGTGTGGAGCTGTTCTTGCATTGGGGAGGACGTTTAAGAAATTGGGGCATAGAATATGGCTTAGCATAGCAGAAAATGAGTGAGACCATCATATTTTAGGTAAAAAACGTTTGAATTGAAGTAGTTCAACTTCCCTACCCCTGTCGAGAATGCTGGAATATTCTAGAAGCTTTTTACAGGTGCTCCTTCTCCCTTCGACTTGATAGATATATATATAAAGTATAAAGCATACATGTACTTTATTAAGGAAATATATACTTTACTTACCTTTGCTTTACTTACTTAGATGTGTGTCCTGTGTGAAGGTGTGTAGTGCAGCATCTGTTGTGAGATGGTGTTATTGATGTTTACTCTGACTGAATCTGATGCTGATTGGTCTCACTTCAACATCTCAGCCTGAAATGGGCTTCTGAGTGAAGTCGGACAGAAACATGGTAATAGCTGGTGTTGGGAGTGTGTGTGTGTGTGTGTGTGTGTGTGTGTGTGTGTGTGTGTGTTTGAGAGAGAGGGAGAGGGAGAAATAGAAAGAGAAAGAGAGAACTGAGGACTATCACATGTTCTTTCCAGCTGTTGCACAATTTAATTCTGCTATTTTCCACTTCTGTGGTCTCATTTGAAAGAAAGAAAAAAAAAAACAAATAATCATTTTTTTTAATCTTACATTTTACGGTTTGTTGTCTGTGTGTGTGTGTGTTTGTGTGTGTGTCAGTCCTAGACAATCTCGTGGTTCAGACACATCTCCGTTGACGCGAAGGAAGTCCTATGATCGGGGCTCCCCCTATAGGTAACACACACATTCCTTACATTAAGAGACTGTGCTTCTGTACGAAAGAAAATATATCACACAAATCCATCTTGTAAATAACGCTGGCTAACTAGTAATATCAGGGTGCAGATACCAATAATATCTGTCTGTAGGGGTTTGAGACAGATGTTGTTGCAAATCGGTTCGTTCTGAAAACAAACAGAATTTTCCGGGTTTGGGAAATGTTGCCATGCATGCCTGTATATGATGTTCTAAACTGTGCTGGGGGTGTTGGTAAACACAGTGCGCCCCACCCCCCACCCCTGTCCTCCCTCCACAGACCCCCTGAG
>CM050211.1:29496149-29498649 GCA_027475355.1 Coilia nasus
TTTTTGAAGCACACTCTCCAGCCTCCCTATTCCCTAACTGATTTCCATATGTTTCACTCCAAACTCTCAATGCAGATTATGCTCTAGCTATTAGATCATCCAGTGGGTTTTATAGGTGCTTTTGCCCATTGTAGGTTACAAAAAATACACTTCATAAAACGGACAAGGTAACAAGAGCAGTGAGAAATAAATTATTGTGTAAATAATACAAATTATAACAGTACATCAGATGAAAGATCAAAAAGGAGGAAATTTAGTAAATTATTTTAGTAATTGTATGTTGTGACTAACCAAAAGAAAAACACAACCAAATATAAAAAGAAACATCTTACAGGATGACTCTCCCAGCTCAGCCATTGAATATCCCTCATCTACTCAGCTCCGCTCCCAGCTCTCCCCAGATAGTTCCCAGTGGATTTGGTTCTCTTTGTAGGCAGAACTAATCTGGCCTGTCCAGACGCGGGGTCTCCACAGGTAGTTCCTGAACTCCTCTGATCTGGGCAAGACCCTGTGAGGCGACAATGACACACACAGTGACACACACACACACACACACACCGATGTGTGACGCACACACACACACAGACACACACGCTCACACATGCAGTTTTCATTAATTTGTGTACATTCTGTAGACATCAGAGAGCTTTGAGCCCCCCGCAGTAGAGCAGACTCACAGGCACAGGATAATCCTATTGTGGCTACAGGCTGATAAGGTTCATTCACAGCCCCCCTCCCCTTCTCTACCCCCCTTCCCACCCACACACCCCTCCCCACCCATCCCCACCCACGCCCAACTGTGTTCATCCTCACAGTCAAGACAGCCGCCCCCCATCCAGAACAACACCCCCTACCCCGTTTAAAACTGCCACCCACCCAGAGCCACAGTAGGTGCTGGGTGTGTGTGTGTGTGAGGGGGTGGTCTTCTGGATTGGATGCCAGCTCTTTTCTGTTTTACCCAGACTCCCTAAGCCCCTCCCCTGGGTGAGCTGGGATAGGTTGGGAATCACACACTCATGTTTTGATTGGACGGAACACTGTGCATGTGTATTTTAGTGTTTTGGTTGGAGAAAACAAGACATTTCTTTAATTGGTTTTGTTTGTTGAAAGACATACTTCATTCACTGCACCATGTGTGGAATGTGTAGTGCTGTTTTGTTGTTTTGCGTAGTTTTGGTTTTGTGTGATGGCTAGTTCTGTTACGGATGCAGCAGTGCATGTAGCTTCTCTTCACACCATGAGTTATTTGACTTTTGATTTGAGGTTTGCAGTTTGGGGCTGTGTGTGTGTTTGTGTGTACACGTGCGTATACCTGTGTGCGCACATGATTATGAGTGGGTTGTTTTAACTGTGATGTTCACATGCTTGCTCTGCATGGCATTGCATCACTGATTAGGTTTGAAGAGTGTAGTTTGCTAGGTGTGGATTTTGTATGTGTATTGTGTGTGTGTGTGTGTGTGTGTGTGTGTGTGTGTGTGTGTGAGTGTGAGAGAGAGAATAATGCACACAGTTCATTTGACACTCACTTCGACAGGAGGAACACACCAACAGTAAAGGTAGGGATGGTTAAACCCACTGCCCATGTATCAAAACAATAGCCCATGCTCACTTACACACACACACATTTGCCCCCTGTCTCACACACACACACTTTCCTGCTGTCTCACACACACACTTTCCTGCTGTGTCACACACACAGTTTCCTGCTGTCTCACACACACTTTCCTGCTGTGTCATACACAACATCTTTGCCGTCTGTGAGAGAAGCGGTGTGTGACATCGCAGCCCTGGTGCTGTGTGCTGTCAGGTCACTGTAAGGTCACAGTCCCTCCGAGCCTCTGTGTCCGACAGCCTGTCTCTGAGGTCCATGGAGCACACACACACACACACACACACACACACACACACACACACACACACACACACACACACACACACACACACACCATCTATCCCACAATCCCCTCTGATGCAATCTTTCTCTTCACCTTCTGACAGACTCAGCACTAGGCCTCTTTCTCTCTCCTCTCTTTTCTCTCTCTCCCACTCTTTCTCGTCTCTCTTCTCTCTTTGTAACTCTCTCACTCTTTCTCTCTCCCTCTCTTTCTCTCTGCTTCTCTCCCTCTCTCCCTCTCTTTTTCTCTCCCTTCTCTCTGCTTCTCTGGTCCCCAGGGGAAACAGTCTCTTCTCCTCTTTAATCAGCAGAGCTCCTGCCTCGCCCTGCTTCCGCCCCCTCACCCTCCCTCATCCCCTCCCCTCCTTTCAGCGCTTCTGTCAGCTTTGGGCTTATTAAGCCCAATTCTTGAGCTTTCTCTCTGCTTCACTCTCTCTCTCTCTCTCTGTCTCTCTTTCTCTCTCTCTCTTTCTCTCCCTACCATCTTCTTCATTCCTTCTGTTTTTCCTAGGAGTGAGATTTTTTTTCTTTCTTTTTTCTTTTCTTTCATACTTTCTTTCCTCCTTTCTTTCTTTCTTTCTTTCTTTCTTTTTTCTTTCCTCCTTT
>CM050211.1:29503649-29523649 GCA_027475355.1 Coilia nasus
CACCACGGCGACAGGGGAGTACCAGATCAACCAGATCGCCCTCAACCCCGCCGGATCCGTGCTCTACGCCGCCGCGGGCAATACTGTCAGGACCTGGGACCTCAACAGGTGACGTACACACACACACACACACACAATCGCACAAGCACTCACACACACACATGCCCTCGCACTTGCACACACACTTTTGCACACACATGCACACAAGCACTTGTGCACACACACACTTGCACTTGCACGCATGCACACACATACTCGCACACACGCACTGCCTGATATACTGCATCTGCTGGAGTGGGCAGTGCCCGTTGAGCACAACATGAACTGTGTGTGTGTGTGCGTGTGTGTGTGCGCGTGTGTGTGTGTGTAGGTTCCAGGCCACAGGGAAGCTGACGGGCCACATCGGGTCAGTGATGTGTCTGACGGTGGGCCACTCTGCAGGGGGCAAAGACCAGGTCATCACTGGCTCCAAAGACCACTACGTCAAGGTAAGGGCACCACACACACGTGCACACACACACACACACACACACACACACACACACACACACGTGCACACTCGGTTGTGTGCATGCACACAAACATATATACAGATGTTGTCCTTTCCCATTTCTCAGTTTCATGAGGGAATCTCGCGAGATTCTCGTGAGATTTACGCAGCCTATTTTATCAGAAATGGTCGGGAGCTGCAATGTACCCAAACAACCACCAGGTGGCACTTGGGAGCGCTGCCTTTATTACACAACAAATGGTATAGTGGCCTATTGTATTTGAACCACTGGTTGACACCACTCTAAAAATAATTCAGGAGGTTAGTATTACTTAAAACATGAGCTTTTACAGATGGAAAAACATAATTTGTTACATGTCCATTATTTTATTAAGTTGATAACTTATTTCAAGAAGTTGATCAAAATTAAAATTAAAGAAAGCTATCTTAACTCAGAAACACATTGGGAGCTCTGCCTTTAAAACACAATGCTGCGGAGAACAACGTTAGGATGTCAAAACGCTGTTAAAAGTTATGGATTTATAAGAATATAATTTCCTCTACATGCATCATCTTTGCCATATGGTCATGTTTTCACATGTTACTTTGTTTTACCAGAGACCATATTCAAGCAACAGTGAAGGAGAATGACAATTTTTATCAGTCAAATATGAGCTAGGTCATCTATATTGCATTACTTTTGTTTAACGATGGCAAAGGTTGCTAAATGAAGGAAAAGTCTTGTTTTAAACCAACAGTACTACTAACTTCAGCCCAAATGGTCGGAAATAACAAATATATATGAATTTGACAGAAAATCAAGTGATTTTGACCTATTGGCTTGACACACACGTTTAGAACAGTTTACTGCCAAGTCACCGCGGAGAACACCAAGGCAAGTTAAGGAGACACTGAGAAGTGTTGATTTCATGTCGGCAGCTGCACATTTCAGCACTGCGAAACTCCATAAAAAGTATCCTCAAATGACACAGGGCAATGCTATATGCTATAGTCATTTGTTTGTTTCAATTAATTTGACAAGGAGTTATTTAATACAGAACATCAGGGTGGGCAATTTAAATGTTACCAGCCAAATACGAAACATACAGAGAATGTAGAATTTAGTTCGCTTGAGTAAAACCATTCAGATTCATTTAATTGGTGTGTTAAACCATGACTTTTTACACATAACAAACGTTATGGGTTTACAATAATTTCATCCACTTAATGCATCAGCTTTACCACATTTTCACAGTTGGTTTTACCACAGGCCATCAAGCAACAAGTTTATTTGGTTGCGCACACACAACGGAAACAATTCTCGTCCATTCATTTCCTTCTCGGGCGCTGGAGCAGCTGGCACTTGGCTAGTTGGCGTCCACAGCACAGCAAAAGGAAATACTTTCAGTAGCACAATACACACGAGTCAACTAAAGCCCCGAGACATGCAGGGGGGCTATGAGTGCGGGTGCCGTCGCCATAGATGAGAGAGAGGGAGGCAGAGAGACCTCTCGCCCGTCACCCCACAACAGCCCGGAGCTCGGAAAATATTACAAACCGATTTAACGTTAGCCACTTACAAAACCAGTGCAGTGCAAAAGCAGTGACGAAGGCACTGGCCTGGTTATTAACAAAGTGCTTGATAAATATGGTTAAAGTTAAAGAAACTAGTTCAAAAGGACATTTCCAAATTACTCTTAATAACGTACTGTACTCCACACCAGGTCATGACTTAACCTGCACTATGTTTTATCACTTATAAACGGTACTCGTAGCTTATTTATACGCAGTGAACTTAGCTGTTAAACTGATGTCACAACAGTGTCAAACTGCAGACCAGTGCCAATCCAAGACCTTTAAATTAAAGGCTACTCCACATCCAGAAAGGGGGGTCGGGGCTGGTGGCGACAAGAACAAACAAAAGAAGAGAGTTTTTATCTGTAGGGAGGTGTGTGTGTGTGCGTGCGTGTGTTGGGGAATAAACGGGTGGGGTGGGTGACTGTGTTATGAAGCCGTCAGTTGATGAGGACGTCAGACAAGCAGTAGGCTAGTTTCACACACACATGCATGTTCGCACACACACACACACACACACACACACACAACCACAAAGCCATGACACTTATTTACTCCAAGACTTTTGGTGAGGTGAATAAGGCGGGGTGTGATATAACATCGTGGTGGTGATTATAGCCTAATTCAGAGGTTTCCACTTTTCAGACCACAACCCCCAGTTTTAGCTCTGCTGACGACCTGCGACCGACCCCCGCAACCATTGTCGCGCAAGCATTCTTGATCTCTTTCGCGCTCTCTCTCTCTGTCTCTCTCCCTCCCCCACTTTAATAATGTGGGTGTTTTACGCGTTGTTGCTGTCCTAGGCTACTGTTTTAAGGCAATAGAGCAAAAACAAAACTGAACACAATTTCTATTTTATTACCAAACTTACGCGCGAAAGCAAATAGGCAGAACCCCACCACTACTTATGTAAAATGCTGAGCATGTACGGACATATTATGAACAAGCAACAGTTATAAAGTTATGTATGCAGAAAAAAAACTCAATGCGATGGATGAGAGCCGTGCGCGAAGCAAAGCAGGTCCACATATATTTAATTTTGGAGATGGCCACCCGTAGTTCATCTTCCTTCTTAATGTCGACGATAGCAGTATGTTTTAACATGATAGATTCCCCGAACTAAAGATCAACTCCTTAGCCACGAGACCACGTCTGAATAGGCTCTCACTGATATCGGTACCTCTTGTGTGTGTCACAAACCAAACATTCCCGGTGTTACCGTGGTAAATGTTCCAGTTCATGGCCAACTTGCAAATATATCACAGTTGTGCTGTCCAAACTCAGGGAAAACTTAATCGGTTTGTAGAAATGACGATAATACTGCTGTTTAAATTGTTAAACTTTGAAGTCATGGCATACGGTTTTAACAAGGAAAACAAGATGACGTGACTTTGCTTTTTAAACGTTTTGACAGCTGTATTGTCAGTATTTCTGCACATCGATTTAATTTCACTGCAACTGAACCGCAGGATTACGAGATAATGGCACTTTTACAGTCAACTAAATACTGCAAGTTTTTTACCATGGGTGGGTCAACCTCAGAAGTGAGATCTTTACTTCAGCATAAACCTTTGTGGTCCTATGCTGTCCCTAGCGGCGCAGTGGTAATGACATTTCACGGACTGCATAAATCTCGGCTTGCGCGAGTGAAATGAGCATTGGGAAAGGACGACATCTGTACATATATGCATGCATGCATGTATGTATACACACATAGACGCATACATGTGTATACACACACACACACACACACACACACACACATAAACATGCATGTTAGCATGCACATACATATACATATGCAAGTATGTATCCACAAACACACATACTAGCATGCAGGCATACACATGCAGATTTTGTGCAGCCTGTTTTACATTGAAATAGTAACACCTGAATACCTCAGTGTCAACAAGCACTTGTATTAAAATGACCGTAATGTCCACCTTTCTGAGGATGGGCATTCCCATGTGGTTGACCTTTCACCTTTGCCCCCATAGGTGTTTGACGTGGCAGAGGGCACCCAGGGAAACATAGGCCCCGCCCACAACTTTGAGCCCCCGCACTATGACGGCATCGAGTGCTTGGCCATCTACGGCGACGTTCTGTTCAGTGGTTCCCGTGACAACGGCATCAAGAAGTGGGACCTGGAGCAGCAGGAACTGATCCAGGTACAGTGCCTCCTGAACACACACACACACACTCAAATGTGCACACACAAATACACACACAGACACATACACATGAACACACACACACATACACATGAACACACACACATACATACACACACTCAAATGTGCTTTCACAAATACACACACACACGCATACACATGAACACACACACACCAAACACGCATGCACACATGCACTAATACACACACCCCTACACACACACACACACACACCCTTAGGGCTCATTTCCACCAAACTCTCTGCGTATTCAGCGTGTGCCCGTTTAGAATGCACATTAACAGATTAGACCATTTCCACAGCACGCGTGATCTGAGTGTATTCTGCCCCTATACAAACCTATTGTACACGGATACGCGCTGTACACGCTCAAGCCGGTGGAAATGAGGCCTCACACACACACACTGTCTCTCTCTGACACACACCCACAATTGTTAAAAGTAATTATTGGTTAGCGTTTCTCACGCTGAGTTGCGTTATTAGTCCTAGTTTTATTAGTTGTCTACTGAACTCATACACAACACAACTCATAAACGTCCTTTATGAGTACCTGAGGTCGCATCATGTTAGCTAGGGATCGTTAATAGATGACTTTCTGCCACAGTTTTATGGGTCATGATAGTGAAGCAATAAAGAATAAGACCTGACTGTGCTCTCTGTGTTTCTCTCTCTTTAACATGCACTCTCTCTTTCACTCTCTCTTTCACTCTGTCTCTGTTGCTCTCAAGAGTAAGACCTCACTCTTTCTCTCTCTCGCTCTCTTTTTTCCCCTTTCTCTGTCTCTCTTACTCAAAGAATGACCAGGCTCTACTCTCTCCCTGGTTTTCTTCCTTTTTTTCTCTTTTACTGCCCGTCTTTCATTCTAAAAGAATAAGCCATCTCTCTCCCTGGTCTTCCTGGTAAATGACTATAATCTAGCTGTGCTCTCTCTCTCCCTTCTCTTTATCTTTAAAGAATAAGGCCTCTCTCTTTCTCGCTCCCTCTCTCTTTACCTTTAAAGAATAAGGCCTCTCTGTCTTTCTCTTTCTCTCTCTCTCTCTCTCTCTCTCTCTATCTCTCTCTCTCTCTCTCTCCCTGTAAGGAATACCCCCCTCAGTTAGTGTAGTGTAGACAGCCGCCATTGAGTGATGTTGTCTCTCCTTCATGCTGAGTCGTGTCCGAGGGAGCGAGCGAGTGACTGACTGACAGCAGCAGAATTGACTTTAAATCCAATTGCAGCAAACCTTTTTTTTGCCGGGCTGGAAAAGCAATTATGCTGTTTTTGCTAATCTGCAGTGCATTACTATTACCCTGAGAATAACAGCAGGGGGAGGTTGGAGGAGAGCAGGGGGAGGTGAGAGGAGAGCAAGTGGAGGTGGGCAAGTGTTATTACCCTGAGAGGAGAGCAGGAGGAGGTAGGAGAATAGCAGGGGGAGGTGGGTGATTGTTATTACCCTGAGAGGAGAGCGGGGAGAGGTGGGCAACTGTTACTACCCTTGAGAGGAGAGCAGGAGGATGTGGGGCACTGTTATTACCCCGAGAGGAGAGCAGGGGGAGGTAGGAGAATAGCAGGGGGAGGTGGGTGATTGTTATTACCCTGAGAAGAGAGCAGGGGGAGATGGAGTGCTGTTATTCCTATTTGGTATCGCCCTGCAACCAGCGATGCTGTCGTTTAATAGATGAGAGATTTTCTCTTCATAACAACTCCACTTCCTGTTATTTATCTTTTCCTGAGACATTTGAGTTATGCACCTCCTACTCACACATGCATACTGTCACACACACACGCACACATGCACACTGGAGCAGGTACATGCACGCACACACACACCACACACGCACGCACACACACAAACACAGAGTGATTTGAGCTGCACAATGTTAGACACCTGTTCAGGCTTCTTCTCTGAAGTTTTTTGGGGTGGTCGGAGGGCAGAGATAATGGGAGCTCATTGCACATAAGAGAGGCCCAGACGCCGGTCTCTGGGGAGAGGGCATCAGCCTGTCCATCACAGAGTACGGCAAGCTGGAGGAGCCAATTTTAGCAGGGAAGAAGAGGATCCTGTTAGCACTGGACTGACTGACAGGCGGCAATGAAAGTGGAAGATGAGAGTGAGGAGTTTTGAAGGGCATTCCAGCCAGTTCCAGGTCATTTGGTTCACACCATCAGAGACTTTATGGAATCACACACAGACACTCACAGCTATGTATACAGTACATACTTACACACCCACACTAACACACACACACACACACACACACAACACATTAATGGACAAGAACACCCCAATGTGCATAGTTGGCTTACGCTTTTACCAGTTTACACACACACACCCACACACACACACAAACTACAGACTCACACATGTACAGGGTTCATGCATGTGTTAGTAAACCTCCCTCCTGACACCTTAAAAGGATACACAACTGACTGAGCAAACAGCTTTGCTTTTAGATCACTTGGTAGCATGTCTGTCTCGCATACCAGAGTTGCTGTGAGGTCGCGGGTTCGACACTGGGTCTGCAGTGTGCAGGAGGACCTTGGCAACACATGCACGAGTGTGAATGCATCCCTGCTCATCTGCCTTGGCATCAGTGCACAGAGTAACCAGCCACCCTTCCTTTCTCTCTCCATCCCTTTGTCTTTCTCCCCCCCCCGCCTTCCCTCTCTCATCCCTCCTCCACCCCTCTTTCGCTGGGCTGTTAACATTGTTTAAACATCATGTTTGTCTCCTGAAGACCTGAGCGCCAGGCGGCCCCAGTGTTGCCTGATGCATTATGGGTAAAGGTAGGGAGATAAAGTGGTCTCTTATGAGGAGGCCATCTTTATTTCCCCTGAGCTCTGCTCTCCTGCCAAATCAACATCACGGCTGTGGTGGGAGTGCAGGCGCGCGCGCGTGTGTGTGTGTGTGTGTGTGTGTGTGTGTGTGTGTGTGTGTGTGTGTGTTTGGAAGCGCAGGCGTGTGTGTGTGTGTTTGTTTGGGAGTTCAGGCATGTGTGTGTCTGTGTGTGTGTGTGTTTGAGAGTGCAGGCATCTGAGTGTGTGTGTGTGTGTGTTTTGGGAGTACGGGCATGTGTGTGTGTGTGTTTGGGAGTGCAGGCGTCTGAGTGTGTGTGTGTGTGCTTGAGAGTGCAGGCGTGTGTGTGTGTGTGTTTGGGAGTGCAGGCGTGTGTGTTAATGAACAAATTGACTGCTTTTTCAGCAGGCGCTCTCACTGTATCCATCACCTCTCTTGTCTCTAGTTGACTACTGCTTTCTCTTTCTCTCTCCCTCTTTCTCTCTCTCTCTTTCTCTCTTTCGCTTTCTTCTCCTTCTCATCTTTTTTTATTCTCCCTTTATTCTGTCCATCTTAACCTCCTTCCCTCCCTCCCCTTCTCGCTCTCTAATACGTGCCAGGCCTTAGGGGGGCTGTGTACTCTTGGCCAGTATTGGCCTCGCTATTAGGAACCCCTCACGCTAGTGGCATAAGAGTTTCCAAATGAAAGCGAGATGGAGGGAGATAAAAAAGAGGGAGGGGGAGAGAGGGAGGGAAAGAGAGGGGGAGCAGAGGGAGAGAAAGAGAGAGGCAGATGATGGGTCGGGGGTAAGGGGAGGTTGGACATCTGCGCGTGCTGAGGGATGCAGCATAATGTGATTAATTATGAGTGTACACACACTTTCCTTTTATCTTTTGTTTTGCGTTTGTCTCGTTCATTGACATTTCAAAACCTTTTGTCCTTTTAGCCTTTTAACCATTTTAGTGTTTAGTAGACACTCTCATCAAACGCAATTTCAAACATTGGAATAACAAAATCATAGACTTTTGATTTACAATAGCAATTACAAGTAGAACCCCCACTATTAATACCATCATAACCGCAGTAGCAGTAATAATGTGACTGCAGAAGAAATGTACAAAAAATTAGAAATGTGAATTTTAAATGCCTTTTAAATTGCCTGAAGTGTAAAATTACCTGCATAGCTGCACATGCATAGCTGTATTATAAGTGTGTTAATGTCTAGTAAATGAAATGGGTTTGTTTATCAGCAACATCTCTGTGTCACTATCACTACGTTGCAAGGAGTTCAGCCATTAGGTAGACACGTCTCCCTTGACACACACACACACACACACACACACACACACACACACACACACACACACACACACACACTTAGCAGCAGCATCTTTGTGTCAGCAGGGTTACTTTGCCCTAGAGGCCAGCCTTTAACCAGACTCATTTTCCTTCACACATACACACACACACACACACACACACAGACACAGACACACGCACACACACACACACACTGTTAACCAGAGCTCTCTCCCTCTGCTTCTCTTCAGCAAATCCCCAACGCGCACAAGGACTGGGTGTGTGCGCTGGCGTACGTGCCGGGCCGTCCCATGCTGCTCAGCGGCTGCAGAGGGGGCATGCTGAAGGTCTGGAACGTGGACAACTTCACCCCCATCGGGGAGATCAAGGGCCACGACAGCCCCATCAACGCCATCTGCACCAACTCCAAACAGATCTTCACCGCCTCCAGGTAGAGGCTCCACATAGGAAGTGAATGAGCTTAAGACAGGAAGTAAATGAGCTTAAGACAGGAAGTGAATGAGCTCCACATAGAAAGTGAATGAGTTTCAGACAGGAAGTTAAGAAGCGCCACACAGGAAGTAGTTGAGCTTCACAATGGAAGTGAATGAGCTTCACGTAGCTACTGTAAAAGCTCCAGACAGGAAGTGCATGAGCTCCACAGAGGAAGTGAATGAGCTCCATACAGGAAGTGAATGAGGTCCACACAGGAAGCGAATGAGCTTCACATAGCAAGTGTATAAACTGCACACAGGAAGTGATTAAGTTCCACACAAGAACAGACAGTAATCTTATCACACATTTACTAAAACAAGTGTTAAGTGTAGCCGTCCCCTCAGTGCAGTCTTCAAAGTCTCCTTAATGCACAAAAGGCACCAAAAACGAGTTATCCCAGGATACTGGGCAACTTTAGACAGGAAGTGAACGGCGTTAAGACTCTACACGGAGACACAGCTCATTACTTAGGCTGTCTGCCTCATGCTTACATATTCTCACCGCAGGTACACACACACACATGCACACACACACACACACACACACACACACACGCACACACAGCAGGCAAAGGGAGTTTGCAGCAAAAAAGAAAGGAAACAAAGAGGAACAGGACAGACAGACTACAGAATGAAAAGAAAAGAAAAGAAAAGGCAAGAAAAGAAAGGATTGCTCTGGGGAGGAAATTAAAAAAGAGCATTTGTCAGGAAATGAAAAATGTTCTGACAGAGAAAAGAATAGCTGCAGAGACACACAGACAGTAAATGAATCAGACCTAGACAGAGATGGAGAGAAGGCACATCTCACATAGCCCTGACATCAGTCACACACACACACACACACACGCACACGCACACGCACACACACACACACACATATTCTCCTCACATAGACCTGACATCACATACACACACACACACACACACACAGACCTGACATCACACACACACACACACACACACACAACACACACACGCCCATTCTCCTCACATAGACGTAACATCACACACACACATTCTCCTCACATAGATCTGACATCACATACACACACACACATACACACGCACACATAGACCTGACATCAGTCACACACACACCCATTCTCCTCACATAGACCTGACAACACACACACACACACAAACACACAAACAGACCTGACATCAGGAAGACAGTGATGCGATCCTGCTGCTCTCTCTCTCTCTCTCTCTCTCTCTCTCTCTCTCTCTCTCTCTCTCTCTCTCTCTCGCTCTCTCTCTCTCTCTCTCTCTCTCTCTCTCTCTCTCTCTCTCTCTCTCTCTCTCTCTCTCACTCACTCTCTCTCTCTCTCTAACACATACACACTGCATGGACATACAGTTGTGTGAGCTGTTTCAGTCTTTCTGTAAGTGGCATGGTGAAGGCTCTCACTAATGGAAATTTCTTTTCTCTTTCTTCTCTCCTGTCTGTCTATCTGACTACCTGTCTATCTGTCTGTCTATCTGTCTGTCTGTCTATCTGTCTATCTGTCCATCTGTCTTCCTCTCTATGATTCTGCGTTCTTCTTGTCCTGCCCCCCACCCAATTACTTTTCACCTCTTCTGTTTCTCCTGTTCTCTCTCTCTGTCTCTCTCTCTCCCGACCTTATCCTCCTGTGTTTCTCCTGTCCCCCCGCCCCCCCCCCCCCAACCCTGGTGTGTGTGTGTGTGTCTGCTCCTGCGTCCTCTTGTCCTGCTCTGGGTGTGTATGCATGGGGATGTGTGTGTGTGTGTGTGTGTGTGTGTGTGTGTGTGTGTGTGTGTGTGTGTGTGTGTGTGTCTGTGTCTGTGTGTGTGTGTGTGTGTGTGTCTGTGTCTGTGTGTGTGTGTATGTCTGTGTCTGTGTCTGTGTGTATGTGTATGTCTGTGTCTGTGTCTGTGTCTGTGTGTGTGTGTGTATGTCTGTGTGTGTGTGTGTGTGTGTGTACATGTGGTTGTTTGTGTGTGTGTGTCTGTGTGTGTGTGTACGTAGTGACTGCCGGGTGAAGCTATGGAGCTACGTGCCGGGGCTGACCCCCTGCCTCCCGCGTAGAGTGCTGGCCATCAAGGGCCGCGCCACCAGCCTCCCCTGAGCACCTCCTCCTGCACCTCCTCCTGCTCCTGCTCCTGCAGCACCTCCTCCGCCTCCCTCTGGTACTGACCGCTGCTCCTCTCTCTCTACTCGCTCATACTCTCAACACCTCTCCTATCTCCCAATCTCTCTTTCAGCTGCTCTCACCTCCTCCTGCACCTCCTCCTGGTACTGCAGCACCTCCTCCGCCTCCCTCTGGTACTGACCGCTGCTCCTCTCTCCTCTAGTTCCTCTTCACTCCTCTTCTATTCTCTCTCTCCTCTTTGGGCCTACTCTCACCTCCTCTCTCCTCTTCTCTCGTCCTCTCACCTCCTCTCTCCTCTCTCCTCTCACCTCCTCTCTCCTCTTCTCTCCTCCTCTCCTCTCACCTCCTCTCCTCTTCTCTCGTCCTCTCACCTCCTCTCTCCTCCTCTCCTCTCACCTCCTCTCTCCTCCTCTCCTCTCACCTCCTCTCTCCTCCTCTCTCCTCCTCTCTCCTCCTCTCTCCTCTTCTGTCTCCCTCTGGTACTGACCACTACCTCCTCCTCTTACCTCATCTCTTCTCCTCTCACATCCTCTCTCCTCTTTCCTCTCACCTCCTCTCTCCTCTTCTCTCCAACTCTCACCTCCTCTCTCCTCCTCTCCTCTCACCTCCTCTCTCCTCCTCTCCTCTCACCTCCTCTCTCCTCCTCTCACCTCCTCTCTCCTCCTCTGCCTCGCTCTGGTACTGACCACTGCCTCCTCCCTCCTCCTCTCACCTCATCTCTTCTCCTCTCTCCTCCTCTCTCCTCTTCTCTCCTCTGTCTCCCTCTGGTACTGACCACTACCTCCTCCTCTCACCTCATCTCTTCTCCTCTCACCTCATCTCTTCTCCTCTCTCCTCTTCTTTCCTCTTCTCTCCTCCTCTCTCCTCTTCTCTCCTCCTCTGCCTCCCTCTGGTACTGACCACTCCCTCTTCGCTCTTACTCTCACCTCACCTCTCCTCTATCTCTTTCTCTCTTCTCTCATCCTCCTCCTTGTTAGCTCCCCTTCTCTTCTCTCTCACCATCACCCTCTCCCTCCTCTCTCAAATTCAACTTCACATTTGCTTTATTGGCATGCCTGTGTGTATCAGTGTTGCCAAAGCTTACAAAGAACAATAACATGAAAGTATTAGGGACATAAGAACAATAAGATCAATAGAGAACATTAAGAATGCACACACACACACACACACACACACACACACACACACACACACACACACAGAAACAAAAACACGCACCCACACACCCACAACAATTCATTCTCTCACTCACAATCAATTCTCTCACTTTCTCCCTCTCCCTTCTCCTCTCTCCTCTCCCTCTCCCTCCTCCCCTCTCCCTCTCTCCCCCTCCTCTCTCACTTTCTCCCACTCCCTCCTCCTGTCCCACTTTCTCCCTCTCTCCATCCTCCTCTCTCCTCTCTCCCTCCTCCTCTCCGACTTTCTCCCTCTCCTTCCTCCTCTCTCACTTTCTTTGCTGCTGCCTCTTTCCTCTTTCTTACTTTTTCTCTCTCTCTCCTCCTCTCTCTCTCCTCCTCTCTTTCTCTTTCTTACTGTCACCCTCTCTGTTCTTCCTCTCGTCTCTGCAACTCTTACCGCCTGCTGCGCCTCCCTCTGGTTCTGACTCCCTGGCTCCTCGCTCGCTCCTTCTATCTTTCTTTTATCCTCTCTCTCTCCTCCTCTCTCCCCTTCTATCTTCCTCTCACCCTCTCTCCTCCTATCTCTTTCCCTTCCCCTCCTCTTCTGTTCCACCTCTTCTCTCTCTGCATCGATTGCCTCCTCCCCCTCCATCTGGTACAGACCTCCTTTCTCTCACTCCATCTCTCTCCATCTTTCTCATTCTGCCTTTCATTCTCTCACTTCACATCTCTCACTCCATCTCTCTCACTTCATCCATCGCCATCTCTCACTCCATCCATAAGTCCATGTCCTTCACCATTACTGCATCTCTCTCACACACTCATCCTTTCTCTTCATCTGTTCCTTCACAACATCCTTCTCTTTTTTTGTATCCATCCATCTCTTTTCAGTCCCTTCTTTCTTTCTGTCTTTTTCTTTCTTTCTTTCTTTCTTTCTTTCTTTCTTTCTTTCTTTCTTTCTTTCTTTCTTTCTTTCTTTCTTTGTCCAGTTTTATTTGTCTGTGGAGCTGTTCTTGCGCTCAATGTCATAATTTTTCCTTTCCTAAACTTTTTTTTCCCAACTTCTATTCTTTTGAGTCACACTCTCATTTCCTGTCTTTCTCTATCTTTTTAGAGAACTCAAATAGTTAAGGACCTCCTCAGTCTTTTCTCTTCTTCACTGACAGCATCTCTTCTCTTCCTCCACCTCTCATCCTCACCGTCTCTCACTATGTCTCAATTATTCTCGCTCACTCTCTCGCTATCAGTCTCTTTCATTTGTTCTATCTTTCTTCTGTTCTGTCATTTTCTTTGTCTCATTTGCAGAGTGTGAATTTCCCCTCCATAATTGGGCGGTACTATCTTTTACAGGGGGGTACTACCTTCAACATTTTACATGAAGTATATTTAGTTGGGAAAGTGACGAAATAACAGTGCAAATGAGCATACAGGGGGTCCTGGGGGATACGGTGCCCCAATAAGACCCCAATAAGATACAGGGGCACCATACCACCCAGTACCCCCAGTAATTCGAACTATGCTCATTTGCACTGTTATTCGTGCAGCTGTGGCCTAGTGGTTAGGGAGTTGGTATTGCATTCGGAAGGTTGCCGGTTCAAATCCCACCCTACCCATGGTTGAGATGCCCTTGAGCTTAGGCATCTAACCCCATACTGCTCTAGGGACTGTAACTGAAACCCTGTAAATATCTGTAAGTCGCTCTGGATAAGAGTGTCAGCTAAGTGTAATGTAATTCAGTCACTTTTCCCACCTTTATGTACTGGATCTCTGTCTCTAGCTGAGGAGATTAGAGATATTATTGTGTGTGTTGCCTCTGAGAGCATTAAAATCGTCCCCTTCTCCAACCAGCTGAGTTGGGGAGCACTTTTCTGTTTTAGTCTTTCTCATGCAGAATAATGAGGGGACCCTATGAAGTCTTAAAAACTCAAAATGACAAATAATTTGGCAGCTTCGGTTTCAATATGGTGAGAGGTAGAGAGAGAGAAAGATAGCGATAGCGAGAGAAGAGAGAGAGAGAGCAAGAGAGAGACAGAGACAGAGAAAGGGGAAGTTTGAAGCCACACTCATTTTAAGATTTGGGGGTCTATTCCTTTTATCCCCGGTGTGTTGTGTGAGCTCAGTAGAGGTGGGGAGCAGAGATGGGGTGATGTCAGAGGGGTGGGGTAGGGGCAGGAGGGCTGGTGGGGTGTGTGTGGTGTGTGTGTGTGTGTGGAGGGGTGTTTTTGATGTTTATTTTGGATCTGAAGCCCGCGCCCCCTGCACCTGATAAAGGAGTGCTGCTGCTGGGTGTCGCTGTCTTTGGGAGCGAGGGAAAGGAAGAGGGAGGGGAGGAGAGGGGAGGGGAGGGGAAGAGAAGGCTGTTTGAAGTCCGCCTCCTCTCCTCCCCTCTCCTCCCCTCTCCTCTCCTCCCCTCTCCTCTCCTCTCCTCCCATCTCCTCTCCTCTCTCTCATGGGGGCGGCACCATGAAGGTGTTTGAAGATGCAGCCAATTGAGGAACTCTTTCTCGCCTCCCTCTTTTTCCTCCATGAAATTCTCTCTCTCTTTCTCTGTCTCTGTCTCTCTCTCCCCCTCTCTGTGCCCTCTCTCTCTCTCTCTCTTTCCCGCTCTCCCTCTCTCTCTCTCTCTCTTCTGTCTCTTTCCTGTCTCTCTCTCTCTCTCTCTCTCTGTCTTTCTCTCTCTCACTCTTTCTCTCTCTTGCTCTTCCTTGCTCATCCTTTAATCTCTGTCTTTTCTTATAACTCCCATCTTCTCATTCCCTGTCTTTTGTCTTGCCTCATCTTTTTCTTCTTCTCACCTCTCCCCCTCTCTCTCTCTTCCGCTCCCCTTTTTTCTGATATGTTCTCTCGTTTTCTCCACAGTGACATGACCGTGAAGATCTGGTCGGTGAAGAGGTGACAGACGCCCCGGCTTTGATGATTCCCATGACGACCGCTAATTTGATGGTTCCTGCTGACGGGTTCCTGTCCCCTACCCCCAGATGGGCCAGGAGGCGGAAGAGAGGGAGGGCGGCAGTGATTGGGGGTTTGTGGGGGGGCCGGGTGTATTGGGGTGGGGAGGTGGCAGGGGTCCAGAGCTGGGCAGTGATTGGGGGTTTGTGGGGGGGCCGGGTGTATTGGGGTGGGGAGGTGGCAGGGGTCCAGAGCTGGGCAGTGATTGGGGGTTTGTGGGGGGGCCGGGTGTATTGGGGTGGGGAGGTGGCAGGCGGAAGGACAAGCAGGACCAGAGGCTGGATGGTGTCAAAGATGTGCTCACACACGAGAGAGGAAAGAAGACACAGCTCTAAAGATTTTCCATTGAAGAGGATGCACACACACACACACACACACACACACACACACACACACACACACACACACACACAGAATGACAGACAGACATACATACATATAGAGAAAGTGTGCTCAATGGCAACTTAAATGCCATTTCTTCTGTGTGTGTGCGTGTGTGTCTGTGTGTGTGTGTGTGTGAACATTTAAAGTATTTCATGAGGAAACTACAGGCACTTTTTGCTGCTCCTTACGCATTAAGGGGAAATCAATCAAGTGGACACACACGCACATATACATACGTACACACACACATACACACACACACACACACCTACAGCAAGCTCCTCTGTGATTTCCACAGGGTTGAACAAGAAGAACCACCTCATCCTGGAGACATCTGTTGAAGAATCTGCAGTGACTCTCCATATGGCTGTGTTTGTATACTAGGACAAATCATCTGCCACCTACACAGCCTCAAAAGTGTGCTAAAGAGCCCTTAGGATGAATGACTACAACAGTGTCCTCCTAAGTCTGCTAAGAGGAGGGCAACTTCAGTGGTCTTTTAAGACTGCTAGAAGCAAGATGACTGCTTAAGTGTCCTCCTAAGTCTGTTAAGAGGAGTGTGACTATAGTTGTCTCACAAGTCTGCCAAAAGGAGGATGAATGACCACCGCGTCCTTTCAAGTCTGCTAAGAGGACCTTGATCACAGCGTCCTGTTAAGTCTGCTGGGAGAAAATGACCTTTGAAGTGTCCTCCTAAGTCTGCCAGGAGAACAATGACTTCAGTGGTCTCCTAAGACTGCAAAGTAGAGAGTGAATATGGTGGCTTTGTGGTGCCACAAAGCTGCTGTGCTAAACTGCTTCTCTTTTGGCCTTAATAAGATAAACATAGGCACCATTGGGTGCCCGGCCACAAGCCTGGTGAAAGGGACTTTTAAGGTGGATCCACCGGATTGTGTCCTTCTCACTGGGCTCTGGCCTTGTGTGCCAAGCAGTGGCCACCTTAAAACCTGACCTGAGCCTCTCAGTGCCCGTGAGCTGTGCCAGTCTCTCCATTCTTACAGGGACAAGAACACATACACACACGCTTGCACACACACACACACACGCACACATGCACACATGCACACACACAGGCACACATATACATCCTATCCCATCCCATACCACCCCGCCTTCTCCATTCATCTCCAATCTGTGTTATCTACCTCAGCCTTAAATAGCTGGCTATTTATTAGTGTGTCTGTGCGTGCGTGTGTGTGTGTGTGTGTGTGTGTGTGTGTGTGTGTGTGTACGTGTACTAGCACTAGGTGTGTTAACCATCTCTGTCCTGTTCAAAATGCCATTATGTTTGCCACCGTCAGTGTCCAGTAAGTACAGGCTCTTTTCCCTTGTGTGTGTGTGTGCGTGTTTGTGTGTGAAGCAGAGCTGAGAGAGATTTAACCTTCCATGTCTTATCTAGCTGTGTGTGTGTGTGTGTGTGTGTGTGTGTGTGTGTGTGTGTGTGTGTGTGTGTGTGTGTTAGGCAAAGGTGGTTTTGCCAGCCGTATAAGCAGCAGTGTGACTGTACCCCAAGCTGCTAAAGCAGCAGTGAGGTGAGAGTATCAGATCATTATCAGCACAGCGCTGCAGGGACTTACTCAAGGCTCTGTGTGTGTGTGTGTGTGTGTGTGTGTATGTGTGTGTGCCTGCGGGTATGTGTATGTGTGTGTCTGTGTGTGTCTGCATGTATGTGCGTGTGTGCATCTGTGTGTTGGCAGGTGTTTTCCAACACTACAAAATGGCAAGAAGGTGAAAGCTGACCCCCAGGTGTTTGTGTTCTTCTAGGAAAATTAAGTTAACATCTGTTCATAACTTACACACACACATGCGCACACACACACACACACACACACACACACACACACACACACACACACACACACACACACACAAAGTGAGTGTCTGTACTTGTACAGGGTCAAAATGTTTCCTGTTGGAAAACAATTTGTAGAGTGTGTGTGTTTATTTGTGTGTGTGTGTGTTAGTGCACACGTGTGTTTATGCATAGATATATATCACATCTGCTTTTGCTGCTTGTTGTTGTAAAAGAATCTGATGATAAGCAGGGGTGTAGTGCACCCATAACTAGGTCAGATCAATGTGTGTTTGCCCGCGTTGTGTGTATCTGTTTGTGACTTGTGTGTGTGTGTGCGTTTGTGTGTATATGAAATGGGAGGCGGTGCAGGAAGTCTCCTGCCTGACAGGCCTGTGTGGGTGGCAGCAGCACAGCCAGGAGGATTATGGGTATTTATAGGATATCCATCCATCTATTCATGCCACAGCAGACATCCACATTCCACTACCCCCCCCCCCCCCTCCCATATAACACACACACACACACATACACATATATACATACAGTACATCAACCTACACCTGACACACACCATACATCAACTTACTCTGCCACTACTCCTGAGGATAGCATACACACACTCGCAGTCTGTCACACACATCATACACCAAACCACTGTGCCCACTACTCTTGAGGAAAACACACACGCGCACACACACACTTCAGAATAGGCTGCAGACCTGTTCCCTAGTCAGCGGCCGTGTCAAATATTGACATCAGTGTGAAGCACTGAAATCCTCCTCTGACTGAGCTGGAAAGGTCAACATGACTGTGTTGACATTATATTGATTCCCCGGTGAAAGCTAAAACACAGACACACACACAAACACATTTACTTGCTAAAACACACACACACACATACACTCACACCTCCGCTCCTGTCCTCCTTTTGCACCTTTCTTTCTGTCACTTGCTCTGTGACCACTCCAAAGCGTTCGGCTCACAAACGTGTACTGAGACGCTCAGTGTGTGTGTGTGTGTGTGTTGATGTCGAGGCATGACACACCACGTCTGCCCCACGCTTTGCTCCCATGCCAACAAGCAAAGGTCATGCCAAGACGTTCTTATTGAAGTGGTTGCACCAAATCTCTGACCTGATGTTCAGTGGTGAACAGGTACACTGCTATGCAAATGTCTTATACACACTGAGAAGAATGTGGATATTTAGGGATAATGTGTAATGCCGACGTCACACAGGGGGCCTGAGCCTCCTGTCAGCAATCTACAGTATTGTACTTTGAAACTGTATTGAACTATACTTTAAAGTACTCTACTTTGAAACTGTATTGTACTATACTTTAAAGTACTCTACTTTGAAACTGTATTGTACTATACTTTAAAGTACTCTACTTTGAAACTGTATTGAACTATACTTTAAAGTACTCTACTTTGAAACTGTATTGTACTGTACTTTAAAGTACCGTACTGCGCAGTAGGCCACCGCACTACATGCAGTGGTCCAGAGAAACTTAAAATTTGTCTTTAGCTTTAAGTGCTCATGTTTGTCTGTGCTTGGCATTAGCCACTGATAAGACATGCCAGTCAATGAAGGAAAAAGCAGTTTTTTTTGTTTTGTATTTGTATTTATTTTTATGTATTTATAGCTGCTGCTGAGCTGTGTGGAGAGGGTCTGTTATGTCCTGACAGGCACAAGTGTGTGTCTTTAAGATGGGCAGCATGCGATGGATATGTTGTCCGCGACTCTTTATGTATGTAGCATACATCGTCACACTGGCTTTGTGTACAATCCTGGACTTGTGTGAACATGACACCGCTAAGCTCATGACTCGTTTACATGAAGGACTCTCACAGCAGTTGTTGTAAATGACTGAAGTCGGCTTTTGTTTGCTATGGAAAACAAAACAATGGCACAGCAAGCACACAAGGAAATGGACAGCAATGTGGTACAATACAGAAGCCATGTTTTCTAAATCTGTTGCGTTTTGAAAAAAAGAACTGTTTTTTTCAATAGTAGATATTAATGTGAACAAATGGGACAATGTGCTTATTTAATTGCTCCTGTACTTCCTAAACAACCACCACTGGTTGCCATGGACTTGCTGGTCGCCGGGATACCATAGGAGAGTGTTGTTGTGATTGGCCAGCCCTAATTTGTAGTTTTGGTGCTTATACACAAAAGCAGCCTTTTTTCACGTGCTTCAGCCTTTTATAGAATGCTCTTCTCTTCTCTTCTCTTCTCTTCTCTTCTCTTCTCTTCTCTTCTCTTCTCTTCTCTTCTCTTCTCTTCTCTTGCTTCAGTAGTCAATCAGATGCTAATATCAGCCTTTCATAGACTGTTCATCTCTGTCTGAATCGCTTCTTCTCCACCCCTCTTCTCTTTCTTCAGTAGTCTGTCAGATGCTAATTTGAGCCTTTCATAGAGCGCTCATCTGTCCGAATCTCATCTCATCTCATCTCTTCTCTTCTCTTCTCTTCTCTTCTCTTCTCTTCTCTTCTCTTCTCTTCTCTTCTCTTCTCTTGCTTCAGTAGTCAATCAGATGCTAATATCACTAAAGCTAGTTAGCGTAGCTTGATGGTGCTTGTACATACGCTGCCATAGGTCCACTGTGCATGGAAACGAATGTGGATCTCAAGCCTGTGTGGGGTGTACAGCTTCAGTCTCTGCTTTGCTTTACTAGATGAGACTATCAGAGACTACTATTAGTGCAAGACTGCCTGGAAACTGTGTGTGTGTGTGTGTGTGTGTGTGAGTGTGTGTTTTAGAGGGAGACTGCCTAGAAACTGTGTGTGTGTATCAGTCGGAGACTGCCTGGAATCTGTTTGTGTTTGTGTGTGTGT
>CM050211.1:29528649-29531149 GCA_027475355.1 Coilia nasus
CGTGTCACCTAATGTGGGTGACAGTGCCCAAATCACATCTGTTTGCATCGTTGCCCGGCAACATTGCTCAAAAGGTTGCCCAGTGTATTATCATCTTTACTCTCATTGTCCATATCCAATACTTATAGCATAGGGCCATCATCACTGTGCAATATTTAATTAATGTGCAATAACCCACACTGCATAGCACACTGTGTAAAACCTCATTTCTTCTTTTAGACATGTATATAGCACCCCAGAGCGGTACACCCCCTTTTATTCTTTTAGCTTTTTGTTGGACTACTATTTATTTTATTCTACGTTGTTAATATTCTACATACACATCCGCACTGGAGAAGGAGCTGCTTTTAAATGTTATTGTACACGTGTATAGTGACAGTAAAAGGCATTTTATTCTATTCTATTCTATTCTATTCTATTCTATTCTATTCTGTTCTATTCTCTCTGTGTCTCTGTGGGGAGCAGATGTAAACGTTTACAGAGATGGTTCATTGGAATGTTCCCTTCCCGCTAGGTTGTGCGACCTGGCTCAAAGTTGACTTGCCATCTGTACTTGTTTGTGTAGGCTAAAATATGGCACCTACTGTACAACCAAGTGAAACATTAAAATGAACAAAAATGGACTTTTTGGCACCAGAGCGCAGTGGTGGGCTCACGTCGGGTCCAGGTGTTTGTGCTCTATGGCAGTGTTTTTCAAAGTTTTTCAAACCGATTACCTCTCCCACTGCTGGCCCCTCCTCCCATCTGAGGCTAACAGGGCTATGTAAATGTATGAATTAGTGCAGCCCTTCAGCTCTGATTGGGGAACGGCATAAAGATCACATTCATGTTGTTTAATCACATTTTGCATAGCATAGGTAGCTTAAAAACAATATTTTAACACATCTGCTCATGGACCATTTGGGATGTCTTGTGGGCCACCAGGGGTCCGTGGACCACACTTTAGGAAACGCTGCTCTAGGGTGCAACTTCACTGTGGGTATGGGTGCCGTTTCAGAAATAAAACAGTTTCAGTCTCCAAAAGCAGAGGGCAGCAGGCCAGCCTGCGCTACAGCTGTAAGGTGAGAAGGCTGGCTCTCTGTACTGTCCTCTGTCTACTGGATCTCCTCCCTCAGTCTGTCCGTGTGTCCCAGCAGTAAAGCCTAGGCTCCATCTCTTCGCACAATGTGTCTGTCCATCTGTCTGCCCCAATAGCTAGCCTCTTTATTCTGGGCGCCATCTTTCCCCCCTTCTCTCTATGAGTCTGTCCGTGCTAATTGTCAGATTCAGAGAAGAGAGAGAGAGCAGAGTACAGACTTTTCAGTTTGTCAGTCTGTCCCAGTTGTACATTCTATACTCTGCTCTCTTCCTGCAGTCAGCCTGTCTGTTTCAATCGTATAGCCTATAATCTCTGTCCTATTTCTCCCCCTAGTCGGGCTGTCAGTCTGCCTGTCTGTTTGACTCGGACACGCTTTACTTTGCTCAACACCTCTGCCCTTACTCTGTCCATCGCTGTCTGTCTTAATTGTGCAGTCTTTACTTTGCTCAATACCTTCGCCCTACCTCTGTCAGTCTCTCTGTCTGTCTATGCCAATGGTACAGTCTATACTCTGCTCTCTATCTCCACCCCCAGTCTGTCCCGCTGTCATGCTGTTCACACAGTGAAGTCTATACTGTACTGCAGGCTGCTCCCTGTCTGTCTGTGAGTGACTGGTGCTGGCTAATTAGTCTTTATGTTCTGAGGAAGTGTGGCTCTGTGCAGTCACTGCTACTGAGGCAACGCTGGCAGTGCCCCCTGGCTCCAAGAGTCTCCATCATCAGGCCTTTTCTGTGGCTACACGCACATACACACACATACACACACACACACACACACACACGCACAAACGCACGCACGCACGCACTACATTATGGCAGTGTTCATCTGGCAGAAAACCAGTGGGAGGATAATGATTTTATGTGCTCTTTCACTGTGTGTGTGTGTGTGTGTGTGTGTGTGTGTGTGTGTGTGTGTGTGTGTGTGTGTGTGGTGCATGTGTGTTTGAACAGCAGGGTGGTTGGTGGTGATAATGAGTGATTTTCTTGGGGGCTGCAAAAAAGACTGACGAGATGAGGGTCTATTTAGTTTGAGACGAGTGGTTAAAGTCCGTTTGTGTATGTGAATGTGTGCTTGTGCGTGTGTGTGTGTCTGCTTGTGTGTGTGCTTGTGCGTGTGTGTGTGTCTGCTTGTGTGTGTGCTTGTGTGCATGTGTGTGTAAATGTCACGTGTACTGTAGGTGCAGAGGGCATTTGGCAATAGCAAGTAGTGTATGTGTGGGTGTGTATCTGTAGGACATCTTACTAGCCCGTATGTGGGTGTAGAATTTAGTTGGTGATACGTGTGTGTGTGTGTGTGTGTGTGTGTGTGTGTGTGTGTGTGTGTGTAAGGTTAAAAATGCCTGCCATAGTGTGTGTGTGTGAGTGTGTGTTTGTGTGTGTGTGTGTGAGAGAGAGAGAGAATCCTGACAGAGGGGCAGGAGGA
>CM050211.1:29538649-29556149 GCA_027475355.1 Coilia nasus
GCGTTCCAGGCCCTCATTCAGAACACATCTGCACCAACATGTGACGTAAATACACACACAGACCATCTAGGTCTTCCGGTTGCCCCCAGAACCCAGCATGGTCTTTTGAGTCGTGACTCATTCTAACAAGTGTGTGTGTGTGTGTGTGTGTGTGTATATGTGTATGTGTGTGTGTGTATGTGTAGGTGTGTGTAGGCGTGTGTTATTGTTGCCTGTTGAGGGATACTGGTTAAGAGTAATTTCCCCATCACATAACAGCACTTTACGGCTCTTCTGTCCTTGCTGTTAGTGTTGTACTGAAGCTAATGTGCTCCTACCACTTAACCTCCACTGCTGCCCAGCCGGTGCACTGTCTCTCTGGTCCATCAGTCAATGCTCATCATCAGTCAAGGGAGTGGTTCTCAAAATTTATTTCCCAAACAGCACCCATTCCCAAAGTGAAGTTGCACCCTGGAGCAGTGTTTTTCAAAGTGTCGTCCACCAACCTCTGGTTGGTCTCAAGTGGTCTGTGAGCAGTTGTGTTAAAATTGTATTTTGTTCGGGTTTCCTAAGCTACCCGTGTTATGCAGAGTGTGTTTAAACAACATGCATATAAGCTTTATGACATTTCCTTAGGGCTGTGATGATGCATCAGTTCAGCATTTACATAGCCCTGTGTGTGTGTGTGTGTGTGAGAGAGAGAGAGAGAGAGAGAGAGAGAGAGAGAGAGAGAGAGAGAGAGAGAGAGAGAGAGAGAGAGAGAGAGAGAGAGAGAGAGAGAGAGAGAGAGAGAGAGAGAGAGAGAGAGAGAGAGAGAGAGAGAGAGAGAGAGAGAGAGAGAGAGAGAGCAGTGTAACAAGTTATAGTAATCAGTCTTCTCATTGGGTATAATTGCACACAATCTTTATAATACAATTCGGCTCCACCTCTGGAGGAAAGGTTTGGTTGGTTTGATTTGATTTAGCTCCCAAGAATCCAATTAATATTTATGTTAATTTTTGTCATCTATTAGTTTAATTTCTCGAATTATATTTGCATTCAATAAGCGTACATTACTGCTGGGTTATTGCTGTGAACTATCTTGTAAATTTGTATTATTTATGTTTTCTGATGTTGCAGGTGTGGGCTAACCTAATGTGCCTAAGCTGGGATGCTGTTGGGTGGAGGACTCATTGTCTTGTTTCATGTGATTTTGATCAGAAAATAAAGTGGCAGGATGTTTGGGTCATCATCCTTTAAAAACACACAAGGTAGAAGTTTTACCCCCGGTTACACTAGCCAGTGCTGGGGAGACTTTCCCTAAGGATGGGACGGCCACCTGAAAACACGCACGCACGCACGCACGCACGCACGCACGCACGCACGCACGCACGCACGCACGCACGCACGCACGCACGCACGCACGCACGCACGCACGCACGCACACACACACACACACACACACACACACAGACAGGGGGAGCCATCTGAAATCTGAGCACATGGTGAGAGTAGTGGTAAACTTATACACCTGCTGTACTCTCTACTGTATGTGTTCCCCTCTCTCTCTTTCTCTCTCTCTCTCTCTCTCTCTCTCTCTCTCTCTGTCCCCAATACCTTACTATTCTCTCCTTCACTTGCCTGATGTTTGTTCATGTTTTCATTGTGTCTTTCTCAGGCAGATGCAGCACCATTCCTGTGTGATTATGTTCACTTCACTACAGCATTCTCTTGTCAAACCAATCTCAAGGTTTCGGGTAGTTTGTCACACAATGGTTCTTTTATACATGCAAAACTAATTCAATGCAAAAACTATAATTTCAACATTTAACACACATGTCTTACATTCTCTTGCATATTTTCACACTGTTGTTGTCTTGAAAGACACCATTACTTGCTTGGCCACAGTTTCAGTCATATGTGTTAAACTTACACAATACTATGTCATGTGTGCACTACCAGAATGTAAGAAGTTATACTACACACCCCTTCCTCACAATATAGAGTAACCACCATGAGCTTCTTATGTATAACAAACAAATCCATTGCTTCCTGTGTGATTTAATAATAAATTATACCCTTTGTCATATATATATATTTACACAGCAAAATGTAAGACTTACATTTCGTAAGTTATATAAAAGATGTGTTTCACATCAGTACATTTACTAAGAATCTGTAGGCTGTATGTTTTGATTTCATATGTTGTGCTTGGTAGTTTCAGATAAAACGTGAACACTGTTGTACACTTCATCTATATTTTGTCCATATGTGCTGTGGCAGGGAGAACAAAGCAGAGCGACTGAGCAGAGAGCCTCTCTGAAGGGGGAGGCCAGCATACACAACACGCATCATAGCGGCTGGGAGAAGCAGAGGAGCAGTTTGTCAGCTGCCACAGTAAACAGAGGCTGGCCCGAGGGAATACAATGAAGAGCCATAAAGATCATAAATAAGAAAGCGCTGAGGCGGCGGAGACAACAGAGAAACCCTCCTTCCCTCTCGCCTGCTTCCCTCTGGTCTGCGTGCTGCGGATCCGTGCCTTGTGTGCCCCGTGCCGTGGGAGAGAGGTGGCTGCTCTGGGGTGGCAGCTGTCTGTGTTTCAGCTTCCACACTGAAGAAGCAGCGAGGTGATTGAGAAACCACCACGCCCACCCTCACCACCACACTGAACATTAGTTCCATGGTCTGCACACAGCACAGAGCAACACTGCTGCAAGACGTGCTGAACATCAGCTTCACATTCTGCACACAGCACAGCACACAGCAACATTGTTGCAAGACATGCTGAACATCAGCTTCACATTCTGCACACAGCACAGCACACAGCAACACTATTGCAAGACATGCTGAACATCAGCTTCACATTCTGCACACAGCACAGCACACAGCAACATTGTTGCAAGTCATGCTGAACATCAGTTCCATGGTCTGCACACAGCACACAGCAACACTGCTGCAAGACGTGCTGAACATCAGCTTCACATTCTGCACACAGCACAGCACACAGCAACACTGCTGCAAGACGTGCTGAACATCAGCTTCACATTCTGCACACAGCACAGCACACAGCAACATTGTTGCAAGTCATGCTGAACATCAGTTCCATGGTCTGCACACAGCACAGAGCAACACTGCTGCAAGACGTGCTGAACATCAGCTTCACATTCTGCACACAGCACAGCACACAGCAACACTGCTGCAAGACGTGCTGAACATCAGCTTCACATTCTGCACACAGCACAGCACACAGCAACACTGCTGCAAGACGTGCTGAACATCAGCTTCACAGTCTACACACAGCACACAGCACAGAGCAACACTGCTGCAAGACATGCTGAACATCAACTTACTGCACACAGCAACACTGCTGCAAGCCATGCTGAACATCAGCTCCACAGTCTCCACACAGCACACAGCAACACTGTTGCAAGTCATGCTGAACATCAGCACATAGTAACCCTGTTGCAAGCCGTGCTGAACCTCAGCTTACTGCACACAGCATAGCACACAGTAACACTGCTGCAAGCCACGCTGAACCTCAGCTTCAGTCTGCACACAGCACACAGCACACAGCACGCAGTAACACTGTTGCAGGACATGCTGAACCTCAGCTTCAGTCTGCACACAGCACGCAGTAACACTGTTGCAAGCCACGCTGAAGGACCTGCTTCACAAAGCGGACACTGACCGAGTACAATTTTTTATATTATTAGAGAGCCATTCCTTTCTTGCTATCGACATACTGATGTATATCTGCCTTTTTGTTCTTAAATGATACTCTAACTCTTCCTCACATTTGACAAAATGGATTTATTGACACAATAACTGAAAGAACGTAGTAGTCCCTATTCCCATATCGAGCAACTAGACCTCCTTCTTTCGGTTGTACAGTTAAACACAAAAGCTCATTTGGCAAGCACCTGACCCCTTGACCAGAGCAGAATGCTGGTAATCATGCTAGAATGGAAAAGACAGGGATCTCCAGGCTGTCATTTATGGGCATTTCACTCTAATTGGTCCTTTGGGTGTCACTTTAATGAAGCTCTGAATTTTGATGATGCCACTAAAGATTTTTGAGATGTCATTATTGATTGACTGTGGTAATTACCACGTACCAAATCCTCATGATGTATGCTCTGTAGAGCCAGAAGATACTGGCGGTGACATGCAGCCGTTATAAATAACCTATCCATCTGCTTTAAGTAGACCATCGCCTCCACATTTAGCCCAAGTAAAACACTTTGCAAGTGGGTTTAGCAGTAGCAAGTGACGGGGAAAAGTATGCATTTCAGAATTTTCACTATGTGAACATTTTACACTCCCGCCAAGTTGAAATGCCAAGTGGGTTTCAGTTATGTATTGCAGTAATAGAGGAGATGTACTACGTCCCATCAAACCAGCAGCACCCCTGCCTTTCTCATCAGCGAATTTGTTACGGGAGCTGTCCTTCGCTGTGGTGCTGAAGCGGCGCAAAATGACATTTAAATCAGTGTTATCACGGTGTATCCTATCAGTCTCATAGATTTTGCTATCTACTTTGTAATGTTGATGCATAATCCTTTCACGATAGTTTCAGAAATGCCTGCATTTTAAAAAGATAGCACTGTTTTTCGGCATGTAAATGCAAATACATAAAAAATGGGCTGCAAGTAGTATTTGTTAAGATATATTTTATCAGAGTAACAACCCTTTCTCTAACCGTTTTATATGAAAAAACGTGCGCATCAAGCCGCCTTCAAAAATCGACCTCAGTGGAGGGAGAGAAAGAATAATTTAAAATGTATTAATCTGAAGGTCTGCCAAGCGGTCCTTGTGCGAATAAAGTTGACTGCCTCGCCCCACGCAGCGCCCACAGCACAGTCTTTATGTATGGGCAGGATCCGCCCGCATGTCAGATAATGAGAGGGGGTGGATGCCTCGCTTTTTCCTAGTCGCCACTCTTCAGCGTGCAGACAGAATCCAGCACACAAGTACACTCAAGTACTCCTGTTACTGCTGAGAGAAGCTCCTTACGCTTCGGTTCACCACTCGCCGTCCTCCAGCACCAAAACAGCAGGCGCACGCGGTGCTGCCGCTCCTCACGCCCAACTTTTTGCTGAGCGCCTTTCAAGACACCGCCGCTCTTTTTCTTGTCAAGTTTGCCCATTTCTCCTGAGGTTCAACGTGGGCCCGCCAAGTTGGACGGCCGGGGCGTGTGCTACTGCGACCTGGGGGAGCCGGACGGGGCTAGGCTGTGTGAATCACGGACCTGCCCCGAGACCCGGGCGCACATGGAGGGCGACGTTATGGACAAACTGGAGGATGTGGACTCAGTCTATGAGTTCGATCCTTTCACAGGCAACATTCCGGCCACCAAAGTGGAGATCACTGTCTCCTGCAGGTAAGAAAAAGTGATGCATCGCGTTCTGCCAACACCCTTTTCTGGTTGTCACCACGCACACACTATTCAACACTAAAATATGTCCGTGCTTTTATGTCATGCATTAGGCATTGCATTTAAAATATAACACTTTCTAAAACACTATCATGTATCCAGTAAAACGAAAATATTGCAACCAGTATTTGGGGAATACGTCTTACAAGTGCTGTCATGTATTTGTTAAGTTGCTTTGAAACGGGTTCACTGGGTGGAAATGGATGCGACTATCTGCATTCCTCTAAACGGCTTAAATTATATATGAAGTAGAGCAATGGTTTTTTAACAGCTGCACACACCTCCCACAAGTCCACATTGCCTTTCTTTTAGTCGCTTTATATAACTATATAACTATATAAAGTCTAATAGTCACTGCAATATTTATTGTAAACTGTGGACGTGTTTTCATTCGAGTTGCCACCACAATTATTTGCTGTTTATTGTGTTGTTTCCTCACTGAGAGGTCCCCAAAGGAAATGCACAAAAGCAACCTGTTAATCTCCTGTCCACTCCACCGTAGAGCCCTTACCCCTCTCCCATAACGGAATTCCTCTACATGACACAGGGAGACCTTCTTCGTTCTATTGGATGCCCCGGTAACCGGATCCTCTAATCGATTTGAATAAATGGATAAATGGACACTCATCTTAAAGCCCATGCCAACACACTTAACCTCAGGCTCTAAACGCTGATGTGTTCGAAATAAGTTTTGGTCTGCCTTTTCAAAACTGAATAATGCAGTTCAACTATGTGAGAAACATTGGATGCCACGATGTACAATGTGTTTGTGTGTGTGTGTGTGTGTGTGTGTGTGTGTGTGTGTGTGTGTGTGTGTGTGTGTGTGTGTGTGTGTGTGTGTGTCTGTGTGCGTGTGTGTGTGTGTGTGTGTGTGTGTGTGTGTGCGTGTGTGTGTGTGTGTGAGAGAGAGAGAGAGAGAGAGAGAGAGAGAGAGATGAACCCACTTTGTCGTTATGTTGAAGCAGAGAAGCCCCAGTTGCGCAGCCGTGATTGGTTGGAGCGGACACGGCGTTTCTTGCTGGTGGTAATCTAAACTGATGTGTGCGCTCAGGCTTGATGGCACACCGCACATCTTTCAGATGGCTGAGCGGCCCTCGCCCACGCCGGTGCGATCAAGCATAAAGGTGCATGTTTTGGGGTGAATATAGCTTACTAAAGTCCTCCCATAATATTCAATTCAACATTTTATTAAATACCCTCTGCTTCCTATGCCAATCTACCCAGTGGCGGCTGTGAGAAAATATTAAAGTCTTTTATTTCACAAGGGCTGCCTGGAGCTGTCCAGGTTATTTTTAACCAGCCGTGTCGGGCCAGTCACCTCTGGACTGTCACATAGCCTTTTCGTGCCAACTGTGTGCTTCTGTTCTGTCCCTCAGAGGAGAACGGAAAACCTCCCTTTCACTCTTCTCCTTGCCGGGCTTTCAAACTCGTTTCGCCGCCCCGCTGCTCTCTCGCGCTAACAAGCTCCATATGCATTATTGATTGTTTGGTGCGCTTCGACTCCAGGCTCGAGCGCGTCTCCCTGCCTTGCTGAGCGCGTGGGCTGGGGTGTCTGCGCGCACCGGAGGCAGTGTAAGCTGCCAGTGGCGTCAATGAAGAGCCTGCACCCTTCACTTAAGGCGCGAGTGAAATGCAGTGTTTGTGTATAGCCTTATGAGTCACAGGGCATTTCGTGTTAGCGATGATTCAGACGGTGAGAGTTAGGCGCCTCATCCTATGGTTTAGTCATCCTTTGTGCTTGGCATTGTGATTGTGAAATAAGAAAGGCCAAACTGTTGTAAGAATATGTGGTTGGTCGTGGTCTAATGCCTGGGTTTTGTTGTTTTCGAAAGAGATCTCTCCCTCCCTCTCTCTTTCTCTCCCTCTATCTTTCTCTCTCTCCCTTTCTCCCTCTCCTCATCTTTCTCTCTATCTCTTTCTCCCTCTCCTTACTCCACTCCCCCCTCTCTCTCTCTCTCTCTCTCTCTCTCTCTCTCTCTCTCTCTCTCTCTCTCTCTCTCTCTCTCTCTCTCTCTCTCTCTCTCACACACACACACACACACACACACACACACACACACACACACACACACACACACACACACACACACACACACACACACACACACACACACTTCCTCCCTCCCTCTCATTTCACTGATTTTTGTGTGTAGTTCAATGCGCTGGCTTTGTTTTTTTCCCTGGTGATATGCAAAATGCAACGCCCCCACCCCCATTCACTGTGTGCATATAAAAGTGTGTGTAGTGATGTTTTAATATAGGTGTGCTTTATGTGTGGTCTGCTATAGCAATTCCGTCTTTATTTTTTGCCTTTTTTGCTGTGTGTGTGTGTGTGTGTGTGTGTGTGTATATGTATATGTATATGTATATGTATATGTGTATGTATATGTATATGTATATGTATATGTATATGTATATGTATATGTATATGTGTATGTGTATGTGTATGTGTATGTGTATGTGTGTGTGTGTGTGTTTGTGTTTGTGTGTTTGGGTGTCTTATCAAGATTGCCTGCTATTGCCCTGGAGTTATTGCCTTTATTTTTTGCCTTTTTTGCTGTGTGTGTGTTTGTGTGTGTGTGTGTGTATGTATATGTATATGTATATGTATATGTATATGTGTATGTATATGTGTATGTGTATGTGTGTGTGTGTTTGGGTGTCTTATCAAGATTGCCTGCTATTGCCCTGGAGTCTGACTGTAGGACCTGCACACAGGCATATAATACATGTGGAGCCCCCCCAACCACAGCACAACACTAACTAACGACACACCAATTCATCATACCACCTCTGCTCTAACCAGCCGTGTCTCACAGGAGCACCGGTCACTACACACCATCCCCGTTTAGTGCTGTGCAAATCAATGCATTACTACACTTTCCTTAACAACCACAGGAACATTACTCAGTACGGCTATGGCCACCAGTGCCTTATGCTGCCGCATAGATCAATGCAGGCGATAGAATAGAGAAGCACACGGCCTACTGCCATTAAATCACAAGTCAAACCAGAAATGAATAACAAACAACCTCAGCATTAGTGGTTTGCTGCTTTCCCTCATTATACGACGGCGCATAATAGCAGCCTATTCTCTTTCTGAGCCCCTCATTAATGTCTTCTGGTACAGCTAATTCAGACGCCGGCCATTATCTCCGGCAGAATAAATGCAGCTTTAGTTTCAGGATATACTGCCGCACATAAATGCCTCTTGACTCAGCTCATTAAACGATAGCAGGTATGCGGGGATCTTATTTATTTCCACCCACCGCTGCATAGTTCTCAGCGCCCGGGGCATAGGAGCTCACAAGCACGGCGGCGCTAATGATGTGATGATGTGTTTGTCCGCTCTGCTGTGTAGATGGTGTTGGATGGGCTGCCCGACATGTGTTCTGTGGTGAGCCGTTACAAAGTTCTCCTCCTCCGCCACTCCTCTGGAGATTAGGGAGAACATTAGGGAGGGAGTGTTTGCTCCACGTTTGACTAATTCAGTTAGAGGTGTTGCCCCACCAGCTATGCTTGCTTACAGAGAGGGCACCCCAACTCTAGACTAGAGGGGACTGTTATTAGTGCCACATGTTGCTAGTGCACAATGTTCTTAGTGCCCTATGTCCCTAGTGTCTTACATCCCTAGTGGCCTATGCTTCCAAAGGCTTTATGTTGCCGGAGGCCTAAAACCCGAAGCTTAACTCAGAAAAGCTAGGCCCCTAAACTCTAACGTTAACTCTAGAAAGATAGGGCCCTTGGAACATAGGATCTTAGAACTTAGAGGGGACATAGGACTATAAGATCCTGGGAACTTAGAACCCTTTGTCAGGGCGACAAACGAACCTTTAGACATCGAACCTTTAGACATGGTCCTGTGATCTACCATATAAAGCATGTGGAATGGTAGACCCTAGAACGGGGGAACATAGAACTCTTTGTTATGGTCCCATTATCTGCCATATATATATCTGGGGACCATAGGATCCAGAGAAGGGTGTCTGCACAGACAAACAAAGAGTAGAGTGGCACCAAATAACATTGTATGCCAGGTGCACCCAATAGTGTGTGCCCGTATTAGGGTTTCAATGAAAACAAAATTAAATAACATTATGCATTTCTTTCTATTTTCTCAGTCAAATGTTTAATGTCCTCTTTCCTGTTATTATAGAAACAATAAATTCTCATCTTTGTATGTCTTCACCTTTCCTTTTCCTTCTCATTTTAGATGTGAGAATCTATGAATTTACTCACTCATTGCAATCAACAACAGAATATGTGTTTGCCATCTCTTAAGAACACACACACACACACACACACACACACACACACACACACACACACACACACACACACACACACACACACACACACACACACACACTCTACATGCTTTACCACAATCTTCTCCTGTACATGAATTGTTCCCTTTCTATGTGACATGCAGATGATCTGGAACACTCGAGCCCTAAACTGCTGGGATTGGTTCCTTAGGGGGGTTGTGTGTGAAGTCCCCCATTTGAGGGTGTCGCTGTTGTTCTGAAAATCCAAGGCAGAAATGTTCAGCCATGACATTGACAGCTTATTTCACTTTTTTACTTTAACAAGAAAGTGGAGACTTGTCAAAGTAAAATAGTATTAGATAGCAAGACGTATAACACCACTGGGTAGCATTAGCTATTACCCAATTTACATTCACCAAATTAGGACTTCTTAGAGGACAAAATCGACTAATTGGATACTGGGCACACAATAAGGATGGTAATATTAAGTGGGGCTGCCTCAAAGGAAGGTGTATAGGTGTGTAAAAGCTTGAAACACCCACTCCTGGAAATTTCCACAGCCCAATTAGACCCTGTGACTTAGCACACAAACTCAACAATAGGACAGTTAACTCAAGACTGAGGAAATAATAGAATAATAATACACCTAAAGTTCTGTGTTCTTCCAAACAATAGCATGTTAGAATAAAGTTAAAAGACTTAAATCTCTTCTCCCACAGATCTTCCTAGGTGAACAAGTATCTTTTGTTTTCTCAAAACACAAACATGTAGAACACAGAAGAGAACATATGGATATATTCAGGTTTAAAAACATAATTTTCCACAAAAGCCAAAAACCGTGATTTCAAATCTTTCTGATTTTACAGTCACATTATGAATTCTCTGTTCTTATCAATTACTGCACTATTGAGTCAATTCTACACTGATAGTGCCACATTATAGATTTCAAATAATGTCAAGCAGCTTATGCGCATCCATTTAACAACCACACATTTGGTGCCCTGACGTACAAAGTGTCATGCAAGCAATTCATTTTTGATGTAGTCTTTCACTCAGCAAGGTGCATCATGAAGCGCTGTCATTTATTGCAGTCCTTCAGCCAGTAAAGTACATCATTTCAGGGCTGACTGTCATGTCATAATGAGCCCATTTGACCGAGGCGTCCAGCCCCATTTTGATTTGATCTTTCTCTCTCCTCACTTCTCTAGTTCGGTATTTGATCTTTCTCTCTATCCCTTAATCACTAAGCAGCGGAATTATCGAACCTTCTATTAAAAATGTATTCTACAAGAATGTACCATTCTAAAATTCCACATTATGCTCTATAGACCGTGACATTCTTTACAACACTCACCCTCTTACCATTCCTGACTGGTACAGCGGCCCTAGCTGAAGGTTTGTGTATGTATGTGTGTGTGTGTATGTGCTCCACACACACTGAGGCAGATACAGTCCTTTGATGATCCTTCTTAGATCTGGGTCACGGCTGTGTGGAATGCCTCACTCTTCAGCAGGCTAAGTTCTCCACCTCCTCCTCACTATGTCCTCACTGCGTGAGCATGCCAGGGCCTCCCTGCTGGGGGATGTCAGAGGCAGCCTTGCCCACATCTTCATTCAGACCATCCCAGTGCATACTGACACTCTCTAGCCCCTGCATCCACTCTCTACCTGCTCCTCCTGCATATAGCCCCTAAAGTTTGACTGGATCTATTTATTTGTGCATCACAGATACTTTTTCGAGCGCTTACACAGTAAGCAGTAATCACCTTAAGTCAAAAAACCCCTCTTGGACCCCCTTTCACAGCCAGTGCAGCCAACACTGCTTTAGGAGAAGTTTTGAATAACAAGGCTGTGAGAGATTGGCTGGACTTCCTTGTGGACCTGTCTTGGCATCGCAGCCACAGCAGACACCAATTTTCAGGTCCGGTCCGGTCCAGCCCAGGGCACTCAACATCTCTCGGGTCCTGCCACTGAGCACAGTTCTCCAGATGCTCCAGAGCATCAACCCTCAATGTCCTCCATTTGAAGCTACCCTGGAGCAGCTCTCTCTGGTGCTGCTGAGCTTTGGATTGGTGTACTACTATGCCCACCCCCACGCCCTCATCACCCTCCCAGTACCCCATCCCATTTCAGCTTTCTGGTAGATTGCAAAACATTCCCATCATCCCCTGCCAGGCTGCCAGTCCCTTGCTGCTTTCAAAAGCCCCATCAGATCAACACAGGCACTGGCGTTTACCCAGGTTGCCATTTTTACCACCATGATAGATGATGATGTGCAGGAGGGGCAGCAGCAGCTCCCCCGAGGGACCATGATGTCTCTCCACATGCACAGTGCCAGCTTTAATCCATTCCGAGCACTTTTGCAGAGTGATCCTTTGGCTCTGGGCTCTACGCCACACCCTCCAAACCCTCTACTCCACTCTTTACCCCACCTATGCCCAAATCTAGAAAACGCAGGTGTCCCCCAGTGCACCTGTCCCCAGATGAAGCACCCACACCCCCCACATTTAGCCACCCCCCAGTGTACCCCCCACCACCACCCCACCCCCACCCCATCACACTGACTGGCCCACCTCTGTTGGCAGCGATGTTGCTCCTGTGTGTGACATAATCAGAGCAACGTTTGATGATCACTGGGGGGTACAGGGGAAGTTAGGGGGCTGGGGGGTGGTCGGGGGCTTTTATGTGCTGCTGTGTGCAGTGGGAGGGGTGGAGAGGGTGCCGTGTGGGGTGGGTTTTTTTGTGCGCTGCGGTGTGCGGTGTGGTGCAGTGCGCTGGTCCAGGATGTTTGATCTGCTAACAGCAGCGGCCTGTAGAGAGGCGGTGGTTCGTGTTAAATTATGCAGAGGCTCCGCTTCTAAGGGGAAGTTGCACGCAGATGCATCAGTCTGCGTGCGGTTGTTTTTTTCCCCTCCCTCTCTCTCTCTCTTTTTCTGCTTGTGTATGTGTGTGTGTTCTCAGATAGAGATACATAAAACACAAATGTTTTCATCTCTCTTCAGTAGTTCACTTCAGCCCATCTCTTTCTATGGATTTGGTATTTTAAGAAAGCACATAAAAATAGCTGTTACTGTTGTGCACACCAATATGTGCTGTTTCAGACACACTGCCAAATGAAGAAACAAGCCCATAAAGTTTGAGAAACTGCTTCTGCGCCCACTGTGCGAGTGGTTATGAGGACGCGCTGTAGTTCAGTGCTCTACAAAGAGCCTCTTCTCTCTAAGGCCCTCCTGTCTGTTCAGATGCATACATGATCAAACGGCACAGAATAAGAGGGATGAGCAGAGAGGGAGAGAGGGAGAGAGAGAGATAGTGTGATAGAAAGAGAAGAGGAGAGGAGAGGACAGAGAGCAGAGCGTTTGAGATTGAGCAAAAAAAAGGAGAGAGAGAGCAGAGAGTGAATGCCTTTAAAAGGGCAGGAGAGAGTGTATGTGTGTGTGTGTGTGTGTGGGTGTGAGGTTTTAGCTTTGTTAACTGAATCAGGATACAAATCTCTTTGCATCGATACCTTGTTAAAAAACATGCATTAGATCTGTGTGCATCATTTCCTGTCATTGAAAGGAGATCAAAAACGCAGTCCACATTTCACCTCTTAAAGCATAGATAGTGAGTAGAGGGAGAGGAGAATGGAAAGTTTGAATGAAAAAAGTTTGTGTTTATCAAATAAACATCACTGTACTTTGAAGCACACTCGGTACACAAACAGAAACACAAGCACACACACAGATACACACACACACACAAACACACATGCACACACGCAAACAGAAACACATCTATGGGGAGTGTGAAAGCGAAAGAAGCTGAAAGACACTGAACGTGACAGGATGATATGAATGATCATCATAGATACCCAGTCTAAGCAGTCATTGGCTACTTTGGGAAAGACATCAGCCACCCAAAGCCAATAACATCCCAGTTCTACTTCACCTAAAAGAAGGAATCCATACCCGGTGCCTTCATTGTTTTCAATACAACCCTCAAACTCTGCTGCTGACATTGTGTTGGGTCTATTTTGGGTCCTTTCATTGTTGTCAGCGCTGCTCAGTAAAATCCGTTATTTATCATAAAGACTTTAGATCAAATCTTTCAAAATTACTGTAACATTCAATGACATTGTCGAAGTTAGAAGTTCGAAGCAATGATCCTGTAGCTGGTGTGAGGAGCCTTTAGCCTATCCTATCACTCTGCAGGGTGTTAGCCTATCCTATCACTCTGCGGCGTGTTAGCCTATGCCATCTCTGTGAGATGTGTTTGCCTATCCCAATGACTGTATACACACCTCTGTGAAGTGTTGTCCGCGTGTTATCCCAATGACTGTTTAAGGTAGTCACTGACCTATACCATCACTGTGAGATGTGTTAACATAACCTATCACTATGAGTTATGTTAGCCTACCCCATCACTGTGAGATGTGTTAGCCTGTCCCAGTGACTGTATACATCAGTCATTGGCCTATCCCATCACAGACATCCTAACCTCCACAAACTCAGTTCCGGGAGATGTTGTCCCCACACGCCACCCCCCCCCCCCCCCAAGACGATGTACAACAGCACACAACGCTACATGATGAAGCAGGGATTACATTAATGTCTCACATGCAAGCTCTTGCTCGCTTGGTCTGGGTTCCGGGATATTTTATTTAAATTCCGGGCATCCGGGAGCCACTATCGATATGCGGGAGACTCCCGGAACGTCCGGGAGACTTGGGATGTCTGCCATCACTGTGACATGTGTTAGCCTGTCCCATGACTATGAGTTATGTTAGCCTACCCCATCACTGTGAGACGTGTTAGCTAATCCCATCAGTATGAGTTATGTTAGCCTACCCCATCACTGTGACATGTGTTAGCGTATCCTATCTTCGTGAGTAACGTTAGCCTATCCTATTGCTCTGTGGTGTGTTAGCCTATCCCATCTCTTTGAGGTGTAGTAGTCTAGCTTTTCTCTGTGAGGCGTGTTAGCGTGTCCCATCTTTGTAAGGCGTGTTAGCCCATCCTATCGCTCGGCGGCGTGTTAGGCTATCCTATTTTTGAGGCGTGTTATCCTTTGCAGAGGAGGAGATAAGACAGGGATTACTGCAGGCAGAAGAAAGAAAAACCCAGATTACGGCAGCGATGCTAAGGGGCCAGCCCAGAGCTGTCGACCATAGAGATAAGAACCGAGATGTTTTCTGCTTCTATTTCTCACCCACTCTTTCTCTCCGTCACACACACAGACACGCACGCACGCACGCGCACACACTTACTCTTCCAAGATGACACACTTTCCCTCTTGGCTGGCTCCTAGTGTGATCGGCAGCAGATGATTTTAATCTGATCTCTGAGGTACACTCTTAAGCCTCCAGCACACTGGCAGGGTGAGTGTGTGTGTGTCTCTTTTAATTTGATCTGAGGAATACTTTTAGGCCTGCGGCACACTGGGAGTACTATCTGAGAGCTTGTAAGGAGTCAGCACTTTCTGCCCCTCGGATACCTCAGTGTTCAAGACATACTCGCTTTGATTAACAAAACAGGTTACAGCAAACTTCTGCAGATATCTATGTAATGTAAGATATTTATATAAGATACATACATACACAAAGTCAGGGATTTTGCAGGATTATACTCAGGTGTATGATCAACTAATTACACCAAATTGGTGGTGTATGTGTCAGGAAGCCTACATCCTCAGAAGATCTCTGGATAGTTCCTCTAGATGTTTGCCACAAGCTACCAACCGAGTTTCCTTAAAAAATTCTATGCAAGTGTATACCTAGAAAAATTTATGCTCTTTTGAAGGCAAAGGGTGGTCACACCCAAATATTTGTATAATATATATAATAGAAAAAAACTATGTAATATAAACATTATATTGCATATATGCAGTAGAAAAAAAGAAATGATTTGAAACTGATACAGATATAACAGACAGGCATTACTAGTGCAGGCTAGTGAAAGGTAAGCACATGACATCGCCATTTACATCTTACAAAACAGGTTTTACTCACCTTATTGTGAAAACTAGTAGTGAAGACATATTGTATATAATTTACTGCATATAGTTTGTCCAACTTTTGTTTTAGCACTGCATCAGTGTCAAGCATAAAGTTAATAACTGTGTTGAGTAATCATGTACAAGAAAACTGTTCTGAGTTTATCAAACATAATTACTCCAAGATCTCAGAACCAGAACTAGCTCAACTTTAGTACTGGCGCCGGCACCAGAACGGTCCTGGTTTAAAAGAGGTAATTGTGGATCCTACAGCAACTTATGCGACTTATGTGCCGCTGACAGCTTTTTGGCATCAGCACCTGTCACTTTTCAGTCGAAACAAGCAGAACCAGTTCCAGATTGGGCACCGACACTTGCGGTGGAAATGAGCTATAAGAATTCTCCTTAGGGCTTGGTTAAATTAGCATCTGAGAATTTGATGATTTGTAAGCTTGAGCAGTAGACCTTTGGAGACCAATGCTCATATATGATAGCTTACACAGCAGCTATAGCCTTCTTGGTCACTGGACTGACTTTGTGTTTTTTTAATTTTTGGCTGGATTTAATGAGATAACAGACCCTCCAATATACTGTACTGTTTAGAATGTACCTAAATGTACCTACCATTTTTAAATATCCCAACATGCCGTTAACAGAGAAGAAAATGCTTATAATTCATCAACGCTAGCAAAATTGTTGCTGGACCATCCGACTGTCTTTTTTTGTGGCTGGATTTAATGATGTAACAGACACTCCAAAATACTGTGCTATTTGATGAGGAACGGATCTGAGCCACATGTAGGCCAGACCAGGGACGGATCTGAGCCACATGTAGGCCAGACCAGGGCCGGATCTGAGCCACATGTAGGCCAGACCAGTGCCGGATCTGAGCCACATGTAGGCCAGACCAGGGCCGGCTCTAAGCCAGGCACTGGCCTATCGTAGCCTCAGGGAGCAGCCATTCATCCGGACGTGCAGTCTATCTGTGGTGTTGCTGCCAGAGCCCAGTACTGTTCTAGTGCTGTTCGGCGGGGCCACGTGGGCAGCTATTTACAGAGCCCTCCTGCAGACTGGGTCAGCACCCCGCCGCGCTGTACTGGATGCTGTGTCTGACACCACGGCGACCCGATCTATACACACTGCAAAGTGGGTGGCCAGCACAGGATAAAAGCCCAACAGACAGGCACACAGGGGAGGGACAGAGAGAGAAAGAAGGGGGGAGCAGGAGTGCGGAGAGAGAGAAAGAGAGAAAGATGAAGAGAAAAGTAAAGAGAGCAAGGGCAACAGTTGGTATACAAGCAAGTAGAAATAGAGAAAAAGAGTTAGATGAAGAGAGAGAGAGAGCGAGAGAGAGAGAAAGAGATGGGAGGAAGGTCATGTCATGCTAGTAAAACCATGTGGCAGAGAGAGAGAGATACAGAAGGAGAGAGGGGGGAAGGAAAGGAGAAGGAGAGAGGGGGCAAAGGAAAAAGAGGGGTTCAGACTCAGAGGGAGAGATGGCAAGGCAGAACTAGAAAAGCACTCGGAGAGCACAGACCTATGCCAAGCAGTTCAATGCCCCCCCCCCCCCCCCTTTTTTTGTCGTCAATGACATTTCCCATATTAATTTTCCAATTTTTTTGTGAGGTAACCAATGAACCGATTTTCACCAAAAACGATCACCAGAACAGTCGCTTTGAGGCAGTGACAATACCAACATACTGTAAAAAATTACGTTCACTGGAGTTATTTTGCTAACAGACAAACAAACAAACAGATAAAGACGGATAACGAGGGCAAAAACATAATAATAAGAGAGAGTGTGTGAGGACAGAAATGGAATACAAGGATGATACGGGAGGAAAGGAGGAAGAGGGAGGGGAAACCA
>CM050211.1:29561149-29571149 GCA_027475355.1 Coilia nasus
GTGTCCAGAGACAGAGCTGTTCTGGTGTATCACAAAGCAACTGTGTGTGTGTGGTGTGTGTGTGTGTGTGTGTGTGTGTGTGTGTGTGTGTCCAGAGAGCTGGCCTGGGCAGCTGTCCCAGAGGACCTTAGAGAGAATGGCAGAACCTAAGCAGTCAAGCAAACACTTGACCATATATAAATGCCTATGTTTGTGTGTGTGTGTGTGTTTGTGTGTGTGTGTTTGTGTGTGTGTGTGTGTGTGTGTGTGTGTGTGTGTGTGTGTGTGAGTGTGTGTATTGTATTGTGAGTGTGGTGCATCTTAAAGCCTAAATGTGGTGGGAGGCTGGACACAGTCAGGTGAGTTTGGCTCATCATGACTGCTGAGGTAGAACAGACAGGTCCAGTCAGTTAGTGTGTGTGTGTGTGTGTGTGTGTGTGTGTGTGTACACTTTAAATTTGGCCTGTTTGTTGACTTGTGTAGCAATCTGTGTGTGTGTGTATGTGTGTGTGTGTGTGTGAGGACAAATGAGCACAGCCCCAGGCATGTGCTTTAGATGCGATGGATCTAATCATCCTGATGGGATTTCTGTGTGGTGTGGACAATCAATGCATAGTGTGTGTGTGTGTGTGAGTGGATGAGTGTGTGTGTCTCATGGGGATACCTGTGTGGTGTGACGAATCATTGAATTGTGTCTGTGTGTGTGTGTGTGTGTGTGTGTGTGTGTGTGTGTGTGTGTGTGTGTGTGTGTGTGTGTGTGTGTGTGTGTGTGTGAGTGGATGGGGGTGTGTGTCTGATGGGATTCTTGTGTGGTGTGGACAAGCATTGCATAGTGTGTGTGTGTGTGTGTGTGTTGTGTGTGTGTGTGTGTGTGTGTGTGTGTATGTGACTGGATGAGTGTGTGTGTCTGACGGGATTCTTGTGTGGTGTGGACAACCATTGCACAGTGTGTGTGTGTGTGTGTATGTGTGTGGATGAGTGTGTGTGTGTGTGTGTGTGTGTGTGTGAGTGGATAAGGGTGTGTGTCTGATGGGATTCTTGTGTGGTGTGGACAAGCATTGCATAGTGTGTGGGTGTGTGTGTGTGTGTGTGAGTGGATGAGTGTGTGTGTCTGACGGGATTCTTGTGTGGTGTGAACAATCTGCCTGAAACCCCTGCAGAAGCTGAAGAGAATGACAGCACAGGCTCACACTACCCACTCGCTTGTCTTTTCAGCACTCAAATGCAACTGTGCACATCTGTTCTCATGAAAGGTTTATGCACGTAATTAATTATTAATCCGTTATGGTGCGGAATTATTCTATTGGGCATTTGTGAGCTACTTTACGCAATGTATTTTAATCTAGTTTGGGCATTGTCAGTGTAAAAAAGACTTTTTTTTCTGACTCCATTTTCTTTGTCCTGATTTTTACTCTTGTGGTTGTGCCAGTGAGATGCACTTGTACAGCCATTTTGCAAAGATGATTGACGTTTCCCTACTGACGTTTATTTCACAGTTAAAAACTAGGAGCATTTTCTCATAAATGAATGCATCAGCCTGGGAAAAAATGCATATCACTTATGACTGGCTGATGGCATTACCCACCCCCCCCCCCCCCCACACACACACACAGACACACACACACACAGACACACACACACACACACACACATACACACATGCACACATGCACACACACCAACCACACAAACACAAACACACTCAGACACCCAATAACTAGTCAGAATATTTGTGAGACAATTAGCCGCTTGACGTAAGTGCATCTGTGAAGCCTTCCAGCTAAGTGGGAGACTCAGATAATGGCCTCCTTTTTACTCCTAAATTACCGCTAGCCATCCTTCCGTAGACATGCGGTTAGAGCTCATTAAGTATGACTAATCGTGACCCACGTGCAACATGGCCGCCTAGTGCTGTTATCTGCGCGTGTTTCATTAAGCCCTAAATGATAATGTCCATTAGCTCGTCTTACACGGGCAGACGCTGGTGGCGTGTGGCCTCGTTAGCTGTATGTGATTAATAGTCACCCCGGTAAACGTACGCCGCTCTGTCAGACGTTAGTACAAGGCAGGTGTGTGTCAGATAGATGAGGGTGTGTGTGTCAGACAGATGAGTGTGTGTGTCTCAGGCAGATGAGTGTGTGTGTCAGTCGGATGAGTGTGTGTGTGTGTCAGGTGGTTGAGTGTGTGTGTCTCAGGCAGATGAGTGTGTGTTTCAGATGGATGAGGGTGTGTGTGACAGGCGGATGAGTGTGTGTGTGTGTGTGTCAGGTGGTTGAGTGTGTGTGTCTCAGGCAGATGAGTGTGTGTGTGTCAGTCGCATGAGTGTGTGTGTGTCAGTCGGATGAGTGTGTCAGATGGATGAGGGGGTGTGTGTCAGGCAGATGAGTTTGTGTGTGTGTGTGTGTTTCAGGTAGATGAGTGTGTGTGTCAGTCGGATGAGAGTGTGTCAGGCAGATGAGTGTGTGTGTGTCAGGCGGATGAGTGTGTGTGTGTGTGTCAGGTGGATGAGTGTGTGTGTCTCAGGCAGATGAGTGTGTGTGTCAGTTTGATGAGTGTGTGTGTCACGCAGATATAGGTGTGTGTCTCAGGCAGATAAGTTTGTGTCTGTTGGATGAGAGTGTGTGTGTGTGAGTGTGAAAGGAACACACCTGAAAGGAACCTGAAAGGAACACACAGCTCTTGGGTGATTGGAAGCTCTCACTTTCAGATAACAGTGCCGTCTTATCACTCTCATCATTCTCCCTGGCTGGAAGTGTGTGTGCATGTGTGTCTGTGTGCGTGTGTGTGTGTGTGTGGTGTGTGTGTGAGTGTGTGTGTGTGTGTGTGTGTGTGTGTGTAAGTGTGTGTGTGTGTGTGTGTGTGTGTGTGTGTGTGTGTGTGTATGTGTGTAAGTGTGTGTGTGTGTGTGTATAAGTGTGTTGTGTGTGTGTGTGTGTGTGAGTGTGTGTGTGTGTGTGTGTGTGTGTGTGTGTGTGTGTGTAAGTGTGTGTGTGTGTGTGTGTGTGTGTGTGTGTGTGTGTGTGTGTTCTCATCACTCTGCCTGTCTGCACCTACTCTTTGGGAATGCAGTCTGTCTGTTCTCTTCCTTGCTTCCTTGTTGAAGTCTCTGTTCCTTTTCTCTCTCCCTTTCACTCTCTCTTTCTCTCTCTCTCCCTCTCTCTCTCTCTCTCTCTCTCTCCATCTCTCTCTCTTCATAACTGTCTCTCTCTCCAACTGAATTCAATTCAATTCGTTTCACGTCATTTCATTTCATTTCATTTCATTTAATCTAATTTCATCTCATTTGATTTCATTTCATTTTAATTCAATTCAATTGAAAGTAATTCAGCTCAGTTTCAAAAACTTTATTTGTGTGGCCATTTAAGAGAAAATAGCATTGTCCCCCCTGGGCCACTGATGAATTAGTGCTGTTACAGAACACTCTAAAACACATCAGCTCATCATAGCGATCAAGCCGCCCAGTCCACAAGGAAGGAAGCATCTGAAATGAGCTGTACGCATGTCTGTGTATGTGTGTGTGTGTGTGTGTGTGTGTGTGTGTGTCTGTGGCTGAGCTCTGAACTCTTAGAGCTCTGGTAGAAGGGCCGACTCTTAATCACATGGCAATGTTAGCTATTAGCGTGGACACTTTCAGCTTTCTCATGTGCATGTGTGTGTGTGCGTGTGTGGGTGAGGGTGTGTGCATGTGCGTCTGGTACGGTTGCAGTGTGTGTGTGTGTGTGTGTGTGTGTGTGTGTGTGTGTGTGTGTGTGTGTGGGTGGGTGAGGGTGTGTGCATGTGCGTCTGGTACGGTTGCAGTGTGTGTGTGTGTGTGTGTGTGTGTGTGTGTGTGTGTGTGTGCGGGTGTGGTGAGGGTGTGTGCATGTGCGTCTGGTACGGTGGCAGTGTGTGTGTGTGGGGGGGTTGGGGGGGGGGGGGGCGCAGGTATGGCGTGTGTATGTGTGTGTGTTTGTCTGTGTGTGTGTGTGTGTGCACGTGTGGTACTGGTGCGGTTTAAGAGGTTGCCCCGTCTCTCCGGTGATGCTCGCCCTCCAGGGAAATTAGACCCCATGCCGGAGCAGGGATTAGTCTTCTGTCTGATGTACAGCGTGTGTGTGTGTGTGTGTGTGTGTGTGTGTGTGTGTGTGTTGCTTAGGGTAGTGGCAATGCAGAGTAACACCTAAGACACCTCCTTCTGTCTCTCACTATCTCTCTCCATCTCCATCTCCATCTCTCCTTCTTCATCTCTATCTCTCTCTCCATCAACATCTCTCTCTCCATCTCTATCTCTCTCTCCATCTCTATCTCTCTCTCCATCTCTCTCTCCATCTCCAACTCTCCTTCATCTCTATCTCTCTCCATCTCCATCTCCATCTCTCCTTCTTCATCTCTATCTCTCTCTCCATCAACATCTCTCTCTCCATCTCTATCTCTCTCTCCATCTCTATCTCTCTCTCCATCTCTCTCTCCATCTCCAACTCTCCTTCATCTCTATCTCTCTCTCCATCAACATCTCTCTCTCCATCTCTATCTCTCTCTCCATCTCTATCTCTCTCTCCATCTTCATCTCTCTCTCCATCTCTATCTCTATCCATCTCTCTATCTCCATCTCTCCTTCTTCATCTCTATCTCTCTCTCCATCAACATCGCTCTCTCCATCTCTATCTCTCTCTCCATCTCTATCTCTCTCTCCATCAACATCTCTCTCTCCATCTCTATCTCTCTCTCCATCTCTCTCTCTCCATCTCCAACTCTCCTTCATCTCTATCTCTCTCTCCATCAACATCTCTCTCTCCATCTCTATCTCTCTCTCCATCTCTATCTCTCTCTCCATCTTCATCTCTCTCTCCATCTCTATCTCTATCCATCTCTATCTCTCTCTCCATCTACATCTCTCTCCATCTCTATCTCCCTCTCCATCTCTCTCCATCTATATCTCTCTCTCCATCTCTCCATCTCTATCTCTCTCCCCATCTCCATCTCTCTCTATGTATCTCTCTCCATTCTTCTCTTCATTTCCATCTCTCTCTCCATCTCTCTCTCTTTCTGTCTGCTACTCACGTACATTCACACACACACACACACACACACACGCACACACACACACACACACACACATACACACACACACACACACACACATACACACACACACACACACACACACACACACACATACACACACACACACACACACACACACACAGAAACACACACACACACACACACACACACACACACACACACACACACACACACACACACACACATACAACATACAGGCACACACACATGCTTTACTGTCAGTTCTAAAAGTCTTTGGAGAGACAGTGATCTGTGTGAGATTTGAGAGGAGTGTGGAAGAAAGTGTGTGTGTGTGTGTGTGTGTGTGTGTGTGTGTGTGTGTGTGTGTGTGTGTGTGTGTGTGTGTGTGTGTGTGTGTGTGTGTGTGTGTTTGTGTATGTGTGTGTGTGTGTGCGTCTTGCTGTCAGGTTCAGACCATTATTGATGCCCATCTTATTGAAAGTCTTGGGTGTGTTTGCAGTAAGGCAGAGGTTGTGGAGAGCCTTAGGGGTGTGGCCACTTATAGTGTGTGTGTGTGTGTGGGTATGTGTGCGTGACGGGGTGTTTGGAGTGAGACAGAGTTGGCATAGAGAGAGGAGTGTGGGCATGGTAGAACATGAGGGTTGTAGTGAGATGACACACACACACACAAACACACACACACACACACACACACAAACACACACACACACACACACACACACACACACACACACACACACACACACACACACACACACACACACACACACACATACATCACAACTTATGATAGATAAAGATTTATCTTTCTTTAGAAAGAAAGATAGGTATAGATTTTGAGTGGGTGTTTGTATGTGTGTGTTTGTGTGTATTTCTACACAAATGTACGTGTTTGTTCGTGTATGCACGTATTTGCCGAAACAAATGTATTTAGATATAATTCTTTTTTTGTGTGTGAGCGTACATAGGCAGCACAAGGATGCATCTTTGGAATGCAATGCAGTTATCTGCCACATGAGAGACAGATATTTTATTGTGTAGTAGATAGCACACACACACACTCTCTCTCTCTCTCTCTCTCTCTCTCTCTCTCTCTCTCTCACACACACACACACACACACCACACACGTGCACACACACTGATTAGGTGCGAACACACACAACAGATGGGAGGGTGTGTGGATGTAAGCCCAGAGGAGTCTGTATGCATACACTCACTGAATGCATCAGGCTTAAGGCAAATGTGGGAATTAGTACAAACTGTAATTCCTCCATGCTTGTTCGTGTTAAATGTCTTCTTATGAACAGTTGAAGGATAACAAAATCAGACACCCACACGCAATGGATAATGAAGGAGTACAACATTTAAACACAATAAAAACAAAAACAGACAACATTTTAAATTCAAATGCCCTTTTTTAAATGCCAATACACCGACTACTACCTTCTTATCTATACACCAAATACACACACACACACACACACACACCTCACACACACATACCTCACACACACACACACACACACACACACACACACACACACACACACACACACACACATACAACATGCATTTCATCTAAGACTTAAATGTTGTCTGCTATTTAATGGCTGCGGAAGAGACAAGTGGGGATCTCACACACTGATTTAAAGTCAGATGCTGAGACTGCATTTGCCTCTGGCCACACAAACACACACACACACACACACACACACACACACACACACACACACACACACACACACACACACCTCACACGCACACACATACACACACACACATACACAATTTATGGGTGGCATGATATCACCCCATAAAGTATGCGGGAAGTGATGCGCGTCATTATGAATTGCCCGAGTGACAAAATATTTCCCAGGGTGCCGTTCACGTTCCCTCGTAAACCACCACCCTGTCAACCTTAATTGCTCAGATGTGTGTGATATGTTTATTTACTCTTTCAAAAACACACTCACACAAATGCAGAGCCAAATTAATTTACCGCTTGCATGTTAATAGTATCCCCATGAATTTCTTATTTATGTTTGTGTTTATGCATTATTTAAGACTGTTCCCTGTACATAGTTATGATATACACCGTTTAATGTACACAAATTAACTTGGTTTTTCACTGTGTTACTGTTGGTGTAAGAGTTTGTGTCAGTCAGTGTGTGTTATTGTTAGTAACAGTGCTCGTCTTACTGTAGGATTTAGTATATATGTTTTTGTATCAGTGTAGTGTTTGTGTCAGTGTCTAGGGAGAATGTGGATGATGGGTTACATCTTGACACAGCACAGCACACCACAGCACACAGAACATTTTTTTACTTCTGCATTTAACCCATCACACGTGTGAGCAGGGGGCAGCCATGACAGCGGCACCCAGGGAGCAGGGCACCTCTCCAGGGGAGGATGGAGGAAAGCGCAGATCATTCATTCCCCCCACCCACTTGTCAGTGTGGGGAGGTGAACCTGTGACCCTTGGGCTGCAAGTCCAACTCCATAACCGCTCGGCCATGACATGATAAGTGCAGGATGACTGTACACCTCTGTCACCCCCAGCTCTCTCCATTCCCTCCTCTGCCCTGAGGAACACCAGCAGTAACACCATACAGTAGCTGCCAACAGTCCCCTTTTCTCTGGGTTTCTCCCGTATTTCAGACCCACCCGTATTTTCCGCACCCCTCCCATTTTGTCATTTGTCTCCTGGTAATCTCCCGTAATTTGCAAGGTCCAAACATTAAATAATAATTTTAAAGGCATGAGTAATCAGTGTAAAGGAAGAGCGCAACACTGGTGCTTTACGTTAACACCACTTTTTATTTTTATTTTATGGCTTGCTGACGTTTCAGCGTTAAGCCTTCATCAGAGTGCTTGAGTAATGCATGGCATGAGGCATGAGTAATGAAATCATTTTGGCTGATGTTCTCCGGTTGCCAGTGATCATGTATGAAACATAATGTTGTCTTACATGATACCTTGTATTTTCAACTAATGTGTCGACTACCTGGCAACCCATACATAATTACATAGTTGTTCTCTGTGGAGGCTGCAGACGTGCACAAAGTTGAAATTAAACAGGGCATTGGCACTGCAGGTGAAAAATGGCTGAGGGCAACGGTGGTCCAGCTAACAAGGTCAAGTATATCTGCCAGTTTCAGTTAAGTTGGACCGAAGAATTACACCCCTGCTTATTAATACTAACTCTATATTACCATCATATAAAATCAACAGTTGCTCTCTTATGCCCCCTCAAAACTCCACACCCTACACACAAAATGACTTTGCCACTCAGATTTTGGCAGGTATGAGTAACATGGTTCTAAAGACCTCTGAGGCTGCCTACAGTACAATTCTAGGGTGAATGTGGATGATGATGATGTGTTACATCTTCATCATGCCCCTTTTCCCAGCCTTTCATTCAGCAGCACAGGATTCCAGGGGTGCTGCTACAAATTGCAAAAGATAATAGTTTTGAGCCCCCAGCCCAATTATATCACAGTCCTCTGTGGGCTCCTATGAAGTTCTGGGCCCCCTGAATGGTCTGCCAGAGTAGTAACGATAAAATAGTTATTAACTGTGTGAGTGGATTCATCCTGTGGGAGGCGGTATAACAAAATAGTAATGAAGTTCTCATTACAAGTGTCTATAGACAGACTAGATATGAAATGAGTAGTGTTGGTGAAGTAGTTATGAATGAGCCTTGTGATGCAACCAGGAAATAAGCGGGATAACAGCCTTAGCGGTGACCAGTTTCTGAGAAATAGGAGGGAACTCTACTCCACTCCACTTTGCGTCACGGACTTCTTAGCCTTCACCTCGCCATTATTTCCACTGACCCGTCCACCTCGATGGCCATTGTTCCTTACGTAGTAATGGATTAGTTAGTAATAATGCCAGAGTATGGCACACGGCACAATAGTTATAGCTGAGCTCCGTGGGTTTGCTAATGATTCCAGAGTAGTTATACGTAGCTGAGTTGTGTGGGTTGAGTAATGGTGGCAGGGTAGTTATAGCTGAGTTGTGTGGGTTGAGTAATGATGGCAGAGTAGTTATAACTGAGTTGTGTGGGTTGAGTAATGATGGCAGGGTAGTTATAGCTAAGTTGTGTGGGTTGAGTAATGATGGCAGAGTAGTTATAGCTGTGTGGTGTGGGTTGAGTAATGATGGCAGAGTAGTTATAGCTAAGTTGTGTGGGTTGAGTAATGATGGCAGAGTAGTTATAGCTGAGTTGTGTGGGTTTAGTAATGGTGGCAGGGTAGTTATAGCTGAGTTGTGTGGGTTGAGTAATGATGGCAGAGTAGTTATAACTGAGTTGTGTGGGTTGAGTAATGATGGCAGAGTAGTTATAGCTAAGTTGTGTGGGTTGAGTAATGATGGCAGAGTAGTTATAACTGAGTTGTGTGGGTTTGGTGATGATGCCAGATTTGCCAGTGTAGTGCTAGATAGCTAGATGCCCGTGACAGGCCAGAGTGAATCCAGTGAACTACTTTTAGTTCAGACCCCATGCTCACGCAAAGCTGCACATGTACTTCAGCAAGATTTCAATGAGCATCTGTCGATATGTCAGTAGTGGAGCATTTTAAGGGCATTCTGCTTATCTGCTGCACTGAGGTGTCATTTGGCATCTGTGTTAAATGTGTTCTGTGTATGCTGCACTGAGGCTTCATTTGGCATCTGTAGCTATGCGAGTGGTAGAACATTTGTAATTTAAAAGTGCTGTCGATGAACCACTGGACCACTGAAACGATTTTGGAAACATTATTTTAAGGTTGAAAAACTACTTAGAGTTGCTTTAAAGGCTTTCTGCATATCCACAGTCAGGTGCCATATGGCATCTGTTGGTTTGTCAGTAGGATGTGGACGGAGGGTATGTTTTTATGTGGGAGTGTAGGAGTGTTTAGGAGTGTCTGTAGCTGTTAAAAGGACTGCATCACATGTGAGCTGCCTGTAGTGTTTTCCTAAAAAACTGTGTGTGTGTGTGTGTGTGTGTGTGTG
>CM050211.1:29576149-29581149 GCA_027475355.1 Coilia nasus
ATGACAAACACAGACTACAGCGCACAATTCGGACTTCCCTCCCTCCAGGACTTGTACATTGGGAGGACCAGGAAGCGGGCAGAGAACATAATCAAAGACCCCTCTCACCCTGCAAACACCCTCTTCGACCTCCTTCCCTCTGGTAGACGCTACAAATCCCTGCGCACCAAAACTACCAGACACAAAAACAGCTTCTTCCCCACTGCCATCACCCTACTGAACAGCTGAACTACACATGCATACATACATACATGCACATATGTGTATATGCTTACTGTTATGCCCTTGTATTCCCCCCCTCCCAGCACTTCTCTTGCACATGACACAAGTAAAAACTTGCCTAGGTGTCCCCTGCCCAGCAACTCAAGACTCTTTTTTTGAAGAGTCCCCCCCCCCAAAACTTTATGCCTTATTGGTATATTGTCATACCGGTTGTTTAACCCACTGTGACACCATGTGCCTACTTGTACATTATTGCCCATATTGGGTGCCTGTATGTATATTGTATATTGTTGTCCCTACTGTGCAATACAAGTACACATACTTGTTTAGTCTATTGTATTTATTGTATTGTATTATGTTCTGTGTTATGTGTATAGAGAGCTAACATCTGCCGGAGTCAAATTCCTTGTATACGTAAGTATACTTGGCCAATAAAGCTGATTCTGATTCTGATTTGAATTCATGTTCATTCGTTCGTGTAAAAGTAAGAGGTATATTTCTGTTTTGTGGAATAAGGCCCTTCAGAGTTGTTGAGGACCCCTGTGCCTCGGGTCGGTGGTCCTGCATCAGTCATTATTCCACGAGAATAGCTGAAGGTTATGCCTTAGATACATACTGCAGTGATGTTCAAAGGCCCAGAACTCTTAGATGCTCCAGATGGCTGTACGCTTTCCTTTAAACTGGCCTGATCTGGGCCCAAAGAAATCACAAGCACATCACAAACAGATAGCAGTGGCTGCCTCTCTTTCTCTCTTCCTCTCTCTTTCTCTCTCTCTCTCTCACTCTCTCTCTCTCTCAGATGCTGTGCCCCCCCCCCTCTCTCTCTCTCTCTCCCTCTCTCTCTCCCTGTACTTTTGCAGAGTCAGTGAACTTCACTTCTACCTAATGAGCATGGTGTACTGTTCTGTGTTCTTTCACACACACACACACACACACACACACACACACACACACACACACACACACACACACACACACACACACACACACACACACACACACACACACACACACACACACACACACACACACACACACACACACACACACACACACACACACTCCTGCATCCTAAAAGCCACAGCACAAACATGTCTTCAGCAGACAACAGATATCTTCCACTTGCTCTTCTGTGGCTGTTTGTGCGGATGCAGGTTTCAAATTATTCCGAGCCTGCAGAGCTGAGCGGCGGCCATTAAACTCTGTTACCCAAACAAGGTGGGGAGGCAAATGCAGGCGCTGCCTCTGAGTCATGTAATCCAATTTAAAAAGTCACAAATAAGCAACCGCCACAAAAAAAGCTCAAACGCAATCTGCATTTCTCACCAGACCTACCACACTGCTGTGCTGCTGTGGGCTGTTTGTGTTTCTGCATGCCTACCTAATATTTCAAATGCATTCACACACACACACACACACACACACACACACACACACACACACACACACACACACACACACACACACACACACACCACACACACACACACACACACACACACATATACAGGCACAGACACAGATAGACACACACACACACACACACATACACGCACCTAAATATGCATAGTTCATTCATCTCACTTTCATATGTTATGCCTTTCTTTCTCTCTCTCTCTGTCTCTCTCTCTGTCTTTGTCTCTATCTCTCTCTCTCTCTCTCTCTTTCTCTCTCTCTCTCCTTTTCCATGTGTCTCTCGATGTTGTCAGGGCTGAGGGCTGTTTCAAAGATCAAAGTGTCTGGTAGTGTAGAGAGTGGTGCAGGGTGCCCAGGGGGTGTGTGTATCAAGGGCGAGTGTGTGTATCAAGGGAAAGTGTGTGAGTGTTGGGGGAGTGTGTGTGTGTGTGTTGGTGAAGTGTGTGTCAAGTGTGAGTATGTGTGTTGGGGGGGATATGTGTTTTGGGAGTGTGTGTGTGTTAGAAGTACAGTGTGGACAGAAAGTGTGTATGGAGGAGGAGTGTGTGTGTGTTGTGAGTGTGTGTGTGTTGCTGGAGTGTGTGTGTGTTGGGGGAGTGTGTGTCTTGGGAGTAGAGGGTGTTGGGGGAGAGTGTGTACTGGTAGTGTATGTGTGTGTGTGTGTGTTGGAAGTAGAGTGTTGTGGTGAAGTAGAGCGTGGAGCGGGAGTGTGTGTGTGTAGGAGTGTGTGTGTGGAGGGAGTGTGTATGTAAATCTCTAGTATGGCCCTGTAGTGCTTGCCCAACTCAAGAGCCATACTAAGGCACCAGACGTGTTCTTTGCTGTATAAAGCAGCTCTCTAATTAAACCACACATTACAGTCATTTCTTTTGATTGGCCTGCCACAGGTTACATGTGGCTATGAGAGTCCTGAGTGCCATGAAATTAATGTAGTGGGGCCCCGAAGCAGTTTCCACACAGGGACTACTGTTAATATGTTTCATTAGGTCACTGTATGTCTTAATGTGTTTTGGTTCCTGGTTGCAAATTTCAGAGACAGTCAATGAGGAGATATATTTTCCATTTCTAGGTGCCATCTCAAACCAACTGTATATCTCTCTATCAGTACTGTCACATACTCCAAACAATCTGATTAAAGCCCCAGTGGCTCTCATCCAAACATGATATTGATGTTCTAGAACCTACGACTCACAATCTCACATCTCACAATTAGAATCTGGAACACTCTGGCATCACTTTGTTTTGGATGCTTCTCCATGGCAACACAGTCAGATGAGCCAACACCAAAGTGCTCCATTTATTCCATCTGATTTATTATTTAATGGCGGATCCCTTGAAGGCCTCAGAAGGCTCGGCATCAAACAGTGTTTGAGCAGATGCTCCTCTGCTCTACTGTCATTTCTCATCACGTCACATGTTAATCAGGTCTACACAACGGCACACTGCCACAGAGCTCTCCTGATGAAGCAGTCATGGGCTAGCAGTTATGGAGTTGGACTTGCACAGCCAATGGGTGACAGGTTCTCACTCACACTGACAGGTGGGTGGAGGGAATGAATGACCAGCACTCTTCTTCATCTTCCCCCATGGCTAAGGTGCCCTGAGCATGGCACCGTCCCCACACACTGCTCCCCAGGGGCCATTGGCATGGCTGTACCCTGCTCACACATGTGATAGGTGAAATGTGCTACAGTAGCTTAAATGTCGTTGTATGCACTGTGTGCTGTGTGATCACAATAACAAATGGGAATCACTTTCATAACATATCACATCGTCCTGAGCTATCCTGAGGAGCATGCATTTGACCCGAGGAACCAATATGTCTCCTGAAGACCATGGGATCTTGGAACATAGAAACACGTAGTATTTCTCAGAGCATGAACTCTCCTACAGAACATAGATCTCTGCTAAGGAACTCAGAGCTCTCCTGAAGAACACAAACTGAACACTAAAGCCAAAACTAAACATTCCAAAGTTGCAATACAGTGGTTTTTGTGTCCATGACAACTCTGAGGGGGATTATTTATTTTCAGAGTCCATTTAATCCTTAGATAATTTAAACTGACACTCATAAAATGAGTTGGCAAAGGAACCTTCAATTTAGGCCTTATCTAGTCCTTAGTAGAGTAGAGTTACTTTATTGATCCCGAAGGAAATTAAGGGAAAGTTGAGAAAGTCTATGTGTGATATCACAGAGGGTTTGACCAGTTGTCTTTTATACAGTCTATGGGCAGACCTGGGAGGATGGCGACAGGTCAGCATGCTATACACAGAGATTAGTTTGCAATATGCTTTACATTTGAAAGGGGAGTATGAACCATTACATTAAGTAATGTGTGCGTATGAGGGCCTACTTTTGCTCTTTCTGAGGTTTCATCTTAAGCTGGGAATCTAAGGGGTGTGGTTGGCTCCTTGTCTTACATAAGGCTGTGTAATTCAAACAAATGATATGCACGATGCAGTCTGATTCCACTTCCTGGCTTTTCTGCAGTCTGTGGGGATAACAGGTGTGGAGCAGCACTGGGCCGCAGCTTGGCAGATGCTTTGATGCAGTCGTTGGGGTTCAGGGCCACAAAGGAAGACAGAGGTGGTGTGTGTGTGTGTGTGTGTGTGTGTGTGTGTGTGTGTGTGAGACTGATGCTATATTTTACCCCTCTCCGCTCCCAGGCAGTATTCCTTCACAGCTGTAATTAAACCTGCGGTGGGTCTCCCCTGAGTGAGCTGGCCCTACCCACAATCCTTTGCCAGAGGTGCGGAGCGTCACGGATGCAGGTTCCGCATCCTCACACAAAACCGCCTGATTTTCAATGCACCTCTGATGAGAAGCATCCACGACATCCACGACTCTCAGGAGAATAGAGTTTAATGGCCACGCGCTCCTCTCATACCTCCTCTCCCCCTGTCATTATGACACAAAGATGGAGTCTGTGTGTGTGCGTGTGTGTGTGCGTTTGCGTGTGTGTGTGCGTTTGCGTGTGTGTGTGTGTGTGTGTCTGTTAGGGGGTGGGCTAAAGCTGAACAAAATCCTCTTTGCAGTGTATGCTCCCCGTGGAAATGCTCCAGGGAGCACAGTCATCTGAAAGAGCCATGTGTCTTACCGCAGTCCTTAAAACTCGGGTTGGAGATGAAATATTAAAAAGAAAATGCATCAAAGACAGAAGCAAACTTTAATCTCTCACAGTCTGCCGTACTGCCTAGAGGTTGCGTTGGCATCTTGGAGTGGCTACAAAAGCCCAGTTCCTCTGGTAGAGAATGTAACCTACATTTAGATGGATGGATGGATGGATGGATGGATGGATGGATGGATGGATGGATGGATGGATGGATGGATGGATGGATGGATGGATGGATGGATGGATAGA
>CM050211.1:29593649-29648649 GCA_027475355.1 Coilia nasus
TTGCTACAATCAGAAAAACCGAAGGACACTTAATGACCTATATGTAAACATGAATAAAGTGTCCTTATTGTTTATAACACGTGTCATGTCCTATTTATAACATGCTAATGTCACTCTTGTATACACACCTTCAAATAACGTGTTATTTGCTGAAAATAGCCAGGCGTGACCGTTCACACCCTGCACTGTCGCCACGACGATCTGACTCGGACTCAGTGCTACCTGTGCTTCCCTTCCTTTCCCTCTCCACCCCTCTCTTCCCTCCATCCCTCCTCCCATCTCTCCATCTCTCCTCCCATCTCTCCATCTCTCCCTCCCCCTCTCGCCCTCCTCCTTATTATGCCTTCTGTGGATAAAACAGGAATTTTGAAAAGTTGCTATTTATTGTTTTTACCCGTGTAAAGCACATTGACTTACTCTGTAGAGATAAATTTGCCTTGCCTTGCCTCTCCCACCATATCTCCTCCCATCTATCCATCTCTCCTTCCATCTCTCCGTGCCTCCCTCCCTCCCTCGCCTCTTTCTCTCTGTCTCCCTTTCTCTTAATCTCTCTCATCATCATTCTCTACCTCTCCCTCTCTGTTTTTCCATCTCTATCCGTTCCACTTTCTCATCATTTCTTTCTCTTTCTCTATCCCCCCTTTTCTCTCTGTTTCTATCTCTTCTTTTCTCTCACCACCGCCATCGTCCACCACCGTCACGCATTCGCACTCAAGCGCAGGCATGTGGAGCCTGCAATTTTAATCCAATACACAATTGCGTGTGTGTGTGTGTGTGTGTGTGTGTGTGTGTGTGTGTGTGTGTGTGTGTGTGTGTGTGTGTGTTTGTTTGAGAGTGTGTGTGTCCTCAAATAACATTTGAGGTGCAATTGAAGGTTTTCCACTAGCTGGCTGGCAGCTGAGCTAATGACATCTGAGTGGGTGATGGTTCCACCTCATGAGTGAGGTGCTGTTGTTGCTTTAGGATGGCATTAGTCTGATTGACTGTTCCGCTCACAGTCAGAAAACTCTGAACACACACACACACACACACACGCACGCACGCACGCACGCACGCGCACACACACACACACAGAGTTATAAAACTCTGCATGAGGGGAGGCTGATAAATAGAGAGAAATTTCCAGAAAAAAAATCTATGTCATCATCTTTCTTGATTTCACTTGTTGTGCTGTCAACGCTGCACAGCTTTGAGACAGGGGAAATTGCTCTCTGATGTGCCCCCCTGCTCATACATACACACACACACACACACACACACACAACCTTTGCCGCTGCTAATTTTTCACGCTTGCCTCCACAGAGAGATCAGTGCGATCTAACAAGGAACAACAGAAACATCTACCACACACACACGCAAACACACATGCACACACACACACACAAACGCACACAAACGTGCACACACACACACACACACACATAGACACACTAACCACAATCAACAGAAACAGCTCCCACAAAAACACACATACAGACACACACATATACATGCACGCATGCACACACACACACACACACACACACAAACCATGATCAACAGAAACAGCTCCCACACACACTCAGTCGAGTTCCAGAATGCCAAGTTTGTGCGACTCCCAGCCCACATGGCATGAAATGGGCACACATGGCTGACTGCCTGGCCAGGCCGACATCTTGTGTGTGTGTGTGTGTGTGTGTGTGCGCGCGCATGTGTGCGCATGTGTGTGTGCATGTGTGTCTGTGTGTGCATGTGCCCGCATGTGTGTTTGTGTGTATGTGTGCATGGGTTAGGAGTGGGGTGGTGGTGGAGGGGGTTAACTAGTGATCTGCCCAGAAAGCAGCTAGTTTTCTGAAAACACCCCTGCCCCCCCCCCCACACACACACACACACATTTTCTCATACACACACCAAGGGCAGACATACAAAGCAGCAGGTCCTTCTTGGATCCGGTTCAGATTTGGCTTGGGTCTGATCTGATGTCCACTGCCGGCGCCATTTTGCAGGGATTAAATGCACACACACACGCCCACCCACACACACATACACACACACACACAGTTTGTGCAGAGAGGCTTGGAGTAATCTGATTGGCCTTCTACAAACGATGGAATGAGCTGCCCATTCAGACCCATGGAAGGGCGCCACATGCGGATATTATTACAATTACAATTAGATTATCAAGCCGCACACACACACACACACACACGCCCACACACGCACACACACACACTCGCACACACACACACACACACACACACACACACACACACACACACACACACACACACACACACGCACACACACTCCCATGTGGCTATAAAGACAATTAGATTATCCATGCTGTAGATTTAGTCTGCAGACAGGGCGGTAGTCTCTTGGAAAAGCAGCCCAATAAAAGGCCAATTACAACAGACATGTTTGGTGAGGATGCTGAATGCCCACAGTAGTGCACTGAGCACACACACTTGGGCATACACACACACACACACACCCATGGGCGCACACACACACACATGGGCGCGCACACAAACACACTAACACTCACAAATACATACACAAACATACACACATATAATCACGTAGGAATTTGTCAGCACACACGTAGTGAGTGGTTGGCAGATTAAAAATGTGTTAGTTGTCACTAGACGCACACAACACACACACAGACCACACATGCACATGCGCACACTGAAGCCAGATTTGAGTAGTGCTACTTTTTCCTGCAGACACACACTTTTTCCTGTGCGCACACACACATACACATACACACACACACACACACACACACACACACACACACACACACACACACACACACACACACACACACACACACACTGACAAACACAGCTATTGTCTAATTATCTGTTTGCATTTATCTGTTATATTGCATGGTGCATTGCTTAGAAGCACTTACTAATTGGGCATTTCATTGATGGCCTGTATCATTTCATCCTCTGTTGAGTTGTGAAATTTAAAAAAGGGTTTTATCATGTTTTACTATTTTAAACTCTTATACTGAGCAGAACATCTAAAGGGGAAACACAGGACGCAATAAACTGAGCTGAAATCTTTCAATTACATTACATTACAATATTTTGTATGACATTTCGCAGACGTGCCTATCCACAGACACTTACAACTGAAGAAAAAGAATCAAGCTACAGCAAATGTCTGGACAAAGTAACTGGACTGAAGGTGAAAGTGCAAAGAGAATGGGCTGAGAAGTGCATGTAGTTGTCGGTTAGATGGCTATAGAGTTTGAGTTGTTACGACAGGAGGGTCTTTCGGAAGACACAGGTTTTTACAGTTTTTGCCCATTGCCTAAACACAGTTTGCAAAACTTGGCTCGCTGTGCCGAAACTCTACACACAAGCACATAGGACGCAACACTTGGAAATAAACTATTCACATCTATGTCAAATTGAAACTCTGCAATCAAAACCTAACAATCCTTTGTCAAAATGTCACTCTGATGACAAAATTGCACACACTTGCATCTTATAAAAACACTGTCACATCAGCAGCAACACACTAGTCTACTTTTGCCAATGATACAGCTGTATTTCATTTTTGAATGAAGTGTCTTATGTATGAAATAGTGTGTAGTGTGCAGTAGCAAGTGTGTTGCAAAAAGGAGCAAGTGTGTTGCAGAATTGCAACTAAAGTGTAAAGCAGCGCTTTTGTTTAAGGTATGGTTACACTGTGTTTAAGACATTGTAACACAACTTCACGTTATGTTACTTTGGTTTAAGCATATGTTGCGTTCAAGCAATGGGCAAAAACTGTAAAAGCTTCTTGAAAACAGAGACACAGAGAGAGGGAGAGATGACCCTGGTCTTTTATTGTAGCAAGTGGTAGCTTCATTCATTATATCCATTCAGCAACCACAAGAGAGAACGCTGTCCACTGAGATCACGGTGTGTGAAGAGATGGCAGTGCCAGATGTCCTTGTGAAGAGTGCAGTGACCTGGATGGCATGCAAGATTTCATAACCGAGCACAGATTATGTCCTTTTGTCCTGTCCTGGCCTTCTGTTTCATGGCTTTACTTCACTGTCATCTGCAGTGATTTGAGATTTGTTCTGATTTGCTTCGCTAGTGCTGTTCAGTGAAGGTGTTATTGCTAGCAAAGGCATAACCTGTCAGACACGCAGCCCTCCCATCAAGCATTAGTATTCACATGACAGAGGTGGTACTGTAGATCTGACAGTGTTGATTGTGGCCCTCAGACATGGTGAATCTGACAGTGTTGATCATGGGATTGGGATCTCAGAGGCGAGAGATATGACAGTACTGGTCATGGGATTGGGATCTCAGAGGTGCTCAATCTAACAGTGCTGATGATCACAGGATCGGCATCACAGAGATGGTAGATCTGACAGTGCTGCTCATGGGATCGGCATCACAGAGATGGTAGATCTGACAGTACTGATCATAGGATCGGGATCTCAGAGGCGAGATATCTGACAGTACTGGTAAAGGGATCGGGATCTCAGAGGTGCTCAATCTAACAGTACTGATGATGGAATTGAGATCACAGAAGTGGTAGATCTGACAATGCTTATCATGGGATCTCAGAGGCGAGAGATCTGACAGCGCTTATCATGGGATCAGGATCTCAAAGGTGGTAGATCTGACAGTACTGATCATGAGATCTCAAAGGTGGTAGATCTGGTAGTACTGATCATGAGATCTCATAGATGATAGATCTGACAGTACTGATCATGGGATCTCAGAGGTGAGAGATCTGACAGTGCTTATCATGGGATCAGGATCTCAAAGGTGGTAGATCTGGTAGTACTGATCATGAGATCTCAAAGGTGGTAGATCTGACAGTACCGACCATGAGATCTCAGAGGTAGTAGATCTGACAGTACTGATCATGAGATCTCAGAGGTAGTAGATCTGACAGTACTGATCATGAGATCTCAGAGGTAGTAGATCTGACAGTACTGATCATGAGATCTCAGAGGTGGTCGATCTGACAGTACTGATCATGGGATTTCAGAGGTAGTAGATCTAACAGTATCAATCATGAGATCTCAGAGGTGGTCGATCTGACAGTACTGATCATGGGATCTCAGAGGTAGTAGATCTGACAATACTGATCATGAGATCTCATAGATGATAGATCTGACAGTACTGATCATGGGATCTCAGAGGCGAGAGATCTGACAGTGGTGATCCAGACATCCCAACCTGCAGAAACTCATTTCAACCCTCCTACAGTCCTACTCCACAAGACTGTCAATCTCACTCTCCCCCACTCTGCTGCATCTGTCACTTGTCCTAATTAGCTAAAGATATTTGTGAGAGTTGGGGGTGAATGGTTATTACTTGCGGGAGTCCAGGAGTCAAGTCGCTTATCAAAGGTGGTAGACTCCCGGAGGTTGCGGGACACTTGGGATGTCTGCTTATCATGGGATCTCTTCTTGTCTGAGCCTTGTAGCCATGTGTGAGTGACTGTGTGTGCCATGCTAACACTTCCCTGTTAGCGTATGCTAATGCCTGTCCTTTATGGGTGGGTAGTAGTGTGTGGCCCCTTAAACAGTATAATTATATTCAAGACATTTCTAAATACCAGACCTATCAGCACAATGTATTACCCTAATACACCGGCTTACAGATATTACTATGTAATTAACTTGTAATCACTTAATCAACTCAGTGATGTATGGTGCTCTACTGTTTCAGCAGAAAGACATATAATTATATTTTAATATATCGTATTTAGTGAGTTTCTGCTCAAAATGATTGGCTTATTTTGCAAGTATGCTGAGTTTGCCCTTGGATTTGACTTGCCTTGACAGATTATGTCAAACTTTCAGCTACCACCTAATCATGGCAGCAAGTATTTCAGTCACAAAACCTTTAAGTCTGTTTGAGACAGCTTTTAGATGAACACATCTTTCCGCTCATACAAACAAACAAAAACAACAACGTTTGTAAGGAGCCTTATTTTGGCATGTTCTTGTTTCATGTAGGGGCTCGTTAAGAACATTTGTTTTAGGAAAAAAAATGTACACATATAAACACACACACACACACACGCACACACACACACGCGCCTCTCTCTCTTTCTCTCTCTCTCTCTCTCTGTCTCTCACACAAACACAAACACACACACATACTGTAAACACGCACACACACACATCCTTGAAGATATTTCACATTTCTAAAGCAGCAGTCCATATCTCTCAGCACTGCAGTTGGTGTTCCCGTCCGTACAGACGTGCGTCTCACACTGCATAATGCATGAACAACACAAGCAGCCGCTTGGATCAAACAACACACTGTTCTCCAAAGCTGTTAGCTGAAACATGCACATTTGGATAAAACAACACATTGTTTTCTAAAGATGTTACCTAAAACATTCACATTTGGATAAAACAACAGACTAAAGATTTTAGCTAAAACATGCACATTTGGATCAAACCCACTGTTCTCCAAAACTATTAGCTAAAACATGCACATTTGGATCAAACCCACTGTTTTCTAAAGCTGTATGTAAGACATGCACGTTTGGATCCAACCCACTGTGCCCTAAAGCTAAAACATGCAGAGCAGCCGCATGCCATTGAATAATAACTCAGTGACTGCAATTTTCCAACCGAAGCTCCGTCATTGCTGTAGGGACCGGCGTAAGGGCAGGGCCAGGGGCAGGGGTAGGAACAGGGCTGATTACAGTGATTGGGACAAGGGAGCGCAGTTGCCGTAGCGATCCATCGCTGTACCCAGGGGCAGGGGCATGGGGGCAGGGACGGGGGGGGGGCAGGGCTGATTATAGTAATCGAGCTGCAGGCCACTTGTGCAGCCCTTTCTCTCTCCCAGATTGGCCAGAAGCTGAGAAAATGCCATTAATTATGCTGCTGTGGCTGTCACCCATCTGCAGGGAAGAGTGGGGGTGACACGAGTGACGAGGGGGGGTAGTAGCGCATGTGACGGGGGAGGTGACAGTGGAGTGGGTAGTAATTAGAGGCAGGGATGAGGGTCTGGGCATCACTGTCTTCTCCTTCGCCTGGTGGGATCAGGCCATAGTGTGCCAGTGTTGTGTGTGTGTGTGTGCCAGTTTGTGTGTGCCAGTGTGTCTTTCTTCCATGGTGTTTGTGCTCCAGTGTGTGTGTGCGCGTGCCAGTGTGTGTGTGTGCCAGTCTCCAGACAGCAGTGTGCCATCTTCACAGACAGTTCTAGCATGTGTGTGTGTGTGTATGTGTGTGTGTGTGTATATGTGTGTGTGGGCGTTACAGATCCGCCACCCCTCTCTGCACAGCCAGGAGGAACTAAAGGATGTCTGTGTGTGTTTGTGTGTGTGTGTGTGTGTGTGTGTATGTGTATGTGTATCTGTATCTGTGTATTTGAGTATGTGTATCTGTGTGTGTGTGTGCGCGTGTGTGTATGTGTGTGTGGACTTTACAGATCCTCCATCCCTCTCTGCACAGCCAGGAGGAACTAAAGGATGTCTGTGTGTGTTTGTGTGTGTGTGTGTGTGTGTATGTTTGTATGTGTATCTGTATCTGTGTATTTGAGTATGTGTATCTGTGTGTGTGTGCGTGTGTGTATGTGTGTGTGGACTTTACAGATCCTCCATCCCTCTCTGCACAGCCAGGAGGAACTAAAGGATGTCTGTGTGTGTTTGTGTGTGTGTGTGTGTGTATGTTTGTATGTGTATCTGTATCTGTGTATTTGAGTATGTGTATCTGTGTGTGTGTGTGCGTGTGTGTATGTGTGTGTGGACTTTACAGATCCTCCATCCCTCTCTGCACAGCCAGGAGAAAGTAAAGGATGTTGAGGAGGACGGGGGTTTGGGAGTCGTGGGGAGTAAGAGGGGTGAGAAAGGTCAGATCAGCAGCTCTGGTGTTTGGCATTGAACATGGTCTCGGCTGTCTGTCAAAGTCTCCGCTGTGCTCTCTTTCTTTCTCTGTGAATGTTTTTCTCCTGTACCTGTTCCTATCCTTGACCTTCCTTCCTCTTCCTCTGCATTTCTTTACATCTTCTGTTTCATATTCTTTTCCCCAGTTTGGCAGGACGGAGGTGATTGACAACACCTTAAACCCGGACTTTGTCAGGAAGTACATCCTGGACTACTTCTTTGAAGAGAAGCAGAATCTGCGCTTCGACTTGTGAGTCTTTCTTCCTTTGATGTGTGTCCAGAGCTCTCTCCCTCCCTCCCTCTCTCCCTCCGTCCCTCCCTCCCTCCCTCCCTCTCTCTCTCTCTCTCTCTCTCTCTCTCTCTCCCTCCCTCCCTCCCTCTCTCTCTCTCTCTCTCTCTCTCTCTCTCTCCCTCTCTGCTCTCAATCTACCCTCCATCTCTCTGTCATTATCACAGTTTTGCTTTTTTTTCAACCTCCCCCTCTCTATCTTTCCTTTTCCTCTCTTACTAAATCATTCTCTTTCTTTTCTCTCTCTCTCTTCTATCTGTATCCTGTACAATGTATACTTTGATTTAGATATCTATGCTTGTATGTCCTCTCTGGCTAGACAACTTAAACTGTGAGAGCTGTTCCTGTAGAATCCTATAGGACTTCTGTTCGCTACATTCCTCTTATTATCAGAACGTTCTGGACAGATAAAAATATGAGCTAACCTTTGATGTAGCTTTTGATGATCTGTAGTGCGCTCCGTAAAATTAGAGTCCGTTTAGGAGGGTGAACGAGGTTAACTCGAGTGTCTGCTCTGATCAGAGGAATGCTCTTCAAATTCAAATCATCCCACCTCCATAATCCCACCTCGGAATTGCCTGCCTGAAATGGGTTTTATCATTGACTTCTTAAAAACAGTGAAAAGTTAAAAATTCCAACTGAAAGGCATAATGTGATTATCAGCCAACACACCAACTGCCATTATTTTTCACTATGGGGCATAGAGGTGTAGTTTCTAGATGATGGTTGCAGTCAGGTAATTATCAGTGGTCAGTGGACAGTTAATTAATGTTGTAGAGTCAATTATTTGTCCCCTGAAACTGCACCATACACCTTATGAATTACTGAATGTTTTGTGTGTCTGTGTGTGTGTGTGTGTGTGTGCGTGTGTGTGTGCAAATGTACGTGTGTGTGTGTTATCTTGCAGGTATGATGTGGACTCTAAAAGCCCAGACCTGTCCAAACACGTGAGTGTACAAGCCTGCTGTCTCGTCGGCGCGGCGATGTGGATGTGGCTGTGGGTGTGTGTGAGCGGTGTCATGGAGACCGAGCTCACCTCACTGCATGAGACACCACTAAGGGATAAACAGGGTCATGCAAATCATGCTCTACAACAACACCAGCCTCCAAATATAGCCTCTCTCTCACTCCCATTACCTGCTGCGTGGGTGACTAAGATTATTAAGGTGTACTGTATGACTACACTATTATACTCAACTCTGCCTTTACTACAACTGTGGAGAAATAGTGCTGAGTCCTTGAATAAACTGTGCATGTGTGTGTGTGTATGTCTGTATGTGTGGGTGGATATATGTGTGAGTGCGTGTGTGTATGCTTGTGTGAGTGTGTGCGTACGTGTATGTCTGTTTGTGTGTGTGTGTGCGTGTGTGACATTGACGTGGTTTCTCAGGGACATCTATTGAAAGTGACTCCATGTGTGTGTTTTTCATAGATGAGCGGAGACCTCACGTAGTCTAGGGTCCCTGTTGGGGCCAGAGCTTTTTGAGTCCACTCACGCTTCAACTGCCTGCTTCCAAAGACATATTGATCTGCCCCCCCCCCCCCACACACACACAGCAGTAGTTTTTTAATCCTTTGAATTTAATGCTATACCACATTTTAACCCTGTGGTCCTTTGCCAAACCTTTGAAGCGCTTTCAGCTACATCCTTTTCATGAAATGTGCTATACAAGCACATATTATTATTATTATTATTATTATTATTATTATTATTGTTATTATTAGTATTATTATTATTATTATTATTATTATTATTATTATTATTATTATTATTATTATTATTATTATTAATATTATTATTATTGTGGTGGAGTGACCATCACTAGGGTTGTGGGTGTGTTCTGACTGCCATACTAATGAGCCTGGCTCTTTGGCGTTGCAGTCAAAGTGCATGTTTGGTACCCCGGAGACCTGGGTTCAAAGCCGGATGGGGTGACTTCTCTTCCACTTTGCTACGTTTATTATTAACAACAACAATAACAACAACAACAACAACAACAATAATAATAATAATAATAACCACTTCAGCAGGGCATCATGTATTAGTATGCTCACATGTGGAAACAAAAAGCCTTTAAAGGAGGAAAATTAATAAAAAATAATCTGAAGGATTATTTCATATATTTGGATGCAAACGAACATGATTTGCATAATCTGAGCATGTTTTGGTGTATTTGTTTGTTTGTTTGTTTGTTTTCTGACTCACACTGTGCGATGTGATTCACATTTCTCTCTCTCTCTCTCTCGCTCTCTCTGTCTATCTATCTATCTCTCTCTGAGCCACCCTGGCGCAATATTGATCACAGCTGGTGTGTGATGAGTGTGTGATGAATGTGTGACTTGTGTGTGTTTGTGTCTCTCTCTGTCTCTTTTTGGCCAGCACTGTGCTCTCTTCTGCCTGTTGTGTCACATGTTGTGTTTGTTTTTGTTTTTGTTTGTGTCGTTGTTGTTTATTACTGCTGCCTGCACTTACTCTGTGGAAGCCCTCCGAATGCAACGTACGTGCCCGACTCTCTTTGTTTCCTTTTGTCCCTCTCTTCATCATTTTCTCTGTCTCCCTCCCTTTCTCTAACTCTCTCTCTCTCTCTCTCCCTTTCTCTATCTCTCTAAAACTCCCTCTCTTGTTCCTGCTCTAGTGACACAGTTGTCAATTTACTCAGTAGCTCTACATTTCTGCACCACTGCCCTCACTCCCTCTCTCTCTCTTTCTCTCTCTCTCTCTCTTACTCTCTCTCTCTCTCTCTCTCTCTCTCTCTCTCTCTCAAGGCGTATCTGTCTGATCTGAAAGTCTTTTCTCTTCCTTTATATGTCTCTCTCTGTCTCTCCGCAAACTCTTCTTTCTCCTCCTTTCGATTGCTGCCTCCCTCTCAGTTGATCTTTCTCTATGTCTCTCTTTCTTTTCTCCCCCTACATGTTTCTTCTGTCTGTTTTTCTTCTTCATCTCCTCTCCCTATCGCCTCTCTGCCCCTCAGGACTTCCTGGGTCAGATGTTTTGCACCCTCGGAGAGATTGTGGGCTCACCAGCCAGCCGTTTGGAGAAGCCTCTGGGGTAAGTCACTCATACACACACACACACACCACTGACACATGCACACACCGCTAACACACTCACTAGCATCACTTCCCCTTCCTGCCCCAGAGCACGCTGGGTAACCAAGGGATCCACACACTCAAACCCACCTTCTTTGTAAGTCAATCACACACACACACATCGCTGACACACACTCACACTACTGATACACACTTGCGCCACTTCCCCTTCCCACCCCAGAGCACTCTGGATAACCAAGGAATCCATGTCCAAGCAACCCCATACACCAAAGCCACCTTCTTTGGATCCAGCCCTGATCTGGCCCAGGCTTGGCCCACATCTGGCCTTGTGTAGCCAAGCAGTTCCCCAGGCCAAGGCTCTCTGGGTATCTGGGGCATATTGTTGCGGAATAAGTCATGTGAATGAAGGGTGGCCAGTTGGATGTTGGGCTGGTGGGAGTATGTGGATGGGGGAATGACTGAACAGCACCCTCTCGTAACTCTGGCACCTTACCCACAGCCACTCTCCAAATGTCAGATCTATGGCTCCCCACTGCTCCAAGTGTATATGTGTACTAGTGAGTGTTTGTGTGTGAGTCTCACAATAATAATAATAATAATAATAATAATAATAATAATCTTTACTTGTATAACACAATTCATACAAGATGCAGCTCAAAGTGATTCACAGTTTGGCAAGAAAACAGAAGACAACATTTCTTGCAGTTCAGTGGCGCTGGAGGGGAAGAACACAATAACACAATGACATAATGACGTAATGACGCAATGACGCAATGCCCCACAATGTGACATACCTAATGACCTGTAATTTTTTGTCGGGAGTCGTATGAAGTGTCCATTGTTACCATTGGGAGTTCTGTCACCAGCAGTCAGTGGAAACCATACACTACTGATTTGTCTTGTAATGTGTCCAGTCTCTCAACCAAGACACCAATAGAGGATTTGTAGTTCTAAGATCTTAAAACGACAATCATGAATAACAATCGTGAACCACAAAAAATTGTATAATCCGACCGTGCCATAACATTTAGAGAGATTTAGCATTGTATTGCATTAGAGATGCACGCTCTGGCATTGCTGTGGGGCGAAAGCATCTGTGAGATAAATAAATGATCCTCATCGCTAAAGAATCTTTCTGAGATAAATAAATGATCTTCGTCACAGCCCATCTGTCAAATCCACTGCTGTGTCACTCCCAGACCCATCTGAGGTGAATGCGTCGGCACGGACACACCATTAAACACAGTTCCAATCATCTCACACTGCACTGCCACACAGCCAGGGACATTAAGGCTGCCTTTTAAAAAGAACACACACACACACACACGCATATATGAACACACACACACACACATACACACATACACACACACACACACACACACACACATACACACATACGCACACACGCACACACGCGCACGCGCACACACACACACACACACACACACACACACACACACACACACACACACACACACACACACACACACACACACACAGACTCACAGGCACAGACTGAAGGTTTTGCATGTACTGTCATTTGAGATGATGTTCTGCCGTGCAACCATACACATGAAATATAGCCTCAGAGTTTGAGGGGATTTTCGATGAATGACTTCAGTATGTTCAGTATCGCTCAGTGTGACCTTTAAAAACTTGTTGCAAGAAAGTCATCTAGACATCTGTACACAGAAAAATCAAGCCCATGTAGACAGATATGCCAGGAAAAAATGTAGTTACATTTTATTTCACTGTCCATGTTACAGCAAGTAAATACAGTGTAACAAAGTGTGTAACAATATCTAACATTCTGTACTTACACTGTACCATAGGGTTAGGGTTAGTGTTAGATGTGTACAGTGTACATAAGTACATAATATTACATATGGTTACATGTGGATACAATGTGTATGCAGAATTAATCAGTGATTGATCAATATCTAGGCAACTTAAAAATGCTGTTCGTTAATAGTATTTGATAGAATTAAGTTAACTACTCTTTGAGTCTGTCTCTGGGTAGCATCCAGTGGAGCTGTGCTCTAAATGGAATATGGACAGGAATGTTCATCATATCTCTAAGGTCCCATCAGGTAGAGCCTCTGTGAGGTGAATGGACATTAGGATGGTTCCAAGGAGCCCTATATTGAAAAGAGACTCCATAGAACAGAATGGACATTAGGATGGTTTAAAGGGGCCCTATATTGAAAAGAGACTCCATAGAACAGAATGGACATTAGGATGGTTCCAAGGAGCCCTATATTGAAAAGAGACTCCATAGAACAGAATGGACATTAGGATGGTTCCAAGGAGCCCTATATTGAAAAGAGACTCCATAGAACAGAATGGACATTAGGATGGTTTAAAGGGGCCCTACATTGAAAAGAGACTCCATAGAACAGAATGGACATTAGGATGGTTTCAAGGGGACCTATACTGAAAAGAGACTCCATAAAACACAATGACCAGTGTTGTTAATAGTATAGTAACACGCAGGCCTCGCCTAGTGCCCCCCTGCACACAGACTGTAGAGAGCAGTTCCCACCTACAGTACACCTACACACACACACTCAGGAAAGCCGTGCCCACATTACTGTAACACACACCTGTCCTTACCAGTGCCCACACACGCACACACTGAGCAGAGGTGTACCCACACACACACAGAGGAGAGCTATGTCCACATTCGCCCACACCGGTCTTGCCCAGTGGTCACATTCTCACACACAACGATTCAGCCCAGTGCCCACCCCCACATACACAGAGGAAAGGTGTGCCCACCCGCAGCGCACACACACACACAGGTCTGAACTACATCCCCCCAAACACACACTGAGGGGCGCTTGACAGCCCCAGACACAGAGAAAGGCCAAAAGTCACTGCGTGCCTCAGGAGCAGCTGAAGAGGCCAGAGGCAGCAGCAGATGGACAGATCATCTGAAGGAGAGAAAAACAGTAAAGGTGTTTCTTTCTTAAAGACATTTCTTCCATTCCTACGTTTCCTCGACTATTCTTTCTCTCATTCTTATCTATCACTCTATCTGTCTCCTCTTCTGTCCTTCTTTTCTACTGTTCTCATTTTTTCCACTTTTCCAATCTCCTCTAACTAGCTTGGGTGTGTTTGGTGCAGTGGTCTGGAGATGATCCAAATCCACATTCATAGCTTTCTCTCCCTTCAACCCCTCCACTCCCACCATCTCTCTCTCTCCATTTCCTCCCCTCATCTCTCTTTCCATCTCTCCCTCAATCCCCTGCCCTCATCTCTCTTTCCATCTCTCCCTCAATCTCCTCCCCTTAGCTTTCTTTCCATCTCTCTCTTCATTTCCTCCCCTCATCTCTTTCTCTCCACCCCCTCTCTTCTACCCACCACTCCCACCATCTCTCCCTCCACCACCTCCCCTAATCTCTCTTTCCACTTCTCCCTCCACCACCTCCGCTCATCTCTCTTTTCATCTTTTTCTCCATTGCCCCTCCCCATCTGTCCCTCCATCCCCTCGCCTCATTCCTCTCTCCATCCCTCTCCTCCCTCTTTCATCTCTGGTGGGTTAAGTAGTTTACTGTGTACTCTGCCATTGGCCCTGCAGGAAGGGCGCCCCCTAGAGGTATAAAACAGCAGTGGCTGTGTGTGCTTCAGCGGTCCACATTAATGCGGGTTGGAGATGAAAGCGCAGGGCGCAGCAGGGTTTGGGCTCTGGGCTCTGGGCTCTGGGCTCTGGGCTCTGGGCTCTGGGCTCTGGGCTCTGGGCTCTGGGCTCTGGGCTCTGGGCTCTGGGCTCTGGGCTCTGGGCTTTGGACTGGAGGCTGGGGCTCGCACAGCTGCCCACAACTCGCCTGCAGTGCCTGGGGGCCTATGCAGATGGTGTGTGTGTGTGTGTGTGTGTGTGTGTGTGTGTGTGTGTGTGTGTGTGTGTGTGCATGTGTATGTGTGAGGGAAAAACAGAAAGTGATAGTGTTTTGGTACATCAGTTGGAATAAATTAGTAATGTTAGAGATGCATCATCTGTTGATGTTTTGTGGCCATGGCTTGGTTAATGATTCCTATCCATCACTCACCATGTGAACTTTGTGTGTGTGTGTGTGTGTGTGTTTATGTGTGTGTGTTTATGTGTGTGTGTGTGTGTGTGTGTGTGTGTGTGTGTGTGTGTGTGTGTGTGTGTGTGTGTGTGTGTGTGTGTGTGTGTGTGTGTAAAATGGTGTTGAACACAGAATGGGGGTGTAAGTGGTTTTGATGTGAGGCAGTTTCAGTGGTCTAACTCACTTCTTGAAACACAGCAATCCCACTGAGCCCAGTGGCCGATGAGCAGCAGAAACAGACAGATAAAGAGAAACAGACAGATAAAGAGAAACAGGGATAAGAGTAAGGGAGGAGAAAAGGATGAAACGGGAAGGAGAGAGAGAGGAGAGAGAGAGAGAGAGAGAGAGAGAGGAGAGAGAGAGGAGAGAGAGAGAGAGAAAGAGCGTGGCAGAGAGGGTGCTGAGTTTTTCTGTATGCTTCAGTATACTATGGAGAAGGAGGAGAGAAAGACAGAGAGATAGAGAGATAGAGAGAGAGAGAGAAAAAAAGAAAGAGAGAGAAATAGAGAAAGAGAGAGAAAGACAAAATGTATGACAGTGAGATGAAAGAACTATGCATATTTACGTGTGTAGAGAGAGAGAGAGAGAGAGAGAGAGAGAGAGAGAGAGAGAGAGGGAGAAAGAGAGCATGGCAGAGAGGGTGCTGAGTTAGTCTGCGTGCTTCAGTATACTATGGGGAAGGAGAGAGGAGAGAAAGAGAGAGAGAGATGGAAAAAGATAGAGCGACAGAGAGAGAGAGAGAGAATGTGTCAGAGAGGGTAAAGAGAGGGTGGTCACACTAAGGATGCACTATTATATAACTAAGCCACTCCCCACACTGCAACTCACACTAACCTGGGTCTGGCCAAGATCTTTAAAACACTCAGCTGAGACACACACATACACTCACACACCCACACCACAAATTTCATATCTTAGATCTCCATATTCCCCTTGCAGCAGTCAGTGGATTATTAATTATTATTAATTGGGAAACCATTAGTACTTTCTGTCTGCAGATGCTTGTGCCTGAAGGACAAATAATGAGTTATGCAATTGTATTGGAGATATGCTCTTATGTCATTGTTTCTGTGAACAGCCTTACTGAAATACTATAATGGAGACATCTGTCTGGAAAAAAACTGCTACTAATAGTGAGAATTCAATTGTGCCAAGGCACTTTAGTACTTTTATTTAAACAGGCTGACAGGAGGTGTGTGTTTGTGTGTGTGTGCGCGGATGTGGGTGTGTGTGTGTGTGTGTAAGCATGTGTGTGTATGTAAGCATTTGTGTGTGGAGGAGACAAATACATCACCTCAAACTTTTGTAAGCTGTATGTGAGTGGATGAGACTGAGGAGTAATCATCTCTAACTCACGACTCAGTAGAGATGAGACAGCAACAGGTGCTAGCTATCAGGATCCGTGGATCATCATTAGGGCTTGCTGGTCTGCCATATGTTTCAGTCAGGTCTGTGTCCAACACACTGAGTCAGATCTGTCCAACACACTGAGTCAAGTCTGTATCTAACACACTAAATCAGGTCTGTGTCTAGTCTAATACTGTCAATAAGGTTTGTGTCTAATACTGAGTCAGGTGTTTGTCTAATACACGGAGTAAGGTCAGTGTCTAATTCTCTTAGTCAGTGGCATGGTAGACTAGTAGCCTGCTAAACCAGTCCTTCGTACTACACTTCATTCATGATGCAACGTCAGTATCATCACTTACATACACCCTCTGTTCGCTGATTAGTTTGGCAAAATTCTGTGTGAGACAACCATGTCAATGGAGGCACTGCCAGACCCTCTGTACAAAATGAAGTGTAGTACGAGGGGCTGGTTTAAGGCCTGGATATACTCGCCGCGCGCAGTGGTGCGCGCGCAAAAGTGACGTCAAAATGACGTCAGTGCACATCTGGCACGGCGTTCTCAAGCGCAGGTTTGCCGTGCGCGCACCTCCGATTTTTTGTAACTTGCGCGCGGCAGCCCCATTGAAAACCATAGGCAATGGCTAGTCTGGTTTCAGCTAACTTTAGCCTAATAACTCCCAGCCTAAACATGTATTTTCCATTGCTACAAATCAGCTAATATTACTGGAAACTCACAAGAAATACAAACACTGACTAAAAACTTTTAGGATTTTGTTCAGTTTTATCCACAAACCAACTTAGGTGCAAACCTGCAGTTCGTTTATAAAGCTAACTTTTTGCCTTATCCTATCATCATTCATAAGGTCGTATAAAGCTGAAAACACTGTAAATATACACACTGACTCAAACCTTTTCGGATTTATCCAGTTTAATTCCCAAATCATGATGTAAACCTGCAATTCAGTCATGTTTCACTCCTCTGACACGCAAGGCTCCCAAACTACTGAGGCATTTGACACCTCTGACGAGGAGAAGATTGCCGTGTGTGTCGAATGAAGTATGTATGGGCGTGCGGCGCTGTGACGTCACGTTTGCGCGCGCACTTCTGCATGCGGCGAGTATACACCTAGCTTTACCAGGCTGGTGGTCTCTTTCACTTTGTTTTATTGGTTTAGCAAAATACAGTAAGGCACAGAGGCACTATGACAGTGCTATCCTGTCCATGTCTATGTCCACTATGCTCCTTTTTCACACAGTGTGTATGTTTGTGTGTGTGAGTGTGTGTTTGTGTGTGTGTGTGTGTGTGTGTGTGTTTTCTTCATCAAGCTCCAGGCTGTGAAGCCTTCACACACGGGGGTATAGATCTATTGCATAAAGTGTATATGTCCATTACGTTCTTTTTTACACAGAGTGTGTTTTTTTTTTGTGTATGTTTGTGTGTGTCTTTTTCAGCAAGCTTCAGGGAGTGCAGCCCTTGCACAGGGGAGTATAGATGCATTGCATAGATGCATTGCACTGCAGTGCCTATGTCTTTTTCACACAGTATGTATGTGTGTGCAGCCCACACAGACAGTACATACACAGGGGAGTATAGATGTACTGCATAGAGTGTCTGTGTCTTTTTCAAACAGTGTGTGTGTGTGTGTGTGTGCAGCCCACACATACATACACAGGGGAGTATAGATGTACTGCATAGAGTGTCTGTGTCTTTTTCACACAGTGTGTGTGTGTGTGTGTGTGTGTGTGTGTGTGTGTGTGTGCGTGTGTGTGTGTGTGTGTGTGTGTGTGCAGGCCTTACACAGGGGAGTATAGATGTACTGCATAGAGTGTCTGTGTCTTTTTCACACAGTGTGTGTGTGTGTGTGTGTGTGTGTGTGTGTGTGTGTGTGTGTGTGTGTGTGTGTGTGTGTGTGCAGGCCTTACACAGGGGAGTATAGATGTACTGCATAGAGTGTCTGTGTCTTTTTCACACAGTGTGTGTGTGTGTGTGTGTGTGTGTGTGTGTGTGTGTGTGTGTGTGCAGGCCTTACACAGGGGAGTATAGATGTATTGCATAGAGTGTCTGTGTCTTTTTCACACAGTGTGTGTGTGTGTGTGTGTGTGTGTGTGTGTGCAGGCCTTACACAGGGGAGTATAGATGTACTGCATAGAGTGTCTGTGTCTTTTTCACACAGTGTGTGTGTGTGTGTGTGTGTGTGTGTGTGTGTGTGTGTGTGTGTGTGTGTGTGTGTGTGTGTGTGTGTGTGTGTGTGTGCAGGCCTTACACAGGGGAGTATAGATGTACTGCATAGAGTGTCTGTGTCTTTTTCACACAGTGTGTGTGTGTGTGTGTGTGTGTGTGTGTGTGTGTGTGTGTGTGTGTGTGTGTGCAGGCCTTACACAGGGGAGTATAGATGTACTGCATAGAGTGTCTGTGTCTTTTTCACACAGTGTGTGTGTGTGTGTGTGTGTGTGTGTGTGTGTGTGTGTGTGTGTGCAGGCCTTACACAGGGGAGTATAGATGTACTGCATAGAGTGCTGACCTTGGATGATTTTATCCAATCATCTTTCACAGTCTGACAGGACTCAGGAATCTACTGTAACCCTCAGAAAGCAGACAGAAACACATCACCAGTGTGCCTTTAATATACAGACAGTGGCAATCAGAGGTCAATGCACCAGTGCGCCTTTAACATATATATATGGCCAGTGGCAATCACAGGTCAATGCACCAGTGTGCCTTTAACATATATATGGCCAGTGGCAATCACAGGTCAATGCACCAGTGTGCCTTTAACATATATATATGGCCAGTGGCAATCACAGGTCAATGCACCAGTGTGCCTTTAACATATATATATGGCCAGTGGCAATCAGAGGTCAATGCACCAGTGCGCCTTTAACATATATATGGCCAGTGGCAATCACAGGTCAATGCACCAGTGTGCCTTTAACATATGGCCAGTGGCAATTCGCGGTGTATGCAACAGTGCTCCTTTATTATATATACAACCAGTGGCAATCAGAGGTGAATGCTCTATATGCCATTTCAACACATATATATAGTGATCCCCCGTCTATCGCAGTAGTTATATTCCAGAACCCCCCTGAGACCCCTGAAAATCTGTGATACAGCAAGACCACATAGAAAACATTGTACTTTATAGTTTAAGCCCTAAAATGCCCCTCCCACCCGCTACTTTAATACATTTACCGCACGTATTATTGAATTATTACTGCATTTTAATCAATATTTATGTTTTATAGTATACTGTAGTTATCATGAACTATAACATTGTTCCGACAAACCTTCCCTTAGCATGCATAGTGACATAGCATGCTTACAATAATTTTTAAAAAACTGCGATGTAGCGAGACGTGTCATAGCTGTATCACTGTAATCTATATGAAGGCATTGTTTGGTAAAGAAACTGTTGACAGTAGTTTAATGGGAAACTAATGGGACCATAAATAACACACAGAGCCTTGTAACCCTGCAGGAAGGAAAACTGAGCTGCTTCCTTTGGGCTGTTAATGCAATTAGTGTCTGCAGTGTGTGCCCTATGTGTGTGTGTGTGTGTGTGTGTGTGTGTGTGTGTGTGTGTGTGTGTGTGTGTGTGTGTGTGTGTGTGTCTGCAGAGTGTGTGTCTGCAGTGTGTGTATGTCTGCAGCGTGTGTGTCTGCCATGTTTGAAAGCGTTTTGAGTGAGTGCTGCCAAGGCACACTCATCCTCAGTAAATGTGTGCCTCTCCTCTTTGCTGCTCACCACACACACACACACACACACACACACACACACACACACACACACACACACACACACACACACACACACACACACACACACACACACACACACTCTTCCAAGGCATGGCATTGGCAAAGATATGCCTCTCGATCTTATGAGTCAGAGAAATTAATATCCTCGGATATTTGATATTCAAATAATCCAGCATCGCAATGAACACAAGATATAATCAAAGTCACTGAAGCGATGGTTTTAAACATGCAATTGCTTCGCTTTATTTTGCTATTTAAATACCAACATTTCCTAGGAAATTAACACCTTCAGGCTGTGCCCTTGAGAAGCACTCTGGAGACGAGCTTCAAAAGCTCTTCACAAACACACACACACACACACACACACCCTAGGCCTTTGAAGAGCAACTCGATGAAGCATTTGGCGAAACGCGTCGCTCCTTGAAGAAAATAAAAGATCCGTAAAAGACCTTTCCGGTGTGCGGTGGTGATGAGTTCTGCTCTAAATGTTTGCATCCCCGCAACCCCCCAGCACCTGCTGTCCAGAAAGATTTGGCTGTGCGGAGGAACTTTGTTTTTGTTACAGTAAGTACACATAAATGTAGACATACTGTACACACTTACTACACTTACACAAGGGAGAGAGAGAGAGAGAGAGAGAGAGAGAGAGAGAGAGAGAGAGACAGAGAGACAGAGAGAGAGAGACAGAGAGAGAGTCACACACACACAAAAACACACACACACACACACACACACACACATACAAATCCAGCACCTACTCTCACTCTTTCTGTTTGGCTGTGCAGAGCGTGGCAACAAAAGCTCGTATCTGCATGATATTCCTCCCTCTTAGCCTTGGCTGGCCACTGTGTTTTAATCCTTTTCCCTTTAACGCCCACCCAACACACACACACACACACACACACACACACACACACACACACACACACACACACACACACACACACACACACACACACACACACACACACACACACACACACACACACACACACACACCTCCTACCACTGGTCACTGTGTGCTTTAATTGTCTGCCTTTAATCTGCCGGAAATGAAGGTGCTCTGGCTAAATATGAGGCGGTGTAGACTTTATGATCAAAGAGGGTGGGGGGGCAGGGAACGAGGGAACAGAGACAATGGGGAAACGAAGAGGACAAGGGAGAGGTGAGGGAGAGGTGAGAGAGAGAGCAAGAGACAGGGATGAGAGAGATATGAAGAAAGTGGTGGCTGAAAGAAAGAAAGAAAGAAAGAAAGAAAGAAAGGAAGCCTTGCTCTTTTGTTTGTGCATTTTACAGAGAATGTATTTCCTTGCTTATTTAGTATGTACTTTCAGTGTTAAATGTAAAGACACACACACACACACATAAACACACACACACACACACACACACACACACACACACACACACACACACACACACACACACACTCTGCAGGTCCTTGAACAGCTCCCTTTGTAGGAGGCCCAAGTGCTTCCTCTCGTCTGATCTGAGCTTTTGTCTTTCCTTTGGCCCAACTCCAAAGACACACCGCCAGCCCTATAAATTATTTACTCTCTGCTGCCCCCGCAGGAGAGGGGGAGAGAGAGCAGCAACACAGTGCTGATCAGTCCTAATCAGTGGGACACTTGACACAGCCACTAATGCTTCAAGAAAAGGAGGTCGCTGTGTGTGTGTGTCTGTATATATATGTGTGTGTGTGTGTGTGGGATGGGGCACCATTGGCACCTCTGGCACCATTGGGTTGTAGCAGCAGCAACAGTAGTAGCAACGGCTCTATTTGGATTCAAAGTACTTAAAGTACTTGGCCGCTGTGTGTGTGTGTGTGTGTCTAGTGTAGTACTTGATTGGTTGTGGAGTCAGAAACGGACCAGCAGAAAACTGTGATGAAAAATTAATGATGAAAGTCAGTTCAGTTCGTCATTTTTACTATAAATGCAACTGAGCAGTTTACCCCAGCCCTCTTGGTGTGTGTGTGTGTGTGTGTGTGTGTGTGTGTGTGTGTGTGTGTGTGTGTGTGTGTGTGTGTGAAAGAGAGAGAGAGAGAGAGGTAGGGAAATTTACCCGTAGCCCTCTTGGTGTGTGTGTGTGTGTGTGTGTGTGTGTGTGTGTGTGTGTGTGTCTGTGTGTGTGTGCCCCCTCTTGAAAGGGTGTTAATAAAGTCTCCCGAGCAGATGTTTAAGCAAATGGTTTGGAGCGGCATCCTAATAACTTTATTAAATAACTATGGCAGCTTGCGACTGGTGAGTAGATGGAGATCTCTGTTGTTATGGGATGAGGCATCTCCCTGCAGCTCAAGTTTGTCAGCTCCACAGTTTGTCGTGAAGTTTAAAGGGATGTCTGTGAATCCTTCAGTGACCTTTTCTTCCTCTGCCATTTATCTCTCTCTCTCTCTCTCTCTCTCTCTCGCTCTCTCTCTCTCTTTCTCTTTCTCTCTGTCTCTCCCCCCCCCCTCTCTCTTTGTCACTCTCTCTGTCTCTCCCTCCCCCTCCCCCTCTCCCTATATCTATCTATCTATCTATCTATCTATCTATCTATCTATCTATCTTTCTCTCTATCTCTCTTTCTCTCTGTCTCTCTTCCCTCCCCCTCTCTCTTTGTCAATCTCTCTGTCTCCCCCACCCTCTCTCCCTATCTCTATCGCCCTGTCTCTCTCTCTCTCTCTCTGTCTTCCTCTCTCTCTCCCTTTCTTTCTACCTGTAACACCACAGAGCCATCTCCCTCGCTGCTGTAGACAGGCACATCATTAACACCATCCACATCTGTGACGGTCAGGAAATGTCAGCCTCAGACATTTTACAGGCTTCCACTTCCTCTTCATCACCACCACCAGAAGGCCCCGCAAAAATAGACCCTGTCTTCCAACAAGCTCTTCTTATTTGCATGAGAAAAGAAGAAAAAAAAAAAACTTTGGCATGTCAGAAGTTTTGTGGTTTGGTACTAACAACAGAAATTTCACAGTTACTCGACAGTTCTTGTGGTTAACTTTTACTGGGTGCAAATTCGCCTTTTTTTATATGACCTCCTCTACGCCACATTTCACCATAATGACGAGTCATTTGTCACCAGAGGTACAAACTAAATGGAAAACATGAGGAAGCCGCCTGAATAAGCCTTACGAATTGCTCTCATAAAAGAAAGAAAAATCTGAGGCAATATCTCTGCAGGGACCTCCTTAGCAACTTAGCAATTCCCACTCGGCCCTGCTAAGTGGTGAGTGTGTGTGTGCGTGCATGTGCAACATGGTGTGTGTGTGTGTGTGTGTGTGTGTGTGTGTGTGTGTGTGTGTGTGTGTGTGTGTGTGTGTGTGTGTGTGTGTGTGTGTCTGTGTGTGTGTGTGTCTGTGTGTGTGTGTGTGTGTGTGTGTGTGGGTGTGTGTGTGCGCGTGTGTGTGCGTGTGCGTGTGTGTGTGTGTTTGTGTGTGTGTGTGTGTGTGTGCTCGATCTTTTATCAAATGCTCATTTCATGCAATGGTGACATTTTCTTTTTTTTTTTTTGGCCTCCTTGCGTGACTAATGTGAGAAACATAGTTGCTGTGCGGAGGAAACTATTCTTTCCTACAGAACATGCCTGTTTTTCGACACGACTCTTTCCTACGCCCGTCTTTATAAACCTTCCTTCCTCATTTTTCGTATCACCCAACTTTCCCGCATTGCTTTGGAGATTGGCCTAAACGTAACAATGACATAGTCAAGTCAAGTCATTTTAACGATAAAATAAAATTTAATGCAACAAGGTTGACCCTGTTAACCATAAGCAAGAAGAGTATTAGTAGTAATAGTTCTATATCTGTCCCTTTATTTGGTTTATTTGTTTCACCATATCCAGACTGTAGACTGTTTGGAGATTGGGCGGGTTGTGTACTGGCTCTGCTTAGGTGCTGCGGTTCTGATATGTGGTTCCCGGCCCAGGCGCCCCTTTTGAACTCTCCCCGCAGTATTGATTGCTGCAGTGCTTTGGCTGATCCTCTGCCTCCTGAAATAGGCAGACTCTGACACCCTGACGCACACCAAAGCTGAAGGGCATCAGCGAGACCTCAATTCCCATCACTAGCACTCAGTGGACCACAGTGGACTGGGTTTAACCCGGCTACAGGTCTTTACTTTGGGGCTGAGTTCCCTGTGACTACAGGTAGTTCCTTTGCGGGTTGAGTCCCCTTTGACTACAGGTCCTCTATCTTAGGGTTTTAGTTCATTAAGACTGGAGTTCCTTGTCATGGTCAGCTTCATTCTTAGGATTAAAGTTCCCCTTCATAGTCAGCATAGTCAGGGCATGAACAAGATACATAAAGCATAAAGAAGATACATCAGAAATTAACAAGAGATGGGGAAAAAAAAAAAAAAACAGCAATCACTGTACACACGATATACATCAGAAATAATATGTGGATGGAGAAGTGGGAAAATCAACTGAAAAAAGATAACAGTAAAAAACAGAAACATGGTCACAAAGTAGTATTGTAATATTTCTCCTCTGTTCTTCAGCCCATGTCGGAGGTGCTGTATTGAGCAGTGAGTCTGAGGCATTCTTCAGCGTCTCTAGTGAGGGTATCAAAGCCTCTCCTCACGGTATTAAAGCCTCTCCTCTCAGTATCAAAGCCTGCCCTTCCCGCTCGCTGGCAGGAGCTTAGAGAGAACTTTGCCAATCTTTTAAAAATAGTTTCTGCTAATGGTCTCGTATCACTTGCACTGTGCCTGTGTCTTGAGTACATGCCACTCGCTCTCCACTCTCACCCTACTTGTGGACTATGCACAGTCTATTTCCTGGCACACAGTATATCCCCCTCTCTCTCTTTCTCTCTCTCTCTCTCTCACTCTCTCTCTCTCTCTCTCTCTCTCTCTCTCGCTCTCTCTTTCACTCTTTTTCTGTCTCCCTAGCTCTCTGTCTCTCTCTCTGTCTCTCTTTCACTCTTTATCTCTAGCTCTCTTTCTGTTTCTCTCCCTTTCTTTCTCTCCTTCACTCTGTCTCTCTCTCTCGTTCTTTATGTCTCTCTCTATTTCTCTGCCTTATAACTATTCAGTGCCTTGGCAGACAACTGTCCTGTTGGTATGGCGACCAGTTAAATACACCCTCCATCCACACACACACCTACACACACATACACACACACACACACACACACACACACACACACACACACACACACACCACCAGCCCGCACACACCCTCCCGAGGGAAGATAAGGCTTGTCTTAATGTATTTCTGATATGCAGATGTGGACCCAAACGGCAAACGGCAGGGCATAATGAGTCCCAGGCGAGAGGCTCGCGGGCGGGCAGGTGGGCAGACCTTTCTGCGCCGCACTGACATTTGGTATCGATAAGGGCCGTATTTTTAGCCGCGGCTGGAAGTGACATTTTGTTCCGTGACAGAGTTCCTCTCGGGTTAGCGGTGGTGGCAGGCAGCGCTGAGTGCCACCGCAGTGTGTGTGTGTGTGTGTGTGTGTGTGTGTGTGCATCTATGTGACTGTGATTGTGGTGGGCAATGGTGAGTGGCATCGCAATCCGTCTGTAGCCCGTGATTGCCCGATGCCTGCTCCAAATATGTTTGTGTGTGGTTGACAGACAGCCTCTCATTTTGTTTGAACAAGTGTGTGTGTGTGTGTGTGTGTGTGTGTGTGTGTGCGCGCGTGCTTGCGTGCTTGCATGTGTGTTTAAGAGTGTGTGTATGTATCTTTGTGGCTGTGGTCTTTAGTACAGTATTGTACTAGGTTTGTACAAAGTTTCTTACTGAATTCACACAAATCAAACAAATAGGTGAGTTTTTCAACAGGGCATTGCATAGTTCTAGCACCTCTGGACTACAAAGACTGCTGACTGGGGCCTACAAGGACTGTCCACCCGTGTTCACGCAAGAGTCATTTTGCTACTGTATTCATCTGCTCCGACACCACTGGACTGCAAGAAATGTTGTCTTGTGGTGACCTTTCCAAACTGTAAAGCACTTTAAGCTGCATGTTGTATGTATAACTTGTGCTATACAAGTAAAGATTATTATTATTATATTATTATTGTCAGGATGGAAGAGAGGCTGGTTGAAGAGAGTTTTAGCAGGTGTAGGTTGTGAGGTTTTGAGCTGATCCTCTTCTATGGTTGTGTGTGTTTCTGTTTTGTGAATGTGTGTGTGTGAGGCTAAGGTTGAAGAGAGTTATGGCAGGTGTAGGTTGTGACGTTTTTAGCTGATCCTCTTTTATGGTTGTGTGTGTTTCTGTTCTGTGAATGTGTGTGTGAGGCTAAGGTTGGTGAGAGTTATGGCAGGTGTAGGTTGTGAGATTTTTAGCTGATCCTCTGCGGTGTGTGTGTTTCTGCTGTGTGAATGTGTGTGTGAGTTGAGTTTTGACAGATGTGTGTCCCAGCTGGTCCTCCTCTGTGGGCGTGCGTGGATAGCTGCTTTCCAGCACATTAAAGTGTTTATTGCCTCTGAGATTGCTTGGATGTTGGATGCTGAATCTCTGAGGGTCTAAGCACTCTGCAGTTTCCCCTTATAGCTGCACACACACACACACACACACACACATACACACACACACACACACAAAGTAGACCCCCTCAGTATGCTGCACTGTCATGCAGCTCTCCATCTCCCTAGCAACCCCCTTGGAGCCCTCTTAGGCCAGCGGGAGTCGCCAGTAACCACACACACACACACACACACACACACACACACACACACACACACACACACACACACACACACACCTTGTATATGGTGCAGCCAGCGGGAGCAGCAGCCATCGTAACTAAATGAAAAATATGAGTTCCATCACTCACTCACAGAGCTGGACCACCTCACAGAGAGAGAGAGAGAGAGAGAGAGAGAGAGAGAGAGAGAGAGAGAGAGAGAGAGAGAGAGAGAAGCAAAGAAGCAGAGAGGCAGAGATGAAGGAAATGATGGAGAGGAGAAAAAAGAGAGAAAGAAAGCGAAGGATGCAGAGGGAGAATGAATAAAAGGGGGATTGAAAGGAGATAGAGAGAAAGAGGGGGAGAGAGAGCGAGAGAGAGAGAATTAAAGAAGAGAATGGGATGCCTATAGACAACATGACTGAGAGGCATCGGGGTAGCATAGCAGGAGAGTGTGGAAGGGAACGAGGGATAGAAAAAGACCAAGAAACAATAGAATAGTAAAGTATTTGAAGAGGAAACAAAAGTGCAAGACAGATGGTCATGGGGGAAACAATAAGAGTGAGGGAAAGAGTGAGATTAAGAGAGGAAATACAAAAGAGAGAGACAGCAAGAGAGAAATAGATACAGAGAGAGAGAGATAGAGAGAGAGAGAGAGAGAGAGAGAGAGAAAGAGAAATTTGGCTCCGTTAAGCAGGACTAATGGAGGAGAGCTATTGCTGCAGTTGAGCGTTTTTTTTTCTGTGAATCCCTCTGTGCATTCTCTCTCTCCTTTGCTTTCTCTTATTCTCTCTCTCGCTCTGTCTCTCTTTCTCTCTATCTCTCCATTCTCTGTCCTCACTCTCGCTCTGTAAGAAGTGATGAATGGCTGGTTGTTTCCCAGGTTGTTTATGTTTCTCTTTTGCTTTGTGGCACAGTAAAAAAAAAAAAAAAAAAGCTTGCGGATTCATTTGCCGCTGCAAGGTTCCTCAGAGATCTTTACCCCTCACTGAGACACACACACACACCACACACACACACACACACACACACACACACACATACAGTACATACACACTCACACACACACATACACACACACACACACACCTCACCCCCACTCATTCCTCTCCTGTGTTTTATAAATGAGGGTTTGCTGACGGCGTCTCCAGAGAGAGGGGGTTTACAGTGCTTATTTCTCCCCCTGTCACCTCGCCTGGCAGCCCTGCAGCATCACAGCTATGGGAGGTGTGGAGGTAGCCTAAATCATCACAGATATGTGGAGGTGTGGAGGTAGCCTAAATCATCACAGCTATGTGGAGGTGTGGAGGTAGCCTAAATCATCACAGCTATGTGGAGGTGTGGAGGTAGCCTAAATCATCACAGCTATGTGGAGGTGTGGAGGTAGCCTAAATCATCACAGCTATGTGGAGGTGTGGAGGTAGCCTAAATCATCACAGCTATGTGTGGTGTGTATGTGGAGGTGGTACACTCACAACTATGGGATGTGTGTATGAGGAGCTGGTACACTCACAGCTATGGGATGTGTGTATGAAGAGCTGGTACAGCTATGGGATGTGTGTATGAAGAGCTGGTACACTCACAGCTATGGGATGTGTGTATGAAGAGCTGGTACACTCACAGCTATGGGATGTGTGTATGAAGAGCTGGTACAGCTATGGGATGTGTGTATGAAGAGCTGGTACACTCACAGCTATGGGATGTGTGTATGAGGAGCTGGTACACTCACAGCTATGGGATGTGTGTATGAGGAGCTGGTACACTCACAACTATGTGGAGCTGTGTACTGCTATGTGGAGCTGTGTACTCTGAAGGATCACAGCTATGTGGGGTTGGATTATGGTTGTAGTACAATCACAGCTATGTGGGGTCAGATTATGGTTGTAGTACAATCACAGCTATGTGGGGTCAGATTGTGGTTGTAGTACAATCACAGCTATGTGGGGTCAGATTATGGTTGTAGTACAATCACAGCTATGTGGGGTCAGATTATGGTTGTAGTACAATCACAGCTATGTGGGGTCAGATTATGGTTGTAGTACAATCACAGCTATGTGGGGTCAGATTATGGTTGTAGTACAATCACAGCTATGTGGGGTCAGATTGTGGTTGTAGTACAATCACAGCTATGTGAGGTTGGATTATGGTTGTAGTACAATCACAGCTATGTGGGGTCAGATTGTGGTTGTAGTACAATCACAGCTATGTGGGGTCAGATTGTGGTTGTAGTACAATCACAGCTATGTGGGGTTGGATTATGGAGGTAGTACGATCACAGCTATGTGGGGTTGGATTATGGAGGTAGTACGATCCCAGCTATGTGGGGTTGGATTATGGAGGTAGTACGATCACAGCTATGTGAGGTTAGATTGTGGAGGCAGCCCAGTGGCATAAAAACAGTGACATGGTTCACAGGGCTGATTGTGGAGAGTTTCACAGGAAAAACAGGCATGGTCACAAAATGAAGACACTGAGGAAATGTAATTTATATGATTTAAAATACTTTAAGACAATGCTTGTTAAGGATCACTTTTGAAAAAGGTGGAGTTTCAATGCAACTACCAGTAAGGGAAGTAACTTGAAAAATATGATTTTGTGACTGGCCGTTTTTTCTGGGGAAAAGACATGTTCAGAGAGGTTAAAAAAACACACTCACCAGGGATGGAATGACGCATGCACGGTCTTGTAGCTGATTGGTTGGGGAACAAACACGCCTACGTATGATTGGAGGATTTGTCTGTGGAATGGAATGGCTATTATTACCTCTGTATGCGGTGGGCAGCTGTGAAAGCTAATGAGGGTTGCCAAGTTCATTTTATGTTAATTAGTCTTGAAATAATAAGGATGAAGTCAGCCCATTTACTTATTTAGATTGTTTTGAAGGACCAAAAAATGTAATCAATATAAAGTTTGCAAATCGGGTTTAATTAATGTAAAAGCACAATCAGTCACTATTTTTTTTATTTTTAGTACATTTAGTTTATTTTCAGTAATTTTGTGTAATTAATAGCAGTGGGAGCTCACTTTAAATAAGTTGTTAAAAACACTTTTTGAGTTTAAGTTAAAACAGATTAATATTGTTTCCGCTCCTCCTTTCAACAATCATCAAGTACCTGACATGAAAGAGAGGAAATGAGATGAGGAGAGAAGAGATGAAGAAAGGAAGACATAAGAGACATTTTACAATTCCTCAGAGGAGCATTTGAGCCCTCACTCACCACACTGCTATCGCAGTAGTGAAAGTGAAACATCTCGTGTCATACAAGCAATTTATTCCCCTCCTCCCTCCGCCACATCCTGCAGAGCGGCCCAGCACCCCCGCTGCACGCAGTGTTCCATCTGTCTGTCTGTCTGTCTTTCAACTCTGAAAATAATGAGTACAACCGCTTATTGATGTGGAGTCTTCGCTGAGCAGATCTCGGGGAGTAAGTCTCGTTGCGTTACAGCATTTAGTCTTCATCGCTGCTAGACTCCTTTACTCCTTTTCCTCTCCTCTAAATCAAGGTGATAATTAACACAGCAGAGTGTAGCACTGGCGACCTTAGGGTAACACTGAAGCATATGGCATAGATTGGGGCAGTGGTGACCTGGCGGTTAAGGTACTGGATGCGTCCCCAGATACTGCTCCCTGGGAGCCTATGTCTTTGCTGGCCCCTGCTCACGTGTGCGATGGGTTAAATGCAGAGTCAGTTTGGTTGTGTGTGCTGTGCCTGTGGTGTGCCGTGTAATCACAGTGACACTGGGTGCTGTTGGTTTGTTTTTGTTTGTTTGATTGATTGATTGACGGAGGATTATTTAAACACCAGTGTGATCAGCGTGTTCACTTATTTCTATATCCCTTCCGGGAGCCTTACGAGCCAGGCCCCAGAGTGACAACTAAGTGTTTTGAGTGATTTGTCTGCTGTAGGCAATACATGAGGCAAAAAAACACCTCTTTCTCAAGAGACTAGTGGAGATTCTCACCAGCACACAAGGGCTTCTGGGATTTGTAGTCATATGTCCGCCACACATGCTTAATTACTGAAGCATGGTTATCTGAGATCTTATACAACATTGTCAGCAGAATGACAAGGAACACTAAACTGCTACGGCAGACATGAGATGAAAAGGCTTTTATGATCTGTTTGAAACAAGCCTGAGGAAGATTTTATAGACTGAAAGCTGACTAAAGCTGTCAGATTTACGTGAGCTAACATAAGCTAACTTAAATTAAAACCTTTCCCCAGTGTTTTCCAGGACTGTTCATTGTTGCTGTGATGTCTCAGGATGTGATGTAATAATGTGAAATGCCTCTGAAATGAAACGGCAATCAAGTTGTGAAGTTGTTCTTGTTCTATTCAAACTCCTCTGTTGCAATATCCAGCCTCTAATGTTTGATATAGCTATAGCTGACCTATAAATAAGATGAAAACATTTTGGCTGGTTTTATGTAGTGTGAGTGGATTTCATAAATAAGAAATGTCCACCAGTGTCTAAGCAGATTTTCAGTTTTAGATGTGAATTAAATGATGTGATTTATCAGCCTTTAACTGCTTTTAACTGCTGTGTGTGTGTGTGTGTGTGTGTGTGTGTGTGTGTGTGTGTGTGTGTGTGTGTGTGTGTGTGTGTGTGTGTGGGAGAGAGAGGGGGTTATATATCATGTACAGTGAAACATGACTGACTGGTTAGTGATATTCCATAAATAATGTTGAATAAATGTCAGTGCCTATAATCTTCTGCACTACAGAAAAACCCTAAACCAAATTACTCTGAAACCCAGAGAAAGGACTAACCCTACCCACCCCCCAGTAATGTACTGCCCACACACACACACACACACACACCCACACACACATACACACACATACACACACCCCTCTGACCTCTGGAAGGCAACTCTGGTGCACATACTTCATTCATCTGCAATGGAGCTCCAGATCTCTGCAAGTGCGCATAGTGACACCCTCCTTGGATTGCGTCAGGATTAGGGGTGGCAGAGATGAAGCTTTGGTCTGGTGTATACGCATGGCCCAAAATATAGCCAAGATTCATGGAAGACCCCAGTGACACCTGCTAAGTCACTGCAGCTAAGCATCAAAATCACCGTCGGAAAATGACCAGGAAATGAAAAAAAAAATCCTTTACATCCCAATGGCTGTCACTCACCTGTCTGTAGCGGTCCATAAATGTCAGAACCAATTCAGTCTCTTTGTTTGGGTGAAGTGTGATATGGGGCTGAGACAGTGTCTTGAAAAAGATATGTGAAGGTTTTATAGACATATCTGTGCCATTTACACACAGTAAAAAATGAAAGTTACTTTATTTATATTAGCAGACGACTCATAAAAAAGTATTCCAAGATGCTGTGATCTAGTAGCAATCTGCTCCTGATTCCACTGCCATCTTGACTGTCTGACGTCCAAGTGTCTGTCACGCAGATATCCTTGAGCGAGGGTTCCTTGGCTAATACACGCCCCTGCTGCGCGTGAAGAAGCATCACTTTCATTTGATTCACGCTCCCGCTCTCTCTCTGAGGGCTTGGGCAATAAGATGAAATAAAGCATGAGTGGCTCTCATGTGGCCCTGGCTTTGTTGTGTCCGCCTGATTTAATCGAGCCGGCCTCACCAGCCTCACCGAGGCCCCGCTGAAGCCAATGCCGCCTCTATATTGCGGTGCGCACACAATGAAATCATGGCTGATTGGCCTGCGTCCCTCGGCTCTGCACTCAGGAGTCGTTTCCAAAAGTGCCGACCTCCACGCATTTGATCTCACTACTGCAACAACAACATCAACATCAACAGCGTATCGGGCTAGTACTGCACTGCCCTCAGCTGCAGGCACCATGTTCCTGCAATCAGACGGAGGCCATGAATGGAGAAGATGGACCTTTGAATGCAGCCGATGGGGATGCCAGGCTGTCCAGTAACAAAAAAGGTCTGCGCAATTGAAATCCTTTTTTTTTGGTTTATTTCATGGCACAGAAACAAAATGACGTATCGATCATGTCTGTTCTTCAGATTCCTGTGAGTCTGTGGAAGACCAGACAAGGTCGAAATGTCATTCTCTTTTGTGCCATGAAATAAACCACGAAAAAGGATTTCAAGTGTGCAGACCTTTTTTCTGACTGGATTGTGGATTGAGTTTTAGCCCTGCACCTTTGTGGATTGAGTTTTTTGCCCTGCACCTTGGGCATGGAATGTGCACAACCTTCCTGTTGTAACTGATGCCAGACTGTCTGCCCTTTGCAGTCACTCAAGTTAGATCACCCTCCTCTCAGTGGCACCTCCATGACCTGGCGGCATCCAGCTGATTGCACGAGGAGCCCTGACCCTCTATTAGACAGACTCATCAGCAATCACCGCCGGCCTCTGAGAGCCTCAGAGAAGGAAGCCGCGCACTCACTAGCCAATCAGAGGTCCAGAGTTTAATTGGCTGTTCTCCACAGGCGCTGTTTTTTCTTCTTAATTCCTCCTCTTCTTCCTCTTGTTGTTCTGTCTTTTATCTGTCGCCTTTTCATCTCTGTCGCTTTTCTTTGAATGGTGGCAGCAGAGTGGACTGGGGGAGAGGAGGAAGCAGAGGAAGGAGCAAAGGAAGAGAGGAGAGAGGAGTGGAGGAGGGTAGCAGGGGTGTTTTTGTCTTCTTGTCTTCTGAGAGATTCTTTAAAGTAAATCTGACTGAGCTGCTAATTCGGCATCAACTTATTACTCCTCCTGTTCCTACTGATTCAACCCCTCCCACCCCACACACACATACGCACACACACACACACACACACACACACACACACACAAAGTCCAAACTCCAGCCTCCTACGCTTCCATCACCCCCCCCCCCCCCCATGCACACACACCCCTCCCCCCACTAATTACTTCTCTAAAGCTTCTTGCTGTGTTGTTCCTGTTAGTATTCTCCCGATGTGCATTTATTTATTAATTAAACTGCCGCTGCTCTCTGCTTGTCCAGGGCTCTCTCTCTCTCTCACTCCCTCATAAGTCAGTCTGGGTCCCTGGCCTCGGGTCCTTACTACGGACACACTGCGCCCCCATCACCCCATTAGCCAGAAGTCTGTGGGCTGCGGTGCGGTTATTAGTGAGAACTCCACAGGCGTGGGCGGAGCGGCTATCTGAGCACAGGACGGCCATAATGAGAGAGGAGAGAGGGAGGAGAGGAGAGGGGAGAAGAGGGAAGGAGAGGGGGGGAGAGGAGAGGAATGGAGAGAGAGAGGAGAGGAGAGGGGAGAAGAGGGAAGGAGAGGAACGGAGAGGAACGGAGAGAGAGGGGAGAGAGAGGAGAGGAGAGGAGAGGAGAGGGGAGAAGAGGGGAGAAGAGGAAGGGACAGAGATGGGAGAGGAGAGAAGAGGAGAGGAGAGGAGAGGGGAGTGCGGACTCTAATGAGGAAACAGAGGCCAAGCCTCCACTAATGACTCACATGGTGTCAGGAGCAATGTAAGCTGGTCGGCACTTTACAGGTGGGGAGAAGAGGAGAGGAGAGAAGGAGAGGGAAGAGGAGAGGAGAGAGAGGGGAGGAGAGAAGGAGAGAAGAGAGGGGAGAGAGGAGAGGAGAGAGAGGGGAGGGGAGGAGTGTGGACTGTAATGAGGAAACAGAGGCCAAGCCACTGCTAATGACTCCCACGATGGCAGGAGCAATGTAAGCTGGTCGGCACTTTAGAGGCGCATTAAAGAGTGCTTTGTTCATGTATTAGAGGCGGTCAGAAAAAGAAGCGGAAAAAGGACCTTTGTACTGGAGGTGACAAAGAGCGTCTGACATTCACTAAGTAAGGTCATGTAGTCAGGAGCAACAGGGCGAAACAGGGTCAAATCTGGAGCAGTGATACGAATAAGCAACCACTGTAAACCACTGCATCACGGCCTTCAGAGTTCCCCCTAAACTAAGAGAAATTGCTCAGTCTAAGTTCAGAGACTGATAGCTCTGTGCACTTAACCAACGATGATGTATCGTTGTTACCTTTAAATGGCTTTACCTAATAGCCGTGGGTAGGCTGGTTATAATTCCCAATCATCCTCCAAGATAAATGACACAACAGCAGATGATTATGTTGATTCACGTAGCAAGGCCTAAAACAGTCGTGCAGCAATGGGACAAATTGATTATCTGACGCTATAATGACAAATCCGCCCCCTGAATTTTTTTTTTCTATTGTTCTGGGAGGCAAAAGAACATATTGTCTCCATTCATCAAAGTCACCAGAGTTTGCAATAACTGGCTAATTTTTTGCCATGTCTCCTCTCCTCTATACTTTCTTCTACCAGTGTTACACAAGATGGGGTGAAATGGATTTGCCATCTGCCCGTCTGTCACGGGAGATTGATGGCTGACAGGTAGCCGAATCATTAGTGGCCACTGCTGGAAAGGAACACCGTTTTATTGCATTTGATTACATGTGCCATTTAACCCAATCACGTTAGCTCCACTGCACACACGCGCCATGCAAATCGGACAATAAACAAGTGTGAAATTATGGGCTGGCAAATAAGGGCTTCCATCAGTGTGTAAACAACGTGAGTGACAATCGGCTGTGAAATCTGCCTCTCTCATTATTAAACTATCATTAAGGTCAAGTTAATTAATGGCCAAATTAAAATAATCCAGTGATAGGGTAGTGACTGTTCATTGAACTGTTGTAGAGCAGCGTAATTAAATGTCAGTAATGCGCACATATAGGACAGTATGAACAAGAGATCATGTGTCCTCGCAAGTAATTCACTGGTCCCCATAATGTCCTTCTAAGTCATCATTTAGTGTAATGTCCTCATAAGTAATCTGGGGCCTATTATAGTGATGGTGAGATATGGGTGATTATATAACATATAAGAGATGTATGCAGTCACGTAAGTGCACTTCTTAACTTGTTCTGCTAGCACTTATTTTGTAATTTCCTTAGTTCACTTTTTGCTGTTGCTTGATTCATTCTCCTCAATTATAAGTCGCTGTAGATGAAAGTGTTTGTTGAATGTAATCTAAAGTGTGTGTCAGTACTGACATGACTACAGTAAGACATATGGGGACCATGTGCTTGTAGATCATTTTTCATCGTCTCCATTTTTATTTTCTACCATGATTTTGTATAATTTATTGAAAACAAAAAAGCATTTCATATTACACATTTGTAACAGTTTAACTAATTACAGAATACATGTTATTTTCTGTCCTTTTGGTCTTCTCCCTCCCATAAAAACTAATTTCAGTACACACACACACACACACACACACACACACACACACACACACACACACACAGAGGCCTCTCCACAGTGGGTCAAGAAGCTCCGCAGAGTGTGTATAGCATATGTTATGTAGCAGCGGAACATAAGTGGGACCTCAGCACAGAAGCGTCTGACAGGCGAGACCTCTGCACACAGCTTGTCTGACTCGTACCACCCACTCAGCCTGTCGTGCCGTCCTTGAGCACAACTCTCTCCGTGTATTACTGCATGTCTGCCCTCACAGACACTCTCAGAGCCACAGGAAGTGCCTCTTCAAAATCTACATAATGCAAAGCTCTCTGTGTGTCTGTGTTTATGTGTGTGAGAGTGTAAGAGTTTGTGTGCATGTCTGTGTGTGTGTGTGTGTGTATGTGTGTGAGAATGTAAGTGTGTGTGCAAGTGTGTGTGTGTGTGTGTGTGTGTGAGAGAGAGAGAGAGAGAGAGAGAGAGAGAGAGATGTGTGTGTGTGTGTGTGTGTGTGTATGTGAGAGAGAGAGACAGAGAGAGAGAGAGAGAGAGTGAGAATTTAAGCATGTATATATGTGTGTGGAGGGGAATAGGTGTATGGTATCATGTATGTGTCTCTATTTGTTTTGTTGTGTGGTTATGTGTGTCGTTTTGTTTTATTTGGAATTATGTATCCCCATCTCTGTTTTTTATAGCTTATTGTGGCCATCTCACTAATGTTCATATGCCTCTCTAATCCCAGCCTATGACCTCCATAAACCCAGCCTATGGCCTCTGTAATCCAGTGATGGACATCCTCTTCTTCTGCTGGTGAAAACTATAGACTGTATAAGAGAACTGGACAAAACCCTCTGTGGCATCATTCATACAGCAGACTTTCTCACTGACCAGATGAAGCCTAAATTGAGCCCCTCAGAGTTATAATGGACCCAAAAACTACCAAAACACAGCAAAACGTTTTCTTGTAGCAGGCTGTAAATATGTTTAATTTCACTATGAAAATTGACATTTTGCCATGGGAGTCTATGGGTAGTTGCTCGCTTCTGCAGCCAGCCCGCCATGGACATGTGAGGTATTACAACTTTAAAATGTTCAGTTTTGGCTTCACTGTTTAGCCGGGAATGTTGCCGCTTGGTGAAAACTCACAGACGTCCAGATCCAGTGCAGTTGGTTGTTAGTTGGTTGACTTGTTGTTGGCAGCCGCCTGCCCGCCCGTGGACTTGCACTGGCCATTTCCAACCCAACATGGCTTCCCCCTGCGCCCCATTCACCATCTCCAATAGCTCTGTTCTTTTTGTTGTTCTTTCTTTTTCACCATCTTTAATAGCGCTGTTCTTTTCTTTTTCACCATCTTCAATAGCTCTGTTCTTTTTGTTGTTCTTTCTTTTTCACCATCTTCAATAGCTCTGTTCTTTTTGTTTCTCTTTCTTTGTCCCTCTTTCGTTTCCCTGGCAGCTGGTGGAAAACTCCGAGCGGTGTGAGGTCGTCACCAGCCAGGCCATTGTCTCGGCCACCAACGCCCCCTGCCGTTCAGCGCTCCGGCGAAATGGCACAGCGCAGTAACCGCGGGGTTCCGACCGCGCCGCGGTAACCGCGGGGTTCTGTCTGCGCCGTACTGCGCTGTGCCATTTCGCCGGAACGCTGAGCGGCGGGCGCCGGGGCGAGACAATGCAGAGATTGCGGGCCCCCGCCGCTAAGACCACAGATGTCGGTTCATCCCCATTAGTCTCCATTTGGAGCTGCGGAGCCAGAGAGCCCGAGAGAGCCAGAGAGAGGCAGAGCACACAAAGCAACAGCCGCCGCAGGCAGAGAACACTAGCACAGGCCATCAGAATGCCATTTGCAAAGGCTCTTTTAAACCTGATGTAGCCTACTCATCACTGTATACGGCTTATGGTATTACTCTGGTAGGGCTACTTTGCTGTTGGCTATATCCACAATGGCTATTTTGCAAGGGCCTTTTTAAGCTGCTGTACACTTCAATGTATATGCATGATGTTATTACTCTGCATTGCTGTGGTCTACATCCACAATGACTCTGTTATTGGGTTGTCTTTATAGATTTTCCTCCAAAGCATGTGCCTCAGACATTGACTTATTACTGATTGATTACTTAAAATGAATGCCAGGCAGATTTTCTGCTTCTTCTGTCTAAACCGGCAGGCTGTCTCAAAGAGACATTTTGCTTATTTACAGTAATACAATGTCCACGTAGATTTTAGACACATTCTGTTTTCTTGTGTATCAGTTTAGTTGTTTCAAAACAGCTTTTTGGCAGTTTGATAAGCCTTTTGCCATATTTACAGACTCCTCTGTCAGATTTGACATATTCTTCGGCCAGATTTTGTTATTTTTGGGGGGCAACTTCAAACAATCTGCTACCCAATTGTACACACTTTCCTGTTGTGTTTGAAACAATTGTTCTGCTGTGTTTGAAACACTTTTTCTTGTGTGTTTGAAACCCTTTTTCTGCTGTGTTTGACACAGTCGTGCACCACCTGTTGCTGCTGGCAGGGCATCTTCATGACTCAGCCACAACCAGCATGGATGCTCTCAGGTACCCTTCTGTAAAGAGCGATACACTCTCGGGGCAGCCGCCCGTAGCCTACTGGTTAGGGCTACAGGCTTAAAGCCGAAGGCCTGCCATTTTGATCCCTACCAGTGGAGCACAGCTGAAGTCCCATTGAGCAAAGCACCTACCCAGGCAGCAGGCAGGCACACATGCAGCCCGCTGTTCTGGGTTAGTGTGTGCTTCACCTCACTGTGTGTTCACCATGTGCTGTGTTATTTCAGGAATTCAGGAATTAGAATAAATGCAGTGCAAAAAATCAATTTCAAGGGATCAATAAAGTAAGCAGGTATATAACATTAGCCCAGTAAACCAGCCCCTCATACTTTATTTCATTTTGTACAGAAGTCTAAAACAAGTGGCTCTGCATTTACCCAGTCGCTAACGTATGGTTGTCACGTATGCAATTAGCCTACCTACGCACTACAATTCAAATGTAGCACGCAAAGTCAACGTCATGGTTCATGAACGCATCCTCTGTACGCTGATTGGCTATAAGTTACTCGATCATCTTACATGAATTTCAACAGCCTCCGCTCCAGAACCTCTGTACAAAATGAAAGTACGAGGGGCGGGTTTACCAGGCTAATATAAACTTGCTTGCAGTGAAAAAAGTGTATCCTTGCTCCTGCTTACAAACAGTCGATCAAAGGCAGTCTACCTCAGCTAGCATATCTGCAGGACGGTGTGTAGCATGTCTGCAGGACGATGTCTAGCATGTCGAGCATGTGGTCCTGTTAGCACCAGGCCTGCTCATATTACCCAATAAATAGGCTTTATGTCACTCTGCTGTGCCAATCCCCTCTGCCTCTTAACAACAGTCAGACACTCCGCAGCCGTGATGGGATCACAAAGACTCTTAATCCCTCCTTGATGCGGAAAACGTAGCCTTTCAGCATCACAATGACAAGCAGATGATTGAATGTCAGGGCAGCTGAGCGTATGAGTGTGTAATTTTCCCTTCTGTTTTGTTATTTATTTATTTATTTATTTATTTATTTATTTAGTGTCTGTCTCTCAGGGAGAGAGTGAGTGGTGAATATGTAATCGCTCTCCTCACTGGCATGCCATTGTTGCTGTTTGTGTTTGTGTCTCCGGTTCCCCATAGGCTCTCTGGCCCCCCATAGGATCTCTGATCCCCCATTGGGTGTCTGGCCCCCCATAGGGCCTTTGGACTCCCATAGTGTCTCTGGACCCCCATAGGGTGGTGTAATTAGAGAAGATGTCTGCAGAGCGAGGAGCGTGGTGATCAGACTCGGGTGTGAACAGGCTAAGATGCTGAGTATTTCTGTGTGTGTGTGTGTGTGTTTGAGTGTGTGTTTTTTGGTGTATGTATCTTCGTATGTGTGTGTATTTATCTGTATCTGTGTATGTGCGAGCAGGCTTAGATGTTGAGTGTGTTTGTGTGTGTGTGTGTGTGTGTGTGTGTGTGTGTGTTTGATTGAGTGTGTGTCTGTGTGTGTGTGTGTGGGTGTGTGTGCAAGCAGCCTTAGATGTTGAGGAATTGCCGTGTGCACTTGAGTGTGATTAGACACTGAGAGGTGGCTCTGTGCCTGCGGAGGTGTTGTAATGAACAGGGTTGAAAGGCTAATGTGGATTACACAAACAGCCTGATGCTGAGACTTCTAGAGAAATAGCTTGGTTCAAATAATACACACGCTTTTCTCAGGCACATGTGTACTCACATATACACACAAACACACACACACACACATCTCTGAAATATACACTTGAAGACAGCGATGTTAGAGTCAGTAAGAATCCTTGTTTTTCATGGCAATACAGTTACCCCAGAAATATACATCTCCTACCCATACTTGAATTTTAAAAGCATTTAAACAATCCTAACTTAATCTTAGGTAGTGACAGGTCAATACCACCATGTGAGCCTGCTGGTCAAGGGTAGGGGTCAAGGTCTAGGTCACTTCAAGGACACTGAAGGTCACCTGGACACAGACCCTGCATACTGCAGGTCCGGTTGTGACAACTCTCTTCAGTCCCTGCTTTATCAAACAGACACACTCTTAGTTTACTTATTTTAACTGAAGAACCAATTCAAGCATAATTATTGCACAGTGACCAGCCACCTACAGATCAAAAAGGAAGTCTGTTACAGTGGTCAGGGCCCCGTGATACACAGGAAGTTGCATCATTTTAGCTTAAAGGAAAAAAGGAAAAAAAGTAGAAAAAATAAATACAATTTTGACTTGGGTTTTTGCACTTTTCTCAACATTAATCTCCACCTAAATGGAATTTGAAACAAGTGCTTAGAATATTCTGTACAGCTGTAGGTGGGTGTGAGCACTCAGGAGGATTTTCTCTAGGCTTTTAAATAACTATGTACCTAAGGCTTTCGAAGGCTATTCCAGAACAACGTCTGTGCCAGAATATCCTGTTTTGCCTGTAGTTACCGCACACATTTTTTGCAGCTCTCACTCTTAAGGCCAGGCTGAGATTAAGGAGGGTTTAAGAAGACCTGGAATGCTTTCTTCTCCTTTAGAACACTTCTCTACTTCTGCCTTAGCAACAGCTGAGGGGATTTTGTGGTCTGTGGTGCTGATGAAAGGCTGAGGAGATGGTGGCTCGCACACACCTTGGCACAGCTGAAGTCATTTCTCACCATCAGTTGTCTGTGGTGAATGGTGGAGATGACAACAATGTACGTCCTCCTCCCATCTGCTTGCACACATTCACAGATAATGTTTGGCCCCTGAGGAGACCAGAGACAGACCTGTGCTACTCCATCACCAGCACAAAGCACCAGTCAGCTCAATGCCCAAAGGGCTTCTTTAATGGGCCGGATTTAGCTTCAGCCAGCTCTCCCAGTCCATTCCGCCAGTGACAAGAGAGGGGTGTGACGTGTAAAGATTGAATGGCGGCACAATGATCTTCTGCCACAGGTAAATCCATTCTGACCTTCCTGCATTCACTGCAGCTACAGGGGACCTTAATTAACGCCGCACAGCAGGAGGGGAGCAGAATCTATGTCATGCCTGGAGTGAACTATGACGGAAATCTCTGGAACACAGTAGAGTGGAGAATGTCTTCACTGACGCACATGTCAGTGTGTCCGGATTGATCCTGGATACTGCGCTTTTCACTTCCCAGAGACAAGCTGATTCCTTGACCTGCAGCGTGTCGATTGGTCCTAACGGTCACCATAACTACCCTCTGGGGACGTCAAGCCTGGCCTGCTGGTGCCACCTCATTCCACCTGCTAAAATGTCAAACCCGCACTCACCTGAACGATTCGGCGCCAAACGCACAATTACCTGAACGATTCGCCGCCAATTAATCTTGGCCAGGCCAGCGCGCTCTTTGGCGAGTCGTCTCAGTGAAGCACCGACAATGAGTCACTCCCGTCTCCCTCTGCGGAGGAACTGAAGCCTCTGTTGCTGTCGACAGAAGTTGATTAATGAACTGGTTTATAATTTGGCAGTCCAGTGACCCGCGGCTTAAGTGGGATCAATATGGTGAACTAAAAGAGATTAAAAGCTGCAAGTTGACTTCATATGGAGGAAAATTAATAACAATAATGGAGGGGCTCTGGGTTAAACTCTGGAGTATTTCTTAAAGTGGTGACAATTAAAAAAAAAGGTCAGCGCCGCCACTGATTAATAGGGGGTTCTCTCGGCAAACAAGCTTTGCGCCGCCGAATGAGACCAGCTGGAAAAGCAGTGAAACAAATGAGCGAATCAAACAGGTTTCTCCTTTTAGCTACAAAACACAGACTGTAATTTTCTTCCGTCAAAGGAGAAGCGATTCTCTGTTTCATGAATAAATGAACGAATTTTTCATGTTCAGCTGAACGAACTGAATCTTTCATGTAACAGTTGGTCAGAAAGACCTGCAAAGAAAGCATTTATGATCGCTTTGTTTAGAATCCCTCTCCCACACCCAATCGTCATTATTGTAATACAGTGGAGGAAATAAGTATTTGATCCCTTGCTGATTTTGTAAGTTTGCCCACTGACAAACAAATGAACAGTCTATAATTTTAATGGTAGGCTTATTTTAACATTGAGAGATAGAATATCAAAAAGAAAATCCAGAAAACCACATTATAGAAAATATATTAATTGATCTGAATTTCATTGTGTGACATAAGTATTTGATCCCCTACCAACCATTAAGAATTCTAGCTCCCACAGACCAGTTAGGCACTCCTAATCAACTCGTCACCTGAATTAAAGATGCCTGTTTTAACTAGTTACCTATATAAAAGACATCTGTCCACAGAACCAGTGAATCAATCAGACTCCAAACTCTCCAACATGGGAAAGACCAAAGCGCTGTCAAAGGATGTCAAGGACAAGATTGTAGACCTGCACAAGGGTGGAATGGGGTGCAAAACCATAAGCAAGATGCTCTGTGTTAAGGAGACAACTGTTAGTGCAATTGTTCGAAAATTGTAGAAATACAAAATGACCATTTACCGACCTTGGTCTGGGGCTCCAAACAAGATCTCACCTCGTGGAGTTTCAATGATCATGAGAACAGTGAGAAATCAGTCTAGAACTACACTGCAGGAGCTAGTCAATGATCTCAAAGCAGCTGGGACCACAGTCACCAAGAAAACCATTGGTAACACTTTACACCGCAATGGATTAAAATCCTGCAGTACTCGCAAGGTCCCCCTGCTTAAGAAAGCACATGTACAGGCCTGTCTGAAGTTTGCCAATGAACACCTGAATGTTTTAGAGAGTGATTGGGAGAAGGTGCTGTGGTCAGATGAGACCAAAATAGAGCTTTTTGGCATTAACTCAACTCACCGTGTGTGGAGGAAGAGAAATGCTGCCTGTGACCCCAAGAACACCATCCCCACCGTCAAGCATGGAGGTGGACACATCATGCTTTGGGGGTGTTTTCCTGCCAAGGGCACAGGACAACTTCACCGCACCAACGGGAGGATGGACGGAGCCATGTACCGTAAAATCCTGAGTGACAACTTCCTTCCCTCCTCCAGGAAGTTGAAAATGGGTCGTGGATGGGTCTTCCAACATGACAATGACCCAAAACATACAGCCAAGGCAACAAAGGAGTGGCTCAATAAGAAGCACATTAAGGTCATGGAGTGGCCCAGCTAGTCTCCAGACCTTAACCCTATAGAAAACCAATGGAGGGAGCTGAAGCTCCAAGTTGCCAAGCAACAGCCACAAAACCGCAATGATTTAGAGATGATCTGCAAAGAAGAGTGGACCAAAAGTCCTTCTGATATGTGCGCAAACCTTATCATTAACTATAAGAAACGTCTGACCTCTGTTTTTGCAAACAAGGGTTTTGCCACCAAGTACTAAGTCTTCTTTGGCTAGAGGGTTCAAATACTTATTTCCCTCAATGAAATGCAAAACAGTTTTTTTTTTTTTTTTTCCAAAGTTATTTTCTGGATTTTCTTTTTGATGTTCTATCTCTCTGTTAAAATAAACCTACCATAAAAAATGACACTGTTTATTTCTTTGTAAGTATACAAACTTACAAAATCAGCAAGGGATCAAATACTTGTTTCCTCCACTGTATGTCCCCCTTCTGTACCTCTCTCTGTAATGATTTTACACCAGGAAGTACGTTTGATGTCAAAAGCTATGCAGGATATTGACAGGGTCCATGCAGATTGTGACCTTTTAGTGATAAGATGCTGATAATTGCTTGATCAGCTGTAGTCTGCAGACCTCCGCCGCTTGCTGTGACCTTTGTTGTGATAGGCGGAAGAGGGCAGGGATGGACTTTTCAGCTATACAAATTGGATTGTGTGAGATTGTGTTGTTACTGTCACATAATGATGAATTGTACCTCTGGTCATATAGCTTGTGTATAATACACCAAAATGGCACTGTAATACACCCTGTTTGAGTTAAGTTCAGAATGCCTTCTTAAAGGTGTGCTTCTCCTTCTTACACACATACATTTAGTTTATTATATAGGAAAGTATTAAAAGTAACAGTTTGGTTGGGCCTGACTCAGTTTAAAAATCTGGTTTATAGCAGGTTCCTGTTCTGCAGAACACAAATCATAAAGCAGTCATAACAAAGACAGGGGCACTTACACAGGACATTAACATAAACCAGACACAGATAACTTAGACAGCAATAGACGTTACATACACACATAGATACATGCAACAATCAATGAGTGCAGATATAACTGTTGGCAAGGTGTAATCTTAATGAATGTGTCCGAACATGCGGCCTTGGCTGCGGGTTGTTAATAAGGCCCAGTTCAAGGACAGATGCAGCTCTCAGTCCATTTCTCTCACACTGGATTAGACACCTGAGGTAATATTTAAACAAATTATTTTTAGTCAAATAAAATTTATGCTAATGACTGACTGGTGTTGTATCTGTTTTGTTTTCAAATCATGAGGTTATGCCAATCTAATTACTTTGTGAGGGTTTGCTGTAAGGGTATACTTGAATCACCTCACGTAGTTCCTGTTGATCAGTTTGCCATCTGCTCTCCACCGCTCTTTTATCTGTGGGAGCATTTACACTGCCGACATATGGCCACAAGCCTGACTTCATTACTTTGTCGGCAGTGATAAAATAACTGCTGCTGTCTGACCAGCATCTGGTCTAATAATGGCCACCTTTGTCTTGTTCAGATACTGTTTCGCACTGACAGGATGACAGTAAACATCAGGCGTTTCAAGGCCACGGCCGTTGCCTACTTCTCAAACCCTCCTTCTGTGTGTGTGTGTGTGTGTGTGTGTGTGTGTGTCCTGTAATGAATTAGCATCCAGTGCCCTGACACCCAGCCCTGTGCTGCCCTACAAAGCCAAAAGGCAGTAACTACATAACTGAGTTTAAACTGGAAATCGGCTTTATAACACTTTCTTTATCATGTGACTAAATCTCTTACTTCTTCCTAATAAAGAAGTACATAAAAGCATCACCACTATTATACCTACAACATGTTTGATTGGGCAGTATGACCACTTTAAAGGCATTTTTCTCAGTTTCAATGTTTGTGTAGTTAGTGCACTTTGCCTTTGTAGGGCAGATTAGGCATCTCAAGGCCACAGCCATCGCTGACTTCTCAAACCCTTCCACTGTGTATGTGTGTGTCCTGTAATGAATTAGCATTCAGTGCCCTGACACCAAGCTCAATGGAGACATGCTACATGGCTAATGCTCATCTCAAAACGTTAGCGAAGCCCAGCGGACAACAGCGGCTTCAGTCAGGTGACTAATGTGCCGTGCAGACACGGCGATGTGTGACAAAAGCTGCCATCGTTTGTAACATTTTGATCTTTTTGGAGGTCACCAGTGTGGCGAGACATAATTAATATGTGTGACCTTTTCGGAGATGAAGCCTGTGAGAGTCATTCGACAGATTTTTTATGTCTTTTATGACTCCAGTGGTGTTGTTCGTGGCAGCACAGCAGTACTGACATTTGGCTGTTGGTACAAATCACCGTAATGTTTCAGAGCCCTGTGCGTTGGACGGGAACACTCAATGATGTCAGTTTCGATTGAAGACTGAGTGATTTCGATTCCGGTTCTGATGGAATGCAGCCTGTATGTATGTATGGAGAGCACTGATTGGATTATTTGCAGCTTGTATGTATTATGGAGGGCACTGATAGGATGGAATACAGCCTGTATGTATGTATGGAGGGCACTAATTGGATGACTTAAAGCCTGTATGAATGTATGGGAGGCACTGACTGGATCATCTGCAGCCTGTATGTATGTAAGGGGAACACTGATTGGATGATTTGCAGGCTCTATGCATGTATGGGGGGCACTGACTGGATTGTTTGCTGTTGCAGGGGTATTCCAGGGAAGAAGTGTGGGACCATCATCCTGAGTGCAGAGGAGCTGAGTAACTGCAGAGTGAGTACTCCACTGTCACACACACACATACACACACACACACACACACACACACACACACACACACACACACACACACACACACACAAATACAGACGCACACACAAATACAGACACACACATGTACATGCACACGCGCACACACACACACACACACACATACACACAAACACAGACACACACCCAAATGCAGACACACACACAAATGCAGACACACACACACGTACATGCACACACACACACACACACACACACACACACACACACACACATACACATAACACACACCCAAATGCAGACACACACACACACACACACAAATGCAGACACACACACACACGTACAACAGCATCTAAGTATGAAATAGTTGCTCAGACAGTAGGTTGCACCCTGTTTTTGCACTTTCCAGAAGAAGGAGCTTTGCTATTGTCTGTACCTCCAGTGTAATCAAAAAGTATTACACACTATTAACTCAGCATTAACCATATGATTTCTAATCACAGGAACTTGCAAAAGCCCTAATGTGCACGTAATTCATTATTCTGCTAGCGAGATACTATCTCTTTGTTAGTCACGGCACTCAAACACACTTATCATTCCACCACACCTGTGTGTTAAACTGCTCTATTGATTTGTACAAAATCAGTTCATGCATAACTGGCAGTCTTGCAATATTAAACTAAGTTCTCCAGTCTGCATTTATAAAAATCTCTTTCAGCCTAACATTTGTCCTTCAAAGGTATCCATTAAATTTCCCCTATTTGCTTTGCTTGTCAGTATTCCCAGTCAGGGTGTGTTTTTTATGTAGTCATATATTTCTCAATAATTTGTGTATGTGTGTATGTATGCGTGTCCACGTGTGTGCGTGTGCGTGTGCATGGATGTGTGTGTGTGTGTGTGTGTGTGTGTGTGTGTGTGTGTGTGTGTGTGTGTGTGTGTGTGTGTGTGTGTGTGTGTGTGTGTGTGCTCTCCTTGAACTTCTAGCCTTCTGGGGACATTGATATTTCTCTTGGCTTTGTGTTCAATAATGCTAACCATTTCCCCGGTGGATGCAGCAGAGAGAGTTAAATATGTGCTCTGCCTGGCCTGCATTTGTCTCTCATTACTGCCACCCACTATAGTGCAAGTGATGGAGGAATCCCTGCTCTTCCCGTAACTCTCACGTCAATCTGTTGTTTTAAAATGCACCAAATGTAAGAGTTATGTTCTCACTGACTAAACTAAAGAGTTGTTATCTTCACAATGATATTTTTTTCACCTTTCAAAAGTAAGACATGTTACTAGTATTCCAAAATCTGCGCTACAGTTCTAGTTTATTATTATTTTACTTCGTTTTGTTTTCTTATGCATGATTCTCCATTTTTACCCACCAATGTTTTGAAACTCAGCTCAGAGTAAGTCATTGTAGCTACTTACTGACCCGTTGTTGGACTGACCCATTGTTGGACTGATTTTAACTTTGAGTGCCTTGGCAATTTTGGAAGCCTTGCCACTACTTTTGTACTGAGCATCACTTAAAGCAACACTAAGTAGTTTTCGTCTTTGGTCACCCTATAGGTTGGAAGCGGCATGTCTCTCATTTGAACTACAGAGAGACAGCCCACTCCTCCAAATTTATTTAGTGCGGTTATAGCCCATGGAGGCCGGTAAAGTGCCTTTCACCCAGTTACAAGTTGATGAACCACTGAATCGACTTTGGAAACATTATTTTCAGGTTGACACATATTTTTTTCCTTAGCCACATCATTCCATAGGGAAACATCATTATTCCATAGAGAAACTAGACAAGCACTCGGAGAGCGTAGACCTCCACCAAGGCAGCTAAAATCTCCACCATATACCATCCCCAAATGAAGACTTTTTGTTTGATGGGTAAATTAGAAAAATCCTGGATTCGGATCCGAATCACCACCAAAATCTACTCAGTTCTAAGTCCAACTTCTGATCTACCCTGAAAATGTCTTTGAAATCAGTCCAGAACTTTCTGAGTTATGCTATACAAACAAACAAACCAACATAACAACACAAAAACATAACCTCCTTGGCGGAGGTAAAAAGCACTCCCAGAGCACAGACCTTGGCCAGGACAGCTCAGATCACCACCAAAATCTAATTACTTTTAAGATAGCCACAAGAGGGCGACAGTTCTGCGGGGAACAATTTGGCCCTATCTGACAATGGTGAAGAATTCTTTTAAAAAATCCTGGATCCAGATGGTGATCCGGATCACCAACAAAAGCTAATCAGTTCTAAGTTAGCCAGCTTCTAATTTCATTGAAATACGTCCGGAATTTTCTGAGCTATGCTGTTAACAAACAAACGAACGGACAGACAAACAAACCAACGCCGGCAACACATAACCTCCTTGCCGGAGGTAATACAGTTTCCTGCACCACAATATTCCATAGGGAAACAGCCGAGTTTGAACACCTGGAGGGGAAAAAAGCATGTCAGTGTGAATGGCCCTTAAGATCTTTTTTGTGGTCAATTTCAGCTGCCCCAGTGAAGCACAGGGCTGAACACTGACCCTATGATTCCCATTAAACTGCCCTGGCCTGTCAGTCAGCCTCTAAAGTCTAACAGTGGCTCCAAATGCCCTGTGATTACTGCACTAGGAGCGGACCTGTGTATTAATAGGCCACAAAGTAGGGTTCTTTTGTATGTGAAAAATAACTGTCCTGGTGAGGTATAAGAGCTGGCTAAGAGAGGCTCTAGCCTCACAGCCACTCCACACGTTACCCGCTGCTGTTAAATGCAGCTGTTGCTGTAGACGTTGTTGTTGTTGTTGTTTATAAAAGCACAGCAGAAGGACTCTAGGTTTTCTGTGAAATGAAGTGCACCTGTGCTACTCAGACCATGCTGATCTCTTTCGCCAGGCAGCTCATGCACAATGCTAACATGTGAAAGAGGGTATGGAATTGAAAACACTATGCTCTGTGTGTTTGGTGTGTGTGTGAGACAGAGGGAGAGAGTGATTATCATTGTGAGCATATATTTAAAATATATATCACGTAGATATTACAGATTTAGCTGACATTAACAGAATAAAGCTGATATGTGGCATTAATGCACTTAAAGATTGATACAGTGCAGAAAGGACACTGCTACTATCATTGACTTCTCAATGAAAAAATCAGTACTTGTCCATGGCCATCAAATATATAATGGGCATAAGCTGAACTCCCTGAGGGTGTATGATGTGTTCTCAGAGCCACGTGACGTATGGTCATACCTGCCAGCAACAGAGTATCTTAACCTGGTGGCAAACATATTGCCACAGAGTTGGGGTTGTGTGTGTGTGTGTGTGTGTATTAGCATGTGTTTAGTAGTGTTTGTGTGTGTGTGTGTGTGTGTGTGTGTGTGGGGGGGGGGGGGGGGGGGGGGGTGTCTGGGCTCAATCATTTTAGTGCAACTGGGCATCCAAGTTGCCATCAGATCTTTATTATACAGTAGTAGTCTATTCTTAATCACGTATCTCCTGTCTTGACCATGCAGTAATTGCATATGCTCAATTTATAATTCGGACTTTCTTTTCTGCCCTCACACAAACAGAATTCAATAACAATAAATCATTTATCTTTATGGCAAGAGTCAGTAGCTGGTTTCCCCACACTGATGGGGAGGCATGGCTGATGACAGAGTGACAGTCACCCAGCAGAGTGACTGCTCACGGTGGCAGTCAGAGAGGTACATGTGCTCAACTCCAAACAATTTTGTCTTTGGGTGCGCAAAAGAACAACAACTGGATCAAGGGAAAATAAACACACTCTCAAGTACTATTTCCTATGTTTTATTTAAACTGACAGCATGTCTAAGACGGACACATTTTGGCTTCTCAGTTTAAATAAAGCACAAGACGTTAAGGACGAAACGCGTCCATCTTGGACATGCTGTCAATTTAAATAAAAACTAAGAAATAGCACTTCAGAGTGTGTTTATTTTTCCTGATCCTCACGGTGGCAGGCCAGGTGGCTCTGAGAACTAGCGGTGCGGGGTAGTCACGTCTCACACACGGCACGTAGGCCCCTTAATTCAACCGGTTATGGCCTTATTGAACCCATCAGCTCGGCCTCCGCCGCCCTTAAAGCCCCAGTGGGTTGGAATAGGGCCCTTCAGGCTGCTCAGCCAAGCGGAGAGGCTTCACTGTGGGTCTCCGGTGACCCGTCTCAGCCTGTCGCTGCACCCGTCTGTCTGCCCGTTTGTCAGTCAAAGTCATCTGTGTTGTCCGTCTGTCAGTCAGTCCAAGTCATTGTGCCAGTGCCATTTCAGAGGCCTTGGATGGACAAATTGAAAAATGTCACTCTTTCAGAATGGCATCCCCTACGAGCATTTTAACTTTGTGGTAAAAGATTTAGGGGATAAATAAAAAAATTCTGCACTTGACAATGCATCTGTCGCACAAAGAGAAAAGATCACGAATTAAACACTGCTGGTTAGTCTGGTGTTGATTTTGGCCGTTCTTGTTTCAGGTTCTGATGGGGGTATTACTTTATATATATATATATATATGGGGGGGGGGGGGGGGGGGGGGTCCTTGAGGGTTTTTTTTTCAGGGGGGGAAGTGGTCCTCATCTAAAATACTTTGAGAAACACTGGTACAGACCACACATGCAGCGCCTTCCATCTTGAGTACTCAGGGGGGAGAGGGTGGCTGTTTTAATCTCGAGGGAGGAAGGCTTTACAACAATAATTTATGATCCTCTCACTTCTCTGCCTCACCAACACACAACACACACACACACACACACACACACACACAAACAACACACACCACCCAATGTGACCCAGTGTCAAACACAGAGACTATTGACTGTCTTCCTCACACACACCCAATTACAATTTCAAAAGGCTTTTTAATGGTGGCCCTCAGCACGAGATCAATGCCCAGACTCATTTACACATCCGTGAGCTACTGTTCGGACACACATACACACACACACACACACACACACACACACACACACACACACACACAGTCACACACACACACACACACACACACACACACACACACACACACACACACACAAACACACACACGCACAAATCCCTTTCACAGGGTTAAAACTGCTTCTTTCAGAATCTTGTCACCTTCACCTCTTGGCTGTGTGCTAAATCTCTCTTTGTTCTAGTTTATTTAGACTAACAGTACATCTAAGTATGACGTGTCTGGTGTGTGTGTGTGTGTGTGTGTGTGTGTGTGTGTGTGTGTGTGTGTGTGTGTGTGTGTGTGTGTGAAGATGCTGTGTGGGTGTAGATTGTGTGTACATGTATTTTAGTGTATCCTTGATTGGTTCATTCAGTCACCTATAAGATAGCTAACTCATTGAGTTAGAAGGTGACCACACACCATTGTTTGGAAAACTACAAAAAGATAACATTACAGATAAATACTGGCTCACTTTTGTCTGACTAGATAAATTACCCATGGCTCTGTGTGTGTGTGTGTGTGTGTGTGTGTGTGTGTGTGTGTGTGTGTGTGTGTGTGTGTGTGTGTGTGTGTGTATATGTGTTTATAGCAATATTTATGATCTATGTCTGAGGATTCCAGGAATGCTGTTGTATTGTAGAGGCTTAACGTTGCTGTGCTTATGTGCTGAGTGTGAATATGTGTGAAACAAGCCTTCTGTTCCTATCTTGAACAACCCAAACACCACCGTAATGACACACACACACACACGCAAACACGGGCACACACACACACACACACAGACACACACCTTCATCTTGTAGGCTTCTCTGCTAATGAGCATCACTCACAAGTGGGAGCGGAGCGCGGCAGCCCTCATTTACCCCAGGAGTGTTTGTGCGCGTCTACCGAGAAACACACATTTCCTGCCTTCCTTGATTGGGCTTTCCATAGGAGCGCTGTTTTCCATACGCAGCACCGCCGTGCTTATGTATTCATAGCTGGGTTGCCTCTCCAGCCAGAGCTCATCTCGTCAACCAATATAGGTCCATATCTCATCTTGTCTTCCGTTATAGGTTCATATCTCGTCTCGATTCCCATTATAGGTTCACATCTTATCTCGTCTCCCATTATAAGTTAATATCTCGTTGTGTCTCTCATTATGGGTTCATATCTCATCTCCCTTTATAGGTTCATATCTCGTTTCTTCTCCCATTATAGGTTCATATCTCATTGTGTCTCCTGTTATAGGTTCAGATCTCATCTCGTCTCCCATTATAGGTTTATATCTCATCTCCTAATATAGATTCATATCTTGTCTCTCATTATAGGTTCATATCTCTTCTCCCAATATAGGTTCATATCTGATTTTGTTTCCCGTTATAGGTTCATATCCCCTCTCCCATTATAGGTTCATATCTCATCTCCCATTATAGGCTCATACCTTATCACGTCTCCCATTATAGGTTCATGTCTTGTCTCCTATTATAGGTTCCTATCTCATCTCGTCTCCCATTATAGGTTGATATCTCGTCTCATCTCCCATTATAGGTTCATATCTCGTCGTGTCTCCCATTATAGGCTGAGCTGACAAGCGTATGAAAGACTGTGTGTGTGGGCAGGGGGGCTTTTTCATATGTTTATAATTAGCGATGCTGCTGCTGCTGCTGTATAAAGGCACAGATGCTCTAGCCTGCTCAGGCACATATCATTAGCATACTTCATCATAAAATGCTTTATGTTTCTTCTGCAACGCCACGCTGTCTGGTTTATACACTCTCGAGGTGCAGGCTCCGCTCAGACGTGGACATCGGTCGCCGTGGGCATCTCAGGCATCTGCTCAGTCTCTGTGTGGATTTTAAGACTATTCCTACAGACATCACATCTTATGGCCAATGCACAAACACACACACACACACACACACACACACACACACACACACACACACACACACACACACACACACACACGCACACACCCAAATGCAGGCACACACACACACTCAAATGTAGACGCAGACACACATATCCCATCCCACATTCCTACACATATCCCATCATAAATCCAATCTGAAGAGGTTGTTTTTAACCTTTTCTATAACATATAAAATCTGTGTGCCTGTAGCTGTAGGCTACAGCAAGTGGAATGACATGTGTCGTGTGAAATGATGTTTCAGTAGCATTTCACATGTCACGGAAAACTGCTTTCTGACAACATGTCTGAAGAAATGGGAAACATGATATCATTTTGGGGAGCGTGTAACATGAAATGGAAGGCTACATTTCAAAAGCAACTTACACTGAGCTGGGAATGAACAAATACTACACATCACACTATTTAAACTGAAATTACATAGCCATTACACCAAGGCCCATCAAACTAAAGTCTCAAAGTGCCATTTTGTTTTCTCACATACATATTTTAAACACAACCCTGCACATCTCTGCCCACTCCTTGCATAAAATTACGATATGGGAGTGCATTTTACAGCACTGCTGCAAAAAACAACAATATGAGAGTGTTAGTACAGCACTACTGAGTACTCCCTGCATGTAATTATTACCATATGAGAGAGTTTTTTACGCACCGCTGAGTGTGGGCCAGTGTAAAGCAGGCATACCATGCTCCCTGCATATAATTATTACCATATGAGGGTGTTTTTACGGCACTGCTGAGTGTGGTCCAGTGTAAAGCAGGCATGCCATGCTCCCTGCATATAAGTATTACGATATAAGAGTGTATTTTACAGCACTGCTGACTGCGCCATGCTCCCTGCGGGCTTCTGATGCCCTGGCGATGCCCGTTTGCCTTTGCCACGGTGCCAGACCTCGAGTGCAGCAGGGGCTGCATTCATTCGCAAACTTTTACACTGGCTCTCCAGTGTAATTACTGTACATCTTTGTTGATGCGGCAAATTCAAGACAACGTTTTTGTGGGTTTGTGGATGAGAGAACCATCCCCATGCAGGCGCATTATCTTTATCATCCAAAGCCTCCAGACAGTTGACAAATCATTAAAAACTGGGAACATAACAAGATAGCTATTCAACCACTGCAAGCAAGCAACTACTAATGACATTTAAAGTAAATTATAGATCTTTTCTGTATAGGCTAATTTTAGAAATACTTGCAAATGACTATGCAAATGTAACAGGACTCTAGTACTTGTTACAACTATATTTATATCTAGTCCATGTAGTTATGTTGTCTGAACTCTCAATGGTACATTTCAATTGTTACTTTATGTAGTGTGCAACAAAATCGTCATGAAATGCAGCAAAAAAGAGATCCCTAGCCAGTTTGCTAAGTATCAAAACCTGCACACTGAATAATAACTGGATATTCCTGAACACCTCCTGTGTAATCTGATGGCCTGTTGTTCTCACCTAAATCTGTTGTACTGCAGGCTGAGTTTCCTGACCACCCTCCTGTGTCTGGTCTAAAAGCCTTGTGTGAAAGTACAAGGATATAAGGATACAAGGATATTTATTTGTCACATGCATAGACATACTGGGTAGTAGGACA
>CM050211.1:29663649-29666149 GCA_027475355.1 Coilia nasus
CAAGTGCGTGCTCACACACACACACACACACACACACACACACACACACACACACACACACACACACACACACACACACACACACACACACACACACACACACACACAGATGCTGTCATCTGGGTGCATTGAGAGGGTGTATTTTTGGAAGCTTGCATCCTCCATGTTTGAAGACAGTGAAGGATGTGCCACGTGCCTCTTGAAACAGACAAGCAACTAATGAAATAAACACGAACACAACAAAACAACACAAACACAACAAAACAACACAAAACAACACAAAAGAAACAGAGGTGGGAAAGTTTCTGTTTTTCTAACGAGTTGTGTTCCAGGAGGCACATTTTATATTTCTATTTCAATAACAGCTTTCATAAGCATTGTTTTGTGGGAGGCGTATTATATTAAGGAGCTTACGTAAGACGTGTTTTTCTGCCTCTCGTCTGGCACCATAGGCGAGTGTCCTCAGCGGAGTGTGTGCTGCGCTGGGCTGTAGATTAAAGTTGGATGTGTGTGCTGCGCTGGGCTGTAGATTAAAGTGGCATGTGTGTGCTGTTCTGGGTTGTAGACTATGGTGGGGTGTGTGTGCTGTTCTGGGCAGTATATAGTGGGGTGTGTGCTGCTGTAGGTTGTAGACTACAGTAGGGTGTGTGTGCTGTTCTGGGTTGTAGATTAAAGTAGAGGTGTGTGTGCTGTTCTGGGCTGTAGACTATAGTGAGATGTGTGTGCTGTTCTGGGTTGTAGACTATAGTGGGGTGTGTGTGTGAGTGCTGTTCTGGGCTGTAGACTATAGTAGGATGTGTGTGCTTGTTACGTGGTGCTGGGTTCGGGGTGCTGGCTGAGAATTGATGATGCACTAATGCCTGTGCCACTTGCCTTGGCTGCTGTCTGTTTTTCTCTTTTCACGGTCTCGGATCAACAATCTGTCTGCTTCCAAATTAGACTTTTCGCGTTCCCATTCAATCTCCTTCTCCCTTAATTGTAAGCGACGGAGCTCAAGGTCAGCCTTAGAAATAGAAGGCGTAGACGGCGTTTCGGGAAGTGGAACACGCTTGGCACCACCCATGGCCTCGTCATCGCCAACACTTTCCAACACACCATGGGCAGACAAAGAATCAATTAAGATCTTCAACAACTCGGCTTTTGCCGGGCTACCAGTTACCTCGATTTTATAATGTCCTGCAATCATAACAAGCTGATCACGCGTGACCTGTGATAAGGCTGCCATAGTTGGCGAAGCAACAAACTCCTCCAACTTAAACATTGTGGAACAACGAAAAAGTGGAAGCAGCAGACAAGAAGGAAAAGCACTTCTAATCACAACAAAAGATGCGAAAACAGAGCGCGGCACACCATAAAAACGCACCAATAATTAATGCCGCAAATGCGCACACCAAATTACATGTATCCAAAACACAAAAGCTGTTGACAGAACAATCCTGGACGAGCCCCCATTTTATGTTACGAATTCCAACTTAGAATAAAAATGCTTGCAGAACCTCATAACATAAAAGAGATCAGACCACACTTCAGACGGGAAACAATACAAGATTTTACTTGTTCTAGAATGGTGGTTTCAACACAGGAAAGAAAACTCAAACAAAAACCTCCGCTTACTTACTTAGATGGTGACAACTTTCCTGCCTTCCGTGCCCCACGCACAATACACAGTAGAGGCAAATAAAAGAGTGGTCTTCCGCGGTCCACTTACTTACCTATACTAACTGGCTACACTAAAAACGTGTAGAGCATAACCACCCAGGATACAAGAGAGTTTTAAATTAACAAAGGTAAGATCTACAGGATCAATAAACAGCTACTAAACAAGACACAAGCAAAGTCAGTGCGGATGTGCCGGCGTCTGCGCTGATCGAGAGGAGAGAGAGACATCTTGAAAAGGGGCGGACTTTTATAGTGGGCTGGCTCCAGGACCAATTAAGCCAACATACTCCCCCCTATAGAGTCAAAAGAGAAAAGCAGACAGCAGCCAAGGCAAGTGGCACAGACATAAGTGCATCATCAATTCTCAGCCAGCACCCCGAACCCAGCACCACATAACAGTGCTGTTCTGGGTTGTAGGCTATAGTGGGGTGTGTGTGTGAGTGCTGTTCTGGGCTGTAGACTATAGTAGGATGTGTGTGCTGTTCTGGGTTGTAGGCTATAGTGGGGGTGTGTGTGTGAGTGCTGTTCTGGGCTGTAGACTATAGTAGGATGTGTGTGCTGTTCTGGGCTGTAGGCTATAGTGGGGTGTGTGTGTGAGTGCTGTTCTGGGCTATAGACTATAGTAGGATGTGTGTGCTGTTCTGGTTTGTAGGCTATAGTGGGGTGTGTGTGCTGTTCTGGGCTGTAGACTATAGTGGGGTGTGTGTGCTGTTCTGGGCTGTAGATTAAAGTGGGATGTGTGTGCTGTTCTGGGTTGTAGACTATGGTGGGGTGGGTGTGATGTTCTGGGCTGTAGACTATAGTGGGGTGTGTGTGCTGTTCTGGGCTGTAGACTATAATG
>CM050211.1:29686149-29688649 GCA_027475355.1 Coilia nasus
TCACGAGGGCATGCTAATCACAGGGGAATGCTAGCACGAGGACATACTAATCACAGGTGCATGCTAATCACCTTGCACCAATGTGGTCATACTAGTCTTCAGAAAACGAAGTGCATCCTAGATGTGACCCAAACTTTGCCTTCTCGCAAGGTCTGAGTTAAACAAATGGACAGATTGAGACTTAAATATACGCCTTTGGGTGTTGGACTTACACAGTGTGCAAATGAAAGACATTACTTTGATCGGGATCTTACTGATCCACATTTTAGCTGCAATAATGCACCGCTTATTAATGCATATAGGGGAAACACTGGTGTGTGTGTGTGTGTGTGTATGTCAGTGTGTAGAATGTGTAGAAGAGCCCAAAAAGCCCTTCATCCTCCCCTCTGTGGACTGTGACCTCCCAGGTAACCCCTCCCAGTCGACCTCGCTGCACTACATGAACCCGTACCAGATGAACGCGTACGCCATGGCCCTGAAGGCGGTGGGCGAGATCATCCAGGACTACGACAGCGATAAAATGTTCCCCGCGCTCGGCTTTGGAGCCAAGCTGCCCCCTGATGGGAGAGTCTCACACGAGTTCCCTTTGGTGAGGACTTGGCACACAAACACACACACACACACCCCCATACCTAGTCATAACTGCACACACACACACACACACACACAAACACACACCCACAGACACACACACAATCACACACTCTCACACTGATAAAAGTGAGTGTGTAAAAACATCTCTAGATTAAAGTACATGAGTGTGTTTAAGTGGGTAAGTACATGAGTGTGAGAGATTGTGTGAGTGATTGTGTGAGTGCAGGAGTCATTTAAGGACTCTGTCTGTGAGTGGGAGAGCACATCAGAGCGGACGTATAAGCACATTAGTGCACTAATTGGTGTTTGTAAGTGTGTGTGTGTGTGTGTGTGTGTATGGGTGGATGATGCCTGTTTCCACTCTGAATGCCCAGGGCTCCGTTTAGGGATGTAATGGAGGATAAACAGATTTTACCCACCAGAAAAAGAGTTTATCCACATTTCAGCAGACTTCATCCACCTATCAATTCAGTTTATTCACCTTACAGTAGAATTTATGTAACAAACACAATTTCTAACATTTCAAAATCACACTATGTCATCTATATGTGCACTAAAGACCATTGAAATGCACTGGGACTGTTCAAACATGTTTTTTAAAACATCTTGTGTCACACCTTCCATCCACCTGACTGTGATCACCAAATTCTTAGTTTACCCACCTCTGATTTCACCACCACACCCCTGGCTGCATTATATCCTCCCCGCCTCTAATACTTACTCAGACACATATACTAATGTACTGATGGAGGTAGTGGTAATTTTCCCTGGGACAGATGTATGCTTCCTCCCTATCACTCACTGTCTCTCTCTCTCTCTCTCTCTCTCTCTCTCTCTCTCTCTCTCTCTCTCTCTCTCTCTCTCTCTCTCTCTCTCTTGCTCTCTCTCTCTATCCCTCCCTCTCTATCACTCACTCAGTCTGTGCTAGGAATAAAGACAGGTATAGATATAGTATAGAAAAGAGGAAAATATGGAGTGAGAAGACAAAGTGATTTTGAGTGTATGTTAACTTTGAGAGGAAGGGAAAGGGACAGTGCAGGGGCAGAGAGAGTGAGGGGGGGGGGGGGGGGGGGGTAGAGTGAAAAGAGGGATAAAACTGGGAAGATAAAATGAGAGTGGAAAGATTTCCCTGCACTTAAACTGTGTGTGTGTGTGTGCGTGTGCGTGTGCGTGTGTGTGTGTGTGTGTGTGTGTGTGTGTGTGTGTGTGATTGTCCTAATTCATAGTTCTTGGCCAGCATCCCCATCTCCCTGCTGGTCCCAGCGAGTCTTAATTTGTTCACTTAAGAGGGTTTGGAATCTCATCAGTTCCAGGGCAAATTGAATGAAGCCCTGCTTAGTGGCGAGGCTCTGTTCTGGAGCAACCACAGAGAGTAATCAAAAAGTATTTGGAGCAAAAGTAGTGTGTGTGTGTGTGTGTGTGTGTGTGTGTGTGTGTGTGAGAGAGACAGAGGCAGAGAGAGTTTGTGGTGCATGTGTGTAGTTTTAAATGTTTTCCCTCTGTTTACCATGTTTTAGTGTGTGTGTGTGTGTGTGTGTGTGTGTGTGTCTGTTTGTGTATGTGAGCTGTTCTCATATGGAGCTGTGTGTGTGTGTGTCTGTAGAATGGCAACATGGAGAACCCGTACTGTAATGGCATTGAGGGGATCCTGGAGGCCTACCACCAGAGCCTGAAGACCGTGCAGCTCTACGGCCCCACCAACTTCGCCCCCATTATCAACCACGTGGCACGGTAGGCCTTCAACCGGAAAGTCAAATGTGTGTGTTTGTGTGTGTGCATATGTGTGTGTGTACATGTGTATGTGAATGGATGGATGGATGGGTGGATGAAGAGATGTAAGGAGGAGAGGAGGGGTGGATGGGTGGATGAATTATTTCTTTGCTCCCTGCTGCCCTCAGTCCTCTCC
>CM050211.1:29696149-29753649 GCA_027475355.1 Coilia nasus
GATTTGAGTTTCCTGGAGCAGGGACACTTTAGACTACAAAGTGTCCCTGAAAAGTTCGGAGATGGTCTTGCGATAGGAGGAAGGTTGCCGGTTCGAATCCCGCCCTACTCATGGTTGAGATGCCCTTGAGCAAGGCATCTAACCCCACACTGCTCCAGGGACTGTAACTAAAACCCTGTAAATATCTGTAAGTCGCTCTGGATAAGAGTGTCAGCTAAATGTAATGTAATAATAATAATAATAATAAAAAAGTAATAATAAAAGTTTTTTTCACTCTTCCTTTGCTCTCTTGGGCTCTGACATCTCAGACATCACACACACATGTACACACACGCACACACACACACACACACACACACACACTTGGGTTGACTCTTGGGCTCTGATATCTCAGACAGGAGATGTATGATGGATGTTCTTTCTTTTCAAACAGGCGTCTCTCTCTGCTCAGACAGGTATTGCCCTCACCATTCACCCAGGCAGCTCTGGGTTCATTTCATCCAGACAGAGTCACTTTTTCACAGCTAACATCACTCTTTGTTCAGACAGGATTGATTCACGCAGATAGGAATCCTTCTTTCTGCTCAGAGAAGAATCGCTTTCTCAGAAATAACTCTTTCTGCTCAGAGAGGAATCATTTTCTCAGTGATCACTATTTCCCCTCAGGGATGAGACACTGTCCAAGGAATCACTCTTTCTGCTCCGAGATGAGTCACTTTCTCAGGAGTCACTCTTTCTGCTCTGAGATAAACACTAAGGAACCCCTCTTCCCCATCAGACAGGACTGGTTTACTGTTTAGACAGGATTTACTCTCTAGGAATCTTTTTTTTTTCTTTCAGACAAGGGTCTCTTTTATGCAGACAGGCTTGTTTGTTTGATCTTTTGATATCAGACATTCTACCAAGAAACAAGTGGTTCAAACCTAATTCATGTAATAGTGTAATACCATGTTTGAAGTTCATAATTTATTTTCAAATGTAACATTTATTTTGATTCTTTCTTCTGTTTAATATTTTAGTATTAATCTTTTTTTAATTATCTTCCTTTGTTTACTGACTCTTGTGTTCTGTCCTGTCCTGTGGCCAAAGCCTGATGGTAGACCTGATTGTGAAGGGACACTTTTTTTTAGAGTTGCCTGGGTGCCTGGGGAGAATTTCTTTTTTTGGTTTTGCTTGATTTGTTTTTAAATAACTGTTTGCCAACCATCGTGCTGAATGCTGAATCCACCCACACTGTGTCCTGTGGCTTATAGCCCTTGCTCTGCTTGTCTCTCTAAGCTCTCATCTATGTGTGTGTGTGTGTGTGTGTGTGTGTGCGTGTGTGTGTGTGTGTGTGTGTGTGTGTGTGTGTGTGTATGTCTTCCTCAGGGCGCTAAGCTTCCCATGTCAATCATCATCGTGGGAGTGGGACAGGCCGAGTTTGATGGTAAGAATACGCCTTTCCACCCCACATCCCATAATTTCTCTGACAGCTGGCCCCTTGTGGCGCGTCTGTGGTGTTGTCACCCAGTAGTGGCCACATTACACTGGAGGACCCTCCTCTGGGTGGCATGAGATTGGCCTAATATAAATAAATAAATAAATAAATAAATAAATAAATAAAATACAGCTGGTCAGTCAGTGGCTCAGGGCTCAATGCTGTATGTTAACGAATGGAGCAATAATTAGGAAATGCTATATGTTAATGAATGGAAGAATAATTAGGAAATGCTGTATGTTAATGTATGGAAGAATAATTAGGAAATGCTGTATGTTAACGAATGGAAGAATAATTAGTAGCTATATTAGAAGAATAGCTAGTTTTACCACACACACATACAAGTAAATATGCATTTGTATTTCTGCCAATTAGACAGAGAAATGCTCTCAGAGAGCAATTAGCAGGCTCATTTGGACCTCCCTCCCTGAGAGAGAGGAGAGGTGAGGAAGGGTGTGTGTGTGTGTGTGTGTGTGTGTGTGTGGTTATGGGGTAATTTTGAAAAGAGGCTTCAGTTAATTACTGAGTCGGCCATAAATATCCATCACACAGCATCTGGTTAACTGGCACATGCCTCACTGCCGGCTTGGCTGGAGCTCAAACAGCAGCAGAGCAGTGGAGGCAGACAGACAGCATGGCCACATCCGAGTCAGGAATGGATTTGGCCTTTACGTGTCTAATTAACCTGGGTCAGAATCCATGCCAGACCCATGCTAAATCAGGGCCAGAATCCATTCCAGACCCATGCTAAATCAATGGAATGGATCTGTCCTATACATGTGTAATTAATTTGGGCCAGAATCCATTCCAGACTTATGCTTAATCAATGGATTGATCCGGCCTTTACATGTCTAACAAACCTGGGTCAGAATCCATTCCAGACCCATGCCAAATCAGGGGCAGAATCTTTTCTAGAATTGTGCAAAATCTAAATCAGAATCCATTCCAGGCCTTTGCAAAATGAAGTCTAAGACAAAGTCTATTCCAGACTGGAGTAAATCAGGACTATAATATATTCTACAACTATGTTAAATCAGGGCCAGAATCTGTCCCAAACCAGTGCTAAAGTCAAATTTATTTTAATGTCAGGTGCCATGTCGCCCATGAGCGGAAGCAGAGGGAGATATTTCAGACCAGCCACTAGTACTTTTAGCACATTACATTTGCTATCTGCGGTACATACATAATAGCCAGATGGACTTGAAGGGAGAACATGACTATATAAAGGCTTGTAGTGGTATTTTTAACCGCAGGTGTTCTCATTTGTTGTCCATGGTTTCATTTGCGTAGACACATATGCCCCGGTTGACCTGTGGTCTCTTCTGTCAGAAGCAGCTATTTGCATCTGCGCTGTCTGCCTCGCAACCACTGTTCCTTGGCAACACACAATGTGGTTAACCTTTCTTAAGTCTTTACGCCGCCAGTCTTCCGCCGTGATGCTTGTACTGAGCGGAAAATGAAAATTAGCTCTGTGGTCCTGTGAGCCCTCTTTGTTTTTGTCATGCAGCCATGGTGGAGCTGGATGGTGATGACATCAGAGTGTCATCGCGAGGGAAACTAGCCGAAAGGGACATCGTGCAGGTGAGTTGGAATATCCAGCCTATGACATTATTCAGGTTGCTAAGATCATCGTGTTAATCGTGACAAAGTTTTTTAAACTTTATAAAACTTATAAAGTATATTATACTTAGGATTATTATACTCATTATACTTAATAAAAACACTTAAACATACAACTCATTGCTAGTCAGTGCTCTCCAGGGTTTAGATGTGTGCTATCCCTGCCAGCTGATGTGGAATGAAGTGCCCTTGTTATGTCTGATGAAAAAGTTCAGGCCTCAACAGCTTAATGACTTCATTAACTGCACTGCACTTAAAATATGTGGCTCATTGGTTGTAGGAAGTAATGGGAAACTAATAGCAAAGATCTTAGATTCTACAAAGATAGGGCCACATAATATGTTACTATGGGAACAAACGTGGACAGTTCTAGTCTGCATAAATGGGCGTGTCACATGACGTCACAACATACTTATTTAATTTTAATAAACTATAAAATAATACAAACATAATTGTGTTGTGTTGTGTATTACTGTCTAAGATCATGTGTCAGACGTGATCTGGAGATACAGAACGCTGACAAGGGCACACGGCGCATAATTGTAAACAAACTGAATTCATCAGCTGTGATTCTTCCCAAGGGTTGAATCCTGTTCCACGTGCCTAGGCATTAAACCCAGTGTGATCTCATCTGGTGAGATTAGAAGAAGATTGAGCGGGTGATTCCGCATGCCTAGGCACTGACCCCAGTGGGATCTCACCTAGTGAGATTAGAATATTGAGTGAGTGATTCTGCAGCCATAAACTGTGAGTGCCACTGCTGTGACCACTGTTAGCACTCGGCAGGAGAACACCATTGGAACACAGTGTCTGTATGAAATGTTCACTCTACATTTACTAGTGCACTACATAGGGTGTGAGTTACATTGTTTGGTTTCCTGCATAAAAGAGCTAAGTTGTATGCAGCTGGACTTCTGGCCTCTCCTTTTTAAATCAACTTAATTCATTTCACACATACAGCTTAACTCTTTTGACTATCATGACCTGGATGAATGAGAATCTTCACAGACATATTCCCTACATTGTGCACAGTATAGTGAATGAGTGGAAGTTTTGGATCCGGCCACAGTGCCTCCGTGTTCCACTTGTACAGCTGTGTTTAGCCGGCTTTTGAAACTGTACACGTGAATGTGTACTTCCCGCAGAATCCAGGCAGAGCAAAGCAAGCCAAGCTGTCGGTCACCATAGCCTTATCAGAGCACCCAATTTACAGTGCTGTGTGTACACATGCTTCACCCTTGCATCTGCAGCTCAGTCACCTGTGCAGTTCCCAAGCTTTCTTAGGTAAACTAACTTACTGTCCAGCTACTAGCTACTATTACAACTGGAGACTGAGCAAGTGATTTTCCAGTCCCAGAATAAGCCACTGAGAGTTGTACTGGAGGTAAGAAACCCGAGACAGCAGCCCGACTCTCAGTGTTTATAGCTTATAGTTTACCTTGTTTATAGCTGAATTTGACCGACCGACAACTACTTATTTGCTCACAGCAACAGATATTTTTTTAATGTTTAATTTACATTATCATGGCACAGTCTTTAGACACCCATTTTCAACTGACTCTGACATTCAGAAATGTATTCAGAGCTTTGTTAGTGAAAAGTAAACAGACCATCCATGATTGTGTGTGTGTGTGTGTGTGTGCGCACGCGTGTGTGTGTGTGTGTGTGCGGCCACGGTATGTGTGTGTAAAGTTAATTTCCACCCCTGGTACAGGTGTGTGTGCGCCTCTGCTTCTGACATCTGTATGGGGAGATGTGTGTAAGGGGAGATGTGACTTTAGTGGCAGCATCCTGACACACACACACCCACAGAGGTCCCAAATGGCCAAGGACTGTGTAGGTTACATCCTGACCCAGACTGGTTCCAAATGGGCACAGAGTGTGTATGTTACCTCCTGACACACATACACACACACACACACACACACACACACACACACACACACACACACACACACACACACCCACAGAGGTCCCAAATGGCCATGGACTGTGTAGGTTACATCCTGACACTATAATGGGTACATAACATAAATATAATGGGTATAATGGGTACAGAGTGTGTATGTTACATCCTGATGCACACACACACACACACACACACACACACACACACACACACACACACACACACACACACACACACACACACAGATCCCAAATGGCCATGGAGTGTGTAGGTTAAACCTCTGCCTGTTGTCATTTCCAATTACACTCTCAGTCTCTGTCCTCCTGTCTACTGTCCTGTCCAAAAAAAGAGCAAACACCCCAAATAAACCAAACTAAGACGAGAACAACTTTAACAACTCAGAGTTAAAGCTGAGGGGAGGGGGAGCGGCAGAGAGGAGAACTTTTCCAGGGTCATTTGTCTGTGTGAGTTAGTCTGTGTCCCTGTATAGTGATGTAATGTAATTCCTCTCAGCAAAGCACCGCTCATTTTCTCAGCCAGATAAAACAAGAACAGCAGACCCGTGATGGCCTCTCCTTTTTAAATCAACTTAATTAATTTCACACATTCATATCAGCACGCCAAAGCAGCCATCATCAGGTCTGACAGAGAGAGAGAAACAGAGAGAGAGAGGGAGAGACAGGACAGAGAGAGAGGGAGAGAGACAGCAAGAGGGAGAGAGAGAAAGACAGAGAGAGGGAGAGAGAGAAAGACACAGAGAGAGAGAGGACAGAGAGAGAGAGAGAGAGGGACAGAAAGAGAGAGAGGGCAGTGGCGGTTCTACATTGAATTACTCCCCGGGCGAGACCCCCTCCAAGCCTCCCCCCCTCCAAAAACAAAAAACATAATTTTGCACGTTTTGTTATGAGTACATAGTGATTCTTATTATTGAATTGCACTTGAAATTAACATCAAAACACTGTAGGCTACAAAAACTCTTATACAAAACATCCATAAATTACAATTTCATTATGATAGCATGCCCTTACATGCCAAATGTCCGTCATTAGACGCTATCTTTAGGGAGGAACAATTAGCTCCTTGGTTACTGCCTCGAATTCTACAGTATGCTTGTTACACGTTCAGGTATGACTGGTTTACTATGCTAAACTACCCTATAGTTAAACTGTGCAAACTATGAGTTGCAGCAAATTGCAAATGTTGAAACTACCATAACATTTTGTTGGCTAATGACAGGGCTCAACGTTAATCCAAATTATGGAAATCAATAATAACTTTACTTGTAACCGTTTTGTTGCAAAGCCAAATCTTATGGTGAAATTAGATCTTGTGTTTGTTGAGCTAAGACCGAATTATTGTTGAGTATAGCAATCGTAGCATCATAGCTAGAAGGCTAACAAACGTAAGAGTTATACCATGATTAACATTAGCCCTTCATTCATGGCATGGATAATGTGATCATGCAGAGAGAACAGTTGCATACCTTCATCTTTTGCTCGTTTCTACACTTCTAATGGCTTTGACCTTTTTCTGTCCATCTCCTGTTTGTCACTCGACAGTCAACATACTGTATTTCCCATCCCCGAACACAGGGGGCGCCAATTTGCCAATTTCCTACACAGTGATGTGATAGATATTAAAAACTTTTTTAGATGATATATATATATTTTTCTAGCGCTCGTGAGGCCAATAGCACGGCGCCCTTTCACGAAATTGCGCCCTGGGCGAAGGCCCAGCCCGACCCCCCCTAGAACCGCTACTGAGAGAGGGAGAGAGAGAAAGAGAGAGAGAGGGGGAGGAGAGCATGGCAGTGGCGCAGAGTAAATAATTGCCGTTGGCGAAAGCCAAGCAGATGCTGAAGAAAAGTGGCTTTTTTCCTTCTCTGCAGAAGTAATCCTCTAATCTTTTGAAGTTCCTCAGCGTGTTTACCTCTGTAGGTGTGATAATTAGTCTTCCATCCCAAAGAGTCAATATCGGCCTGACAGACCATGTGGGATAAAGGTCAGTAGAGTGTGAATTACCACCCCATCTATAATTGGGGGGTTCTGCCTTGGGGGGGTACTACCCTTTACATTTTACATTAATTACATCAATACGTCCGTACACCCCCAACCCTGCTATTTTTGTCTCTTTGGGGGTACTGGGTCTTGATCAGGGGGTACTGTACCCCTCAGTGGTCCCTGTAATTTGAACTATGAAGGTCACAAACCATACACACGCACGCGCACACACACACACACACACACACACACACACACACACACACACACACACACATACATTTTTCCTTGTGCCCACCTGGAGCCATTCTTGTTCAACAGATTAGTGCCAACCCTGGCCCAGAAAGGTGTGTGTGCTGACAGGCAGGTGAGTTAACTAGTTTTGGCCAGTGATAGCTGATAGCCAGACTTTCACACCGACCTCTCAGCCCTCTATGTGTCTCATACTTATCCCGCAGTTACTGGGGTGGGTACTTGTACAGCGCTCTCCCCACATCCACACATACAGATGAGGTGCCCTTGAGCAAGGCACCTAACCCACAAAATGCTCCCCGGGGCCCGGATTAATGGCAGCCCTCTGCTCTTGGTATCTGTGGGTATGTGTGCTCTGAGTGTGGACCAGTTCACTCTTCCATGGGAATGTATATGTGTATAACTACCCCCAGATGGGTCACATGCAGTAGGCAAATCTCCTCCCCCAAGGATTACAATACAGTAAAGACAAGGATCTTAGATTCTACAAAGACAGGGCAAAGTAATTCGTTACTATTGAAGCAAATGTGAACAGTTCTGGTATGCCTAAATGGGAGTGTCACATGACGTCACAGTATACACTTTTTTATTTTAATAAGCTATAAAATAATACGAACATAATTCTGTGTAGTGTTGTCTATGACCTCTCTCGACACTCTCTGATAAAGAGTTAACTTAACTTCTGTCCCCAGTTTGTGCCGTTCCGGGACTACATGGACCGGACGGGCAACCACGTCCTGAGCATGGCGCGGCTGGCCAAGGATGTGCTGGCCGAGATCCCCGACCAGTTCATCTCCTACATGAAGAGCCGCGGCATCAAGCCCAACCCAGCACCGCCCCCCTACACCCCGCCGGGACACACCCACCACACACAGATCTGATCTCAGCAGCCCCTCTCTGCTCTGCTCAAACATGATTGGAGATCTGGGGGAAGGGGGAGGAGCAGCAACGATCTCCCCCAATGAATTCTGGGAGCTGTAGTCCTGGATGGAGAATGGGATGGAGCTCGACATTGTGTCAGAACTTCCTGGTAGCACTCACAGTGGCGTGTCTGTCGGTGTGTTACAGTTGGTTTATTTTGTAAATGTTTGTTGGTTGTTTTTCTAATGTTTTTTTTTTTTTTTGCTTGTTTCAGGCACGTATGCTGCCAGAAACATGCCCAAGGACGTTTTTTTTTTTTTTTTTTTCAGAAGATAGCAAAAATGTAAATTTGTATAAATATCAATGGGCCTGTGACTGTTTCTCGTTTTGGGTGAGCTCGTTAGCACGTGTGTCCAGTGCGAGTGGCCATCAGTGGGGGGTTTGGGGTTTGGTTGGTTTGTGGTTCAGCCTGTGCCTGTCTGTCTGTTGTCGTCTGCGTGTGTCTTGGGGGGAGGGGGGAGGTGAATCTCGACCCAGTGCGGACCCTTCATCTTGCTCCAGGTCTGTGCAGTAGAGTGTATGCATTTCAGGTGACGTTTTTAGGTACACATTTTGATATGGTGTCGACCTGGGGCTTTCGATTACACACACACAATGTATGCTCCACCTGGACAATGTTTACGTTTTTTGTCGCTAATACTTTCTGTAGCTTCGGAGAAATGTTACCACAACTGCTTTCTATTGTTCGGTTATTCGGTTATTACCACAGAACTCGGACATGCACATGAGACTGTCATTTTCATCGAGCGCTCTGCAAAAGAAGCTCACACCATTGGGAGACAGACAGAGAGATAGGAGTTTCTATTCTTAACCGTCCTTGTTATCAGGAGGAGCTGCGGAGTTGTTTGAAGTGTCTGTGTTGTTGCAGTGACAGACTCCCCTGTCAGGAACATCCTGTCTGTTTCGGTGCAGAGTTTTATACTGCCTAACAGCACGTTACACTGACATCCCCCTACCGTAAGCACAACCATCAAACGCAAACAGTGAATCACTAAACAACTGCATTCCTTACTAGAGAAAAACAACCCATACCAATAGCAAATGAGCACAGGGCCTCTGTGTGTGTTTTATAGTGTTAATATGTTCCAGATAAGAGCACAATATTGCCATTCTCCTCACCAGGAGACCCCAAGCTTGAATTAGGGGTGTGTAGGACAGGGCGAAATCATTTTTCAGTAATAATAGGTCTGGTAAGTGTGTGTGTGTGTGTGTGAGAGAGAGAGTGTGTGTGCCCCTGAGGGATCTACAGTGCAGCTTTACGCCAACGCATCGTAATTTCAGTGCGTAACTGGACTGCATCTGGTCTCCTGCAGAGAGAGCCAGGAGTGCAGAGCACAAGAGTTGGAGGCCTCTGAGTCTATCCACCAATTCAGCTGCTGTAATCGGATCAGCCACTGTGCCACTGCCAGTCTCCCAGCCCCCCGCACACTTCCAGAAATGACTGCACTTTGTCCCTGTCTGATTATAAATAAATTTAAATAACAAATGCCACAGCACAGAGGTATCTCTAGTTTTAGACACACACACACACATACACCGCTGGACTGTTGGCTGTCCGCACTGTAATCGGGGCTATACTGAAAGCCATTATATTCTCTTGGCACGTCTGCCAGCGGTCCTATAATGTTTTTTATTGCCCCATTTTACCCCTGAGTGCCTGTGTGGTCACGCTTCCTGGCCCGCTATAGCATGCGATATGTGGATACGTGGATTTATTTAATCTTTATTCTAGTAGTAGAGTAATAGCCCTAATTTATGTAATTATATTCAAATAACGGCTAATAGGCAAGGCTGATAATGCATGCTAATGGGCTAGCGGCTGCTATTAGGAGACGGTTAAAACAGCATTACGCACCCCTAAGGTTGGCTAACACTCATTGTTTACAGTGCTTCGCTATGTGTGGCTGGACACAGAAGTCACACATACTGTCTCCGCACACCAAAAGCTTTTCTTGGGGACTTTAGTCTGAAATATTTGAAATGTGAAAGGTTTTTGTTTTTCATCCATACACATGAATTCCGTGTTACTAGCACATCAGAAAAAATGGGGTGTTATTTTGTTTAATTTTAAAAGTTCCCATGTTTATTTCTAGAAACATCTCTGAGAACAGTGCAATCAACTAATTGCACTGTTATTCATCTTCAAAGTGTTTCTGGTAATCTAAGACATTTTTTGCAATCAGACCAGTAGATGTTCTGGTGTGGTTGTGAAAAAACAAAGAAAACAATTTTTTTTGTCTCTTATCATTAGTTTCCAGAAGGCTAATCATGAATAGTCCTTAATTTTATGGATTAGCAGACCGGATGACATTCTTAATGAATAATAATATACCATCCTGGCCTTATTAAACCAGTATTCAACTCAAATTAGCTTTCAGTAGCTCCATGTATGAACTGTAGGAACGGACCTCTATCTCCGTGCAAGACAATATGCCTTATCATTTCTAAACAATGTTTACAAATTTACAACTGAATAGGGGATAAAAATAATATAACAAAAAAGCAAAAACGGAAAACTATATTTTACTTACATATGTGCATTTAGACTAACCTTGAAAGGCTTAAAAATGTCTGGGCTTTGATCTGAAGGGGTAAAAGTTAAACTTTCACTGATTGGCTTAACATCCTTTAAAGCTAGACTAACCATAAAAGCATCTTCGCCCTCCAATAATACCATTTCTTGAGACTGCAACATTTTATTTTTTATTTTGCAGTGCATATGTTGTAGTTCTAGTGGGTTTTGGTGCTTCTGCAACTGGTAGGGACTACATGTATGAGCCAGTATGGTTGGACCGACTAATTTTATTCGCAAACACATACATGGGCATCATAACAGACTGTAAATATCTGAAATACAGCACTGTTAGACGGCCCTGGGAATAAGCCGACCATAAAAAGTAGACTAAAACTAAAAATAGTTTACACATGTTTTACACAAAGTTTACACATTTTTCAAGGGAACAGTGTTCTCATTACTGGTAAATATGATATCTGTCAGAGTAGTCAGGTATCTCCTGTAAGTCAGTCGCAGATGTACAGTATTTGGGCCAGCGGACGAACTGGGAGATCAGCATTATGATCCTAGATCAGCATTATGTTCGTGGATAAGTATTATCTCCATAGATCAGCATTATATCCAGAGAGGATCACCAGTACTGAGGACAGAAATGCAACTGAAAGGCCATTAAGATGTCACTGGCCAGGTTTTCATTCATGTCATTACTGTTGTCTAATGTGCTGTATGCACAATCACAGAGATGTCACTAAACAAAATGTGCATCAGTAGCCATATTTGAGTAAGCATTGTGACAATATTTTATGTGGATTGCAGGCGTTTCCATCTAGTGTTTCATTTTCGGGTGGTCAAAATGGTCAAATTGTATTTTAAAAGGCTAGGTAGAATGCTGCTTTCTGTGTCCCATCCAGAGGTGTAGTCAGATCCTAAATCCTAAAATGGGTGGTTCTAGAAAAAAAAAATCAGGTGGGCCTACACCAAAACACATAGTTTTTTTTTCTTTTTTCGAGAACTTATAAAGCCTTCTGATTGAATGGGCCTGATTGACAAGTGGGTGGGCACAGGCCTATGGTCCCATCCATCACTGATTGACAAGTGGGTGGGCACAGGCCTATGGTCCCATCCATCACTGATTGACAAGTGGGTGGGCACAGGCCTATGGTCCCATCCATCACTGATTGACAAGTGGGTGGGCACAGGCCTATGGTCCCATCCATCACTGATTGACAAGTGGGTGGGCACAGGCCTATGGTCCCATCCATCACTGGCTTACAGTACATGTAGTGGCCCTCTCTCACTGTATAAAATGACGGGGACAGCGTGTGATGCCATGCTAAGCTAGCCTGGTAAACCAGGCCCTCGTACTTAATTTCATTTTGTACAGATGGTCTGGCCGTGCTGCCACTGACATTGCTGTATTAGCCACCAGTCAATCCTAGCCAATCAGCGAACAGAGGGAGCGTTGATGTTGACTTTCTGTGCTACATTTGAATTGTGGTGCGTAGGCAGGCTAACTGCATACGTGACGACCAGACGTTAGTGATTGGGTAAAGGCAGAGCCACTTGTTTTAACCTTTAGCAGTCCAAATTATTTCTCAATACAGCACTTCCAGACCCTCTGTACAAAATGAAATGAAGTACAAGGGGCTTGTTTACCAGGCTAATGCTGATCACCATTATCTCTAAAACTCATCATAAGAGGCCACACCCCCTGCTCCTCAACACAGAAAATCAAAATGAGCCATCTGGAGCCATCTTGTCCATGATTGGCCATTAGTGTGCATCAGTGCCCGTCATCCCCCAGTCTCCCTTGGACTCTGGGGCCTTGCTCTGATCAATATTGCCTGTGGCCATCAAATTTCAATTAAGCAAAAGATTTGGACATTTAGTCTACCCACTGGCTTCAATCGTTTCTAATTGCTACTTTAATCACATTCAGTTAGACAAATTATCCACTTCCCATACACATATTCAGATTGTTACCGCTGGTGCAAATTGCGAGTGAAAGTCGCTCGGCCCAAAGCACCGGGGCCTCCAAAAGCTGGCCCGGACTGCTGGTGCTCTGGCTGGAGGCAGTGGGTTGAGACAGAGGGGTGGAGAGTGGGGTGGAAGGGTGGAGGGGTGGAAGGGTAGAGGGGTGGGGGGTGGGAGGAGGGGCGGGGGGTGGGAGGAGGGGCGGAGTAGGGGGGAAGGGGAGGACAGTGACAAAGACACACACACACACACACACACACACACACACACACACACACATTATGCACTTTGTCACAGTCATTCTCACATACACACACACAAACCCAAACGTTTTACTTCATACACACACACACACACAGACACACAAAATACACTTTGTCACATTCATTCTCACATACACACACACACACACACACACACACACACACACACACACACACACACACACACACACACACACAAAACCAAACATTTTATTTCACACACACAAACACACACCCACACAACACGGCACATACTTAAGGCTAATATGAGCTAAGATATTTTAATAGCTAGGAGGTTTCAGGACAGGATAATGAGGTCAATGGACATTTAGTTTGTTTACTCTCAATGTTTTGTTTTCTGTTTACAGGGGAGGTTCATTAGGTGGTTGCTGTTGTTATGGATGCAGCTGCCATGTCAGTAACCTGGCTCTGGCTGCAGTTGTGTCCACACCACAGACCCTGCAGTCACAGACAGACTGGTGGTATGCTATTACTGTACAATCAACAGACTCTGCATGCTCCCGTGTCACAGACAGACTGAAGGTACTGTATGCCATTACTCTAGAGCCCATGCCATCACCAGCTGACCCAGCTCTGGCCTAATGGTTAGGGGGTTGGTCTTTAGATTGGAGGGTAGCAGGTTCGAATTTCATACCAGTAGGAAGAATGTGGGTGGGGGAGTAAATAACTACTAGTGCTCTCCTGCACCCTCATCCATGGCTGAAGTGCCCTTGAGTAAGGCATCTAACCCCACATTGCTCCAGGGACTGTGCCCTGTACCTGAAATAACCAGTGTCAGCTAAGTGTAATGTAATAAACTATTAGAACCTGACACAGTCCTTGCTGGCTACTCTATGGCATTAGAACCTGACTCAGTCTTGGCTGGTTACTCTATGGGATTAGAACCTGACTCAGTCTTGGCTGGTTACTCTATGGGATTAGAACCTGACTCAGTCTTGGCTGGTTACTCTATGGGATTAGAACCTCACTCAGTCTTGGCTGGTTACTCTATGGGATTAGAACCTGACTCAGTTTTGGCTGGTTACTCTATGGGATTAGAACCTCACTCAGTCTTGGCTGGTTACTCTATGGGATTAGAACCTGACTCAGTCTTGGCTGATTTTCATGTCCAAATGTATCACAGCTCTAAGGAGAAAGCCTGTCTTTATCTGGTGTACACATACTGTAACATGTAGTATGTTTATCGTTTGAAGAAGAATATTTTATTTTTTATGAAAGATACGAAAAAGCCATTGAAGTCATCTAAACTGAGATGATAGATGTTTGTAAGTCCTTTGAAACTCCTGTTTACCCAGACACCAGACTGACACATAGGATGCACCTACATGGTCTACTGATACCCACATGGTGGGGGACAGCTCTGTCCTACAAAGGCAAAAGGCAGTAACCACATTTTTGGTCAATTTGAGTTTAGACCGGAAATTGACTTTATAACACCTCCTTAGTCTTGTGACTAAATCTCATGCTTCTTTTTATTAAGAAAGTACATAAAAGCATCAGCACTATTTTACTTACAACATGTTTGACTGGAGAGTATGACAACTTTGAAGGCATTTTTCTCAGTTTCTATGGTAACGATGTTACTGCACTTTGCCTTTGTAGGACAGAATAGTATGGATCACCTGTATCATGGATGATAAACACATCTACTGTATCATAAATAAAACCATCTGCCACTGGGGTGATGTGCATGTGTGTGCCAAATATGGCCAGAATTGTATCAGATGTTTCGTTTTTCTGAACCCCCCTTTCGTCTCTCTCTCCCTCTTTTTTCTCTCTTTCTCTTTCTTGCGGGGTTTATTCAAAGCTGTAGCCAACCTGCATGTTGCAGATAATGTTAATTATTTCATAGCGCAATCTTTGAAAAGTATAAATATATATTTATTTCATAGCGCAACCTTTTAAAAGTATAAATATATATTTATTTCATAGCGCAACCTTTTAAAAGTATAAATATATATTTATTTCTAGCTTCATCTTTGGTTGTTTATCTCTCTGAATTTTTAATTTGCATGGTAAGTCTCTTTTCCATTAACCAACTTTAATTGTACATGATCATTGTCATACGGTGGTTTGTGAAATGCTTTGTATTGGATTGCCTTAAATGAACATTAATTAAAAAACAATAATAAATGACTACTTTTACAAAATATGCTCGATATTGAATTATTTTTCCCCCTGTGCCGCCTCACGCTTCCCAAGAAAGGCTTCTGTCCTGGCATGGCACAGAAATAATAGATACACAACCAGCTGTATGTGTGTGTATGTCACAACACACACACACACACACACACACACACACACACAACCACACACACACACAACCAGTTGTATGTTTACGTGACACTGCATTTAGAGCACACACACACACAAACGCACACGCACAACAGCTATGTGTGTGTGACACTTGAGTTTACAGCACGTCTGTCGGACACAACTGGATTAATCTCATCCTTAAGAATGTAGCACATGTCTACCTTCACAAACACACACACACACACACACACACACACACACACACACACACACACACACACACACACACACACTTGATGTCAGCTTCTACATCTTAACACTGTGGTTGATAATGTGCAGACCAAAAATTGGATTTCAGTCTGATTATGACATTTACTCTGATTAGGAGATGAATTTTGTAAATTGCCAATTTTGTTTTTTATGACATATTCTAATCAGAGTTTATAGAACAGTCAGACTGAAATTCAGTTTTTGATTTGCATGTAACTGCACTTATTGACTCACTGCATCATATTCTGTAGTCCTCAAGAGCACGTCCAACACTCAACATTAAAAGCTTATAGCAACACTAAGCAGTTTATTCAACCTTAAAGGAGAAATTCGGTGTAAAATGAAAATTGGCATGTTAAAACATCATACTGAGTTGGTATGTTTGCTGAGGAGCAAAATTGGGTTAGCCTGTTGCATTCAGAACTTAACTAATTTTTACTGTTTGTCCCAGAAGGCTAACAATGGAAGTGGTAGGTGCCCTTAGACAAAGCATGAGGATTACGCTATTATTAAATTATTAAAACAGCTCGAAGAAACTTCACACTCCATCAGTAGCACAACAAAGGCCACAACATTCAAAACGAGGCACTGAGAACTTTGTAAGTGTACACAACATTTATTAATAAAACAGTTTTGACAGGCAGTACCTTGCTGTAGTTTCTCGTCGCCGCCATGATAAAAGTCTGCACGAGTCAATTGACGAACACGAACCAGCAGGAAGAATAGGAGGAGAGGTAGTACAATCGACTTGTTTGGACTTTCATCATGGAGACCGACGACGAAAAAACTACTTAGTATTGCTTTAATGAAAACAGTTAAAACGCCACGACATAGAGTATCACACACACCGGTGTAACGGCTTGGGCTGTGATCAGCTTGACTGGTGAATTTCACTGAATATCCATGAAGCCCCCGCCTATGCTACAACACGCCCCCGCCCCCGGATCACCATATGCATGAAGCCTGTGCCTGAGACAACGGTAGAAAGTTTCGCCGAATAAACAGTATTTCGGCAATAAAAGTGTAACGAATGACTACACTAGTCTCATCCACACACAATAAAAACATGCTGCATGAACAGTAACACAATTCACACACATTTAAAAGTGGTTTACGGGAGGGGGTTCGAACCAAAGAGAGGAGTTCACGACAGCCAACATTGGTGCTAGTTTGAGTTCCATCCTACTACGCCACGAATCTCTGGATTTGTCGTCTTTCTGACTGGCACATATCTAACACTGACCTCATTTGACACCAGTGAACATAGGTGAAAACATAAACGCCCATGTTAACTGGTGATATCACAAGTAAATAAGCAAACGCTGCTCATTCAAGCCTTGAAAACAGCTCATTCTTTCAGAACAATTAAAATCTAATGAACGACTACTCCAGTCTTATCCACACACAATAAGAAATACATGCTGCATAAACACAGAATTAACATGAAATCGGAATAAATGATCCGAAGAAGATTCGAACTAGAAACACAAAGCTACCACGCAGTTTACTACGTACGAGACGTGTTCGTTTCTGCTGCGCCACGAGCTGCCGACAAAACCACGTCTCACTATAATATATTGCAATACTGACTTCAATTGACACAAGTTGACATACTGCGAAAATATCCCTTTTCACAAACTGTCATGAATATTGTCATACTGAAGTATTACTCTTTGTATTTCTTTTGCATTACAACTTCAAGATCTTGGCAAAAGTGTCCTTGCTGATGACTTCAAACAAACCTAAATGGTGACATAGTGGCCGTTTGTCAAATTTAAACTCAAAATGATCATCACCCAAACTACATGAAAAGACTTTACTTTCTTGCACCCCGATAATGAGATGTACTCAGGCAGACACTGAATGCCCGTGCTGAATTGCTGTGCTGTAGGGTTTTCTTAAAGCCTACATATTATAGGATTTCGGAATATGCTTGGAGGAAAATGTCCTGCATGCCATTCTTCGGCGTGTAGTAGTGTTCGTTGGAATTCCCCAGTGTACACAAGATGTTTGCTCGTCTACATGGCCTTAAACGTTTAGTTTTGTGCTAATAACCAAGGTTCGTTAGGCCTGTATATGGGAAGAATGAACCTTGGATTCACAGCATTTGCTATATGTTGGCTTGCATATCACCAGTTAACATGGTTGTACTATATAGCCTAGTATGTTAACTTGTGTCAAATGATGTCATCATTGCTATATATATTAGTGACACAGACACTAACGGTGGGTGGTTGTGGTACAACGTGATATCCAATGGCTCAGCATTATTGATGAGTCAGTCTACTGTTTGTGACTGTGGTTCGAATCCTCTGGGACTCCCAGACAATGTTATCTTGGGTTGGCAATTATTCCCTTTTGTTTCTTATTTTGTGTGGATGAGACGAGGACGTCAGTGGAACATTCACTAGCACAGTCGCAAACCATTGTTTTTTTCTAAGATCCAATGTCAGATGACTGATCCTCAGTTTACAGCAGAATTGTCTGTGTCAACATGCATGAATACAGTAGACATGACGTACGTGTCGGGTTGATACAACCAACAGATGAATACACCAACCCATACAAGTTGCGTCGTGGGCAGGCAGATGTAGTGTAAGTAGGCCTGCGCTATTATCAATCTATGAAGAGCAAGGGGCTATTTTCTGCCTGTTAGGTTCGACAGCGATAACATCTCACACTGACTTGGGATGTAGCTACACTGAGTTGTGCATTAAAACGCGGTGTTTCCCTTGCTCCTCAAAAATCCACCTCAAACGCTGGCAGTGCAGGTTCATATAGTTTATTGTTCATAAAAAATTTGTTATAGCCTTCACAACAACGAGCCTACGTGTTTTGATTTGAAGGCTTGGGTTCGCAGCGTTTGTTGATGTTAACTTGAGAACGCCCATGTTAACTTGTGATATCACCAGTTAACATGGGCGTATATGTTTTCGCCTATGTTAACTTGTGTCAAATTAGGTTAGTGTTAGATATGTACCAGTCAGGAAAACAGCTGACTCGGCGATCCGTGGCCTAGCAGGATCGAGCTCAGCCTGGCATTGGTGTTGGCTCTGGCAATGTCATTTCTTTGGTTCGAGCCCTCTCTCGGACGACAATTTTAAATGTGTGTGAATTTTGTTATTGTTCATGCAGCATGTTTTTATTGTGTGTAGATGAGACTGGTGTAGTTATTCGTTACACTTTTATTGCCGAAATACTCTTTATTCGGCGAAACTTTCTACCGTTGTCTCAGGCACATGCTTCATGCATATGGTGATCCAGGGGGCGGGGGCGTGTTGTAGCCTAGGCGGGGGCTTCATGGATATTCAGTGAAATTCACCAGTCAAGCTGATCACAGCCCAAGCCGTTACACCGGTACAAGGCCCGCCAGGGCAAAGGTGCCCTTTTATAGTTCACAGTAAAATGAACAGCTGTCTGGCGGGCCAGACATGGGCAAAGAACAATAATAAAAGAAAGTCACAACATCAAATGTCAAACAAATGTCACTTTGTCTCTCTCACACACACACAAACACACACAAAGAACATATGGGCAATGAGAATGTAGTAAAGACAACAGTGAACACATGTAGAAATTAATAGCTCCAAATGTATTTAGGTTGATCACCATTAAGAATGAACAAACTTTATGATGTTGGGTTATAGTTCATTGAAGTTCGCAGTAAATGCTGTTGCATGTTCATGATAGCTGCTGGTAGTTAGTGTACCTTATATGGCTGAATGAACAGGGATTTTGCTAGCAGATATGCATATGGTCAGTAATCTTCAAACACACAGAAACCTACATAGGGAGGGGGTACAGACGGCAGCTAAACAGATTTATAACACACACATATCACTGGGTCCCCAAAGACTCATCTTCACACACAGAACACTTCACACGCTTCACACAACTCCCTTACTCCAAATCACCATGGCTAAGTTATCGTCTGTCCACAGAGCCGGGATCAGTAGCTGTCAGTCAGGCGAGACACACTGCACACCTCCCAGCACCTCAACGCCCCCCTTTCAGCTAAAAAGCCAGACAGAGCCTGCCTGGGAAACAGCCCCCCCACTGCCCCCCTTTCAGCTAAAAAGCCAGACAGAGCCTGCCTGGGAAACAGCCCCCCTACTGCCTCCCTTTCAGCTAAAAAGCCAGGTAGAGACAGCCTGGGAAACAGCACCCCAACACCTCCCATTCAGCTAAAAAGCCAGACAGAGCCTGGGAAACAGCACCCCAACGCCTCCCTTTCAGGTAAAAAGCCAGGCAGAGACAACCCGGGGAACAGCACAGTTGGAGAGGTCAAGGCCTCAGAAGTGGAGTGAGGGGAATGGCATGGACCCAGACAGCAGTGCAAATTCAGCAGGGATGAAACATATTTCACTTACAAAGTCTGTCCAGCGTACGATCACGTGGCTGTTGTGCTCGTCTCACCCTTGTCTTTTGTGTATGTTGTGCACACTGCTGCAGCTGTGGCGTAGTGGTTAGGGACTTGGTCTTGCGATGGGAAGGTTGCCGGTTCGAATCCCACCCCTACCCATAGTTGAAATTCCCTTGAGCAAGGCTTGTAACCCCACACTGCTCCAGGGACTGTAACTGAAACCCTGTAAAATATCTGTATGTCGTTCTGGATAAGAGTGTCAGCTAAGTGTAATGCATTAGGGTGTTGTGTCCACTGGTGGTGTCACGGCAATCGCTTCTCTGCCTTTTGGCTTAGGTCAAGTGTAGCATCTGCTCTTATCAGTTTAATATCTGATACCTCCCGTACCCACGGACCAACTATTAAATAGATTTTTGGAACAGGGAGCCAGAAGAGGATTGGCTTATCTGCTCCATGCTTCGTGAGTGATTGTGTAAGCATCCCATGACGGCTCCATTTAATGCTAACCTATAGGACAGAGTAAACATACTGTATGTTTACTGACAGCTTAGACTGTTTGCTTGTGTTCACAGAACCCTCTGAGCACCAAATAAGGTCTCCAACTTTTTGTGTATGTTAGCAAATGTGAATGTACACCTGTGCAATATCACCACACATCGATGGAGGTATCATGGCACAATTTTCTAAGGTTGGTGCTTATTCATCTTTAGCAACTGTGTCAGGGTATCTATCAGGGCCTAAGACCATTTCCCAAGGCCACAGGGGTTAGATGGGCCATTATGGGAAACTGCGGCCAAGAAAGCAATCAATGGCATCTTGACCCCCCACAGTCTCCCACGGTATCGGTCGATCAGTCTAACGATTTGAGCCCCTGTTCTAGCATCATCGCAATGGATTTATTCACATTATAGATGTCTTTGAATTAGCATTCAGCACACCACCGCAATAGGAAAACTAACTAGCTAACTGACATATCTATTGTATGGAAGCCTGCAGAGGTCATTTTTTGCCAGCTTGGGGTGACATTCTTAGAAATGCAACTGAGAAAATGAAGCCTTGACCCCTGTACACCTCCACAGCATTGATGAAACTTGATGTGTGTTATGTTGTGTGTTTGTGCTTGAATGTCAGGCGTGTGGGATGATGGTGAATGCCGCGTTGACCTCATTCATACATGCAGATCTCCGGTGAAGCGAAACGAGGCCCATCGACCAGCGGAGCACAGCAGGATGCCGGTAGACGCAGTCCTCTCAGGTTCCCTCATGCGTTCATCACGACTGACACCTGGGCTAGTCACAGGGGCGGGGCTTAAACATGAATGCACACATCTGAGTGTGGGGGACTGGAAATGATCGCATGCGTCGCTTTTGTGTTTGTGTTTCTCCTGTCTAATGAGAGAAGTGTGTGTGTGTGTGTGTGCGTGTGTATGTGTGTGTATTAGTTTGGTTGCATGTGTGTGTGTGTGTACTAGTTTGGTTGTGTGTGTGTGTATTAGTTTGGTGTTGTGTGTGTATTAGTTTGGTTGTGTGTGTGTGTGTGTGTGTGTGTGTGTGTGTGTGTGTGTGTGTTTCCTCCTCTAATGAGGGGTCTCGTTGCCGAGTCAAAGGGACCACCTGGGCCACCTGTCATCACTGCTGCCAACAGCAGCTCTGCTACCCCTTAATCACACACACACATGCACACACACACACACACACGCACACACAGCTACTCCTTAATCATACCACACACACACACACACACTGCTACCCCTTAATCATGCCTAGGACGAGACACACACACACACACACGCACGCACACACACACACAGTTACCCCTTAATCATGCCTAGGATGAGACACACACACACCCACACAAACACACACACACACACATACACACACAGAGGCACACACACACACTGCTACCCCTTGCAGATTGACAGCTCTCCCTGTATCAACATATACATACACACACACACACACACACACACACACACACACACACACACACACACACACACACACATTCACACACGCACAGGCATACACACACACACTCCGACACACACAAACATGTACATACTCTCTTTCTCTCTTTCTCACACACACACAAACACACACATACACACTCACTCTCTCTCTGTCACACACTCGCATGCGCGCACACACACACACACACACACACACAATTAAACACCCTCAGGAGTGCAGTTGTTAAGGGCCAGGCTGGCTGGGAGGGACAGTAGAGCCCCCCTCAGCAGCAGAGCAAACAGATGGAGGTGGGGCGCTAACACAGTTATGCTAAGAGCCCAATCTGATTAGCTGCGCACTGGGCATCTATCAAAAGTATTGCGCTAGTGCGCTAGTGTGCTGTGGAGCGCTACAGGGACAGGAGGAGCCCCGTGGCAGCCAGGAGATTCCAAGGTCGGCATCATCACAGCCTCTCACACACACAGCCTCTCTCTGTCTCACACACATACAGCCTCACACACACATGCACACACACACGCACACACACACATGCACATCCTATTCACCAAAGTCCATTTAAGAGGTGCACTCACACAATTATAGCTCCTTAAGTTCTGAAGCATGGAGAAGCGAACACAGGTTCAGGTGTAGTGATCAGGGAGAGGGAGAGAGAGAGAGAGAGAGAGAGAGAGAGAGAGAGAGAGAAGAGAGAGAGAGAGAGAGAAGAGAGTGAGAGTGTGAGAGTGTGTGACTGAGGGAGATAGAGAAAGAGAGTGAAGAAGAGAGCTAAAATTAGACAGAGATGAAGAGAGAGAAAGTAAGACAGAAAGAGAGAGACACGGAGAGAGAGGGAGAGAGAGAGCAAAATGGCTGTAGAAGTTGGTAGAAGTCTAACACATCATCTAAGGAAAAGCAACTTCTGAGTTACACATTTGATAAAGCGAGCAGAGCAATAACATCGGAGAGCAATAAAGAAGCATGCATAATGCAACATAAGGAATAACAGCATTAAGGAGCAGAGGTAATATCAGCATCTGAGCACACTGGTGCAGCAGCCAGGGTGAGAGAGGAGACTAGGCTCTGTGATATCTGCCGACATGTTATTTAGGGGCGTAAAGGTTTAGATGTTGCCCCGAGCGAACTGCCAAAGGACGAGAGGAAATGTGTCGTTAGTTTCTATATTTACTCCCACGACTGGAGCAGATTCTCTCCTGTAGCTGTACGCTGCTTGTTGACAGGCTGCTAGGAAGCCATCACTGTCACTGTGTGTGTGTGTGTGTGTGTGTGTGTGTGTGTTTGTTTGTGTCTGTATCTGCGTGGGGGGTTATGAAATCATGGTGCTGTGGAGCCATTACTGTTTTGGGTGGAGGAGCCTTTCTGAGGGCGTGTTATGTAATACTATGTAGACATGACAGGCTGATGTTTCCGCTGTTTACAGGGAAGAGAGCAGACCGCCTCTTCAGGAAGCAGGTGAATGATGAACTGATCAAGCTCTCATTTGGTCTTGATGTGGCACTAATTTGGTCTTCATTTGGCCCTGATGTGGTCCTGATGTGACTCTGATCGGGCACTCATTTGACCCTGATTTGGCCCTGGTGTAGCTCTGTTCTGGCTTTGATGTCATCCTGATCTAGCCTGGTAAACCAGTCCCTCATACAGAGGGTCTGGCAGTGTTGTACTGACAAATGGTTTCTTCCTGGAGGTGTGGACTTTGCTGAAGTTTTAAAAAGAGGTCTCTCTGCCGTTACCCAATCGCTAACATCTGGTCGTCACGTGAATTAGCCTGCCTACGCACTACAATTCAAATGTAGCACACAAACTCAACATCATCGCTCATAAACATTCCCTCTGTTCAATGATTGGATAGGTAAAAATTCTGCCTAATACAGTAATGTCAATGAAAGCACTGCCAGACCCTCTGTACAAAATGAAATGAAGTACGAGGGGCTGGTTTACCAGGCTAATTCTGATCCTTCCCTCACTCCTATCTGGGAAGGTTATGCAATATAGTCCACCGTTAGGGTCAAATGAAGCATCTCTCACTCTCTCTTTCTCTCCCTCTTCTTGTCTTTCTTTCTCTCTCTTTCTCTCTCTTACTCTTTCTCGCTGTCTCTCTTTAGCTCTCTCTCTTCTCTCTGTCTGTCCCTCTTAACCCTCCCCCCTTTCTGTTTTCCTGTCTCTTGTCTTTTGCTCTTATTGGTTGTTTTGCTGTTGTCTGTAGTTTCCATGTGAGATGTGAGGCATGTAAAATAAGCCACCGCCCCCTTATAGGGTATAATTTCATCTGGGATCCAATCTTACCACAAATTGCTTCAATTAGAAAAGACATTTCAATAGCCAGCGGATGCCAAACTCCTTCAGGGCAGAACTCTACTATAGAAAATTGCATGAGTTTAGAGAGAGAGAGAGATGACTGATTCTGCTTCACAGACACAAAGGAGAAACAGATTTATAGGAGAAGTCTGTAGCCCTTGATTGAAAAGATCTTCTCTCGTCACTCTTTGTCCTGTGAAAAGACAATAGTGTTAAACAGGTTTGCTAAAACACATTTGAAATGTTATAGGCAATATAATGACATACTGTGTGTGTGGAGGGGGGGGGGGTGTATGTGTGTATCAGTATGTTGGTAAATTGTGTGTGGTGTATGGCCTTAGGTGTGTGTGTGTGTGTGTGTGTGTGTGTGTGTGTGTGTGTGTGTGTGTACGGCCTTACGTGGGTGAAAGAGTGTATTCTTCTATCCATATCTCGCACTCAGGGTGTGGTGCCTTCTGGGAAAACCAGATAAGACGCTAAGCCACGGTGACAGAGCGCCCTCTACTGGACATAAATGAGAATGGCAGAGACCGGATCCACTGAGTTCAGGGGAGGAATTTAATAGTGGATCGATGGGATCAAGATGTGTATACTGGTTGCAATCAGTGTCAGTGATTTTAGAAGCGTTATCTAAAATGAATAATGGTTGAAGGAGTTTGGCTGTGTTCATTTCTCAAACCATTTAAAAAGCAGTACCTGCAGTGATGACCATATCTTTATTGATGCTAACACTTCAATTTATTAAGCACATGGTGCCTTCTAGTGTCATATTATGGTATTGCGGACATAAGTAGGCCTCACAAACACATTTGGAGAAAGAACTGTGGTTGTTAGTAAATGTATTGTCTGTAATTCTGAAAAAAAGTAATTGGTCTTTAAACTTAACAGGCAGTGAAATTACATCCCTTCCCTCCATTCATCTAAAGTAGCATGCTGATTGGCTGATACAGTGTCTTTCTCAGTCCTCTGTTTTCAATGTAGAGGGTCCAGACTGCGTGCAACCACTTGTGTTTTAAACACACACCAAGAAGACAGACAGAGTACCAGGGTAATTTCATTAAATTCAATAACAAGTTAAATAACAAGATTACAATTGAGAACATCAGCCCCAGCAACTGCATCACGTAAGTCTACATGGCCAATGAAACTGACTCTGATTCTGTTAAACTACATTAATATGTTGGAACCCCCAACCATGCTATTGTTGTCTTTGGAGGGTACTGTAATTGAAACTATGCCAGCAAGGCCCTATGGTCAACCACACAGTTTGAAGACAGTCTGGTGTTTGGTTGTGTCTTACTTCAAGTCATTTGACTCAGACCTGAGAGATGACACGCTAGGCCTTTCTGATTCCCACTCATCTGCCCCGCTTTAGGCAATTATGGTCTAGCAGTTAAGGAGTCAGACTTACCCCTGATGGTTCTCAAGTTCAATTCCACACATTGACAGGTTGTGAATGACCAGCGCTCTCCTCCATCCTCCCCTGTGACTGAGGTAACCTGAGCATGTCACCGTCCCCGTGCGCTGTTGTCATGGCTGCCCCATCCTTACGCGTGTGATGGGTTAAATGCGGAGGCTGAATTTTGTGTGTCTGTGTGATCACAATGACAAATTGGAATCACTTTCAGTTCCAGATACATCATAAAGCAGGCACTATTACAGCTTATATTCAGCTATTACACCTTATAACACCATATTACACCATATAACCCTCTATTAGACAATATTAAATCATGTAAGCCCCTACTACCACACTATCATGGGCCTATAACATGTATTACATAGGGTGCTCTATTGAGCATATTATCACCTGTGACACACAATCAGCCCACTACAACACCTGGTCTGGTGGTGTAGTAAAAGTCATGCCATGTATTCAGTCCTGTCATGTGCTGAGCCTTTAACCTACCCCTATTCCACTCATATAACCCACTATTACACCATATAACACCTTATGACTCTCTATTAGATCACATTATTCCCTATGGCACACTATGAGACCTCTATAACATCTGGTAGTAAAAGCCCTCCTTTACATTGGGCCGGAGCCCTACGGAGTTGATCCACCTCCTCGCCTCAGCAATACAGCGAGCTAGAGCTGTAGTAATTCAATAGAGGGAGATAATTGACAACAGGGAGTAAAGAATGGCTCTCCCTTTCTAACAAAACCCAATTTAACCACTGGCTGGACTGGAATTCTACAGACAGAAGCATGGCTGTGCCATGGGCACTCCAGTCTCACACCCTTTGTGGTGAACTTTTACATGGAGGAAGTGGAGAACCAAGCACTGGCCTCATTTAAAGGAGCAACACCCAGCCATTGATTTAAGTATGTAGATGACACATTCTGTAAGATCAAAAGCCAAGAAGGAGAGGCCTTCACTACACACATCAAATCAGTAAACGGCTACATCAAGTTCACCAGGGAGGACACCAAAGACAAGAAACTACTATTTTTGGATTGTGAGGTCCTTGTCACGGAAGATGGAGGCCTCATCACAGAGGTCTACAGGAAACCCACACACACCGACCAATACCTACTCTTCAACTCTCATCACCCATTGGAACACAAACTGGGCATCATCAGAACACTACAACACCCCACTACAACATCCCTTCCAAAACAGAAGGAAAAGGGAAGGAACATGCACACATTAAACAGGCACAAAGACACAAACTGACACAAAGAAAAGCAACAGAAGGAATGACATGGTAGTGCCCTAGGTATTTGGCATATCTGAAAAACTAAGAGAAATCTTCAGCAAGCACAACATCCCAGTATACTTCAAGCCTGGCAACACCCTCAGACAGAGACTGGTCCACCCCAGGGACAAAACCCAACGACAAAACCTCAGTAATGTGGTTTATGCAGTACAATGCAGTGAAGAGTTAGCCTGGTAAACCAGCCCCTCGTACAAAGAACAAAATGAACAAAATGAAATGAAGTACGAGGGGCGGGTTTACCAGGCGAGTGAAAAGTGCCCAGATCTGTATATTGGAGAAACTAAGCAAACACTTCAGAAAGGCATGGCTTGAGGGCAACTGCATCAGGGCAGGATTTAGCAGTACATCTACATCTAAAGGATAAGGGTCACTCCTTTAAAGACACTAATGTGCACACCTTGGACAGGGAGGACTGGTGGTTTGAGAGAGGAGTGAAGGAGGCTATCTACGTCCATTTGGAACAACCAACTTTGAACAGAGAAGGGTGCGTCATCATCTATCTGCTACATACCATTCTGACTGGGGATTTCATACCAGGAGGTTTAACTGCTCTTTACCATCATAGCAGTTCTCATTCTCTTCATCAGGTGACCACAACAACTCTCACTCCAATGCACTCCTTGACGGGTGACTCATGTGACCCTTTGTCATGGAATGAGGAGTGTGTCTACATATTTACCTCCAGTGATCCAGAGATATAGCTGCTGGTTCCCCATCATCCTGGTCCCCATCGTCATTTCCCATAATGAAATAATAAACTATTAATATGAATAATTATTAAATATTAGCAATAATAATAATAATAATAATAATAATAATAATGATGATGATGATGATAATAATAATAATAATAATAATAATAATAATAATAATAATAATAATAATAATAATAATAATAATAATAATAACAATTATTATTATTGTTATTATTATTATTATTATTATTATTATTATTATATTGTTATTGTTGTTGTTGTTATTGCTATTGCTGTTGTTATTTTATTGTTGTTATTATTGTTGTTGTTGTTTTGTTGTTATTCTATTGTCTTATTGTCATAATAGTAACAACACTAATGCTACTTATACTACTTCACCCAGAGGCGCACACACACACACACACACACACGTGTCAGCCCCAGCCCATTTGGAGACACAGGCTACGGGCTATGGCTAAATCCATAGACATCCTATACATAGTATACATGTATAGGATGTCTATGGCTAAATCTCCCTCCTTCAGATGACGTCACCGTCTACCAGGGTCAGATGGGTACATGCAGGCGGAGTTAATGTATGACGACACATTTTAAAATTTTGCAATCCAGCTTGGTGTGTCTGTGCTTGTATAGTACTGACGGTTAGGGCATATAGTGCTCCGTTTGCACTGCAATTTTTTGGCAGTTTTTGCGATTTGTCGTTGTCTGAATACGAATCTACTGTGTTGGGTACTGTCCCAAGATAGGATCAAGGCGTGTCGGCTCGTCGTAACGTAGACCGGAGCTCCCGGTGTTTGAAACAAATAAGAACAGCCAGAGCGCACCGCGCCACCGCTGTCCCGCAGGGTGCCTCGCCTTTGTCGGGGGAGTATCAGGCAGGATGGCTCCGCCAGACCTAGAGCAACAAACCTACAGCATAGTCTTCTGCTTGCTCGATGACCAGGCAGGGTGCATTGAGACAGACGGCATTGGCGACGGTAAGTGGAATGGGATCTTACACCTCATTGTGTTTATAGCGTATGAGAGCTACTGACAGTCACCAGCTGTCGATAGATATGCTATGATACAAGTAAGAACCTCTATGGTAACCTCTATGGTGATCAGTTCAGATAAAAAGTTAGAAGTTTTTCGATAGGCATGATTCCTGATGTTGCGTAATAAGTTCTGAAAGTGAACGTGTTATGAACATGTCACGGTTTCAGGTCGGACAAACTGTTCACCTTTACAGCTGCGCATTACATGCAGTAGTCTCCCTCCCTCCCTCTCTCTCTCTCTCTCTCTCTCTCTCTCTCCCACATTTATTACATACAGGTGAACCCTACATGTTATATAACTATACCGTTTATATGAATTTACTCTCTCTCTCTCACACACACACACACACACACACACACACACACACACACACTACAAAGTCTACATGAAATGAACTTAGCCTTTAATAATTACCAGCATGCATTTGTAAAGTGCAGCTATAGGCTACTGTAGCATTTCCCTCACCAACGGACATGTACACTTTGCCTGGGAATCAGCTGTGTGACCTTGGCCCTAAACAAGTGCTTGTGTGATCCACACAGATGAGGAGGGGTTTGACCCTGTGAAGATAGCTGCCAAGCTCAGGGAGATTGGCGATGACTATGACGAGACCAGGATCCAGCCCCTGATTAAGAGCCTGAAGCAAGCCGCGACTGAGCAGGTGCCCTGTGCCCCATGTGACTCACAACAGTGTTACTGTTTTTAGACTGCTGTTATGGAGCCCTCAAATGTGTGTTATGAAATGAAGAGCTCAGATGCCAAACCCTATGAGTCCATTTGCAATAAATTTACATATATTTATATCATTTTGACTTTATCATCAGTCTACCTCCAATTGGATTGTTTTGGTCTGATTTGTTTTTACTTGATAATATTTAAATTGTAGTTTGATAGAGATTACTTAGACTTGGAATGGACTTAGAGGGTTTTGCATCTGAACTGTTCAAATGTAGAAGTGTACCATGTTCTCCCATCTCTGCGTAAACTGTTCCACAAAAAGTCAGATCTGTTGACCCTCTTCGGTAAATCATCACATTTTCTAGGTGGAGCACATGATTTTATATAGAAAACGCTGAGGTGTTTCATTGAGCAACAGGTCAAGATGACAAAAAGTGTTAAGTTAGTGCGTTAGGCCCAAAGCAGTGCATGTAGCCTACAGTGCATGTAGCCTACAGTTCACACGTCCTCCTCTGCACTTCCTCCTATGCTGTGATCACACTGAGGGCTAGTTATGCAAGTCTCTACTTTCTTTTTGCAACTCTCTACTTTCATTTTCTGGCCTTCTTTGCTTAGCCATTTTTTGTATCTGATTGACATTTGAATATTTGTGTATATCTATCTATCTATCTATCTATCTATCTATCTATCTATCTATCTATCTATCTATCTATCTATCTATCTGTCTGTCTGTCTGTCTGTCTGTCTGTCTGTCTGTCTGTCTGTCTGTCTGTCTGTCTGTCTATCTATCTATCTATCTATATATATATATATATATGTGTGTGTGTGTCATTGTCTGTTCCACACACAACTCTCAAACCATTCGTTTCATTGTGCTGAAATTTGGTAGGTGTGTTGCTAATGGCACGAGTAAGTTCAGTGCCAGTTCAGTTTCATGTTGTTAGACAACAAATGCCAAATATAACAATCAGTATAACAGTTTCAATGTCACTCTGGTCACCGTTACAACAAAGCTGCATCAATGGGCTCTGTACCTGTGTGTGTGTGTGTGTGTGTGTGTGTGTGTGTGTGTGTGTGTGTGTGTGTGTGTGTGTGTGTGTGTGTGTGTGTGTGTGTGTATATATATATATATATATATATATATATATATATATATATATATATATATATATATATATATATATATATATGAACTAGTAACCAGTCGAAGGTGCTCATTCTCCTTTGCTCGCATGATGCTGATTGCTTGTTTTATGCCTAATTGAATTTTAAAAGGTAATCTTGCTTTATGGCATTAGAGTGTCAGAGTGTGCCAGCCTGGTAGAAGATACAATGAGTGTGTGTTCAAATCTGGGTCAGCATAAACTTCCTGCCTCTGTTTCGGTTTCCATTCTGAGAAAAGCATCACTTCACAGGAAATGTTTGCTAGAGATTTGCATATATGTAGTGCTTGTCCATACCCGTATAGGGTTTACCCATGCATGTTGTCCTTTTATGGTAAAGTACTCATTAATGTTTCAATGAGGAAGCAACATTTTAATGCCTGCTCTGAAATAATGTGTTGGTCTTGGACAACCACAAGAAGCATGCTGGTCATTTAGTGTTTTAAATCTATTCTTCACTTTTTTAAATTGCATAGGATGCACATTGTGTTAAGTTTATAACAAACCCAGTCTGAAGTATTTATAGTGTACAGTGAACAAGGCCTGGTATATAATGTGACGTGAAAGCAGTGTCACTTCAGTGGAAATGTTTGCCAGAGTTTTGCTCATCTGCTGGAAATGTTGGGTTCACATTCAAGTTCTCATTAATGTTTAAATGAGGAGGATCTGAGCACCAAAGGTGAAAATGAAAATGCCTCCTGTTGTCATGTGTTATTCTTGGACTTTCACAAGAAACATGACTCAGTCATTGTTTTTAAACCTGTTTGTTTGTTTTGGCACTTATAGGGCACGCAGTCATACACATATGTGGCAAATCCCATCTGCTATATAGTGTAAGCTAAGGTTAGTCTTGAGGAAAAGTGTAAAGTTTAGTCAGTGTGGTATATGGCGTAGAAGTAAACTCAGTGCAGTATTTAAAATAAAGTGTACTCAGTCTGGTATATGGTGTTAAGTGATCTCATTCTTGTATATAGTGTTAAGTGATCTCATTCTTGTATCTGGTGTAAAGTAACTTCTGTTCTGTGTCAGATGTGTACGCAGCTTAGTTTACTGCTGAAGTTCAGTGTTTGATTCAGTGTGATGAGACGCAATATGTCCTCCCAGCAGCAGGTGGCGTCAGCGTTCAGCAGCAGCGTGGAGGCCCTGTGCCAGTCGTGGGTGTCGCAGCGCTCTGAGGTGGCGTCGGAGAAGGACCTGCTGAGGGCGTCAGTGGCAGTGGGGCTCTACGTGAAGAAGAACTGTCCCGACATGCTGCGCACCGTGCAGGGCGCCATGGCATCCTTCCTCCACACGCGCCTTGGCAACTGGGTGACGTCACAAGGAGGCTGGGTGAGTATGGGTATGAGTGTGTGGTACGGTGACGTCCGGACTAGATCGTCCAGAAACATCACTATTTTAAGTCCAGAATGCACTGCTTTAAGCCAGCCACTCGGCCAGCCAGTCATTTCAAACAAGCCTTATATCACACATAACAGACGGGCTGTACTCAAGTTGCAGTTTTGTCTGTCTGTGTCTGACTCCATACGTCAATGAGAACTATTGGTCATAGCTTGGGTGGGAATTAAAAATGCAGCAGTGAAGTCAGACACAAATCTCCTTCCTGCAATATCGTGACTGAGCTCAAGAGCTTCCCGCTCACCATAGCGGATGACATAGGTGTCGCGCGTGTGTGAGGGGCAGGGGAGTAGTGGGGTGCATAAATAGTGCAGTGGGAGGATGGGGATGCCGGACAATGCTCCTGCACAGACATCAGTAAGCTTACAACCAACCAGGGCACTAGTTGCGTCACCATGGAGGCATTCGATAGCTCCTTGCAGTTTCGTTGAACCAATTGCAACGGCCTGTAAGATTTACTTGCAAGCTTGTTTCTCACGCGAGAGTTTTCAGGTCATTTGACATGGTCACATTTTGGGGATATCTTCACACCTGTTGGGTGTCTGTATCAGAGTGTGTGTGTGCGTGTGTGCGCGCACGTGTGTGTGTGTGTGTGTGTGTGTGTGTGTGTGTGTGTGTGCGCGTGTGTGTGTGTGTGTGTGTGCGTTTGTGTGTGTGTGTGTGCGTGTGCGTGCGTGTGTGTGTGTGTGTGCATGTGTGTGTATAATGTAAAATGTCACTGCGCTGAATTTAAGTGTTTACCTAAGGTATCTCCCCAGTCCTTGTATACAGACACGCTCCACGTTGACCTCTGCTCTCAGAGAAGCACATTGTTCTCATTCCTCTCTGACCATTTAAGCAAAACCTGAGTAGTCACATTTACCCCGCTGTGTCCTTACTGTCCCGGCGTCACTGCCTGACCTGTCATTACAGTGCACTGGCTGTCCTGTCCTATTGTCCCTGCTCTTTAGCCTTAGCTTCGCGTCACACTGAAGGCTGTGGTGTTCCTCCTTCTCAATTCTGTCCTACAAAGCCAAAGACAGTAACTACTAAATTTTGTTAAACCCGAGTTTAGACTGGAAATTGACTTCATAACACCTTCTCTGCCTTGTGACTTAATATTTTGTTTCTTCCTTCCATTAAAAAAGCACATAAAAGCATCACCACTATTATACCTACAACATGTTTGACTGGGCAGTATGACAACTTTGAAGGCATTTTTCTTAGTTTAAATGTTTGTGTAGTTACTGTATTTTGTCTTTGTAGGGGCAGTATTGCAAGAGAGTGTCAGGGAATTGTAAACACACTGCCCTGCTTACACCCTTGGGACATTGATGAAGATCTATCCCTAAAAATACCAAAAAATATAGCATGGTATTGTCACATGTAAGAGAACGTCAGTCAGGGGTTAGTGAGATGAGTTTCTCTGGTAAAGATTCCTGCGTAATACTGGTATAAACGTCTTCAACTTGTCCAGAACTCTGCGGCACGCATTATAACCTGTTCAAAGTCATCTGACCATGTTACACCCCTGCTGCTCCAGCTACATTGGCTTCCGATACCCCAGCGGATTACCTTTAAAATCCTATTAATTACATTTAATGCCATCCACAATCTTGCCCCATCATATGTTAAGGACCTGTTGCAGATCTATTCACCCTCACGTTCACTGCGGTCATCTAATGCAGGATTACTGGTCCAACCAGACATCCTACTCAACACAATGGGTGCAAGGGCCTTCTCATATGCTGCTCCGAAATTATGGAACTCGCTTCCCTCATTCATCCGGACACAGGACTCAATCGCAATTTAAAAGTGCACTGAAAACGCACCTTTTTAAATTAGCATATGAGCTCTAAGCCATCTTGATTCACTGTTTTTATGCTCCTGATATTGTTTTTTAATGTTGATTCCTTTATTTATTTATTTTTTATTTTATTTTCTGTAAGGTGACCTTGAGTGCTTTGAAAGGCGCCGTGTAACAAATAAAATGTATTATTATTATTATTATTATAAATTAAGTATGGTCTTATAGGACTAAAGGGAGTGCCAGTCAGAGGCAGTGAAATATGTTTGTCTGCTAAAGGTTTCTGCCTCATACTGCCATAAATTCCTGTTTGGTCAGTGCAGTCATATCATACGCACGGCACATGAGAGGAAGTTCTTGGAGTCCACTCTGAACACTTGCGAGATTAACGTCACTCTGGAAAGCACAAACCTGCTTGTCCACATTCTTTTATTTGCCTGCGGTGTCTAGCTTAGCTTTTCTAGTTTATGAGGTAACACATGTAAGAAATTGCTGTTGTCTAACTTAGCCTTAATATGCAGCTTTAATGAATAATCACGGATGAAGTATTTAACCTACTGTAACCTATAGCATTTGCATGTGTAAGCAAGTGGAATAGCTTACGTTGTGATTTAATTTAAAGGTGTACTTCCATCGTGTTTTCATTAATTTTGCGGTGTTCTCTAGTATTAATAATTGCCCTGTGCGCTGGTTTTAATGAAAAAAATGTTCTAGTGCTTCTGTTTCAGGCTGTTTTAGTTTGGTAGAGGGGGTGGGGCCGGGAGAACGACACGATTTCACCAGAGGCACGCTCCCTGCAGCTTCCTTTGCCCCACAGTCAACTTGATAGCAGAGTAAGGTCAACTTGACAGCGCTAAAACTGCACACAGAATGTCTAAGAGATACAACCTTATGTGTTTGATCCTGAATCCGAAGAGGAAGGAGAGATGGCACAAGCACAGTCGCTTCCTGACCGTTTGTAATATTTGCATGACAAAACAGTGCAAGTACCCGGCTAAATGCAGTTCAGTCATTCAACTAGCCTGCGAATCTTATGCGAGTCAGTCAAACAGGCTAACATTATTTAAAGCCCATTCGGTCAATTTCTCTTATATGTATTTTTGCGTCTACGTCACGCCGAAGGCCCTTTTCGCATTGGGTCGTTTTTCCGCGTATTGTCTTCTTTTGACTGACATAGAAAACGGGGATAGAAAAACATTTTGATATGCAGCATGCATATGCAACTCGGGGTGACCTATCATATTTCAAAAGAGCAAGTACTAAACGGTTTCTCGTGGAAGTACACCTTTAATGCTTCATTTCATTCAATTCGATTCATTTTCATGGTGTTTGATTGTCTTTCTGGATATAAAACAGCAAAGTAAAAGTAAAGAGAAATCACTTTTGTTTTTACACTGAGTAGATCTGTTCACTATTGCCTTGTAATATCTGCTACCGTAACTGCTGTCCAAGTGCAGCTTGACTGGGAGCACACAAGTTCTGCCGGACTAACTCAGTGCTGCTTGCTTGTTTCCTCTGTTGCCAGGACAACGCTGTTGGCTGCTAGAGGTGGCTCCACTGGGAGACTCCATCTTGAGTCTGTGTCGCCTCGGCAACCCCACCACACTCACTCTGGGACACACCTTTCAGTCAGGACTATCTGTTGGCCCCGTGGCCATTGAAACCACCAGCTCACTGTGTGTGCCATCACATCACAATCACAATCACACGATGGCACCCTGTGCTTTATTCTAGTTCACACCAGTCTGCAGTAATGCAGTAGTACAATCAGTAGGCTAGTAGTAGCCTAGTAGTAGTAATAGTTGTAGTAGTAATATTAGTAGTAATAATAATAGTAGTAGTAGTAATCATTTTTATCTCTTCACACTTTTCCATCTTGTACTAATCACATCCACATCACATGCAGCTCCTCTAAAGACACATACTCATGTAACACACTCGATTTTGAAAATCACTTTATTTAATTATCAAAAAAGATGTCGCTTTTTTGTAATATAAAATAGTTAGGTTTTTTAAATATTTGTAACCAGTCTGCACTATGATTTACAGCACGGGTCTTTTTTATTACTTGAAAATTGTAAGTTAAGCGTTGGTGTGCGGAGTTGAAGTCGGTATGGAGGTCTTTTTATTTGGACATTTCTGTAATTACATTAGCTGTCAATCAGGTGCTGTATGAGGCTTTAAAATCAAGCGCAGAATGGCAATCTGTTCAATACTTATTCAACTCCAACACTTGTCTTAGGGGAAATGTAATATTGAAAAGCTTTGTAATGATATCTTGTCTAATTTTTTCCTATACCACTATTATTGACCGAGCAGTGAAGGTAACTTGTCAGAGAGATGTGTCATACTCTACACTTGCACAGATATGTTGTCTAAGAATGTGTGTCCCTCATTATGGTCATGCATGTGTGGATATACGTTGTTGTAACACACACACAATATGAATGTCCTAAAACACCAAAACATAATATTGTACCAAACAATGTGTTGATTGTTGAAATACACCAACAATGTGAGCCAATCATATTATGTCTCTTGAGCATTTGTGTATTCATTAGTAGGTCTGCCTTCATAAGGACTTTACTTTACAGGTACACTAAACCAGAAGGGGACTTACGGGAACACTCAACCAAACGGGGACTTTGCACTCACGTGCTTCTTTTACTGTCAGGCTGGCCAGTGGAAAATAATATGTGGTGGCAATAACTTCCAGGTTCAAGACTAGGTTCCCAGCAGTGATTGACATCAAATGTACATCTTACTTCTGCAATGTCATTTAGGGGGAAAAAGTGTCGGGCAAATAAATGAATATTACAGTAATAAAGCTAAATGTATATTTTATATTATTTATATATAATATACTATATAATAGTATAATATATAATATTTAAATAAATATAGATGAATATAAACAAATGTAATGTTTTCTACCTTTTTATATTTCTATACATATTGTACATTTGATGTGAAGCACTTTAAACTGCTTGCATACTGAATGTGCTACTGAAATTAACTTGCCGCACCAGTAATTACTGAACAGAGGAACCACTGTTTTTGCACCAATAATAATACGAGTGGTGGTAGTAGTAGTAGTATATTATTATTATTATTATTAGTAGTAGTAGTAGTAGTAGTGTAGGAGTAGTAGTGTAGTAGTAGTAGTAGTAGTAGTAGTGTAGGAGTAGTAGTAGTAGTAGTGTAGTAGTAGTAGTAGTAGTAGTAGTGTAGGAGTAGTAGTAGTGTAGTAGTAGTGTAGTAGTAGTAGTAGTAGTGTAGTAGTAGTAGCAGGGGTGCTGCTAGAAATTGTGGGCACCGTGAAAGAAAATAACTTTGGGCACCACTCCATGACAGAACCACGTCATAGTTCTCTGTGGGCTCTCTGTGAAGCCCTGGGCCCCATGAATTGCACCCCTGCCCAGCAGCACTCGTGTTTAGTAGTAGTAGTAGTAGTAGTAGTAGTATTAGTAGTAGTAGTAGTATTGGTACCAGTGGTAGTAGTAGTAGTAGTAGTAGGAGTAGTAGTAGTAGTATTAGTATCAGTAGTAGTAGTAGTAGTGTTGGTACCAGTGGTAGTAGTAGTAGTAGTAGTAATAGTATTAGTATCAGTAGTAGTAGTAGTATTGGTACCAGTGGTGGTAGTAGTAGTAGTAGTAGTAGTAGTAGTATTGGTACCAGTGGTAGTAGTAGTAGTATTAGTAGTAGTAGTAGTAGTAGTATTGGTACCAGTGGTAGTAGTAGTAGTAGTAGTAGGAGTAGTAGTAGTAGTATTAGTATCAGTAGTAGTAGTAGTAGTATTGGTACCAGTGGTGGTAGTAGTAGTAGTAGTAGTATTAGTATTAGTAGTAGTAGTAGTAGTATTGGTACCAGTGGTAGTAGTAGTAGTAGTAATATCAGTTGTTGATTTGGCTACTCGCACACCCTTATCCCCAGGGCTCCTCTCCATGTGTTCTCCAGTTCTCCATAGCTTCCTGCTTCACATCCCTTCTGAGGCTGCTCATTATTATTGTGATGCGTTATAATTACGATGGATTGCAATTGCACCTGCTTCACTCTTGACTATGTCTAGTCAAGTGCACAGAGTGGCACTGCACTAGGCCTTCCCTCCGTGGCTGCGCTGTAAATCTTGGTAAATAATAAATAATTGAGGTAGTTGTTACCGGTTAAATGACCAGAGAGGTTGTATGGTTGTTCTCGGCTGTCACCACCAGGAGGCGGTATAAGCCTTCCACAGATCGCCAACCTTGGAGCTGTCAGCCTACATTAATTGGGTAATGTCATACTCTCCTCCTTGTCAGAGAATTATATATAAATTTTGAGAGTGCTCTGACTGGCAATAAAATGAAACATTTAATTGGAAAGGGAGTAAGGTGCGCATTTAAAACATTATGATTGAATGGCTGGCCAGCACTGAGGGTCTAGTGCATGCTTTTATAGCAGTCTAGCTTGCAACCTCCTCTCTGGACTACCAATAAGTAAATTAAAGAGTACAGCTAGAAATAATTCAACATTCTGCATCACGCAACACCAAAGGGACAACATGCTGCCCTACAAAGGTAAAGTGCAGTAACTGTGTAAAGATTGAAACTGGGAAAATGCCTTTAAAGTTGTCATAATGCCCAGTAAAACATACAAATATAATAGTGGTGATGCTTTTATGTACTGTACTTATCTTAATAGGAAGGAGCAAAAGACTTAGTCACAAGACAAAGAGGTATTATAAAGTCAATTTCCAGTCTAAAGTCAGTTTTGACAAAATATATGCCTTTTGGCTTTGTAGGGCAGCATGTAGTAAACATTTTAAACATATTTATACAAATTATTGGCTCATGTTTTATGCATAATTTGAAAGCTCTCTTTATTAAGCAAATGCCTTGCCGTAGGCTACATCACTAGAATGGGTGGCCTAGTAAATGATATAACTTTGCTGTTTGGCACAAATCACACACTCTCCAAGAGATCATGATTTGCAGAGTCACTGTTGAAATGTCAGTCTCTGCCTCACACTTGTTTGTCTGTTTCATGCTGTCTCATAAACACAGCGAGTGGTGGTGCACACAGATTGGTTTTAGGCACTGCATCTCTCACACAGAAATGATTGTTAAAGAGGGAGCAGCTTGTGTATTCACAGTGTGTGTGTGTGTGTGTGTGTGTGTGTGTGTGTGTGTGTGTGTGTGTGTGTGTGTGTGTGTGTGTGTGTGTGTGTGTGTGTGTGTGTGTGCGTGTGTGTGTGTTAGTGTGTGAATGTGTGACAGAGATGTGCTGTGAACATTGCAACAACCCAGTCCAACTGAGCCTAAAGGGGCTGTAAATGAGGTTAGCATTTTGTTAACATACAACAGATATATAACATCTTAATATCTATGGTCACTTCCCTAGAAAGAGAACACCCCTAATATCTATGGTCACATCCCTATATAGAGAACACCCCTAATATCTATGGTCACATCTCTAGATAGAGAACATCTTTTTACATATGGTCACATCCCTAGATAGAGAACACCTTAATATGTATGGTTACATCCCTAGATAGAGAACACCTTAATATCTATGGTCACATCTCTAGATAGAGAACACCTCTGGTCACATCTCTAGATAGAGAACATCTTAATATCTATGGCCACATCCCTAGATAGAGAACACCTCTAATATCTATGGTCACATCCCTAGATAGAGAACATCTTTCTATATATGGTCACATCCCTAGATAGAGAACACCTTAATATCTATGGTCACATCCATAGATATAGAACATCTTAATATATATGGTCACATCCCTAGATAGAGAACACCTTAATATCTATGGTCATATCCCTAGATAGAGAACATCTTAATATATGGTTACATCCCTAGATAGAGAACACCCCTAATATCTATGGTCACATCTCTAGACAGAGAACCCCTTAATGGGCTGGCTGGCTAGTGGCTGGCTTAAAGCAATGTGTTCTGGAAATAGTGACGTTTTGGGCAATCTTGTCTGAACATCAGCGTACCACGTGGATGGATACAGTGGCGTTCGCTTCAAAAACATGTCAAGTCCAGAATGCATTGCTTTAAGACAGCCAATAGCCAGCCAGCCAATTTCAAACAAGCCCAATATCTATGGTCACATCCCTTGTACCATCTTGAGTACCATCACCCATCTCCATGGTCACGACACCTGTGTTTACGCTGGCCTGTAAGCCTGTAAGCACATGATCTCCATGGCAACCATGCCCGGTGTCCTGGAGGAGATGGCTGGTGATGCATTAGCTGGATCATGTCTGCCTCTAAAAGGGTCACAGTGGGGTGATGTTGGGGGAGCCGACGGTTATACACAGCTCCTGGAGATGCAGCAAGCCTTAGCAACGACCCCTAATGACCTCTGAACCCTCAGCCTCTCTCCCACTTTTACCGCAGGTGGTAGATTCAGCATGACGAGCCCCTTCCTGGAACCATGACCGCATTGGGGGGGTGCACAAATCACAAATGTATGCAACCACGAGGCCATGATGCGGCAGAACTGATGCCCACTTTGCTCTCATTAACTTGCACTACTCGTAGTATCTTGGGATATCTACCATCTTTGCCCATTAAAAGAACCCATTAAAAGAGCTTTTATAAACCGATGCATTGACTGAAAACTACCATGAAATCTTCAGGGCTTTCTTGCGATTTTTACCAAATTGTCAACATTGATCTAATGCTTTATTCCTTACCCCTTAAGACATGGAATTAAATACATTTGACATCTCACAGTTTTGGCTGACATTGGTCATTGCCGGGCTTTGCTCAGTTACAATAACGTTGTCCAATGGCAGCTGGAGTTAGCTAATTGCATTGGTTCAAATGTCTATTTTCATTGTGTGTGTGTGTGTGCATCTGGAGAGAAAGCTCTTAAAGCCCTTATTGCCTCCGCCCACTCAGCGCCCACTTCAGTTATGAGCAACAGCATACAGTACAGCAACTTGGCAGCAAACCCCCAGTCAGAAATGCATGATCATTTTAACCCCCTTCAAAACACACACACACAAACACACATACACACATACACACACACACACACACACACACACACACACAGACAGTGCATGGCCATTTCAACCCCCCTTCAAAAAACACACACACTCACACTCATGCTCACACACGCACACACACACACACACACAGTGGATAGCCATTACAAAGGCTGCAGTGAGTGCAGAAGGTTGTCACAGCCTCTAGACCAGGGATGCGTTTCCCAACACCATAGTTGCTAACCAGTTAGCAACTTAGTTGGTTGTCAATGGGAAATTGCATTGCAACCAACAAAGTAGCTAACTTAGTTAGCAACTACGGTTTTGGGAAACAGACCCCTGGATTGATGGCAATGACATTAAAAACATCCATACTTACGCATTACTATAAATACATTCATACTTACTAATTAAATACATCCATACTTACTCATTAAATACATCCATACTTATACATTCTCTTTTCCAGAGTTTGTCATCAGTTGCTTTTGTAAAGGCCCTCTGTAGCTACCATTACTGTATTTACTATGTAGACAATATGTACTTAATATGTGGTTAGTTCCTTTGTGTTTGACATGTGTGCTTATTGGTCTGCAGCTCCACAAACTTGTCATAGTTTTGTGCATTCAGGTCTCAGCGGTCAGATTTGGCACCTGTCACACCTGCGAATCCGACTCCGAATGTTTTATTCATCTCTCGCCCTGAGAGTGTATCTTCCGCAGACCTGGCGCCATCCTCCCATTTTCGATTTCCTCCGATGCCATTTCTCATTTCCTCCGATGCATACGGCCTCCTTCACTCACCACTGCACGGGAGTAATGGGTGCCCAGACAAAAATACACAGCACAGACCACAGCAAGAAAAAAAAATACAAACTCACTCCGCAAAGTTTTTAAACTGTCACATTTATTTATCTTCCAGTGACAATTTCTCTGACTGCTACATCACAGAAGGAGATGAACTTCAAATAAAAACAACAAAAAAAAACAACACAAGAACATCACCATCACAGAAATGAACAGCACCACCCACAAATACTGAAAAATCCAACCCACCCCACCCCACCCCAACCCGCATTTCCTAAGATCTCCGGGGAGTCTGAGTGCCGATTGCTCTGATGCCCGGGGAGGTAACACTGCCTCCTCTCTCCCACTGCACTTGCCCCTCTATTGATTACATTACACTAACCCCAGACAGGCACTGTGCTTGCCCCTTTATTGATTAGACTAACCCCAGACAGGCACTGTGCTTGCCCCTTTATTGATTAGACTAATCCCCAGACAGGCAGTGCGGTTGTCCCCCATTGATTAGACTAAACCCAGGCAGGGAAAAACAGGTAAACAGTCATACCTCACCCTGATATCCCACCTGTTGCACAAGACGGATATTCACATTGGCCCGAAAACGAAAAGGACCTCGTTGTTGGTTAGGCATAGACTGCCAAAACGACCCCTATCTCCTTACAAAGAGGGAAGAGGAGTAGGAGGGTCCTTCATGTGTCCTAGGAGAGATATGTCACTATCCCTTCCACACACACACACACACACACACACACACACACAAAAGCATCCCTGCCCTTCACCATAGAGTCCTCGGCTGCGGTACGGTGCGGGGTGGTGCTTTCCTGTGCCCTGTGTGAAATGGCCACTTGCGGAGATGCACGTGTGAGGCTTGCGGGTGGGTGAGGGTCCTGATTGGCTGCTGCCCTGGCTCATTAGGAGGAGACTGTCTGTGCGTGTGGGCACAGGTGGCAGAGGCAAATGAGAACAGTAGGGGACAGCACATCCTCCGGGGGTGTGCTGTATGAGTGCCCTAATGGGGACAGACACATGGCTTTCATTTGCCTGCAGTCACTTAAAGGGCAGGCGTCACAGCCGCACGAATGTCTCCCTGCTTCGCCTTCTTCAGAGTCAAAATCTCTTCATGATGGCCACCCCGGAGGCCCGAGGTGGCCTACCCAGCTGCCTGAAAGCTTTTAGTGCCACATTTGGGTGTGTGCGTGTGTGTTTAGGGACCTCACAGCTTTTAATGCCACAATTATCTGTTTGTGTGTGTGTGTGTGTGTGTGTGTGTGTGTGATTCCTGCCACATTGAGAAGCCACAGAAGCAAATGGTCCACGTAACACAGATTACCAGACATCTCTGATGAATGGATGGCAGGCATGAGGGACCTGCTAAGCAACAGTCTCTCTTCTCACTCCATAAAGATCAATACCCCTCTCTCTCTTTCTCTCTCTCTCTCTGTGTTCATCTCTCTGTCTGTCTCTGTCCATCTCTTTCTACCCCCCTTTCACTTCACTACCCTCACAATCTCTCTTCCCTCCTGTCTTTCTCTATTCCCTCTCCTCCTCTCTCCTTCCCTCCCTCCAAACTTCTCTCCCTGCCTCCACTGAAAGTCAATTTCCCTGTCAACCCCTCTGTCTTTCTCCCTTCCTCCACCCCCCTTCTTTTGAATCTCTACCCCCCTACAAACATGCAATGTCTCTCTCTCTCTCTCTCTCTCTCTCTATCACTCTATCCATCCTTCCAATCTTCCGCATTCATGTTGCGTTCGCTCTCAGCCCTGGCATGGCAGGTGGTCTCGTCTCAGATGCCGCCGGTGAGCTGCAGGCGTCTCTCGTGGCTCTCTCGCCGCTGGCTGGGCCGGCCCCGCAATCGGCCCGTGTCCCGGCAACACACGTAGCGCTCCCAGATGCTGAGGAAGGCGCTGCGGAACTTCTTGATGCGGAAGGCATAGACGATGGGGTTGACGGCGGAGTTGCCGTGCGACAGCAGGATGGCGACGTAGATGAGGGACACGGGCTTGCGGCAGTCGGGGCAGAAGAGCGTCACGCAGTTGACGACGTGCAGTGGCAGCCAGCTGACGGCGAACAGGAAGAGCACGAGCGCCAGCGACTTGGCCAGCTTCAGCTCCTTGCCGTAGTAGCGGCTGGGGTCGGCGTGGCTGGCCGTCACCTTCTTGTTGAGCTGCCGGTGGATCATGTAGAAGATCTCGGCGTAGATGGCCAGCATCAGCACCAGCGGCGGCAGCACCCAGCCGAAGAAGTTGAAGTAGACCATGTACTCCATGCTGATCACCGTCTCGAACTGGCACACCACCACCGGGTTGGCGCCGGCCAGCGTGCCGTTGCTGTCGCCGCGGAGATGCGCCAGGTTGTGCCAGCCCAGCATGGGCGTCAGGCCCACCACGATGGCCACCAGCCAGCTCGCCACCACCGCCATGCCCGCCCGACGCCGCGTCACCACGCGCTTGTAGCTGCGCACACACAGAGAGAGAGTCGACATGGCAACACCAATGAGAGCTGTATCTTAAACATACATCTTATTTTGTTGTTATATGTTATCCTTTCATTTAATTAAAATTTGTTTATATCTAGTATTGATACACACAGTCTTTAGAGTCAGTGGACCAAGCATTTCACTGCATATTGTACTAAGTATAATTTGTATGTGACGAGTAAAATGGACATTTGAACGTAGACGGTTGCTACATGGCAACATGGGTTACCAACCAAACTATCAGCTGAGCTCCCTCTGCTACAGGATTTATAGTAATACAATAGAGGAAGAGATTGACCACTGTGAGGTCTCCCCCTCCTTACAAAAGCCAATTCAACCTCTGGTCACACCCTATGAACTGCACTGTATAGTGAACGGGTAAACATTTCAGATACAGCCCAAACCAACAGACATTTGCTAATGACACAAGACACAACTGACAGAAAGCAACAGACAGACCGAAAGAATCTAAAGAAAAGGTTATGGAACTTTAAAACTGTCTGTTGTTATAACTTGTACACAAGTCAGGGGGTGACTCTCTCTTAGACACCGTCTAAGATTAATTCCACACCTGTTTCTCTGTTTTAAGGTCATCTCATTTAGGAACCTGCTAGACGGTATCTGAGGCGTGTGTGGACAGAACACCATGGCCCTATTTCACAGCAGCCATTTTTCCAAGAAGTGGCAAGGTAAGCACAGGCATTGCTATTGACAGCCAATAACATTCTAATTCAGTGTAGCAGCATCAGATCCTTATTGGATGGCATCAAGATAGCTTTGATATTACTGGAGGGGACACACTGACAGGTACTCTAGGTGTGGAGCAGGTTTAGTGCCAGCATGTACTGATGTGTTCATGGGAACCCTCAGTCCACTTTTAAAAGTTATTTTGGAGCTGTTTTTCACCCTATAGTTTGATAGGAAAGTAAAGAGAGGGAGATGATATCAGCAGGAGGGGGACAGGGAGAGGGAGAGGGAGAGGGAAAGGAAGAGAGAGAGAGATGTGGTGGGATCGAAAAATGACTTTGGATCATGCCCTTTCAAACCCGGTTATACAGTATGGGCACCTAACCCAACTGCTCCTGGGCACGCCACCCCCTGAAACCCCCAATTTTGCTCAGCTTCACCCACTACCAGTTGTGCCCAGAATCAAAGAAAAAGCCCACTCACACACACACTCTCCACCACCTAGCCCCTCCCTACTTCTGTCACCTCTCCCTACCTCACCTGTCACATCATTCAACACCTGTCCCTCCCATCACCTGTGACCTGTTGTCCCTCCCATCACCTGTGACCTGTTGTCCCTCCCATCCCCTATGACCTGTTGTCCCTCCCATCCCCTGTGACCTGTTGCCCTTCCGACCTAACCCCCTGCACTCCGTCCCAATCTCTCATACAGGGTATTAATTACACCAGTTACCATAACTGGGGGTACTACCTTTTATGTTTTACACTGATTACATTAACATGTCAGTACCCCCAACCCTGGTATTTCTGTGCTTTTGGGGGGTACTAGGTTTTGATCAGGGGGTACCGTACCCACCAGTACCCAACCCAGCCCAGACCCTCTACCCTGGGTGGCAGGTCTTCTAGTGTCATGGCTCCCAAGCTTGTTTGTTTGTTTTGTTTGAGATTGTGGCTAGATTAGGGCCAAGGCTGTGTCTGTGTGTGTGTGTGTGTGTGTGTGTGTGTGTGTGTGTGTGTGTGTGTGTGTGGTTAAACAGCAGCTTTGCCTGCAAATGGCCATGGTGTGTTGTAGAAACCAATGTGTATGTGTTTATGTCTGTGTGGTCCTCTGAGGAATTATCTATTTTATTCTACATTACGGTCCATTGCATTTATATTTACATTCATGTTTGTTTATACGGAGGCACTTTGGGTTAGAACAGAGATTCAATACCAGGTCTATGACATTGAATACGAAGAATATGACAATCAATACGAGGTCTATGACATCCAATGAACAGGTTATGATAATCTACACAAGGGCTTTGAGATAAAATACTCAGGCTATGACAATCAATATGAGGATTATGAGCATTCAATAGCTGGGTGGTGACAATCAATAGGGCTATAGGATTCAACATAAAGACCATAGTTCGAATTACGTGGGAGCCAATGGGAGCTGAGCTCCCATACCCTCAGGCTCCAATGAAAGAAGCAAATTTCATTTACTGTGGAGGCTTCTCGAATATGTCATATTACCATGATAAGCTTAAATATATCACCATATAAACATAAATAAAATTCGCTTCATTTACGATCACCATGCAGCCATCTTTGTATTGAATTACGACGTGATATTGATTCACCATCACACCACTATGCGCGCAAATCTGAAATTTGGGGCTTGCGAACGTGAAGTTCAGTCCGAAGAAGACTTCTCATCTACCTCCTATCTTATATCAATCTTCCTTCATTTTGTAATGCGTTTTTAGAAATACAAAAATAATACGTAGGTTGCCTAAACTTTCCGCCATGCCACCGAAAAAAAAACAGCACTGGCTGGCCTTGTGTCGTTTGGCTTCACAACGAAAAAAATTAAAAAGGACAGTGCGTTTTGCTTTTTTTAATTTTTTTTTTTAAAGATAGAGACCCCCATAGGGTCAAATTTATAATTCGAACCCTGATAAAGACTATAAAAAATAATGCAAGGGCTACAAGAATTAATGCATGGGCAGAGAGAGTCCGTTCAAGGGCTATGGCATTCAATACGCGGGTAATGACGATCAATACTATGTTTTTTAAATCTCTTTGACAGACACAAAAGTGAACTCTGTAGTAAGTGAGAGACAGTAGAGTTTATGGAGTTGGACCCACAGCTAAAAGGTCACAATCCAATTATTAAACCACACTCTTTCTCTTTTTTTTGGTACACTGATTTATATACAGCGTGGTGATGATGGCCTAGTGCCGAAACGCATACGGTTGTGGACTTGGTCCAATAAATCAGTATAACAAAAAGAGAGAAAGTCCGTTTAAGTTTACGACTTGATTTGGTTTTTTACAAGATACTTGTGCACCTAGGAAGACTACCTTTGGGAGTACAGATTAAGCCTTCCTGACTACAAACCTCATTCTACCATATTACTGTTTGGGAGAACACTTTAAGTTTACTATTATTCTATTATTTCCTGAGTCCTGAGTCCATCGTGCTATAGTTGGGTTTAATAAGTCTGAATAACTGCAGAGGAAAACCTTCGTCAGGGGATTCCCTCTGTTGACTTTCACTTTCACTAGCAGAGTAAATAAAAGCGTAGTTAAGACGGGCACAGCAGGCGATAATTATTGTGGATCAGCACTATCCTGTGAAGCCCTAACAAGATCCTGATTTCTTCCAGCTAGAAACTGAGCTTTACCGTGCCACCCCACCCACAACTACTCGCCCACCCAAACATAACTCACAGCTGCAAGGCATGGTGGGAGCTCTGTTGGATGGGGTGACCTTCCTTCTTTTATCAGGTGGTTTTATCCAAGGTGAAATGCATACAGGTGCAATCTATGTTACTTTTATGAATGCAATGACCACAATTTTACCCCAGGGAGATGAACCTTGAGCCTTTACCTGAGGCTGTTTTTATGCTTTATCAGTTTAACCACAAGCATTGTTAAAACAAGATTTTAAACGTGTGTCAGGTGAACAGACACACACACACACACACACACACACACACACACACACACACACACACACACACACACACAAACACACCTGTTACACACATTTGTGTGAACCTGCTTGCTGGCAAAAAAATTACTAATGTGTTTTTGCTTAAAAAAATAAAAAAATAAAAATAATTCTTGGCCTGAAAAATGACTGTAAAAAAACATAAACATCTAGGGCAGATTTTTATAACTGAAAAAGTGATCAGGACATTGAAATCCTTACCAGTATTTCCCTCAGTGCTGTAATCACAACTTTTATCTATTATCTAACTACTCGCTAATTTAATTTACTATATTCACCAATGTTATCTTATAGTTATATGTGCATTGTAATTCTAATAATGTAGTTTGGTTCTCATGGAGGGCTTCATGTCAAGTCTGTGTCCTCCCTGTTAAACCTGATGTTCTAGCAGATAGGAGTGGAATGCCTTCCGCAGACTAGATAGTCGGTGAGCAGTGAGTCCAAGCGTAAGACTATCATTTTCATTTCCTACATTCTCTGCGGTCAGACATTCTAGCGAATTCCTCACCTCTCTTCAGACCACATACATACTTAGACAGGGCTGGGACAGTCAGTCTGATGGAACACACACACGTGCACACACACACACACACGTGCACACACACACACGTACCAGTTTCCTACTCCCTGCATTCTGCCTGTTGATTTTCATTTCGGTGTCCGTGTTCACAGATAAGAACATGACTAGTTCTGCTTGGGTTACAAAGCTTAAGGTGTTCATTGGGATCATTGATGAACCCAGAACCCAGTTCCCCTATCATTTCTCAAACACAACACAGGTAGTGTGGACCCGGCTTTGCAGTGTCTCCTTATTTAATTAGCGGTGCGGGTGACCTCTCGTGTGTAACCTCGTAAAGAATAAAACCTGTGTTCCCGACTAATGGCCACCCTATGACCGAGTCTCCATCCATCAGCAGCATTAGGACACCGACCTCATTAGCACTCCTGGTCCAGCCCGTGGGGAGAGGCACTAAGACCAGGCACTAAACGGAGCCCGGTGGAGTGTCGTTCATCAGCTCCGGACTGCAGCTCTTTCAGAGCCAATGTGGGCTTCCGCCCAAACTCTCGGCGAGGTCGCCTCCATGAACAATGCCCTTTATGACTGGTGTTCGAAGTGATGCACCGTTCACCTCCATCACAATGTGAAATCAGGGACTTACTGTACTGCGGCACTGAAAAAACTACTAGTAACCTCTGGCTGGCCTGCGATGGAGATGCTTGTATTTAAGGGTTTACGTGATTTAACAGCCTATAACCCCATATAAAGAGAGAGAGGGAGTGTACTCTTATTAAAACATGATCTGAATCCACCACAGTTCAATGCTAGGACACCCTCAGGTTGTTTTCTAGTTGGAATGACTCAGACTTGGATTTGACTACACACAGCTATGATGAAGAATTGTCACACAGCTGGAGAACACTAAGGCACAGCTGTTGATGTTACCACAAAAATCATCATCAGATGAACGAGAAGATGAAAGAGAAGGTGGAGGAGGTACACTTCAGACCTTCAGCACAGATCTGTGAAATGACTCGGCCATTATTATAAGAGTAATGGATTATGTGGTAATTAATTCACCTTCAAAGTGCTGATAAAAGTCTCCTCACCTCCTCAAAAATATGAAACTATACCCTTCTGATGCTAATGATCATGCAGATGTAATTAATCAACTTGATAAGGGGGTGGGGGTGGTTGTGGGTGAGGCTTTCACTAAAATAATATCCATACTGCATAAAAAATAAAACAAATTTATAAAAACGATTAATACAAACACATAAAACTATATCCCTCTAATGATAATGATCATGCAGATGTAATTAATCAACATGAGGCACTCTCAGAAAAGAAGGTACAGAATTGTACTTTTAGGGGTACAAAGCTTGTCACACCGGCAGTACCCTAAGGCACATAATTGTACCTTTTAACCACTGTTTTTCAACTAGTTTGTACCTTCTCAAGGGCTGAATAGGTACACATCAGTACCTTAAGGTCCAAATATTAGCCTTTCTTGGTACATTAATACGTATTGTACCTTAAGATACAGATTTGTACCCCTACTGTCCCCATATTTCTGAGAGTGTGTGGTCGTGGTTTTGGGTGAGGTGTTCACTAAAATAATACCCATACTGAATAATAAATAATAAACATCTATACACAATATTAATAAAAAAAATAATAAAACTATATCTCTCTAATGATAAAGATCATGCATATGTAATGAATCATCATGATGTGGGAGAGGGGGTGGTTTTGGGTGAGGCACTCACTTAAATTATATTCATGCTGCATAACGAGTCTGATGCCCTTCCCGTATACACACACACACACTCACACACACACACAAAACGTAAACAAAGGGATACTCCAGCCTACGTTGGAATGAGTGTCAATTTAGGCCAGAATTACATCAATGAAACAGTGAATGAGAGAGAAAGAAACAGGGAGAGAAAATAGAGAACAAGAGACAGAAAGAAAGACCTGACTCTCTGCTCTGCTCTGCTCATACAGTACGTGGCGGAGATCCCTACACATGATCACACGTCCGGATGCATCCCAGGGTGGACTGCCTCTTTGTTTTGACACAAACACACATACATACACGCACACACACGCGCGCGCGCGCGCACACACACACACGCACGTCCCAGGGTACACTGCTCCTTTAAGCGTCTGTGGCTCTTTGTCAGGTCACCCCTGTAGCACCATCGCCTTACACCATCACCTTACTCCTCAGAGGGGTATTCCACGGAGGGTGCTTAGTTACTAACCTACACACATCAACTCTATGTTAGTAACAGAGGCGCACAAACCAGCTTCAGAAAGTCAAAGTCTGTGCTCCTACAATGTCATTTCACTAATTATCTCATCTACCTGACTGAAGAGGTGTGCTGATTGGGATCAACTGGTTCAGTGAATTGGCTGGAACAAATATGTGGCAGGACTTTTACTTTTTGAACCCGGGATGTCCACCTCTGGTTAGCAATAAACCTCCTATTCGACAGATGCATATTATGGCTAATAGAGGTGTGTAATGGCCGTATTCTCTGAGCAAAACAAAGTCACAGGGCTCTTCTCTCAGAAGGTTTACCACCCGGTCTTAAAGTGAAAATACACAGGTAGGTAACCTCACCTGCTTCCTGAAACACCCCGCCACCGAATTATTTCAGTCTGGGTGGAGGTGGGGCCAGGGCATCTCATTACCTGGCATCTCCAGTACCTGCCAGCGCTGTCTCCATGGGCATCATCTGATTAGGGACAGGGCCCACTGCTGACGGTACGAAGGCTAATGAGCACAGGCTAACGAGCACAATTAGGCAGAGGGACTTGATCCAGCTCACTGATCCTTACAGCCCAAGTCGGGCAAGATGAAGAGGCAAGCAGGCAGAACTCCAGTAATGATGAGCCCCTTTCCATCTCAATCAACAATGCCAAGCCTGTTACATCCTCGACAAAGACAAACAGGGTTCCCACAACACTGCTGTACTGTACTGCCCTACAAAGCCAAAAAGTAGTAGCTACATATTTTGTCAAATTGAGTTTAGACTGCAAATTGACTTCGTAACATCTCCTTTGTCTTGTGACTAAATCTCTTGCTTCTTCCTATTAAGAAAGTAAATAACAGCATCACCACTATTATACCTACAATATGTTTGACTAGGCAGTATAACAATGTGAAAAGCCATTTTCTCAGTTTCATTGTTCACGTAGTTACTGCACTTTGCCTTTGTAGGGCAGCGTAACTGTCTGACTGTGGCATGTCAGTGAAGTGACTGACAACCACCCTAAGGTCATAAATGAAGAGAACAGCAAGTAATGATGACCCCCTTTCCATCACAGTCAACAATGCCAAGCCTGCTACATCCTCGACAAAGACAAACAAGGTTCCCACAACACCACTGCACTGTCTGACTGACTGAGGCATGTCAGTGAAGTGCCTGACAGTCACCATAAGGTCAGTGTTTCTTTTGAAAAATGTTTATGTTTGTGAACCGGATTCCTCGATGTAGTCAGAGTGGCGCATAAGTGAGAGAAGCCTCATACTGATGGCGGGGGTGCAAAGCCACGGAGTAGACGAGACAGAGCACTACATTACATTACATCTGTGGAATTCAGCACCACTACAGGGCCCTAGGTAAACACTACATCCCTCTCTCTCTCTCTCCTGACCACTGATGGACTAAGGTCGGTCACAGACACCAAAACACAGTCCACACATGCATACAGACACACACCTAAAAAAAAAAAAAAAAAACCCTCACGGCACACGCTTTCACATCACCACAAAAACAACATACACACGGAAGCTGCTCAGCTCCCTCTAAAAGGGAAATCATTATGGAAATATTGTGTTTCACAGCACTTTATAATGATTTTGACTGATGAACTGCCTATGGTGTATTCGTGTTATTTTTGTATCATTTCTCAGGTACCCATAAATAGATAAACACAGCCTGAACGAACAAAGGGTGGAATTATCAAGACAGTGCATGTCTTCTGTGACCTTGAAGAAGGAGACTGTTGATGATTAATGTGTTTGTTTTTCTCATCCTGTCTGTAGCTTTGAACTAATCCCTGTAGCACTGGTTTTGTCTGTTATTCATGTCTGTTTACTTAAAAAAATCCGATCATAAACATATGGGCTGTAAGAGATGGGCTGTACGTCTTTTCCTCAGTGATCTCCAGGCCAGACGGAAGTCATTAGGATATAATAAATGTGTATAACCGACATGTAGAATTCAGTCACCGGATTCATCACAGACTTTGCAAAACAGTCCCGAACTATCAATAAAATATTACATCTCATTCCACAAAAAAAGATTGCTGTAATAGAATTAAGTTGTCTATAATTTCGCTTGCTTTGTCATTGAAGAGGAGCTCACCTCATTGGGATCTTCACCCTTAGATAGCGATCAATGGCTATGGCTAGCAGCGCCAGGATGGAACTTTGCGTCAACACCAGCACCGTGCAAGCCACCAGCAGACAGCTGTAGAAATGTGTGCTGAGCCCGATACTGATAGTGATGGCCAGCGGGATCACCAGCGCTCCCACCGCAATGTCCGCCAACGCCAAAGAGACTATAAAGTAAAAGGTCGTGTCCCTCAATGAGCGATTGATCCGCACAGCCCAAACCACCATGACATTCCCAATGACAGAGGACAGAGCGATGACTACCTCCATACCAATGTAGAGAGACTTAGTAGGAGTTAAACCTGCGGTCATCCTGATGCGTTCAAGTAAAGGGTCCCATATAGTCCTGAAGTGCAATTTTACTGCCTTTAAACACAGGGGAAATGAGGATGTATCAAATAAACTTTTTGAAGCAGTTCATTCAATAGACGTCCTTTTAAAAAGAACACAGAGACAATCATCTCTAGTCTCTCCGCAACTTCCATTGTTAAGTGTACATGTTCTGACGCGGACGTGGACAGAAAGCGTCCCTGTAAACTGAGGCTGAGACTTCAGCTTGTCCTCGCGCCTATATACCTCACAAGTGTCCATGTCCAGTGTACCAGCCCCGCGCGCTCATCCAACGGAAGAGGGGGTGATTCACGATTCTTCCCAGTTTCTGAACGCAAGGTCCAAACATGTAATTCGCCCTTAGTCACAGTTCCAAGGGACCCGTCATGTCCAGTTTATTTTCTAAAGCACCCGCAGCGCAGTCCGGAACTCATAACTGTGGCTCAAGCTCTGAAAAACACAAGGGGTGTGTTTTCTTTGCATTCCGTTAGCATTGTCTGGTGGCAGACGGCGACTGTCCCACTCTTCGCCGTGACTGTCTCTCACTTTCGCTCTCCACCACCTTTGCCCGAGATCCGTATTCGTGCGCGGTAGTCACATGCTAAGCACAAACCCATCCAATCACTTTTAGCGTGTAATTTTCTAACCAGAGAGGTGAATTGGCTATGCCTGGTCCAAGCAGGGGTGGGCAAGTGCCAACTCATCAATCAGCCAATTAAGACAATGCCGCCCTTTGCCATCAACAAAGCCCCAGTAAGGTAATGAAATTAAGCAACTGTCTTGGTTTCCCATAAACGTGTGGTGCCAAAGTAGCACCGGCCTGTGATTCCTGTAAACTACGCGCATTGAGGTTGCACAATACTTTCTCTTTTTTATGGTGGGCTATAGAGGGAAGGAGAACCCGAGGTTGTCTTAACCGTGAAAGGTGGACAATCTATGCAAGTTCACTGATATGTGATATCGCAAATGAGCACTTACCTTAATCTGTAAAAAGTCCTATTACAGGGACAACACTTAGATCGTTGATGAACAAGTTATGCTCACATACAGGATTTTTAATACTAGCCTGTAGAGAGATCAGTCACAAGGAAGACAGACAAAACAAATCATACAAATACAAGTATGTCGTATTTTTTATTATTTTTTACTGAAGTCTGACAGTCAAGAAATCGTTAATTTTTGTTAAATTTGTGAAAGGCTTTAAGTGAAATCCTTATTCAGTGCACGTTGTTCTGTGCCCAAATTACATGCAAGCGAAATGTACCGCTTTCTCTCCGCTTGCTCCGCTTTGAGTGGGCGTGTACCGAACGTCAGTTGAAGAGATATGAAGTTTAAAAGGCTAAAGAATTCTGAATAGTAATGATTTTTTTTTTGCTTCTGGTATGTCAATATAATGTTAACCACGGCACTGTTTCAAATATTTATAATATATGTGTACATATACATACATATGTACACATAGGCTACATATGTACACATACATATGTATAATATTTATGCACGTCCATTTTTAAATGTTTAGGCCTATCTCTCCACTTGCCGCCTTCCAACTGAAAAGTCATTTGAAACGATGGCATTGGTTACCGCTTGGCAAACGCCGCTCCTCATTTGCATAAAGTTCAGCAGAACTCAACTTTTTCGCCCGCTGATCTACGTCACCACCTGCCGCCTCCCAACTGAAAAGAATGGAACGTTCCGCTTCGCCCGCTTGCATGTATTTTGAGCGTCGTGCATGTGTCATTGGCTTGCGTCATCAGATGTGTAAGATGAGGACGGATTCAGGCACTACCAGCAGCGCTTAGGTTGTACAGCAGTGTAAGAGCCACATTTGTCATACTCCACCCTTTTAATTTGCATACATCTTCTAACGTGTTGTTTGTTCTGTTTTTTTAATCACTGCTGTAAATACCTTTGTTGTCTATTTGTTTACTGTTCACACTTCATTATTGATCACACTTTTTTTGCACTAGAGTGAGGGTTTTGTTGTTACTTTGTTACATTTGATATTTTTATTGCAGTTTCATTTCTTTATAGTTTATGTACTGCATTGTCATCTTGTCTTGCTTTGACTAACTATTCACAATGCTGTATGACATCCTGCACACAACTGTCTGATGTTAGCATGTTTTGCTAATTGTGGCCATGCTGAAATCCATTGTGCTCAATGCACAATGCAATATAACATGCACACAATTACAGTTTTTCTCTATTGCTTTGGTACATTTTTCGAATCTTTCTTGCAATTTGCAGAAGATCAAGTGCATTTCTCAAAACAGTTTGGACAAATAGCAAAACACCGTGGATCACCTGCAAAAGCCAGTCTCTTGCTCAAAATCCTTAGTTTTTCCCTCAAAAGCAAGTTTTTGTGTCAATATACGTGTCAGTGCCATCAGAATGTTTAGTCATTGTGTCACTGTGTACGAATAAGACAGTCAAATTCATTAGTCATGTTGGCAATTGAGTAGTGCACTTCGAAGGGACATTTTGATGTAAAATGTGGTTTAGGTGTGACAAGTGACAAGTGTTGCACATTTGACCTCATATAATGTATATGTGTGAGATTGATTGCAAAAGACAAGATTCACATTTACAGAATGACTTCTTTATTGGCAGACACTGACATTGCAGTACGTAAAGAAAAAAAAAGGCAGCATTGCACAGAACAAAGGTAAAATACAGTAAGTAAACAAAAAATATGAACATGGCCTAGTGGGGCAGCCATGGCCTAGTGGTTAGGGAGTTGGTCCTACAATCGGAAGGTTAGGGAGTTGGTCCTACAATCGGAAGGTTGCCGGTTCGAATCCCACCCTTCCCATGGCTGAGCTGCTCCTGAGCAAGGCATCTAACCCTACACTGCTCCAGGGACTGTAACTGAAACCCTGTGAAAATATCTGTAAGTCGCTCTGGATAAGAGCGTCAGCTAAATGTAATGTAATGTAATCTCCCAAAATTCTAAATCCTAATCCTGATCTTCAGCTTCTTCACGTTCCCGTCTGTCAGGCCACAAATTTTCATCCACATCACACCGGATGTCCTCCCGTGCAAGGCAGCGTGGATAGTATCTTCTGGAGTGCCTAATCCATGCTCTGCAGGAATCTGCTGTTATGTCTTGGCATGCTGCATCCATTGCAGCCAGAAGGGTTACTTGTGTGTGGCTCATGGTCATACACCTTCCATCTCCAGGCTGAGAAAAATTACTCAATGGGGTTGAGGAATGGGGAGTATGATGGTAAAAACTCCATCACCATTCTGTTATGGTTTGCAAACCACTGCCTCATAAGGTTTGACTTGTGGAAGCTTACATTATCCCATATTATGGCATATTTCGAAATATGCTTGACATGTTATGATAGCTTGGTAAATCAATTTGCATGGGAAGACTTATATGATGAACTATAGCCTAAATGTTTTGGGGAGTGAGACTATTTGATAGATTCCCATAACAAAGCATTTTGATTAGCATGACACAAGCAATTGATAATGTACGAAAAAACTGAGAATTGTAGACAATCATTTGCATGGATGGACAAAAGCATTTGCAATTTGTTTAATGCAATGAGAAACTGCCTTTTTCATCTGCACAAATGGCATGATGATGTGACAACTGAACAAGAACTTTTGAGAATTTCAATTCTGATGTGAGAAATGTACCAAACCAATTGAGAAAAACTGTATCACCAATGCAATATAACATGCACACAATTAATGCCAATGTGATATCACATGCACACAATTAACACCAATAAGGCCATGACAAGACATGTTATTTGATCTCTCAAGGGTGCCATACTTCCTGCTGTCCTTGACAGCAAGTGTCAAAGCCTGTCAATCAATAAAGTCATTTTATTTTATTTCATTTTACAATATATGAACCCAAGTAGAAGCCAGGGCTGTATGTATAGAGCATGTAAGATTCCTTTGCAGTATGTAGTCTGTGTTAGTGTGTGTGTGTGTGGATGCACATAAAGGAGAGGAAGTTTAAATAAGTATTTATAGAGACAAGAGGAAGATGGTAAAATGCTGTAATCAGCAAATTTCCTCTCTCTTTCTCTCTCTCCCTCTCTCTCTCTCTCTCTCTCTCTCTCTCTCTCTCTCTTTCACACACGCACACACACACACACACACACACACACACTGAGAGAGTTTTCCACCTGCCAAGCTAATTGTTGGTGCCAGATAAACATGCATGTGTGTTTAGCGGTTTGCAACAGAATGTTAGTTTATTTAAAGATCATAGGAGTGCTCAGAATAAAGATGTCCGGATAGGTGGAGCTGCGAGAGTGTGCTGTGTGCAGTGTGGCATGAAAGACAAAAAGAACAAAGCCAGACGCCTGCTAAGAGCACAATAGAGAGAGGAAGAGAGAGAATAGACCCTTCCTTCTGTATGTGCATGTGTGTGTGTCTTTGTTTGTGTCTGTGTGTGTGTGTGTATGGGGGGTGGGATGTTCTTAGCCTGGTAAACCAGCCCCTTGTACTTCATTTCATTTTGTACAGAGGGTCTGGACCAGACCCCGTGAGAAACGATTTCTTCCTGGAGGTGTGGACTCTGCCGAAGTTTAAAACAAGTGCCTCTGCCTTTACCCAATCGCTAACGCCTGGTCGTCACGTATGCAAATAGCCTACCTACGCGCCACAATTCAAATGTAGCAAGGTCAATGTCACCGCTAACGAACACACCCTCTGTTCGCTGATTGG
>CM050211.1:29758649-29763649 GCA_027475355.1 Coilia nasus
AGTCTGCATGCAGTGTACCCGTGAACCCTCCTGTGAGTCTCCACCCTGGGTACAAGGCCACTGAAGGTCACTTTGGCAATGCAGTCAGTACTGTGATTACGCTCATGTCAGTGGGGAATCCCCACCCAAGGTTGATTTAGTTACAGGGCCAAGTAAAGTTCACAAGCAATGCAAACAATTTTTAAGGCCAAGTCAGTGCTATGTTCTTGCCCATTTTAGTAGTAGTTGTTTTTGATGTCGACCCTGGGACAGCAATGTGAAAGGACGGCATGTTTTGGACCCGTCTTGTCTAAAGCCGGGTTCAGAAGGTGTAGCCTAGTGGCACTGTAACATTACACCACGCATATAGCTGGGCATGTACAGTGACGTGTCATGACCTGTGCATCGGAGGTACAAAGTGTTTTGAGGGGTCTTTCTGGTGATATTTGTAGTCAGATATTTCTGGTTGTTTACAATATAGAGAGATATATAGATAGATGGATACACTCTGGACACGTTTCCACTCCTCTACATTTTTAAAACATTTTACTCTTTCCACCCATTTTCATCCACGGTTAAAAAGCACACAACACAATGACTTGTCTCTCAAATTGTGCTGCTGTAAAATGATGTATAAATTGGCATTGTGATTGTCTTACCGCATCCATTGTCTTGTCATTTTGTGTTTCTCAAAAACACAGTTTCCCGTGAACTCAGAGTTTAAAATGACGCTACGGCTACCGGGATAACAGGAAGTGAACTCGCAATTTGTTTTTAATTTAAAACTATGCATTTGGACTTTTGGCTCAGCCTTTAACATTAAAACACATTCCAAACAACAACAAAATGTGGGATATTATTCCTTGCACATTTACAAGATGAAGCTAACAGTCCATGTTCAGCATTTCAATTAAAAACAAATTCTGAACTCATGTTAGGTAAGTTATACATGATTTATGTGAAATAAACATGTTTCAATAATCAACAATAACCATGTTTTGAGAGAGCTTGCATCTATATTTTTTGAAAACGTATACAATGCTATACCACTCCCCACAAACCAGGTCAGCGTGTTGACGTGTTCAAGTCAAACCCACCCCAGCAAAAAGTGTAGCGAGGTGGGATGAATTGGGTTGTCGTTTGGACCATAGAGCTGAATAGAACACTAGAGCGGACACGGCTTTGGCTGACCACACGGGAAAACATCCGACGCGCCGCCATCTTGCGAGGGTAATCATGTGCTAGGCACTCAATGTAAATAAGCGTAGAATGGACCCACCTCTGTCAAAAAACGGCTTTGTTCTGTGAAAATATCCACTGACACACTATACAATGATGATATTTGAAATGCCTGACTCTATATGTACGTAAATCGTATCAAGGAAAACGATAATTACAATGTTAATGACGAATAAAGTGGATTTTAACGTACTTCTCTGAGCACTACAGTTTGCGTTCGACCGTATAACCATTGCAGTCTTTGGTATCAGTCGACATTTTATTTTTGAAAAAGCTATTGCAGACTGTTTTTTTTTTTTTTAAATATAGCAACACATCATTAATTAAATTGGTGATTTGTTATTTATATTAGCTGCGCGTATATATGTAAATGTAATGTAAATGTAATATTTTCATCAGTAGGTAATTTCTCATGTTCTTAGTATGGAAAAGATTAAGTCGTGTATTCAGATTTGAAGAGACTGAAAACATGTTTATTGATTTTAAAAATGACAAATAAAAATGTTAATACATTAATACACCTACTTGATATGAATTCATATTTTTCTGATGTGATTTTTTTTTTCTCCCACCACTAATTGATTTATCTTCAAATGCAAGCAACCTATCTAATACATTTACACAAACCACACCGATATCATTTCTACAAATAATAAGACAAGTTTTGTATTTTCGTATGTATAAAAATATATATACAAAATGGAAATTAGGAAAAATAACAGCACTGCATAAGAAGGGTAACACAGCACATGTAGGAAACTACAGACCAGTTAGTTTAACTTGTGTCATAGGCAAATGGATGGAGACTATAATAAGAAATCACATAACAAATCATATGACTCAACAAAGTTTATTCAGCAACAAACTGATTTATCCGTGGTCAATAAACATCATTACAATTACTTAAAGTACTAGACGAATGGACAAAAACCCTCGATGAAGGAAATCATAAAGAACCTGAAATGTATCACCGGTCTCTATCATTTTAACAAGAAATTTGGTATATTGCTAGGCCTCCTTTTGGGCCAAGGTATAACAGTCTCCAATGTTTAGACAAGAAATTTGAATTATTGTTAGAATTTATTATACTCGTATATATGGTAACTCAGCCTGTCAGCATCTACTAATGTCTTTACTATCAAACCATTCAGTATTACATGTACCGCAAATTTGTAACTATTCAGTATTACATGTACCGCAAATGTGTAACCATACTGTTATCAGCATCTGTCATTCCAATAAAATATATTTTTTATATATATAAAATATATTCCTGCGCACGAACACTGGCTATTACAATTGCACCAAGATAAATGCAAAAGCAAATCCAATAATACAAAAAAAGAATCAACTACATCATCTTATAACTGAAATTCAAACATAAAGAACATACATTACAGAACGTGAAATCAGAAATAGACATAGGAGATCAACGTACGGATCAACAATGAATATACTAGCTAATATAAAATATCAAATGATATTTGTGTCCCTTACTCAGCACTGCGAGGGATAGGATTCCCGGCCGGCAATACAGTCGCAAGATGGCGGCCACGATTGCCATGAGCAGTGCGCCTGTGTCCGCTCTAGTGTTCTATTCAGCTCTATAGTTTGGACACCTGAACCCGTGTCGGTCAATGTGAAAGGTACAGGTGTCCCACTAACTTTGGTTGAAATTCCCACTAATTTCGGCAGTGTGAAAAGGCCTTATGTTGCCAGGCAGCAATGACATGCTCCTGACCGAAGGATGGTGGCAAGTTACCTGCTGATGATGCACATTTTCGTGATATAATGCGTTATTAGTGGGAATGTGTCTAAACAACACCTTTTACCAGCATGACCCGACAGCATTCCTAAATAAAGAAGTTGTTTCTTTGTATGGCCTTTCTGGCCATGGCAATGACTTAGAGTATTTTAATGATGCTGATGTGATGTAACTATATTAGACTATTGCAATATTACTATAAATATACTGTAGCAGAGGGAGCTCAGCTCCAGCTGGCTGTATTGCCAAGATAAAGAGGTGGAGCTGAGCGCTGCAGGGGTCTGGCCCAATTTAAACTCTGAATGTAAAGAAGTAGACTACATAAGTTCAGCCAGTGATTATTTCAGCGGCTGCAATTTCAAGTCACTAAATGGACATTCTTTTTAAATTTTATTGTTTTTGGTGGTGTGTCTAAGTTCTTACCGTAGGTCCACATTCTCGTCCAGTTCCTAACCTCATAGCTTACCGAGACTTCATTTCCTTTGTAGTCTGTGTCTTATACAGTGGGTGGGTGGGTCTCTGTGTTACACACTACACACACACACACAGTGGCACACACTACACACAACAGCACACAGTCACTGTGGAGAGAAGCGGGCCAGTCACTGTGGGGAGAGGTGTGCTTAGGCCTGTGGTTTAGCATAAGGTCTCCTAAACTCACACATGGGGCTGACTCAGGCCCATTGTGCTTTACACAGGCTGCCTCACACAGGCTGAGAATGCATGATCTCAGATCCGGAGATAACACTGAACTCTCAGTGAGACTTATCAGGGAGTGTGTGCATGTGTGTGCGCGTGTGTGTGTGTGTGGCTCCAGTGGGCTATGGGCTGTGTGGAGACGGCGTGTGGAGAGGATGTGGGTTTGCGACTGCGGCTGCAGCTGGGTGTGAGTTTGGGATGAGGACACAGTCAGATGATGAGGCAGAGCTCCTTGGCGACGCTCCATGGTGACGCGTCATGGTGATGCTTGCTTATGGCGCTAAGCGACTCTGTTGGTGGCCAAATGAGCCATGTGGGAATATTTTCTCTCGGGTCTTCTTCCGCCAGACTTTGTGCTTTGCTGGCTCCGTAGCAGGCAAGGTTTATTTGTGTTTCTTCTCAAGCAGAGTTTTCAGACATTGCGGGAAACTGTTTTTGTACCTCTCTTCTTCTTTACTAAGCATACGTTGTTCTCGGCTCAGAGTCAGAGTCTAGGCAAACAGATGTACAGAGTTGAGAGGAATGCTGCTCATGACACAGAGAATGTATGTGCAGCCACACGCAGTGGGCATGAGGTGGAAAACAGAATACATTGCTCTACAGAATGGTAAATTGGCCACATTTGTACACCTAAGAACAACAGATGTGTTCTACTCTTAAGATAAGACATTTGTTCGGGTGCGAGTCAAAAATATGTAAAACTTTAAAAATCGCAAGCGCAATCTCTTTCTCCTATTGGTATACTGATTTATGTCCACAATCGTACATGGTTTGGTGCAGGTGAGAATTTTCCTTACTCAAAGTTGTCCTGACGGTATAAATGTCTCAGCAGAGGGGACATCGGTGAGGGTCCATGGAGTGATTGTGCAGACTGAGGGGACATTGGTGAGACAACATGCCGTGACAAAGCAGAGGGGACACCAGTCACCGGTTACCGCTCGTTTCTCTGCCAACACCCACCATCAGATTTGGCACAGTCCCCCGCCACATCCAAGAGCCAAGAGTAAACAGCCCAAGTAAACATCACATCGGTCCCAATCAAACAGGGATTTAACAATGGCTGCGTTGATACAATGTTTCAACAAGAGATGACCTGATAAAGCAGGCGGTGACCGTAAAAGGGTTTACAAAATGTCACAACAAAACAACAAGTGCGAAATCTGTTTCCCAATATGTTTCTTCCTTAACTTTTTCCCTAATTTGGACTGAACTTAGTTAGTGATTGCTGTTGGCCTCTGTGATTTATTTGGGTGTGTGAGTTGCATGGTTTCTTTTGTTGTCTCCTCCTGATAAGAGTGTGTAGCAGGAGACGTAAACA
>CM050211.1:29768649-29773649 GCA_027475355.1 Coilia nasus
TGGGCCCGCCCGCTCCGCCCACCCAAGTCTAATGCTTTCGCGCCCATTGTAACCAGTTGAATCCTTTTTATGGTGCAAAAGCGAGGCTGGTCCCAAATAAATAAATAGATGTTTATTGTACTTGCTTTTTGTTAAAACGTATATGGTTGCATAATCGCTAAGACATTAAACATATTAAAACCATGTGTGAGTTTGTTGGAAAGTTTGGCTACGTAACTAGCCTACGTCAGTCAGTGTTGCCAGGCAACAATCAGTTACCTACAATTTTGAACGGAAAATGAAGGGTGAGTTTATGCCCGACTGTTGTAACAGCCTATACACTTGCCCTAACTTTAGGCGCATCCACGGCAATGTGTGAGAACTCTTTTTTCACACTCAAAAATGTGTTCTCAGAGCATCGGCGCAGCATGCTGCATGGACGCAAGGCTCAGCTGATTCAGCTTGCTTTTGAAAAGGACCTTACGCACAAGTTCAAGTCCGAGTGGAAGGATGCGTTGATGAGGAGATTCAGCTCGGAGAAACGCCGCCTGCAGCTGTTCTGACAGCAGGTGGACGGAGGAGGAGGAGGAGAGGACAACGCTGACACTCAACTCAAAGTAGGTTCAAAGTGTGTGTGTGTGTGTGTGTGTGTGTGTGTGTGTGTGTGTGTGTGTGTGTGTGTGTGTATGTGTGTGATGAAAGTTGTTCTGTTGGTTGCTCTGACATGCACCCGCTGTGGTGTTCTTTTTTTGTATGAGATGTTGCTCGTCATCTAACGTCATGCGCCCACGCTATTGTGTGTGTGTGTGTGTGTGTGTGTGCGAGAAAGGATTCATATTGCAGGCTGTTGCTGGTCTGGACATGTGTGCTGTTGTTATGTTTAATGTGGTGATTATTGTGCTGGATTTGGACTATTCGAATCGTGTGAAAAAATAAGGTGATGATAGAGGTGCCCCCCTGGTGGATTTCATAAGCCCACCCTAAGACTGAGGTCTGGCGACGGGACTGGGTTAGTGTTAGGTATGTACTGTGTAAGTACATAATATTACATGTTGTTACATGTAGATTCACTAAGAAAGGAAGTGTAAAATAAAGTTACCTCAGGATGTTGCGTTCAACCTTATGCTTTAATCCAGGCGCTTTCCCTACCTGGAGAGAATGTTGGCTCTCTTTGTGAGTTCAACACACAGAACATTCCAGAAGCCTTGGACATGTGTTTCATCCCTACTGTAAGTGCTCTCCCTACCTGGAGAGAATATTCTGTCATGTTTGACCTTAGGATCTCACTTTGTGTCCATTTAAAGTCATGTATATTTTTTCAGCTATTTTTAATGCAGTATCACTCTAGCATCACCCTCTATGTGTCATTTCTCACTTTTCACCTTACACACACACACACACACACATACACACACACACACACACACACACACACACACACAAACACACACCCACACACACACACACACACACACACACACATAGGCTACATTCACCTTTACACACCATCCACTGTAGAATGATGCTATGGTGTGCTCTGGCCTTTGTCCACAGGAAGAAACTGGACCACACACACCTGCCCCGTGTGAGCCATCAAAATACCTGTCCAGACATCCCAGGTCTCCCGTGACTTCCTTAAATCTCCCCCATTTGAAAAGCGACTCCTGGACACCCTCAAGTATTACAACATCTCCCGCAACTCGCACGAATTCCTTTAGCTAATTAGGACAAGTGACAGATGCAGCAAGTGACAGGGAGACAGGCGAAATGAGGGAGAGTGACAGTGACAGTCCCGTGCAGTATTTTTGCAGACATAATAGACAAACTCTGTCTCTCTCTCATTAGGCTCTTCAATTTTTGACATGTTTGACAAGTTTAAGACAGTTTAGACAGTTAGAGTTTTTGGTGCGTTGTCGACCTGCCTGAAATGAGTTTTTGCAGGTTGGGATGTCTGCCTGTCAGATACATTAGGAGTTGTGCTACGTCATTCCTAGCCCTGTGGCATCCTACAATCCTACAGCGTTGTGTGTTTAGCCGGTGGAAAATATAATTCCTAGCACACTCTCGTGTTTCCTGGCACCGCTCGCAGTGGAAATGGAGTGGCTGTGTCAGATGGTTCGAGGGCGGCGATCTGGAAAAGCAGACCTGTGTGAATCGTCTGGGGTATCTGGCGTGTTTTGGGTTGTCCATTAAGCGGCTAATAGCTTAGGCCGAGATAAGAGTGTAAACGCAGCGTGTTTACCTCATTTCGCTGTGTAAACACAGCACATCTTCCAGGGTTGCTATAGTGCAGAGCCCCTTTGGAGCTTAGAGCACCACCACACTGGCTTAGGGGAGGATACAGTCACAGACACAGACACAGACACAGACACACACACACACACACACAGTGTCAATATGGGCAGAATGATACCCGAGAAAGAATTTGGAAATCCTAGTCAAAAACCAACATGCACACACACACACACACGCACGCACACACACACACACACACACAGACACACACACATGCATGCACACACCCTGAGCAGACCAATGAGCATGCATGTATTTACTCAGCTGATGCTTTTAGGCAGTGTGCACATACAGCATCTATGAAGCCTTTATACTTATCAGTGGTGTGGCCCCTGCCTTTATACTTATCAGTGGTGTGGCCCCTGCATTTATACTTATCAGTGGTGTGGCCCCTGTCTTTCGGGGGTTGCTAGCATCACTTACCACTTCAGCTGATGGAAGGGGGGGGGGTGGGGGGGTGGTGGATGGGGAAAATGGGGGAGGGGGTGTACTAGGATTAGAGGCGGGCCGTTATCGGCGTTAACGTGCTGCGTTAACGCGAGACTCTTATCGCGCGATAAAAAAAATATCGCCGTTAATCTATTCTCAAAGTTGGGTTGGGAGCTGGGTCTATACTACACAAACTATGATGACTTTCACCAAAGATCTTAGATTCTACAAAGATAAGCCAACATAATACGTTACTATGGGACCAAAATGCCAACAAATTCCTATTTCGAACTCTTAGAAAATAATTTAGTGTGTCTGTAAAGCGAGCTAGCAAGCTAACGAACTAGCTCTAGCTCATTCAAGTGAATAGTAGTAACTATAACAACATCATGTGCTAAACGCTAACAGCGACTGGACTCACCTTGAATTTAATACATTGCTGTAGCCCTATAACTTTATATTACTTTGTCTGCTTACACTATAACCAGTAACAGTATCTAGGTGGGTGTTAGTGACAGCTTTCAATTCAAAACATTACGTTAGCGTAGTTCGCTAGCGTTAGCGCGCTAACAACCACCTAGTAAGTGGTTGCTGCCTGGCCTGAAATAAAGCTAATTTTCTCAAAATCCAAACAGTAACAACTTACACTATTAGGCTTGAAATTATTACAAATAGTTGCAGATTATGACACATGATTCCAAAAAACCCTTAACAACTCCAGAAAAACGTAATGACCAATTTATTAGTTAAACTCCACATGTGTCCCATTCATTTCAGTGAAATGAACCTAGAATCTGCTCTGCACTGCATAAAGGGGGATTCCCCCCTCCCCCTTGCGAAAATAGAACACGGAAGCAAACTGCTCCCTTCCTCAACACTTTCTGCTTTTACCTTGATATTTTAGCGCGGATGTACTGTATACCCTACCTCTATATTTTAGTGCGGATGTATACTTAGCCGAATTGCACTGAAGGGGACTCCTGCCACAACTGTCCCATGCGAGAGACTTTTTTCTTTAGCAGGCCATATTGTGCAGAAAAGGAGATCTACTTTGCCACCAGAAAATGTGAACAAGCTGGTCTGCCTAAGTGACTGGTGGAAGAAGGAGAAATAGAGCTTGGACTGATTGACACAAAGCTACTGACTGTAAACAGTTAATCACAACTTCTTATGTAGGCTTACAGTTCAAAATCCATGTTTCATGTTTCATTCAGTTCATGTTTAACTAAATAAACAGTTAGTAAACACAAGTACATTTTATTGAACATGATTTATTTTCATCACCAAGTATCAAAGTAGAACAGCTTTTTCAAGCAGTTAGTGATGCATTTTGGAAACAGGAGATGAGCCCCTGGTCTACTGTGCCACCTGGCTTAAGAAACCCGTTCTCAAAGACTTACTTCTAGTCATTATTTAGGTAGCACACATATTCTGAATGCCTTCGGCAGAATTCAAATGAGCCATTTTAATCTAGATTAATCTAGATTAATTTTATGATTAATCTAGATTAATCTAGATTAAAAAAATTAATCTATGCCCACCACTAACTAGGATGTTTCATTTTTTGGTCCTAGGCAAAGAAAGAAAGAAAGAAAGAAAGGAAGGAAGAAAGAAAGAAAGAAAGAAAGAAAGAAAGAAAGAAAGAAAGAAAGAAAGAGAGAAAGAAAGAAAGAAAGAAAGAAAGAAAGAAAGAGAGAAAGTAAGAGGGGCAAGCTGCAAAAACCTGTTTACTGGTGTTTACGTGTAAGTCGTTTTAATAGTCATGTGTCAGTCTAAAAAGAGTTGCTGCTGAATATAAGTGTGTGTGTGTAGTGAGCAGGGATGAAGGCACACACACACACACACACACACAAACTCTCACAAACGCACACATATGCACACACACACGCACACACATAAACACACAGACATGCGCACACACACACACACACACACGCATACACATACCCACACCCACACACACACACCCACACATTCATGCAGGTCCAGAGTACCAGCCACCCTTATCACTAACTGCCTGGGTTTGGCCCCAACTGCAAACAAAAGCACACCCCAGGATTACATCCGGCCGTGAATTACACACGCTTTAGAAATCCTTGTTTAACACAACATACACACACACATACATACTGACACTCATGCATTCACACACATACACTACACATACACACACACTGACACAGATATGCACAATGACACAGTCACACACAATTACACACACACCAACTCACACACACACACACACACATGCACACACACACACGCAAACACACACACACACACACACACACACACAC
>CM050211.1:29783649-29803649 GCA_027475355.1 Coilia nasus
ACTCCCTCCTACCTTACTACACACCTGAGACCGTCCATTACACTAACCCCCCCTCACCTTACTACACACCTGAGAGCCTTTATTACGCTAAGGTTATTACACTAACCCCCCCTCACCTTACTACACACCCGAGAGCCTTTATTACGCTAAGGGTATTACACTTACCCCTCCTTACTACACACCTGAGACCGTCCATTACACTAACCCCCCCTCACCTTACTACACACCCGAGAGCCTTTATTACGCTAAGGTTATTACACTAACCCCCCCTCACCTTACTACACACCTGAGAGCCTTTATTACGCTAAGGTTATTACACTTACCCCTCCTTACCATACTACACACCTGACACCCTTTATTATTCTCTCTCTATCTCTCTCTCTCTCTCTCACTCTCTCTCTCACTCTCTCTCTGTCACACAGAGAGAGAAAAGGACAAAGGGAAGAAGAAAGTAGCAGGAGCCAAAAAAAGGGTTTTATTGAAGAGTAGAATTATTTTGGAAGAAACCTTCAGGCAGAGGCTGTGCGTGCATGCATGCGTGCCTGCATTTGTGTGTGTTTATGTGTGTGTGGCTGTCTGTCTGTAAGTGTGTGTTTCTGTTTGTATTGGATGAGGGCTTAGCTGAGAAGACTAAAGGTTGGCATTGTGAGTGCAGCTTTTGTCTGCGTTCAGAGGCAATTAGAGAGGGTGAGGTGATTCACCAAGGAGAAAAGCCTTGTCCATCGATGGCACTGTGCATTAGGGCTGCACAACATATCGAAAATATCGTGATATCACAATATACAATATTGCGATATACATATCGCCAAACATGGCTTAACTGCAATAAATGGCACATTATTGTAAGATGTTTCACACTCCACATATGAAGATCTTTGGGAAATCAAATGGAGTCCTACTGCCCTTGATATCCACCCCCATAGGCTGCGCACTGGCTACGGCCTAGTGGTGAAGATTAAGCTGAAAGATGTTAAAACTATATTTAAAAATGTGTTTATTCATCACAAAATATATCGTCATCGCAACATTCAGCAGTGTTACTGCATATTGCACATTTTTCCAATATCGTGCAGCCCTACTGTGCATTACTGTACCCTGTGCCGTACACGTTCCTCTGTACCTGGACTGAACGACCCCCAACAGAGGTCCTGATTAGGGCACACCGAGTCTTGGAACGGACTCGATGGTGTCTCTCGGAGGACTTGCTAATTCTCCTGTCCTGATTATCAGACATAATTAATGCATCAATAAATGGAAGACGTTTTTCATTCCACAGCCTTTGTTCACCATGAGTCTGTAGGTATTTAATTGTGCAACAGAGATGTCATGCTGTATCTACAGATAACCCATACTGCTTGTATCTGCTTGGTTTTATGCCTACACTATGGTTATTCCATAACTTCCTATGGGTTTAGCACAAATAACGAACAATGGTCTCAAAATGGCAACACAACATGGCGACAACCGCTGAGCTCACCAACTCTATGTATACTCATTAATAAGCTCATACATATGAATAGATAAAGTCTATTTTTGTTAATGAGCAACTTAAAGAATTACACAATGCGGCATGAATACAAGTTTGGAACATAAAAAGGGCCACCTATGACTGGGGACAGGGTGTGAATTACTACCTTTCACGCAGGGTACTACCTTTTACATTTTACATCAATTACATTAATTGGTAGTCGGTACCACCCAAACCTGCTAATTTGTCTCTTTGGGGAGTACTGAGCCTTGAACAAGGAGTAAGACCCCCCAGTACCCCCTGTGATTCGAACTATGACTGGAGATGTACAGGTGCAGCACTGTGTGACATCTACACACAACTTACTTACAATATCTACATTGTGAGATATCTGTGTGATATCGACACACAACAAGGTGCTCTAAATAGTAGCTGTTTTTTTTCCTGGCTGTTTTTAAAGCCCTGAGATCCCATTTCTGGCAGCGAGACAGTCGTGAAAAAAAAGCTCAAGCATCTCCTGGACCTGTCGCTTCAAACAAAGCCAGGTCAAGGTCTTACTGTTCAGCCCCGGCTTTCATGAAATATCACAAGATGTCTTTCCTCTGCACTCTCCCTCAGTAAATCCCACTGTGAGGGCTGCATGTTTTTGTTATTCCTGTGGCTTGCTTTTGCCAAAGTCTGCACTGACAGAGCCACTTCTGTCCCCGAGCTTGTGTCTGTGGTTGTGTGGTGTTCGGCTCAAACGATAACAGGGGCTTGTCTGAGTCAGTGTTTGCACGGAGAGGAGGCTGTCTCGGCTCTTTGTAAAACATCTCTTTGGCAGTTCATCCCTGGGACGTGCTGGCGCCACAGCTCTATTTTAGCACAGGTAGGAGTGCCAGTGGAATTCACAGGAAGGTTTATTCACAAAAAAACAGATGTTCTCTATCTTTAGAAATGTTTTTTTTCATGGTAAGGGGCTTGAGTCAGTGTTTGCATGGAGATGAAGCTGTCTATCCCAGCTGTTTGCAAAGCATCTCTTTGGCAGGTCATTCCTGAGATGGGTTTCTTTGGCAGGTCATCCCTGCGATTGGCCGGAGCTGAAACTATTTGAGCATCGATAGCCCAGGTACAGTAGGGATGCAGCCCTGGCCACTACAGTTGACATGAGGGGTTTATTTACAAAAACAAATGTTCTCCATTTTCAGATGTTTCCCCCCTTTTTTCGTTTTCAAGTTTATTATAGCCATTTCAACAATATTTGAATAATGTCCAGAGCTGGGGTTATTTCATATTGTGAAAGTGTCAATTTCAGTAAGTGTTAAGTTAAGAGTGTAGAGCTATATAAACCCTCAAAAGTGTTAAAAGCAATTCTGTGGAAATCAATTCAACACTGGTCTTTTTGCTGTGTAAGAGTATGCCTTGGTGTGCTGACATGTATCTCACAGCAACAACAACACACAACGCAACAACAACCACAAACAACACGTAATGCAAATTCAGGGGGAATCCAAGTAATTAAGTAAGTCTCATAGTGCAGAGTACTGTAGTCCAAAGTGTGGTAGTCCAGAAAGGGCATTGTGCATGGGGCACGCATGGGGCACAGTCCAAAGTGTATGCTACAATATACATCCAAATAAGGCTTAACATTAAGATATATTCAGATGCTGTATGGCTTGGAGGTAGGTACTATCTCTAGAGCATGATGTTCTGCATGTAATGCTTCTGAACCTCTTCCCTGATGGTAAGAGTGTGAGTGTGTGCAATCAAGTTTCACACTGGGTTGGTTTTATTTGATTTCTCAATCATTGGAAACAACCCAGCTGCGGTTTGATCGACACCACCTGGAATGCACAATAAAAATCACGATTTGTTCACTGGTAAAAATGGAAATGTCTGAATTTGCAAATGAACACTTCAAATGGCGTGCGGTGACCAGAGGCAATAACCTCACCTTATTCCCCCTTCTGAATCTTGTGAAAGAGAGTTATGAGAGTGGAGTGCACAGCCCCTGTAAATGTGGGAATAAGATGTCAGGCCCAGCAGGGCTGTTTTATAAGGTCCTATGTCTGCTGCAGCAGGGGAGAATATTGCCTGCTCTACAAAGGCAAAAGGTACCTCATCTCAAAGTGTGAAACTTGACTTTGAAATGACATTTTCTGCTTGCATGTGTTGTCAGTGTTATGGAAAAGGCAACATCAACAAGTCGATAGAGCTTTGCGAGAACCCTGTTGTTGTGGTCATTTCACCTTTGATCGCACTGAATCGTTTTTCGAATATTAATATTGAATGACCAACACCAGCCACTCTCATGTTCACCTCACAAGTCCTACAAAAATCATTTAACACCATTTCTATATGACTACAGGCTACTACTACCTTTTGTTTGGATCAAGCAGTTTCCTTCGCTGCGTATATGTCAGAGGACAGAGGGGTGTGATTGGTTGAAGCTTCGTCCAGTAGCAAACAGAGGCATTTGAAAGAGGCGGGTTAAGCCCGCCTTCTGAGAAATGGGTTTACAACACAGCTTGGCCAGACCAATGCTCGCATTGACAAGTCGCGATAGCCAGGCTAGGTCTTTTCCCTTTGCATGACAGAATAGTCTCTTCCTTTTTAATTCACATTCAACTGTCCAGAAGAAGTGCCTAAAATGAACTACACAGTATTACGTGTTTCAGACCTCTCTGAAATACGAACATGAAGAGAGGGTTTTGTTTACTGTGTTGTGGTTTGTAAACACCTGTTGATGTTGACTGTGCCTGAGATCATTCATGGGTACAGTTGTCGTCCAGCTCACCAAAAACTGGGGGTTCACATTGAGGCGCATTAGTGTGGGTACATTTACTAATTAATCATTCAGTCGATAAGAGGTCTGCCACCAGCACCACTCCAGCAGAACAATACAAGTTCTAAGAAAAACAACCGCACATGGGTGAAAATGAGCAAAAAGCCTTCCCACAATGCCCCTCTTCACTGACCCAGAAGGCAAATTCCCCTCAGCGGTGTGTGTTGATTGGAAACTTATGTTGTGTTTTGTTTTGTGTTTTTTTTCTCCCTGCTGTAATTGTGTTTGTCACGCATCTCTACACCAGAGCAGAATTACGTGGCCCACCACAGACACATAATGGGCCCGCCTGGCCCAGAGCTCAGCTCTGTTATATTAACTGCAGTGGGTTTGTCCTGAACTCTCTGCCCCTGTACGCAGGCTTTTAAACATACTCATGTCTGCAACAAGCACACATGTTGGCTGCATGTCAGCTGAAAAAGCAATTAATATATTTGTTATAATATAAATTATATATATATATATATATATATATATATATATATATATATATATATATATATATATATATATATATATATATATATATATATATATATATATATATATATATATTATATATATAATTATAAATTGTAATGTAATTATATTCTAATTTACTTTTATTATCATTTTATGCTTTTTCACACATGAAGGTTGAGTTGTGAGATATCCTTGATACAGACATACAGACCAGCAATGCTGTTTAGACCTACCACAGCTGATCGCAGGGGTGCGGCCAGAAGGGTGTCTGTCTGGGTGTTCCCTGTTAGCTGATTGGCCACTCTGAGGACCACCCTAAAATTTCAGCCCTCGATGACAGAAGCCTTTATGATGACAATCAAAAGTGTTGTTTGTCTTTGCCAAATGAAGGACGAGGAAGAGAGTTATGACCAGTCAGTGAGTTCCAAGCGGCAACATTTCAGGCTAAACGATGACGCCCAAACTGAAGGTTCTAAAGTTGCAATACCTCACATGTCCATTGGGGGCTGGCTGCAGAAGCGAGCATCCTCCCATAGACCCCCATGTTAAAAAAAGTAAATTTTCACACCAAAAATAAACATATTTACAGCCTGGTTCAAAAAAAGGTTTTGGTGTGTTTCTGCAGTTTTTGGGTCAGAGATAACTCCGAGGGTGGTGATTTCTTTTTAGCTTAATCCCCAGATAATTCACACTGACATTCATAGAATGAATTGACAAAGATGGCTATGCCAGAACCTTTCATTTAAGCTTCAAAGTCAAGCAGGTTTGTCCAGTTCTCTTATATAGTCTATGGTGAGTCAATGTGACTGGTGCTCTGTGATGCGATCAAGCCTGAGTGGGACTGTGGGTAATGTGGTATACTGGGGAAGTGTGTAAGTGTGTAGGCTATATCTGTGGTGTGCGTATGGTTGGAGCCAGAACGCATTTTTTAACTTGCAGCGTACCAGAAGCATGCACATGCACACACACACACACACACACACACACACACACACACACACACACACACACACACACACACACACACACACACACACACACACATGTGCACACACACATGCAGACACACACAGACACACACACACACACACACACATGTGCACACACACATGCAGACACACACAGACACACAGGGTATAACACCGGGATGGTATGGCGGTCAGCCCCCAAGGGCTCATGACAACACCACAAGACACAGAGCATAGCGCAGGCACTGCACTAAAATAGCAAAAGCATGGGGGCACAGGAACTTAAGAAAAGACATCTTCCTGTGATCATTTCCTGTGTGCTGTCTTGTCATACCCCTTGTGTAGGACCAGACGGAGGGCAAAGTGCAGAGATGTTGTTTTATCCTCCTACAAACCAGTGGTTCCTGGCCAGTGTGTGACTAATAGTAGGTGACTCATAAGATCTGAACTGTGTGATCGGTGGCTGAACTGTGTGATCGGTCTGGCTGAATTTATGCCCACAACCCACATATACCTGAGGACATCCAGCTGAGTCTCTGTAATTGTGTTACGTACAAAATAGTGTGCTGAAATGAATGTATTGTTATTTTAAACAATAATAACAACATTATTATTATTATTATTATTATTATTATTATTATTATTATTGTTATATTATTATTATTTTGTGGTGTGTAGAGTACAGAGTGAGTCTCCAAGTCAGGGCTTGCTAGCTCTATGATCAATAACCTTTGACCTCCCCTCCTGACCTATCATGTGCTGCTATTCCCTTTACCCCATGAACCCTGTTTATACCCACCTAGCAAATGCAGAACCATCTGGGTAGTGGCATTGCTTGACTGTGCTTGATCGAATAAATGGTGAAATATGACCTCGTCTAAGTACACTACTGCAATGTTTACTTACTAAAAAAGATCTTACAGATCCATATGCTCTAAAAGGGGTCCCTCTCAAATCTCATTTTCAATGCTAATGTTCTCACAGGAGTTAGATATGGAAGCACCATAGACTGGATTTAGGGTCTGGACCAGAGACCAGCACATCTGTTTGTGACCTCAGTACTGACATTAGGCAATTCGCAGCAAATAAATATATATGTTTACAATAGGCCTGAAGTGGTCATCCAAAGAGGCTTAGTGGCTCATTTCTCTGCGGCAGTGTTTACCCAGCAACCAAGTAAACGGGATCTCACCTATCTGGAGGAGCAGGACACATGAAATCTGCCCAACATCTAACAGGCAATACATCAACACCTCCTCCTTCTTCATCCACTCTGAGAGAAGGAAAACATTTTTGTGTTTGTTTGGTGTGGAGTGTGGCCTTCTCAAGAAGCCATTAGTCCTCTAAGACCTCATGCATCACGTCACAACAAACAATAGCAAAGGCCCTGTCCAAGTGCCAGAGGCTGGCGAGAGTGTCGGTGCTGGTGTTGTGCTCCTGCACAGATAGGAGAGGGGGGAGGATAGCAGAGGCGAGAGGCTGATTCATCACTGAGTAAATAAACTGCCAAGCACTTTCACATCTGCTGCCAACGCCTGGCCAGCATGGAGCACTGGCATGTGGTGAAATGTCAATGCCCAGGTTGCCATGGGCAACAATCAGACACCTGTTGCTGACTATTGCTCAAGGATGACAGAGGAGCACAAAGGATTGAAATGGAATGTTGCAGAATTAATTAAATGTCTAAACAAACTCGAGTCATTGTGGCATTCACTCAAAAGGAAGTATGTTTTGAAGGTGGGAGGAATATTTAGACAAAGTGGATGGACTGACGAAGCCCAACGGTTTTCTTGACCCACCCTGGCCTCTTTTGATCTGATCTTTTGATGTGTTTGAAAGGTCTTCACATACATGTCAAAACTCAGAGAGTGGGAGTGAGGGTCATGCTACCTTGCAACTGGTAGTCTACACCTCAGCAAGCTTTTTTTGTAAGACACTTTCAGTACAATTAGCACATTGGAAAACTATTGTAGCATACACTTTTAATGTCTTTATTTTGCATCTTATATATACAGTAATGTGCAAGTTTTAGGCAGGTGTGAAAAAATGCTGTCAACCTTCAAAAATAGAAGTGTTAATCATTTATGTTCATTAATCAACAAAATCCAGTGAATGAACAAAAGAGAAACCTAAATCAAATCAATATTTGGTGTGACCACCCTTTGCCTTCAAAAGAGCATCAATTCTTCTAGGTATACTTGCATACAGTTTTTGAAGGAATTCATCTGGTAGTTTGCTCCAAACATCTTGAAGAACTAACCACAAATCTTCTGTGGATGTAGGCTTCCTGGCATATACAACCAATCTGGTGTAATTGGTTGACCATACACCTGACTATAATCCTGCAAAATCCCTGACTTTGTGTGTACCACTTTGTGTGACTTGATGCTGGTCTGAAGGCGCCTGCCTAAAACTTTTGCACAGTACTGTATCTTTTTAGCCATCCATATGTTTAATGTTAAAACACCCACGAGGCTGAAAGGACTTGACGGGCATAAGTTGTTTTTGACAAAAGTTTTAGGCATAGTGTGCACTTTTGATATTATTCCTTTGTAATTCTTCCAACTGTTGATAAATACGCCTCTTGGGTTTTAGACCTGTGTCTCGGTGTGTCTTGACAGTCATTGGATGTAGCAGATTAAAGACTAGGTCAAGAGACCAAGATCACCAGGCACAAAAACACAGCCTTGACACATGATTACAGCTGATTTACCTTAGGGCAAATAACCCTTTGAACAACAATTAAAGCCCATTTAATTTGGAGTCCATTGGAGCTTGCAGCACTCTTGATGGGATCACCGCACTAATCTTAAGGCTATTGATCGGAATCGCAGTGAGTTCTGAACACAAGTGCTTGCCAAGGAAATCATGGCATCGTGGGAAATTGGCTCTAAGGTTTTAAGCAGCTATCATTTGAAATATGTGGACCAATTCCTGCTCTGCGTACCAATACAGAGAAATCCAAATGACGACCAAGATGGATAGTGTGATTTCTAAAGATTGTATATTTCTACAATATCAGCATATATGCCTGCTGATAACCTCTGAAATAATGCTATAGACATGGCATCGTACATACTCCAAGAATAAAAATGGCGTTCTACTGTATATGAGGGTACATTCTGTTACAACAGGAAAATTGTGCACATCCCATGTTAAGGTGCAAGACAAAATTCAATCTGTAATCCAGTAAGAAAAAAAGTCAGAACATTTTTTTTATGGTGGTTTATTTAATAGCTAGGTGCAGGTGGTTAATGACTTCCCTCCTCTCTCCACTCAGAGAGGATAGCATAGGCGCAGCCACAGGTGGGCTGGGGTGTGTCTGTGCCAACCCACTTGTCAATCAGACCCACCCAATCAGAAGGCTCTTTTCATTTGATTGACTGTTTCATGGAATTACATGGAATCAGTTGGATGTTTACAAATAATGTGGGTACACACACACACACACACACACACACACACGTACCAAAGAAACACTATGCATGCCTCATTATATTGCCTATAAATAAAAGAGTGAACGTTTTATGACTGAGTATATGCTTGTTTCAGTAGTGCAAATACAGTCTCAGTCGTTTTTTCTAGTGTGACTGCTACTTTGAAGAATCAACCTGTCAAAGTTAAAGAGGTGAAAATATGAACTCTGCCATAACACTGCCACCGAAATCACTGAAATCATATTCCACATAACATAACATAAAGTGGTGGTGTTTTATGATCCCTGATGGACACACACATACATTCTCTGGTCAGATGACATTCCTCTCTTCTCTGCATTCACATGTGGTACTGAGTACTACACACATGGAAATTTGCCCACAGTTTTTGCCCATTGCTTAAACACATTTTGCAAAACTTGGCTCGCTGTGCCAAAACTCTACACACAAGCACATAGGACACAACACTTGGAAATAAACCATTCACATCTATGTCAAATTGAAACTCTGCAATCAAAACCTTCCAAACAATCCTTTGTCAAAATGTCACTCTGATGACAAAATTGCACACACCCGCATCTTATAAAAACATTGTCACATCAGCAGCAACACACTAGTCTACTTTATATAAAACACTTTTTTTTGTATTTTGAATAGATGTGTTTTGCCAATGATTCATCTGTATTTCATTTTTGAACGAAGTGTCTTATGTATGAAATAGTGTGTAGTGTGCAGGAGCAAGTGTGTTGCAAAAAGGAGCAAGTGTGTTGCAGAATTGCAACTAAAGTGTAAAGCAGCATTTTTGTTTAAGGTATGGTTACACTGTGTTTAAGGCATGGTTACACAACTTCAAGTTATGTTACTTTGGTTTAAGCATATGTTTATTGCATTCAAGCAATGGGCAAAAACTGTAAATAGAGAGTTGGACTGCAAACTGCATATCCACTTGCATATGAAGTGAGTTGTTTTGTCTCTGAAAGTCAAAGGCAGTGGGAGGAGGTGTGACAAAATCCCTGCTGTCTCTGTGATGCTATAGTTTTTAATTGACCTCTGGGTGTGTGGGTGTGTGTGTGTGTGTGTGTGTGTGTGTACCGCAGAGTGTGTGAGCAGTGTTTGTGATGTTCAGCTTCTCTTTGCTCTAAGTTACACCAGGTCTTTTTTTAGAATTTTAGTGCGCAGTAGTAATTTATGCTGTCCAGATGCCAACATGCCATTCTGTAGCTGTTTTCTCTTTCTGTTTTCAGAATCATATTTCTCTTTTCTCTCTCTGCCTCACTCTCTCTCTCTCTGTCTCTCTCTCTCTCACTCTCTCTCTCTCTCTCTGTGTGTGTGTAAGAGAAATCAATGGAATTTGCTTACAGTGAGATACCATTTAAGGACCTGGAAAAATAAATCGTAAGGTTCACATGAAGTTACTATTAATTCATCAAGTGCACATAGTCTGAATGACGCATAAGGGGCATGCATGGAATTCATCACTGTAATTTAGGCCTACAGATACTGTAAATCTGATTAAATGTTTCTGATTCTGTTCTATGAATGTATCTGACTCAGTACTGACTATCTAAAGTCTGTACCATCAATTTAGTTGTGAAAATTTACCCCCTACCCCCTCTCTCATGTTATGGGACTTGTTATGGGATTCTGATATGAACGTCAGTCAGCTGATTAAAAAAACCTCATTCTTGTGGTGGTGTGGGTGATGGCAGCGGACCTTCTTTTCCATTCTCGAGCTTTTCCGTGTAAACAGCCTGGAGGGATGACTGGCTTTCTAGGCTGACTCTCAGGGTTCTCAGATTGCCATGTCAGTATGCTAGCAGAGAGTCATCGCTAACGTTTTTCATACGAAATCATTAGTAGGGAAGCTTTTCCTCAGAAGGCCCCCAGGATAACACAGATTCCAGGAAACACAACCTGCTGCAACCTGCAAAACATGGCTGATAGTACAACAAAAACAGCACAAAACAAACAAAACCCTTTTGTCATTGTGATTACACGGCACAGCACAGCACAGCACACCACAGAGTGTACACAATGAAATTGACTCTGCGTTTAACCCGTCACACATGTGAGCAAAGGGCAGCCATGACAATGGCACCTGGGCAGCAGTGTGTGGAGACCGTACCATGCTCAGAGTACCTCAATGGCACTACTGGTAGTTGGTCGATTCAAAACTGCGATCCTGCAGTCACAAGTCTGTTAAAGTGAGCTACAGTCTTACCTAAATCTTCCTGACCTCATGTAACATGGTTATGTAAATGTATAGTCATTATATGACAGACTGTAAATGTAGAGTCATTACTTTCTCCTCCTTAGCCTATAGTGGCCATTTCAAAAAACGCTACTGTCGAATTAACACAACACAGTGCGATCCACAGCCAGCATAGTGCCTCCACAGCCATGTTAAAGAAACATTTGGAAACCTTAAAGTCGATCTTCAGCTCACTTGAATCCATATACCCACTGGTAGTAGTCTCTATTTCTGTACTCTCAGTAGCCAAAACTTGATCTACGTACCCCTAATCTAAAACTGGGTCAGCATTATGATTTCACTTTGACTATATTTCCATGCACTTCAGTATCCCGAATATGATGATGCTTTGCATTTCTTCATGTAAACACCTTATCCCGAATTTGAACAAAACCAGGATAAGCCTCATAGTCAGGATACTTAGGTGCATGTAAACACTAAGGAATGACAGTTTATGGTAGCAGTAATGCTTTACATCCATGCAGTGTTGCAACACTTAGTGTGGATGCATATAGAAAGTGTATGGTGTTTATTTAGAATTTTTGCAGTGTACCAAAGGTTTCTAGTGAAGGTTTCTAAATGTAAAATCGGAAAAGCACAGGCTAATTTCTTTCCTTCGTTCCACCGGGGTCATTTCCTTGTGGTGCGTCTGGAGATGTTTATTTTTAATAACAGCAACAGCTTGCATGCCTGCAAATACAGTACATATCCAAGTCTGTGGACAGCAACACTGGTCATCGACCCCAATGTCAGAGAGGAGGCCACGTTATGAAGGACTGAGGATCATTTAGGACAAGCGCTTCCAGCAAGGAAGGGGTATATGTGACTTGTTTCATTTTGGGGGACTTGTATTTGTATATTTGTTTGTCTTGGGGACTTGTATTTATCCATTTATGCATGTGCATAGTGTGATTATCATAAGATGCCATACGTATTGTGGATATGTAGATATGCAGGCTTAAATGAGCCACACAAGGAGGCCAAAAGAATATCAGTCTTTTGACTCACGGTAAAGTATATTATAATCATCATCATCATGTAGACACTGGGAAAATTAGAAATGTTCACTTATTCACTGTATAGAGTTCATTATGGCATACATAGTGCACTAAGTAGAGAATGTAGTGAATGAACATGACTGATGCACTATATATCACGCTATACTGAATAAGAGTAGTGTACATTTTGGACAGAGGCACTGTGTCACGTAGGGTTGCGTCAAATCCTCAGAAGAGGCTCAATAACAACAACAGCAACAACAACACAATGACCTTCACCCTTTGTGTGCGGGTCTTTTGATGCCTGTCCAGCCTGAGGGGAACTGCAGCTGGGCTGGACAGAATGGAACTGGGGCTAGGCACTGGTCCAGTCAGAGATGGACGGTCTTGAGGGGGAGATTCCATTCTTTGGGTCAAAACACATGGCTTTTAGGGCAATGTTTCTCAAAGTGTGTTTCCGTGGACCACTAGCGGTCCACAAGATATCCCAAGTGGTTCACGAGCAGTTGTGTTAAAGTATTATTTGTTCATGTTTCTTAAGCTACCTATGCTATGCAAAGTGTGTTTAAACGACATGTACATCATCTTCATGCCATTCCCTAGTTAGGCCTGTGATGCTGCACCAATTCATGCATTTACATAGCCCTGTTAGCCTCAAATTAAAACAACCAGCAACCAGTGTCATTGTGATTACATGGCACATACTGTACAAAACAAAACTGACTCTGCGTTTAACCCATCAAACTAACAAAAAGACCTCTGTGATGATATTTCAGACCCTTAAATAAACAAATCGTAAGCCTTCCTGGAAAGATGAAAACATAAAAAAATATCACTTTTTGGTACAACTGACAATTCTGCCCCTTACAGTTCAGTAACAATCATCAAGGAAAGGTGATGTTGGGAAAATGCTAGATGCTGAGTAATATATACGTGACCCATTCTAAGGCTAGTTAAGTGTTATATAATGTTTGTTCGTGGGAAGTCAGCTAACATTGTCATCTCTCCCCAAATAAGTACTTTCTGGTGCAACTCCTCTGGTGTGTTAGTCTCTCCCTAACCCTAACTCTTATGCTAACCCTAGCCCTAATCTTAACGCTAACCCTGGCCCTAGCCCTCACTGGTGTGATAGTCTCTTTGAAGCTCTCATTGGCTCTGGACCACCACATCCTAAATTGAAAGAACAGCAGCCCTGAATTTCCTGTGATCTCTCCCATGGGAGTAGGATGGGTGGGCTGTGTGTGTGTGTGTGTGTGTGTGGTGTGTGTGTGTCTGTGTGGTGTGTTTGTGTGTGTATGTCTGTGTGCTAGCCTGACTAGTTGTTGAGTTAACTGAACCTGGAAGCAGTCTCACAAAGATAGTCTAACCCTCTAATATAAATAGCCTAGCATAACATTAACATCATAGAAATTCAAACCTCATATAGGTGTCTGAATTTATCAACTCCACAAACAGTTTAGCTCGTCTTCTTATATGCCATAAGCAGGACTGTGCTGCAATAAATTTAGCATTTTAGGTTCTCAAAGAGAAAAAAAAAAACTGAGTAACCTCATGCAACCACTCAGTTCTGTTTACACCATTTCTCTGGCAGAAGACATCTGAAGACAACAGCTAGACGTATGTGTGTGTGTGTGTGTGTGTGTGTGTGTGTGTGCGTGTGCGTGTGTGTGTGTTTGTGTGCGTGTATGTGTATGTGTGTGTGTCTGTATGTCTGTGTGTGTTTCTATGTGTGTGTGTGTGTGTGTATGTCTGTGTGTGCATCTGTGTGTGCGTGCATATGTGTGTGTGTGTGTGGGTGTGTGACTGTATCTATGTGTTTTCCCACTGGTGATGTTTGTTCTTGCACACAAAACAGATTGTGCCAAAAAAGACAGACTGGGGTCATGTCCACAGAGACTGAGTGTGTTATTCTGTTTCTTTTGTACATTATGAAGGGTTTTTTTTTTTTTTTTTTTTTTTTTTGAGATTTTATGGCCAGTTTCTTTCTTAGAAAAATGATTCAATTTGGCAGAGTACACAATCAAACACTGGCTTTTGTGCTATATATATATGTTCAGTCCCCTAAACCCCCTAAAGAATCCTAGAAATGAAGGGCTGGCTTAAAGGATAAAAGCAGTGAAATGTCAGGGTCCTACGCTCTCTCAAACTGTGTATGTACTGTGTGTGCGTGTGTATTAGTATATGTATGTATGTGTGTATTAGTGCATGTGTGTTTATTAATATAGTTGTGTGTGTATGTGTGTGTGTGTGTGTGTGTGTAAATATATTATATGTAAATCTATAATTTATCTTTCTCAAATAAAAGAGGCTGTATAAACATACCTGGCAACATTTGAATTTTCAGCAGTGGGAGTCAAACATATTGATTTAATTATTTATAAGGAAGACTGGACCTTATAAGGTGTGGGAGATTACCTGGACCAAACAGGAAGGGGTCGGAGATGGGTCTTAAATATGGGTGAAATGCATGAGATGGTAACTACACATATAATGTTTTGGTAACACTTTGCAGTTCCTTTTTCAGTGTAACCTAGCATACCTAACATTAACCCTAACCCTTACCCTAGGGCCTTGTCAGTACATAATGTTACATATTGTTGCACACTTGGTTACGCTATACCTAATTGATGTAACAGGGACATTAAAATAAAATGCAACCAAAGTTTTCTCTTTATATAATGTGCTTCTGGCCTACTTCAGTGAGGTGGGCACATAAAGCCCAAATAACACCTTACAGTGTTAAAGGAAAAGGGAGAAATATTTAATGAGAAAAGGGCTTTGAAACCTCTCTAGCACTAGAAATCTATTGAACGCCTACACTGTGATCTGTCATGACCCAGTGACCCAGTCATTATTAGTAGGTTCATGTTAACACTAATTTGCATTACTTTCATAGAAGCTGATCGAGCATCCATCTGCAAACACCAAAGGTCATAGCTCGTAGCACAGCAGCACTTGTTGGAAAATGACCAGCTTGTATTCCAGCTCACTGCCCAGTCTGGCCAAAGCTCCTTAGAAGGCCATTAGGGTGATGGGCAGTGTGACAACTAGTGCTAAATCTAACCACATGGTGTAGTCCACTAAAAATGTGCGATGCAGCAATGCTGCCATGGGAAAAGCCAATCAGAATACAGAATTCCATTGTTAAGGGAGATAAGAGATAAGGCTAATTATACTAATTATAATATCGGAACCCTTGGTTACCAGGCCCCCATGCTCAAGGTTCCGAGTTCCAACCTTATTTCTCTCACTGCTACCTGGTGGATAGAGGGATCTCTCAATTTACTGTACATGTTCAACTATAGGGTCCTGGTTGCTGATGGACTCCAAACAATGCCACAGGACTTTCCTGATTCTCTCTTTCCCCCTTTGTCTGGTTTGGAACATTCCATGGTGATCAGCTGCTATCTGATACAGGCAGAAGTCAGACCAAGTCAAGTCAAGTCAAATGTATTTATATAGCATAAATATGTATATAGCACAATAACAACAATAATAGCAATAGCAGAAAATAATTGATTATTACATAACAAATGGCCAATCCAGATAGAGGTCATGGGTGTGAGTGCATTTCGGTGAAGATCCTGGCCTTACACATCCAACCATCCAACCATCTTCTGAAGCAGCTAATCCTAATGCGTACACACATCACCAGACAGGTACATCAGCTAATTTTAGTGTAAGCACCTGTGTTAAAGCAACCGTAAAGTACTTTTCCTCTTTGGTCGCCCTACAGGTTGGAAGCAGAATTGTCTTTCTTATGTCTCATTCGAACGACAGATCGGCGATCTGCTCTGGCAGACTTGCATAGTGCTGTTATAGTACAGAAGTGCCGTTCACCCTGTTACCAGTTAAAGAGTCACTGAAATGGTTTTGGAAACATTATTTTAAAGTTGAAAAAAAAACTACTTAGTGTTGCTTTAAATGCAGATGCAGAAGGAAAATATGGTGGGCTTTTACTTTAAAAAAGTGGTGATCTCGAACTCTGGATGCAGGTGTGCTGTCAACCTGTCATGATCTGACGAGCAGCAAGTTGGGCGAAAAATTAAGTTTTTCTTGGATGGTTCTGTGTGATTAATCATCTGCTGAGTCCTGCTCTCTTCATTTCCGCAGCAGAGATGTACATCGAGGAGTGCTTAGTCACTCACTGTCACATAGGGTCTCTAGATTTGCCAACAAACAAAATATTGCCAGTAATTTCAATCAACACACATGCCAGTTACACAAATGATTGTGAACATGTAAAACAAATGCATTCAGTTTTTTTAAGTCAACAATGTTTCTTTGTTTCACAGATAACATTATGCAAATACCTTACAAATACAAACTACATCACTGGTTTTGTCAAAATGATACACTGGACCTTATAAGGTGTGGGAGATTACCTGGACCAAACAGGAAGGGGTCGGAGATGGGTCTTAAATATGGGGGAAATGGATGAGATGGTAACACTTAGTTGCAGATAGCAGAGCACCATCAGAGTAGTCTGTTGAAGTTAGTGGATGCGGCACAGTTCTGTGACTTGTGACTAACACATGATCAGCAATCAACACGACCCAGTCCTGCCTCTCATTAGCATCTTTGCCACAGTCCTGCCTCTCATTAGCATCTTTGACTCAACCCTGCCTCTCTTCAGCATCCTTGCCCCAGTCCTGCCTCTCATCAGCATCCTTGTCCCAGTGCTGCCTCTCATCAGCATCCTTGCCCCAGTCCTGCCTCTCATCAGCATCCTTGCCTGTCCTGCCTCTCATCACCATCATTGACTCAACCCTGCCTCTCATCAGCATCCTTGCCTGTCCTGCCTCTCATCAGCATCCTTGCCTGCCCTGCTTCTCATCAGCATCCTTGTCTCAGTCCTGCCTATCATCTGCAGGCAATATCAACACGGTTCCTCTGACAAATGAGGCTGCCATTGTTCCTCGATGAGGCCACCATCGTTCGTCCCGAGGCATGAAAGCACCCATTCACATGGGGGCTGATGGTCAGGCTTTCAAACTGCTCCAACAAAGCGCTGGCTGGCTGGCTGGCTGGCTGGCTTGCTCGCCTCATTTGAGGCCGGTGCCATTTCAACCCACTGTACGAGCCAGGGCTCTAATGAGGCTCAAACGAAATGCCCGGCGACACAATTTACAATCTCAACGGCAGTTCATCCCTCTCTCCCAAACCTGGACCCGTTCTCTTTTTCAAGCCTGATTTACCGGCCTTTCTCTTCTTCATTACTGCAACTCTCTCAGCTTCTGTGTTCTCTTTCTTTTTTTTCCTCTGTCTGTTTCTTCATATTCTAACACACAGACACACACACACACACACACACACACACACACACACACACACACACACTCTCTCTCTCTCGCTCACTCTTTCTCTACCCTTCAGCTCCCTCTCCCTCTGTCCATCTTTCTGTTTCTCTCTCTCCTTCAGGTCAATAGTCTTCCTAGCAAAACGCTTTTGGACGCTCATTTTGTTTGTTGGAGTTAAACGCTGCACACTTAATTGCCTCCGCACTGTTTTTTACCCTTCAAGTGAATGTTATTCGTCTTACGCATTAGACTTACTTTCGCCTTCTACAGTAACAAAGCCCACGTTGGTTTGTTAGTTTAGGAAGTTAGATAGGAATACACTATCACAAAAAAATATACACAAACACTCCTCCAGTATTCCTCTATTCTTTGAGTATGTGTGTGTTTGTGTGCGTGTGTGGGCAGTATGTTGACTTATTTCCATGTAAGTCAATTAGCCTTTTAAATATTCCAAGAAAATTACTCTTATTGTTTCCCGACATCGTCAGTTCTTTTTTTTGTATCAAGAAGGTCACAGGTCTGCTGCACATGATGTTTAGATGACATGCACATGAACACATTCTGAAAAATTTGTATACATATTTCTCTGTGCCCCAGAGTGATGACCAGAGATACTGCACTTTCCCAGTGACTTAGTCAATGACTCAATTACATCCTGTATAAAAAATAACACATACAGAATACAGATATATCTTTAATTATTTAGCTGGAAAAGCACTTCAGGAATGCAGGCATATTAGAAGGAAAGACAAAGGACTTTCTGGGAAGTGAATGAAGAAATCAGGGGGGTCCACAACACTCACAGCCCTGTGTCTTCACCGGGTGCGGATCTGAAGCAGAAACGGTTGCGGAGCGTATGCTGTGTTAACTTCTACTGTAAGTAAATTATTTCATTAAATAAATTAAATCTGTCCTTCTGAGTCTTTTCCTTCCCAGAGCTTTTCAGGGAGCACTGAAGCAGAAGCAGTCATGCAGGGTACATACAAATACATAGATTCCTTCATAGACATACACAGATTCCACCATAGAAACAGACTACACTGTGTTTATCAGCCAGGTAGATGCTATTCATTGGTGGTGGTTCGTGAGGTACCCCTTTGACTGTAAAAACTCTTTTGGTGTCTTGATAAAGTGCTGTGTAAGTGCAAGTTGTAGCTATAAGTTACTTGTCATTGTTTCCATTGGTAGGTTATATGTTGGAGAGAGAAGCTACGGTAGAGTAGAGTAGAGTAGAGTAGAGTAGAGTAGAGTAGAGTAGAGTAGAGTAGAGTACAGTAGAGTAACTTCATTGATCCCGAAGGAAATGAGGGTGTCCAGTAGCATACACATAATACACATTGCAAAATCACATAATACACATTGCAAAACCTATTGCGCACATCTGCATTCATACAGCATTCACTGAACTGAGGGGAGGGGGAAAAAAAAAAAAACTAAATTATAATAATAATAAGTAAAGGTAATAAGAATTCCACGAGGTAGACAAGTGTCATGATAAGGTGCTTTGTGGTAGCTCAAGTACATAGATTACATTGTCCCAGTAAAATTGACCAGTGTTATAGATGTATGTATTGTATGAGCAGTGAGGAGGAAAAATGGGTGTTTATGGTGATTTATGCAGCAGCCAATATTTATAACAGTAAACAGCAGTAACAAAGCATATGATACATTTTCCAGATTTAGTATACTTTGTGTCTGAACAACAGAGCAGCTTTTTGCATTTGTTAGGTCACATTTGCTCTGTGACGCGTTGTATGTAACTCCAGGTTGTATGTAACTCCAGGTTGTATGCAACTCCAGGTTGTATGCAACTCCAGGTTGTATGCAACTCCAGGTTGTATGCAACTCCAGGTTGTATGCAACTCCAGGTTGTATGCAACTCCAGGTTGTATGCAACTCCAGGTTGTATGCGCTTGAGAGGTTATACATTATTGGACTTATTATTATTATTACTGTTGTCAAACTACTTTCCATATTGATTTTTTAGATCATGGACATATTGACATGCAAGTGTGTGGCGGTGATGGATTAAAGATGTGATGCTCCAGGTGAGGCTCGAACTCACAACCTCGGCATTGCTCTGCTGGAACTGTCTTATAAGTACCGCGCGCTAACCGATTGCGCCACTGGAGCTCTGTGGGTGTGACTTACAAAACAACTGTACTGTCTGAAAAGCCAACTTAAAAGTCACGTTAAAAGCCAAATTTATCATCTTAAAATTCAACTTTTGTCTAAAAAGCCAACTTAAGTCTTGCCATTAGAAACCATCTTTAAATGGGAGCCTCCCTGCTG
>CM050211.1:29811149-29833649 GCA_027475355.1 Coilia nasus
CAATCAGGATCATTTCTGACTTCCCCCTTCTTTTTATGACACACCTTTAGTGACACACCTTTAGGACAAAGTCTGGATTCAGTGAAGAGGCCGTGCCGATTAGCGCTACATGTATGCTCATGTTGCATTCTGGGACTTCTCGGAACACTGGAGAATCAATAAAGAGCATGATCAAAGACTTTGACAAACAGGAGAAAAAAGAGAATAATAGAATAGAGGGTACTTCTGTGACTACTAACACAGGGCCTGTGTGTGTGTGTGTGTGTGTGTGTGTGTGTGTGTGTGTGTAGGTGTGTGTGTGTGTGTGTGTGTGTGTGTGTGTGTGTGTGTGTGTGTGTGTGTGTGTGTGTGTGTGTGTGTGTGTGTGTGTGAGTGAGAGAGAGAGAGAAAGAGAGAGAGAGTGTATGTGTGTGTGTGTGAATGGCATCATTATCATGCCCTTTCTAAGCCGTCCTAACATGCTGGTGAAGAAACCTACTGTATTTCTAGCGCTGAGATCAAAGAAAGCCTGCAGTCCTCAGTGATCATCTAAAAGACGCCAAAGTAATGAGCGAAGAGTTTGTTTTTATGGCAAACACAACACATGAGTGCAGACTCCATAAAAGAAAATGCATTGTGTGATATGTAATAGTAACACAATGCAATTTACCACCTTTTACATATCGAATATATTGGAGTGAATTGAATAAAATCACCAATGAATGAAATTAACCATTGGAGAATGTGCATACAAATGTCAAAATTGAGTTTATATAAGATGGATATTGACATGATAACACCTTCTTTGAAATTGAAAGCCAGTCCAATTGGTCATTGTGATCACACAGTACATTGCAGCACAATGCACACAATGAAATTCAACCTCTGTATTTAATCCATCACCCACGTGAGCAGGGGGCAGCCATGACAACAGTGCCTGGCAAGTAGTGTGTTGGGACAGTGCCATGCTCAGGACACCTCAGTCATGGGGGAGGATGGAGGAGGGTGCTGGCCTCAGTCATGGGGGAGGATGGAGGAGGGTGCTGGCCTCAGTCATGGGGGAGGATGGAGGAGGGTGCTGGCCTCAGTCATGGGGGAGGATGGAGGAGGGTGCTGGCCTCAGTCATGGGGGAGGATGGAGGAGGGTGCTGGCCTCAGTCATGGGGGAGGATGGAGGAGGGTGCTGGCCTCAGTCATGGGGGAGGATGGAGGAGGGTGCTGGCCAGTCACTCCTCCCACCTACCTGACAGTGTCAGGAATTGAACCTGTGACCTTTAGGTTGCAAATGCAATTCCTTAACCATAAGCTAATGACTTCCCCATGGGTTGTCTTATGACTAAATGCCTTGCTTCTTCCTATTAAGAAAGTACATAAAAGCATCACCACTATTATACCTACAACATCTTTGACTGGGCATTAGAACAGCTTCACTGCAGTGTCACTTTCTACGAAGTTACTATACTTTGCCTGTGTAGGACAGTATTGGTGTGAATAGAATAAATCACCAATAAATGAAAGTGCACGTCAGAGGATCTGCCTACAAATGCAATGGAAATGTAAACAAAGTGATAGTTTCTTTACAAGAAAAGCTTTATGCAAAAGATACGGCTAAAGAAGCAGTACATTTTTAATTGTAATTTAATTTAAAAAATGTTATGTTAACAGATGAAAAAGAGAATTCAATGTGACCCTACAATGAGAATATATTTATACACTGCATTTTAATGCTATACAAATGCTATACATGGATGAAGAATTAATGAACACAGAACGATGATATCTGAACAGGCAAATGGAATGCATGAACATGCAACAACAACAATATGTGAACATCTTCATAGATTCTATGAGGATGCAACTAGAGTCACTAACACGTTCGCTACTGGAAAGTATCTTAGAAGGCACTGCTTTTCTGCTTCTCTAACTCCATCGTAAACAATCAGGCAATCAGGCCTTCCTGCTAATACACTGCCTGGCACGTTGATTTGTCCCTGCTGTGTGGTGTGATTAGAGCAGCATGCAGACTGGGGTCTCTAAGACGATGAAAGCCCTGCTGCTGGTGGTGCTGATGCTGATGATGCTGAGGATGCTGATGCTGCCTCCTGGCCTGTGGGTGATTGTCTGGATCCCAATAACCTGACAGCGTCTGATGGCTCCCTGTCTGTATCAACACAATAAGGAGCTGATGATGCTCTGGTGTAATGGTCAGGCTTTAGATTGGCCACAAACACACACACACACACACAAACACACACACACACACACACACACACACACACACACACACACACACACACACACACACACACACACACACACACACACTAATATTCACATAGATGCATGTACAGACAGTCACATTCATTCACACACACAAGTGTATGCATACACACATACACACACACTGTCAGCACAAATATGCATACACACGCGTCGTAAAAACTATTTCATACCTGAAAGGATTATGATGATGAAAGACACACAATCAGCTGCACAATAGATTTAGCACAATGGAGTCACACAAGTCTTAAGAACACTATTCTTATGTAAATCTCCCACTTTGGCCCCCTTCACAGGCTGATGTGATTCGGTCTGTTGGGCTGGATTGGTCCTCAGTGGGATGTCTTAATGGTATCTACAATTGCGTACGGCCCGAATGGACTTGTTTGCTCATTTTCAACATTGATTGCATACCCCACTGAGTTCTTTCGTCGTCTCCCTCTCTGTAAAACGTATAGTACCTGGATATTTTTGAAAAGCTGCAGGTGTGTGAATCTTACCACGTCATGGAGGGCCATCAGCACTCTGACTGCCATTCCAACATGGCTTGCTCTTTGGCATTGTGGTCAGAGTGCATGTTTAGTACTCTAGAGACCTGGGTTAAAGGCCTGATGGGCTGTTACATACAATATATACTGTAAACCTGTTTGTTATAGTTATAGCTGACTATACAAGCTTTAACGTTCTGTACTTTGTTGTATAAAACATGGAACCTCAGGGGTCAGTGACAGTAAGTTTCGTAATGGCAGGGATTGTACTGGTGCATGGGTTTTGTTTTTGTCTACTTGTTTTTGTCTAGACCAGGGGTTTGTTTCCCAAAACCGTAGTTGCTAACTAAGTTAGCTACTTTGTTGGTTGCAATGCAATTTCCCATTGACAACCAACTAAGTTGCTAACTGGTTAGCAACTATGGTGTTGGGAAACGCATCCCAGAGCTGTAAAACAAACCTTTTTTTTTAATTGTCAAAAACAAAGCAACTCTGCCCTCTACTGGTGAAGAGGAGCAAGTGGCTTAGATAGAGGTGAACATAGGACAGGACATTACAATCTTCCCACTACTGGAGAATACTTGTGATTATTACTCATGTATGTCCTGTGCTCTAGTATACCTGCAATTGGATGTTAGATTCGGATTTAATGTTAGGCTAATGGAGAGAATGACATGCTGTCACTTTGTATGACAGCAGAAATACAGAGTGCAGTGTGTGTATGAAATGGTGATGAGTGTGAGATATGTCCGTATGTTCATTTCAGATATTTACAGTGCAATATCTGGTAATATATATGTAAATATAGTACAAATGTTATTTAAGGAATATGATCCATAACAGTACAGTGTGAGCTCAATTTAGTATTTTTATTAGCATGACTTACAAACTATGACACATCCGTACACCAAGGAACATACAAGCAACACAAACAAAATCCCCTGTACACAGGACAGTGACTTCACATGTGTCCACCGTTAGCCCATGATTTAGCTGATGCCAAAACATGGTGCTGAGGCAGACTCTTATTCTGAAGCACTGGGGCATGAATCCCCATCAACTGTAGTGTGAGCAAGAAGACAAAGACCATGGCTGCAGTTGGATGATGTCTCGTCACCACCTGGACCTAACCACTGCTAGGAAGGCTGAAAGCTACGACGTTGAACTTAACAATTAACTTTAAGTATGTTTCCTGCATTCTGGTAGTGAAGTAGTCAAAGTGAGTGAAGCAGTCTGGTTCAACAGGCTACCAGTAGTGCCACTGAGGTACCCTGCCAGTAAAGCATCTCTGAGTGTCAAGAAGAGCGCTATATAAAACTTATGCATTGTTATGTATTATTATTAACAGTTCAAACATTTTAAATTAACACGCCAACATATTATAAAAATGTTTTTTTTTTTTTTTTTTTTTTCACAATTGTTAACAAATATTGCTGTCCAACAACACACTGTGCCTGCTACATCAGCACCATGCAACACTGCCTCACATTAAACGCTTGAGGAACACTGCCCAAAAACACTGGACCGGTGTCCGTTCATGTCAGTCCATTCTTATGTGCTTCCACAGAGTCTACAGATCAGTTCTGTCCTTCAGACACAGATCCTGTGCAGTGCTGCCAGCGTACAGCTCAACCTGAGTGCACCTGCGGTGGTGTGTTCTGGTGGCTGTGTGTTTGCTCACCTTCGAGCTCATGTAGTGTGTGGTGGCTGTTTTTGGCCTATGGAGTTCACACGGGTGTGTTTTTGTCAGTGTGTGTCGGCACACCGTTAGGCTTCCATGTGTGTTGTGGCGAGTGTGTGTGTGAGCTCACCTGTGTGTGCTATCTCGGATGTTTGCCAACTCATGATTGACAGTCAGGGTTCCCACTCTTTTTTACTGACAAAATTTCCTAACTTTTCCATAACTTATTCATGACCTAAAGTGAATTTTGCATGACTTCACGGCACCTCAAGTGTGTAAAATTTAGCATACTTTTAGGGCTAAAAAGGAAATGCTTAACATTCTAAATATTGTCGACTCTAAAGGCCTAATGATAACAGAACGCTGTAGTTGCATTAGGGAGAAACCAAAATTCCATGACTTTTCCAGGCCTGGAAAATTACAATTTTCAATTTCCATGACTTTTCCAGAATTTCCATGACAATGGAAACCCTGGACAGCGCTGCACTGAGTGTGTGTGAGCTCATGTGACAGTGTGTTGGTAAGTGTGTTTTAACTCATGTGATGGTGTTATGTTGTGTGTGAGTTCATGTGAGTGTGTTGTGGCATGTGTTTGTGTTTAGGAAGGCTCATCTGACTGTGCTGTGGCATGTGTGTCTGTGTGTGTGTGAGAGTGCATGTGTGTAAGAGAGCTCATGTGACCGTGTTGTGACATGTGTGTGTGCGTGTGTGTGCCAGTGGTGTGTCGCGTGTGTGTCCTGAGGTGACCCTTGATCTGGCTGGACTGACTGAAGCGCTTGCCGCACAGGGGGCAGCTGTAGGGCTTCTCGCCGGTGTGGATGCGCAGGTGCACCTTCAGGTGGGCCGTCTGGTTGAAGCCCTTAAAGCAGACGTGGCAGCGGTACGGCCGCTCGCCCGTGTGGATGCGCTGGTGCTCCTTGAACTTGCCCGAGTAGCGGAAGCACTTGCCACACACCCCGCAGCGGTACGGCTTGTCCTTGGCGTGCACCACCTGCTTGTGGATGGCCATCTCCCGCGCGCTGCCGAAGCCCCTGCCGCACAGCGCGCAGTAAAACGGCTGGCCGCCACCGCTGTGGTGTGCTTGGTCCACCTCCACGCCCGTGCTCTGGGGGGGAAGATCACACATGTCTCCCCCCAGCAGAGTGCTCGGCCCCTGGACACAGCTCTGCGACAGGTACCCCATCGCGCTATCCGTCATGTACCCCACTGCACTGTCGTCCATGGTGCCATCTGGGTGCATGGAGCTAGAATGGGCGAGCTCTGGGCTAAACTCCACTATGCTGCAGTCATCAGAACTGGACTCTACCTTGATTGGTTGCGACGGGCCAGCTGAGACAGGATCTAGGCCGCTGTCCTCGGTCATGTGTGGTGTGTAACTTGGGAACGCATTGGGGAACGTCTGCTCACTGTCAGCGTTAAATAGGGGAGGTGTCGTGACCAGATTGTCCTCCTGAGGCTCTGCTGTATCAGGGGTGATGACGATGGGCAGGTCGTCCTCGTGTTTTACTTCTATGATCTCTGGCGACTGGGAGTTGTCCGGGACAGGTTCGGTTCTGAGCTCCCTCTCACAGGCTGGGGAAGCCTCGGGGGGTCGTCTCTCCGCAGAAAGCACTGGCAAAGGGGGTGACCAAAAAATACAGCACGTTCAGTAATAGTGAATGCATTTGACATAAGCGCCTAACATCGTATTCAGAGGGTCAGAAGTTCAAATCCCGTGCCAGTAGTTAGGATGTGGGTGGGGGAGTAAATAACTAGTGCTCTCCTGCACCCTCAACTATGGCTGAAGTGCCCTTTAGCAAGGCATCTAAGCCCACATTGCTCCAGCCAGGGACTGGAAGTCGCTCTGGATAAGAGCGTCAGCTAAGTGTAATGTAATGCAACTTTGCGAAATAAAAAAACAGCGTTAAACGTGCCCCTTATATCTGTTTGACAAATTAACCTACGTCTACACTTCAACTCTACGTCAAACATCGCAAGTGCTACAGAGGGACGCACGGTGACCACAGCTTCCATGGAGGGCTAAAAGCTACTTGCTGGAAGGCTTTTGTTGACCAGTTATCATACGAGACACGAGGCCTGGCAACTGTAGTAGCCTAGTAATTACACAGTCGCGATGCGAGTTTCTCGGACCAAACTGTAAACAAACGAAGAAAAAGTTTGTTACCTCGTTGTATGCCGGCGGAAATAGTACCGACATCTGACAGTCTTTGTTTCAAGTCACGGTTTTCCTCTTTCGTTAGGGCAATTTCGTTTTGATATTCTAGGATGGTGTCCTTGATGACCTGAAATATCTCATCTGCGGCTACTTTCAAACGCTCTTTGAGATACAAATTCAACACGTCCAATTTCGTCATTTTCGTTGCTAAAATGGGCCAATAACATGTAAAATTTAAGAGAACATGAGATTCAGGTTCCCGAATCACTTCAGTCGGCACATTAGTGTCTACTGTCTTGTTCCTGTTTTTCTCTTCCGGTGCTATGTTAAGGGGCGTCACTCTGCCACCCTCTGGTCGAGTTCGGAACAAGGCGAATTGCCAGAGCTTTTTTCACAGACAATTCCCATGACCTTTAAGTTGCTTCATTAGGGCTTAAATGACCAGATGTGGTTTTAACAATCCTGTGGCTGCCACAGAGGATTTCATACCCAATTGTTTTGTTGTTTTTGTTACAGTCCAATCCATGGCTATTGGGATATTTTGAAATATGAAGCCAATTTTGAAACAAACAAAAATGTTTTTAGTACATGACTGTCCCCACATTTAATCTGAAGAGGACTATGAAAAAAAAACCTTCAGGAAATTTTTGGGGATTCAAAGAAGCTTGAAAGAATTGGCAGTTCAGCTACTACTCTGCATAGACTTCCACACTGGGATGTAGCCTCTTAGCGCGGCACCGTATCGCTGGCGCTACGACTCACTGTGACTGAAAGAAATGTAACTACAACATTACAACATTACTACGACATTGCAGAGAGTCTTTAGTAACACATTACAACCTGGTCATTGCCATTCTGGTAACAACAAAGTTATAATAGTGGGTGCGTCTTAAAGGGTTAAGGAACTATACAGGCAAGCACAGGCCTACTGTACTGCTTTGTGACTCGTGTTGAGCATAGTATATCCTACTTGAAAGGAAGGAGATGGGGTCTTGCTCTTGTGCCTTTTTCATTCATCTGTTCTACCTTTTCATTTGAAAATATTTGTGGTTGACAGTTTGCATACTGCCTTGATGATATTGGTATGAGAGATGGGTATAGGTATGAGATGGGTAATGATGATGGCCATGTGATATTAAAACGTTTTCAGATTGTAGATAGACCAAATAAAGATCTATACAGCTCTAGTTTAGTTGTAATTATAGCACAAGGCCTGTCTTAGCCTACAGAGTAAATACATTGCCCACATTGTTTGCCTTATTGTTGAAAGAATGTAGAGACCATGAACTCCAAACTGTAATGTTCATGTGAAGAGGCTAAATTATGAAATTGCAAAAGTCTCATTTAAAGCATTTCACCTATTGGGCAGCTGCGGCCTAATAGTTAGGGGATCAGTCTCTGGATTGGAGGGCTGCAGGTTTGAATCCCATGCCAGTAGGAAGAATATGGGTGGGGGAGTAAATAAGTAGTGCTCTCCTGCACTCTCATTCGTGGCTGATGTGCCCTCAAGCAAGGCATCTAATTTCACATTGCTATTTTGAGAGGGCACTCTCAAAAGAGACAAGCTATTTTGCTTGTAATCCCATCACTTGGTTCACTTTTTTAATTTCCTTTAAGTGTCTTTGAAGACATATATCAGTTGTGACGCAAGAGCTCTGCACGTGTACTACAGACCCAAACAGACTATGAGGTATCTAACCCATCACCGAGTGTTTTTCCACTACGCAGAATGTTCCTACGACTGACTTGTTTTCTAGTTTCTGTATTTCCACTGAGTACGTGGAAATATCTTTGCAATGTGACATAGGCTACTGACCTTGAGCCACCTTACACTACAGATAGATGCCTCCGATATTTAGGCCTAAATGGTAATGCAAGGTTGTCAGTGTAGGGTCTTAAAAAAGAAAATTAAAATTTTCCCCCCAAAAATTCCATTTACTCCTATAATTTTTGTGTTAGTGGTGTAATGTTTCCTGTTTGTAAAATACATTAAATACATAGCAGCCAATGTTTTTAAACATGCAAAGTTGCCTCTTGATGTTTATGATCTATATTTCTTAGTAGTGTAGCAACTCGTGCCCAACAGTATAATGTTATTTTTAACCTAGGTGTGCCGATCCGTCATATCATGCTGGTAGTGAGATAAGCCATGTTTCCATCGCACTTACCAGTCGCCAAGCAAATAACGCAATCAAGGTAAACTTTCAAAAGTGCGATAATAGCATCTCCTTCACCTCAACACTCTAAATCAATGGCATGAGAAATCTGAAATAATGTACAAGTCAAAGAGAGGGTAAAATGGGCTCACAACAGTTGAATATTCTTCCAGAGTAAAACAATCCTTCCATTGCCTTACCTGATTTAGACCTTTACTGCGATGCAGTAGATTGACTTGTTGGTGCGTGTGAAACATTTGACCATGTAATATCATTTAATAATATACAGTCAATGGTGTGGATGGATTTTGTGATATGAATGATACATAAAAGTATTGTATGCACAGATAATATTACAAGTAGGCTTATAATTGCAGTCCTGGCCAAAAGCTCTGCCGATTCCACTGCTTAAACCGTTGGCTACTTTGTCTGTGCTTGTAAATGGTATATTGATTTACACACAAATACTTTAAATTACTATTAGAATTTCAACTGTGTTGACTGTGAGCACTTCTTCTCTATGTATGCAAGCCAGTTTGCTCTGGCAGTTAAAGCAGAGTGATGGCATAATTGTATTCCAATATGACTTTTAGTCCTTCTGTCTTTACCCTGTGCTGACTATAGTGAAATGGTTATAGTGAAATGATGTTACATGATCATATATGTGACAGCAAGTACAGTAAACCTTGCATTTTGGTGATACATTTATTATTTTTATGTTAATGGTATTTACAACTAAATATTGGTAATGGCATTTGATCACTCTGACCAGTCACTATGTCACCTTCACAAAAACTAAAGCAGCACAGTTTGGAAAGGACAGACTTCTGTCCTGAGTGAAGCAGTCAGACACAGCTGTTCAGTGTATATTGTACATGTTTAATATTATTACAATTATAAGTATATTTCTAAGTCTGATATATAAAAATGTGAAATTATGCATATGGACAGGTGTGAGCCGAACAGGTACAGTACAGGTACAGTCAGGAAAACACTTCTAAGAACACATATCTCAAATCAAGGGCACGTTATCAGCCATTTAATGAGCGAGCACAGCACAAATATCCTTGGACAAACATCTGCACCTTGCTGATGCAGGAGGTCCCGTTAGGAGTGATTGTTTCAGAGCCAGAGTAAATGTCAGTGGGAGAGATTGGGCGATTAGATGGCGTGGTGTGAGCGTATTTAAGGGCCTGAGCGCTAGGTGATCGTTGTACAGAGGCATCATGGGCAAGCTTCTCATTTGCGTTGGTAAGTAGACCTCTACTCCTTGCTCTGCTAAGCCCTCCCTTGACAATTAGGAGAAATTTCACCAGTAGATTTAGATTTTTACACATTTAAAAATGCATTCTCTTGTATGTCACTTTGAAAGCGTCTTCTAAATGCAATGCATAGTTATGTAGTGCATACATTCTGGACTTACACATAGACATTCAACCTGTGGTTGGTACTGTATTAAAAGCTGAACAGAGCTGTAAGGTGTGGAAGCAGCATGACTTAAACTTATTCAATGACCACGTTTTAGATTGAAATAACAAATTTTGCATAGCTAGTCTCAACAGCTTGCTGTATTCAACATGAATTTTACCGTAGGGTTAAAGGGGTCAAAGAAGTAGAAACTCCATACTTTTAACACATACTCATTTATACATTAGTGACATTAGTCTGTTTTAAAGATAAAAATCTATGCACTGCACGTCAAGTAAACAAATGGGATATACTGTACTGTAAACTAACGGGATATACTGGAGTCCAAAGACAGTGAAAGTCATATGTGTGCAGTGCTACTCAATCAACATCAGAATCAGAATCAGTTTTACTGGCCAAGTATACTTACATATACAACAAGGAATTTGACTCAGGTTGATATTAGCTCTCTATACTGGTACATGCAGCGTATAGACGTGTAGTAGTATACATATAATACAACATATAATACAATACAATGGAATACAATGCAATAGACAAATGGAAATGCATAGACTCATGTCTGATCTCTCTTCTTCACAACAGGACTGGCTCTCCTGCTGCATGCGCAGCTAGGTAAGCTATCTTTTCATTTATGTGACTTCCATTTCAGCCAATCAGTGGCTCTCTCTTCGCCCATGTGACTTCCATCTCAGCCAGTCAGTGTTTCCGGCCTATATTAGAGTGTAAACTTTGTAGGGACCCCAAGCAAAAAACCCACCAATTTCATTTTAATAAAGTAACCTATGTGTTTTGGGCTAGGCCAACGTCATTTTTTTGGGCCCACCCATTTAATGATTTCTGGCTACGCTCCTGGCCCTCTGAGGCCCCTTTAGAGGCCCTGGTGTCCCAAGCACTTGCCTGTGTTGCCTCAGTTGGCCAGCTACACCTCTGCATCAGGCAATGACATTCCCACCTCTCTCTTTTCCTCCCCAGGATCCTCCTATCTTCTGTCTTGTTACTTCACCAACTGGGGTCAGTACAGGCCCGGAGCGGGGAAGTACTTCCCCACCAACGTCGACCCATGCCTTTGTGACCACCTGATCTACGCCTTCGCCACCATGAACAACAACCAGATCAAGAGCTTCGAGTGGGATGATGAGAAACTCTACGGCCAGTTCCAGGCCCTGAAGAACCAGTGAGTATCCCCCGAAGCCAGCTCTTCACCTCACTTTTTTACTTTATATTATGCAACATTGAGTAACACTTTCTATGAAGCTTGTATTCATAAGGCTCTATAAATGCATTCATGAAGGTATATATGTATTATATTTTAACGTGAAGTGACACAGCGCATTCTTGCTTATAAAGCATTATCTAGTTATGAATACTAATTTCAATAACTTTTAAGCTTTATGCAAGCTTTTTAACCTTTAATGAATGTGTTCATAGAGTCTACAATTTTCATAGAGAGTTAAACTGATAAGAGTAGGTGTACTAATATGTATTGGTATCAGTAAGCATCTGAATAGATTAAATCCTTATGATACTCAAACCTATTGATTAAACGTGGTACACGTGATACATTATCCTTTTAACGCAATGTGTTTAATGTGTGTTTGCAGGAACAGCAACCTGAAAACTCTCCTGGCCATTGGCGGATGGAACATGGGAACTGCTAAGTGAGTATAAACTTCCTAAATGAACTTCTCTCGGGTCTGTGACTGTAGTTGCTATTTATTAACTTAGAAAGTAAGAGGAGCCTCTCTCTCTCTCTCATACACACTCTCTCTCTTTCTCTCTGTCTTTCTCTCTCACTCTCACTCATCTCTCTCCTCATTGACCCTCTTCTGATTTCTTTTGTTCCTTGTGTCTCCCCTGGTAAGGTTCTCTGCTATGGTGGCTTCTGCTGGTAACCGCCAGACCTTCATCACCTCCGTGATTAAGTTCCTGAGGCAGTACGAGTTTGACGGTCTCGATCTGGACTGGGAGTACCCTGGATCCAGAGGCAGCCCTGCTATTGACAAGACTCTCTTCACCACCCTCACTCAGGTGAGAGCTGCTGGTCTCTCTCTCTCTCTCTCTCTCTCTCTCTCTCTCTGTCTCTCTCTACATTATTGTTTGTAAAAAGCAGTTTGACACCTTTGTCATTGCTATGATTCATTGCTATGATTACATGCCCAGTTTGATGTTATTGCTTAATGTGGCCTGTCTCATCTGGTGCATACAGGAGCTTGTGGCTGCTTTCGAGGCTGAGGGCCAGAAGACCAACCGCCCCCGTCTGATGCTGACTGCTGCCGTCTCTGCCGGAAAGGGCACCATCGACTCTGGATACCAGATCGCAGAGATCGGCAAGTGAGTTGGCTTCATTTGTCACTTATTATAGACTTATAAGTAATTCATAAAGTACGTAAAAGTATTTCAACTATTTATACATATGGGCTAAATGCGGGGAGTGGCCAAAAGCTTGTGCTATGGCAGGTATAGTTAGGTGGAGTTCTAAAACTGTGGTCTTACCAAAAGACTATTCACTAATTGAGAATTTGGATCAAGTGGGCGTAGCACATAACACATAAATCAGAAGCACAATCACAAGCACACAAACACACATATAAGACATAGCAATGATATGAATACGTCAGTTTTATTGGCCAATTAGACTTACATGTACAAGAAATTTGACTCTGGTAGGTGTCAGCTCTCTATACATTCAACATATAAACATGTAGCAGTATACATTCAATAGACAAATAGAAATATATAGACACATACTGTACAGAGACACCAATGTACAAATAGGCAATAACATACACATAGGCACATAATATACAAGTGAGACATAATATACATGTGGGGCATAATATACAAGTACACATGGAGTGGGCCGTAAATATGAATAGACTCCCACACAAACACAAACACATGATAAATGGTAGCTAAACTCAGAGCCAGATGACATGAGCGGTGTGTCCTCGTTAGGACCCTGGATTACTTCCATGTGATGACCTACGACTTCCACGGCTCCTGGGAGCATATCACTGGAGAGAACAGCCCTCTCTACAAGGGACCCGCCGACCAGGGAGACCTGATCTACTTCAACATGGTGAGACTCTCACGCACACAAACACACACACACACACACACACACATATACTAATACACACACATACGGATGCACACACACACATACAGACACGCGTGCACACACACACACACACACACACAAATTAACACACACACATGCATGTGTGCACACATACATGCGTGCGCGCACACACACAAAGATACAGTACACACATAGTTTCAGAGAGTGCAAAACCCTGACATTTCACTGCTTTTATCTTTTGAGCCAGCAGAGGGCGTGTAGTTCTGTACTTAGGATTAAGCTGGAGAGCAAATCACCGTAGTTAACTTATGCTATAATGGGTTTTACTGTCGGTCAGAGATACACATAGCAAGCTTTGTTATAGTCCAGTAGCACCACAGAAATCCGCTAGGACGCTGTGGAACAATACATATTTGGATTCATATTTTCATTACTGAATTACTGTCCTACAGTATGAACAGTATCTGTGAGGAACCTAACTAAAGTCCACTCCAGAGGCAGACATCCCGTGTTCAGAAAGTAAAAGTCCTGCCACATATTTGTTTCATCCAATTCACTGAACCAGCTGATCCCAATCAGCACACCTCTTCAGCCAGGTAGATGAGATAATTAGTGAAGTCAGTGAAGTGTAAGGAGTACAGGCAGAAGAAATGACTGGCAGGGCTTTTACTTTGTCAAGCCGGTTTGTCTGCCTCTGTTAGTAACTAATGTATGGGTTAGTACTAAGCAACCTCAGTGGAATACCCCTCTGAGATGCATGGTGATGATGTAAGGGGTTATTGCTACAGGGGTGACACCTAACAAAGAGAACAGAGTAGAGTATCATGGGACAAGTGTGTGTGTGTGTGTGTGTGTGTGTGTGTGTGTGTGCGCGCGCGCATGTACATGTGTTGGGTGTGTGTGTATGTGTGTGCGCGCGCGTGTGTGTGTGTGCGCGGGTGTACATGTGTGTGTGTTTGTGGGTGTGTGTGCATATGTGTGTGTGTGTGTGTGTGTGTGTGTGTGTGTGTGTGTGTGTGTGTGTGTATGTGTGTGCGAGCGCGTGGGTGTGTGTGCGCGGGTGTACATGTGTGTGTGTTTGTGGGTGTGTGTGTGTGTGTGTGTGTGTGTGTGTGTGTGTGTGTGTGTGTGTGTGTGAAAACAAAGTGGCGGTGCACCCTGGGATGCCTCTGGTCCACTCTAACCTGCTCTCTCCTGTCCCGCCCTGACCAGGACTACGCCATGAAGTACTGGAAGAGCCAGGGCGCCCCCGCCGAGAAGCTGCTGGCTGGTTTCGCCACCTATGGACACACCTGGAGGCTGGCCAACCCCTCTAACAACGGCGTCGGTGCCCCCGCCAACGGACCTGGACCCGCCGGACCCTTCACCAGACAGGCCGGATTCTGGGCCTACTATGAGGTGGGTGGGTCACTGCCAATCAGCGGCCCCTTGGGCCGAGCCTACTCCTCCTAACAGCGCCATATAATTCATTTGCACACCAAAAGTCTGAATACTATGTTCAGGATTCATGAACACACAAACACACAGCCAGATATGAATGTATAAATACACTCTTACACAAACAGAGACATAATGAATGGTAGCTAAACGTAGAGCCAGACGACCTGAGCACTTGGACCTGAGCCTACTCCTCTTAACAGCACTATATCATTCATTCATTTGCACACCGAAGTCTGAATACTATATTTAGGATCCCCAGGAGGTGGGTTCCCAGTGACCAATCAGCAGCCTGTTAGGGGTGACAGTGCCACAGAGGGCAGAGTAGCCAACCAGAGACTGGAGAATCATTGGGCTTGTTCGAAATGACTGGCTGGCTGAGTGGCTGGCTTGAAGCAATGCATTATGGACATGAAACAGTGAAGTTTTTGGACAATCTTGTCCAAATATTACTGTACCACCTGGGTGGATGGTACGGTGACATTTGGACAAGATCATTCAAAAATGTCACTATTTCAGGTCCATAATACATTGCTTTAAGCCAGCCACTCAGCCAGCCAGTCATTTCAAACAAGCCCATTGGCTTGATTCCAGCTTGATTGTCACATCTTTCAGTCTGTGTCTCACTGTCACTTGCTGCATCTGTCTGCAAAGTTCTAACAGTTTGTGTTGTTTGCCCCTGCCGTAGATCTGTACCTTCCTGAAGCAGGGCGCTACCCAGGCCTGGGATGCCCCACAGCTGGTCCCCTATGCCTACAACAGCCAGACCTGGGTCGGCTACGACAATGTCAAGAGCTTCCAGGCCAAGGTGAGGGCCAGCCTGGGGAACAGGGGTGCATAGTTTGAATTGCAGTGGGTACTGAGTGGTACGGTACCCCCTGATCAAGACCAAGTACCCCCCAAAGCGACTAAAATAGCAGGGTTGGGGAGTACCGACATATTAATCAAATTAATGTAAAAATGTAAAAGGTAAGTACCCCCCCCTGCACCCTCTGCAGGTGTGCCACTTATGGGGGGTAAATCAGGTCAACTAATTGAGCCCATAGCTTCACAGGGGTCCAAAGAGTACTATGATATGGTTGGGGTGGGCATGAGCCTAAATAACCAGTGTTTAAATTGGCTTTGGAGTGGGAGCCTTTCATAACAGTGGTCAATATCTTCCTCTACTGTATTACTATAAATACTGTAGCACATGGAGCTCAGCTCCCGAGGGCTCCAGCCCAATTTAAACTCTGGGTATAACTAATACTGGACCTGTGCACCTGTTCAGATTGCGTGGCTGAAGCAGAACCAGTTTGGCGGCGCCATGGTGTGGAGCTTGGACCTGGATGACTTCAGCGGCACCTTCTGCGGCCAGGGCAGATACCCCCTGATCAACACCATCAAGTCCGGCCTGGGCACTGGCGCTAGTAAGAGCTAACAGCTTCATTGCACTACTTCAGTCAGAGCTAGCATAGCACATTCTGTAAAGTACAAGTAGCCTACTTATACTACCTTAGTCAGACCTGGTGTAGCACATCCCGTGGAGAATCAGTAGCCGAATTGAACTATTTTAGCCACAGCTAGCCAACTATATAATTTCATAATTCATGCAAGTGGAGCAAAACTACGCTAACACGAAAACAAACGCCAAACTGATATGACTGCCTGCTACATGTGTGCCACACCTGTGATATCTACTGAGAGATCCTCACACAGTCCTCATCCTACACTAAAAGTACCTATATTGGTTGAAACGCTTTTAAAAAAACAAGGGCACAGGCAGAAACCAAAAACATATTATTTTTATTATTATTACTAAACCAGTCAATCGAACTTATAGAGCCTTCTGTTTGGGTGGGCCTGATTGACAAGTGGGTGGGGACAGGCGCAGCCCACCCATAGCTATGCCTATACCATCCACCCCCTACCCCCCCACCCCCAATTGTAAATCTCACGCTAAACAGTTATTCTCCTTGACATGACCTATTGCAAGTAATTGTGCTAAGATGCTAAACACGACTAATGTTACTATTAATGTACAGATGGTTAGCTTTCCCGATTCTCAGTTCTCAGAAGGAATCTCGTGAGGTTCTCGTGAGGATTACGAGATAATAGCACTTTTACAGTCAACTAAATACTGCAAGTCTTGCTGTGGGTGGGTCAACCTCGGAAGTGAGATCTTTACTTCAGCGTAAACCTTTGTGGTCCTATGCTGTCCCTAGCGGCGGCAGTGGTAAACACTTCTCGCGACTGCAGGAATCTCGACTTGTGAGAATTAAATGAGCATTGGGAAAGCTAGCCATCTGTATTAATAATGGGCATTTTTCCCTTCTTCCCCCTGCCTTTCCCAGACTGCCAGTCCCGCACTCAGCCCCTGGCTCCCGTCACCCCCACCGCCCATGCCCCTCCCCAGCCCCAGCCCGGCGGTGGTGGCAGCAGCAGCGGTGGTGGCAGCAGCGGTGGTGGCAGCAGCGGAGGTGGCAGTGGATTCTGCGCGGGCAAGGCCAACGGCATGTACCCCGACCCCACCAACAAGAACCACTTCTACGAGTGCGCGGGAGGACAGACCTACGTGCAGCACTGCGCCGCTGGCCTGGTCTTCGACCCTGCCTGCTCCTGCTGCAACTGGGCCTAGGCTTCCAACTTCCATCCATCCATCCATCCAGCCGACGCCTACATTCTAGATGTTTCTGTGATGGCGAACATTAGAAAATAAAAAAGAATAATAAAAAAGAATATTGGAGCAGATTTGTTGTTATGTCCAGTTATTAGGTGAGAGTGCTTGAACAGGGATTTTGATCCTTGTTCTGTGACGTGACATATATACACATTTAATATACAGTGCATACAATTTGGATTAGATCTATCAGCTGACTAATACAATGTCCCAGTGTCATGCTTTCTTTATTTTCTTAACGGGTTATTTTGTCACCAGTCCTTTGTACTGTTACTGGTAGTATTGGTAAGAGAATCAATACACCAACCCGCAGATCATTGTTCTTTATTCTCAAAGTCAAACATGGGCAGTCTTTTTAGTTGCATTTCAATATTTATATAGCACTGTAATGACAAAAGAAAGAAATCAGGCGCTTAATACACTTTCCTTGAGCAAACACAGAAGGGCCATTAATACAGAAATTCTTGAAAACTACCCATAACCATGGCAGATTACATACTGTGGTGTGGAAACCACACACTTCTAGAGAGCTATATGTGGTATGAGTTCTTTTCTTTCTTTCACTTGAAAGACTGACACATCTCGAGCTTTGTCAATGACATGACTTTAAAGTAGTTCACATTAAAGTAGTTCAGCCTTTTTAAAATAAAGTAGCATGTTCAAAAGAACATGGGGTGTGACATCTGAGTTTGTGTCATGGATTCCTGGAGAGGCAATGGTTGAACAGCTACAGTATAGCAGCTACAGTTTGTCTGTGTGTGTGTGTGTGTGCGTGTGTGTGTGTGTGTGTGTGTGTGTGTGTGTGTGTGTGTGTGTGTGTGTGTGTGTGTGTGTGTGTGTGTGTGTGTGTGTGTGTGTGTGTGTGTGTGTGTGAGGCAGACTCACTTGGCGAGGTCAGGAATGGAGTATGCAGTTCCATCACAACATAAGGACGGAGGCTGAAGTGTTCCACAGTTTACAGGTGTTGGAAAAAAGTCTCACCTGTGTCAGCGACCTCGTTCACAGATCTCTTGTAGATGTGTGCCATGTATCTGAAAACGGAGGAGATGTCGAATCCAATACACAAAGCCGATGGCACATTTGATGCAATATTCCCTGTAAGAGTTATGCATAGCTATGTCACACCGTTATTAAAGTTTAGAGCTAGGCGGCCTAAGAGGCTATAGCAGACAATAGCCAGAACACACAGGATAAATGTGACTCTCCTACATGTACAAGAAGGCAATTGTGTCCAAACAGCACTTAAAAGGGAGTTGTGTGAGGTTGGGCCTTGCCTTGTAAAGCATTCCCGTCCTAACAAAACTAACCTGCACTCACCAAAACTGACCTGTGCCCTGGCTACACTAACTTTGTTATGCCTTTGCTCAGCTAATCTGTGTTCCTCTGCATATCTGTAGCTTGTTTATGTCCTCTTTTGTAAGTCACTTTGGATGAAAGCATTTGCTAAGTGTAATGTAAAGTAATGCCAACTAAACAGTACACTGTAACATTTGAGGGAGTCAGAAGAGCTACTCTGTGTTGGAAATGCAGGAAGAGCATTTTAGGTATCGCATGATTGCGGGTATCACATTTACAGTTTTTCTCGATTGTTAACACACAATTCCTTGTACTTCAGACACAATGACCACAACATGTAACTCATGCACCAACCCCATTAACCGATTCTGCTAAACTACGAACACAATTCCTGCTTTGCACTGAAATTGCAGTTCTACAACACACTTTTTTCAAAACACTATAGACAATTCTCTGCGTTTGGCACAATTTTCATGACAGAAATGTCTTGTTTTCGAAAGGAACACACAGTGATTCAAAATTCTAAAGTCAATTGCCCTACTATGCACACTGACTCATCACATCGGCAAACACCTGTCACACAGCTTTACAATTAGCTATCAGAGCTTTGGAAGAGGCAGAGCCACAGCTAGAGGAATGAGAGTAAAAGGAGGAGGGCGGGGAGGACACGGACGGGGACGAGAAAAGACCGTAATCTCTGATGAGATCAGAGCCATTTTGATTGACCATTTGGTCAACGAAATTATTTTACAGTAGTTGTTTAGTTGTTTACGTATCTCTCTCCATATTCTACAGTCCTCAACAACAACCTTGGAGAAGAAGTGTTTTCCATTTATCATAGTGTTTTACATTAAGCACATCAGGGTTCAACTGGTTGTTATAAATGTCTATTCATATGATGGTTTGTGTTTGTCATTTGTCAGAAGTGTTTTCCATTTATAATAGTTTTTTACATTAAGCACATCAGGGTTCAACTGGTTGTTATAAATGTCTATTCATATGATGGTTTGTGTTTGTCATTTGTCAGAAGTGTTTTCCATTTATAATAGTGTTTTACATTAAGCACATCAGGGTTCAACTGGTTGTTATAAATGTCTATTCATATGATGGTTTGTGTTTGTCATTTGACAACAAAATAGCATTTTGAGAAGAAATAACATTGTTTTGAATGCAAAGTTTCATTTTGCAGGAGAAGTGAGTGGTTTTGTCCATTGTGTGTGTTATTGTGACTTGTGTGTAGAGTTCTGAGAGTATGAGGCATGCTTTCAGGAAATGTGTTTAAACAATTGAGAAAAACTGTAAACTGAGGACATTATTTTATTAGTCACAGGGTGGAAGAGATGGACTGTAAACCTTTACTATCACTTTGAGACTGAAATGTATGAATAAGAAAACATGTTCTGATCATCATCTGATCAAAGAATGAGGCAGCTGTGGTCAGTGGTTAGAGCTTTGGTCTTGGGATCGGAGAGTTGCAGGTCTGAATCATGTTCCAGTAGGAAGAATGAGGGTGGAGGAGTAAACAACCAGTGCTCTCCTGCACCCTTATCCATGGCTGAAGTGCCCTTGAGCAAGGCACCTCACCCCACATTGCTCCAGGGACTGCAATTGAAACCCTGTACATAAATAACTGTAAGGATGCTCTGGGTAATGTAATGAATGAGTTTATAAGTGAAGTCTATGTCACCTTATCCGTTTCATTATTTGATTATGAGCAATATTATTTTAAGTTTACATACTTTTTTTAATTGCTTGCAGGACATTGGTTCTCTGTGTTTATCCCAATTCCTGAATTAGTGAATTAACACACCACACAGTGATCACACGGCGAGACAACGCACACACTAACCTGGAGCAGTGGGCTGCCTGCCTGCAGCAGCGCCCAGGAGCAGTGTGGGGTTACGTGCCTTGCTCAGTGGCACTTTGGTTGTGCTCCACTGGCCAGGTATCAAACTGGCAACCCTTCGGTTTCAAGCCTGTAGCCCTAACTAGTAGGCCACAGCTGCCACCCAATGGTAGTGAGATATGCTACAGTATAGCTTAAATCAAGGGCACATTGGAGACTTTCCACAGACAGCAAGCACAGCACAAATATCCTTGGCCAGTCACCTTCACCATGCTGGCTTAAGTGCTGTAATTAAGGAGTGATTGTTTCAGAGCCAGAGTAAATGTCAGTGGGAGCGATTGGGCGATTAGATGGCGTGGTGTGAGCGTATTTAAGGGCCTGAGCGCTAGGTGATCGTTGTACAGAGTCACCATGGGGAAGCTTCTCATTTGCGTTGGTAAGTAGACCTCTACTCCTTGCTCTGCTAAGCCCTCCCTTGACAATTAGGAGAAATTTCACAAGTAGATTTAGATTCTTACACATTCAGAAATGCATTCACTTGTATGTCACTTCAAAAGCGTCTTCTAAATGCAATGCAAGGGTATGTACGTAGTGCATACATTCTGGTGTGAGAATGTACTGTATAAGGAAAAATAACTAACTCTTCGGTCCACGCAGACTTGTGATGACAATGCATTTCTCTGTCCCCTGGGGACATTAAAGGTACCTTAATCTTGACCTTGACTTTGATCTCTCCCCTCTGCAACAGGACTGGCTCTCCTGCTGCATGCGCAGCTAGGTAAGGTCTCTTCTCCATAGTTCACATTACAGGGGGCACTGGGGGATATGGCACCCCCTAATCAAGGCCCAATACCCCCCAAAGAGACAAATATAGCACAGTTGGGGAGTAGCAACATATTAAGGTAATTAATGTTAATATGTAAAAGGTAGTACCCCCCAATTTTGGAGGGGAAAGTTACACTCTGCTCTTCTTAGACCCTTGTGACCCTGTTGGCCCTTGTAAGTCTGTGTGTAATACTTACAGTGGTGGGTCGTAAGTGTGTGTGTGTGTGTGTGTGTGTGTGTGTGTGTGTGTGTGTGTGTGTGTGTGTGTGTGTTTCTGTGTGTAAAACTTACATGTAAATGTGTGTGTGTGTGTTTAGTACTTACAGTGGTGGTTCGTAAGAGTGTGTGTAATACAGCGCTGGGTCATAAGTCTGTGTGTGATATTTACAGTAGTGGGTTGTGATGGGAATGACATCACATGACATCATCTCTCTCCTCTTTCCAGGATCCTCCTACATCCTGTCCTGTTACTTCACCAACTGGGGTCAGTACAGGCCCGGTGTTGGGAGGTTCGTTCCAAGCAACATTGACCCATGCCTTTGTGACCACCTCATCTACGCCTTCGCCACCATGAACAACAACCAGATCACCACCACCGAGTGGAACGACGAGCAGCTCTACGCCCAGTTCCAGGCCCTCAAGAACCAGTGAGTTAGGCTGGCTGTTGCACCAAGCTCATAGATGGAGCTTGATCTGGCAAACCTCCTATAGACGGGAAGTTCTCAAAGGATCAACGGGTGTCTTTCTAATGCCTCTATGTACTACTGGACAGAGCTACAACCAATTAGGTTTCTTTAAAACATTGTTGCTGGGGATGGGGGTTGTTGGCACTGTAGCCAGCTGCTATAGTGCTCCCAGTCATGGAAAGTAGCATCAAAAAGATTAAGCCTCTCCACATTCAGAGGCAGTATCAGAATGATGTTTATTAAAATCCTTATGATATCAATAACTGTTGGGCAGTGAGTGTGAATTACCCATCCATAATTGGGGGCTACTAATTTTTACAGGGGGTACTACCTTTTACATTTGAAATTACTTACATGTTCCTCCCAACCCTGCTATTTTTGTGTCTTTGGGGGGTGCTGGGTATTGCTCAAGGGGTACTGAACCTCCCAGTACCCCGTGTAATTCAAACTATGCTATTGAGGACCCTTGATACTTGGTCTCTAACAGCATTACTGATGC
>CM050211.1:29838649-29868649 GCA_027475355.1 Coilia nasus
CACACTGCACATCTACAACAACAGGACCATGATCTACCATGTAGATCATTTCCATGGAAACCGCATGCAAAGATGCTCACTGTAAGACCCATCATAGCTGCCGTTTGTTCTAAAACACTAAATGCTATAATGTATTAACTTTGTGCCCTTTCTCACCCTCACCCACCCCTACTGCGTGTCTCCCTCATACAGCTCCTGGGTCTTGTTATTGAGTGTGCAGAAGGCAGAACCAACGGCAGGCAGAACCAACACCAGGCGCTACCCAACAGCAACTGGGCATAATGAAACCTCCAGCACCGGACACCCTAAGCATGTTTCCACAACACTGCATCCATCTGTAGAGTAGCAGAAAAGGCAATAACTAATACACTATCAAAATACAACCTGACAATAAGACTATAGAATAAATAGTTATTACTTTTGGTTTTGTTGTGTTTCTTTGTGTGTGTGTGTGTGGGGGGGGGGGGGGGGGGGCTCATTAAATCTTATATAGATATAAGACAACAGCCTCATTAAATCTTAATTTATAAATGAGGCTGCAATCACATTGATATAAATACTGCACAAAAATGTTTAATGACATTGTTAATGTAATGGCAAATGTACAATTTGCATGGAATAAACTTTAGCGTAAACAAGGTAGCAGAACTGCTCATCAAACATTGCAAAGCACAGTGGTGAAAGTCCAACCATGCTGTTAAAAAAATAATGAAACATTTTGTGTAAATCATTGGTGTAAACAAACAAACAATAAAAAAACAAACTGCTCAACATTCACACAATGGGTCAGACAATTACAAACATATAAATACACACAGAGTGCTGATCATTTCATAGAAATCTCATAAGTGTCCTATGATACATAATTGTTAATTAAAACCATTTGATTTGTTCGAAAGGGCCCCTTCAATAAGAGCCTATACTCGGGCATGAAGAGGGAGAGCATCTCTTCTCCCCCTCATGCTACAATAAAAACAAGAACTTTTAGATACACAGAAAATATAAAATAAACACATTATATTAATGATAAAAACAAATCACAACATACAAAAAGTATAAAAGGCTAGGTTCTGAAAGGCCTTGGCTGTGGTGGCTGTGCTCAGAGGCGGGTGTTGTTGTTGGAGATCATGAAGACGTCTGAGTGGATCTCCACGCTCTTGGTCCTCCAGTGCCGCTGCTCGTCGCTGTAGCGTTCCCCCCGATGGCACTCCAGGAAGGGGCCCCACTCCTCCGCCGGCCTGCACGCCGCCTTCACCCGCTGGAGGAGGGCACATACAGTACATACATATGGGCATACATACACACAAACTACTCACACACAGACACAGGCACATATGGCCACACATACATACAGTACACACACCAATCACTAGCCACACACAAACACACACACACACACACACACACACACACACACCAACCACCATGCAGATATGGGCACACACACACACTCGCAAAAAAAAAAAAAAAAAACACACACACACACACAAACACTCGCAAAAACAGAGTGTCAGAGTGGCTGCGCTGGCAATCTTTTAACACGTACACACACACACACACACGCTTGCACAAAAGCGCACACTTACCTGCCAGAGGCTCCCGGAGGAGTTGGCCACCTTCCAGGCGGCGACGATGGGGATCCAGATGAGGCAGAAGGCAGTCATGCTCCAGCCCAGAGACACGCCCCAGTCTGGGTACGCCACGCCGCCATACGTGGGGGGCTCAAACGTGTACAGCGACCAGATGAGGATCACCTGCGCAGGGACCAGACAGAGAGAATGAATGTGTGTGTGTGTGTGTGTGTGTGGAGAAACTGCAACAAGCACAGTGACCAGAGACAGAGATAAATTGTGTGTGTGCATGTGTGTGTGCTTTTGTGAGTAATAACACACAGTAATTAAAAACACATAGTGTAAAAGATTAAAAGACTGAAAGCAAGGAAGAGAATATATGTGTGTGTGTGTGTGTGTGTGTGTGTGTGTGAGACGGGTCAGAGAGGGATCACCTACCAGGATGACCACAGGGGAGATGAAGAACCAGCAGGCTCTCCACCACAGCCAGAAGGTGGTGCTCTTTCTGCCGATCATCATCTCTATGTCCTTAATGAAGCGGTTCAGCCCTGCACACACACATGGGAGCATGTTCAGAGCATTGAGAAAAATAACGAATATACAGATCTACAGAACTCTATGTTAAGGAAGAGGAATACGTTTACCATAGATGCAAGACATTCCTATAAGATCTAACTGTAAGGGGAATAGGTTTACCATAGATACAAGATAACCCGATGGGATTGAACTGCAAGGGGAATGCACAGCAAACATTGGAGTGTTAAAATTTCAGGGTTAAACATTTGGGAGCTGATTTTCCAGAGTTGGGGTTATTTCACATTTTGAAAGTGTTAATTTAACTCTGAAGAGTGTGGAGCTATAAAAACCTTCAAAAGTGTTAAAATCAACTCTGTGGGAGATAATTCAACACTGAACTGTTCTGCTGTGTAGAGTAGGTTTACAATAGATGCAAGACAGTCCTATGAGCTCCTGCAGTAAAAGGAATATGTGTCCCATAGATGGAAGACAGCCCTATGAAGGAATAGCACATATGTTTAATATAGATGGCCTATAACGCTATGTGTGCTGTCATATGATCATGTTTACCATAGATACAAGAAAGCCCTATGAGCTTCAACAGGAAGTGGAATATGTTTACTATAGATACAACACAGCCCTATGAGCTTCAACAGGAAGTGGAATATGTTTACCATAGATATAAAACAACCCTGTTAGTTCTAACTGTAACACAATCATGTTTACCATAGATGGAAGAGAGCCCCAGGAGCTGTCGCAGTTAGAGTCATGTGTTTAATATAGATATGAGACAGCCATATAATCTGTCGCAGGTAGAGTAATGTGTTTACCATAGATATAAGACTGCCCTATGATCTGCTGCAGTTAGAGTAATGTGTTTACCATAGATATAAGACAGCCATATAATCTGTTGCAGTTAGAGTAATGTGTTTACCATAGATATAAGACAGTCCTATGATCTGTTGCAGTTAGAGTAGTGTGTTTACCATAGATATAAGACAGCCCTATGATCTGTTGCAGTTAGAGTAATGTGTTTACCATAGATATAAGACAGCCCTATGACCTGCTGCAGTTAGAGTAATGTGTTTACCATAGATATAAGACAGCCCTATGAGCTCCAGAAGGCCAGCAAACAGGAGGACCCATCCAGAACAGAAATGATCGATCAGCGTGACCCAGTATATCCCTGCCTAAGTAACACAGATACCACAGAGACACATGAGTATATCCCTACCTGTAGACCAGAGATGTGACACACACACACACACACAAAGTGTATCCCTGCCTGGTAGCACAGATACCACAGAGACACACAAGTACATCCCTGCCTGGATACCAGAGATATGACACATAGACATGCAGGAGTACTGAGTCTACACCTTTTAGGTGAATAATAATGAAAACAAAATAGAATAGAGTAGAATAGAACAAAGACAAGAACAGGAAAGAAAAGAAAAGAACAATAATAATAACAACAATGATAAAATAGTTATGTGCAAAAGGCTTGTACCCCAGTCACAAAGAATAGAACAGCACACAATAGAACAGAATGCAATAAAATATAACAGAACAAAATAGAATAGTAATGTGTGAGAGGCGCCTACCCCAGTGATGCAGGGCAGTCCGAGCAGGAAGAGCAGCACGCACACCCCCACGGTCACCATGCTCCTGCGGGTCTTAAAGAAGGTGGGGAAGGCGTCCTGCAGACACGTCGCGATCACCTCTGAAGCAGAAACACACAGCTGCAGTCTGAAACAGGATTCGTCTGAGCTCTCCTTTGTGGGAGCTCTCTGTTTAGGAGCTCCTGATACACTAACCTCATATCAACAATCAGTAAATAAATATGAATTAGAGGTGATGTCCCTTTTTGTGCAGCTTCAACACGGCCTCCTTACCAATGTCATAACACGTTTCAAAGACAAGACTAATCATGTGAGGTTTATGGTGTGTGTGTGTGTGAGTGCGAGTGTGTGTTTGTGTAAATGACCAGTGTGACATTATCGCTTGGCTTGTTGTGTGCACACAGGAGCTGCTAAATGCCTTCGTGATTGAGCGTGCATGTGTAAGAGAGAGAGAGAGAGAGAGAGAGAGAGAGAGAGAGAGAGAGAGAGAGAGAGAGAGAGAGAGAGAGAGAGAGAGAGAGAGAGAGAGAGAGAGAGAGAGAGAGAGAGAGATACAGAGACAGAGAGAGTGTGTGTGTGTGTGTGTGTGTGTGAGTGAGTGAGTGTGTGTGTGTGTGTGTGCTTGTGTGTGTGTACCGATGCCGGCGAACTGGGAGTCGAGGCCGAGTGTGAGCAGCATGAAGAAGAAGAGGATGGACCAGAGGGGAGCCACAGGCAGCTGAGACAGAGCGTCAGGGTAGGCGATGAAGGCCAGCCCAAATCCTGCACACACACACACACACACACACACACACACACATGCACGCACGCACAGACGCACACACACACACACACACACACACACACAAGCCCAAGTATGTACAGTATGAGTGCATATCATTTACATATCCAACAAACAATCAAGCAAACAAACAAACACCTCTATCATAACGGTGGATGGAGCATGCAAGGTGTGTGTGTGTGTGTGTGTGTGTGTGTGTGTGTGTGTGTGTTTTTTGCATCACTTCCAACATAATGGTGGGGTGGATCATGGAGTGTGTGTGTATGCATGTGTGTGCATGTGTGTGTATTACTGTTTGTGGGTGTGTGCGCATGTTACAGTGGGATGGAGCACGGAGTGTGTGCGTGTACGAAGCATGCAGTGTGTGGGTGTGGATGTGTGTTACAGTGGGATGGAGAATGGAGTGTGTGTGTGTTGGTGGGTGTGTGTGCGTGTTACAGTGGGATAGAGCATGACGTGTGTGTGTGTGTTTGTGGGTGTGCGAGCGCCCCACATCTCCCAGGGGTTGCAGAGGCTCACCTGAGGCGACGACCTCGTCCACGGGCTTATTGTAGACATGCGCCATGTGCCCCAGGATGGAGAAGATGGCGAACCCGGCGAAGATGCTCGTGGCACAGTTGGTCACACACACCACGATGGCGTCCTGGAAGCAGTTGTTGTGGAACTTGTTGTAGGAGGACAGCGCGGTGACACCTCCCCAGGCGATGGACAGAGAGAAAAAGATCTGCGACGCCGCATCTTTCCACACCTATCACGGAACAGAAGTGTCAAACTGATACCATCAACAAACCTGAAGTGACTATTCAAACAAACAAAAACAAACAGACAGACATACTTTATTGATCCCAAGCTGGGAAATTAAAGTGTATACTGCCATGTGAGGTTCACTGAGATGGTTCCCGATGCACAATCGAGAATAAGCTTGCATGGAAAGAAACAAAATGAAATAAGATGGTGGTTTATTCTGTTACAACAATCCAGTTGACTTTCTAGTTGTTAACAAAGGATGTATTACAACAAAACTAAAGCAGCCTAAATCCAGTATTCCAGTATCTTCCACAAACAGTGTTTGTGATTATGCAAGAGGTTGTGAGTGTTTGTGAGTTTGCGGTCAAAAAACTATTCAGCCTCGCCATCTGAGCACTTTCTGAATGGACTAATTAAATCCTACATTTTCACATAACACACAACAGGTAGGCAATCAGGTAAGTGCATACAAGGCAAATAGTGCTCCGGCTTAATCAGGTAAGTATCTATGCAATTCTTAAATGAACATTACAATATCTGATAACAGCCAGAACTTCAATAACTAAATTTCTCTTACATGTTAAAAACTATATTACACAAGTAGACATGTTTATATTTTTAAGGCAAATTCAAAGAAATGTAAGTATGGCTCTTCTAAGACCAGTCTCTTAGTACACCAGACTATTCCAGGTATTCCAAACAGGTGGAGTCAGCTGACCCAGACAAACTCAGAATAAGCATAAACTTCCTAGCAGAAGCACCTAGAAGCACCTAGACTGGCAATGCCTTCACACGCCTACGGGCCATGCAACTAACAGTAAAATGAATAACCATATAGATACACAAAATATGACAATTAATGCTGTGATGAAAAAAAATAAATAAAATAAAATAAAAAATAAATAAATAATAGAGCATAGCATCTGTCTTACCTCGGCCTCTGAGAGCTTGGAGAGGTTGGACTGTGTGCCGATGTAGTACTCGATGCCGTTCCTGGCCCCCTCCTGGATGGCTCCCTGGATGAGCAGGATCAGCAGCACCACGTAGGGGAACGTGGCTGTGAAGTACACCACCTGCAGGCCACACCAGGTACTGCACTGTTAAAGCAACACTAAAGTACTTCCCTCTTTGGTTGAAATACAGGCTGGAAGTGGAATTGTCTTTATGTCTCATTCAAACTACAGAAGTGACCTGCTTTTGCAGACTTGCATAGTGTGGTTATAAGCCATGGAGGGCAGGCAAAGCGAATTTATAACCTGTTACAAGTTGATGAACCACTGAAACCATTTTGGAACCATCATTTTAAGGGTAAGAAAACTACTTAGTGTTGCTTCAAACAGTACCACTCTAATATAATTAGACCGACTGAATGTTATAGCTGAATTTGGTATGGGTTTGCTATGGATGTGGGCAGCCCAAAGGTCAGAAAGCTTTTGTGGATAATACATTTTTGTTTTAAACAAACCACATCACGCCTTAAGGCATTCCAAAATGATTCTTTATAAATGATTTATGTGCTTAACAATCTTAATCAATAAACCCTGTGATAATACAGCCAGAACTAAAGAAAACTTTCTCTAAAGAAACCTTTTTTAGCAAATCAATACAAGGGTAGTAAGGTGATATTAACAAAGACATGGCAATGGTACACCACACACAAAAAAAACTACACACACAAAAACCACACACACACAGAAACAAACACAGACACACACACACACACACACACAAACAGAAATGCACACACACCTTCCCGGAGGACTTGATGCCTTTGTAGAGGGCTGCGCCCACCAGGATCCATGCCAGAAGCAGGCACAGCGCAAGGTGCCAGACCACCGGCCCCGTCTCCGCCATGGAGGGGGTGCGCAGGAGAACACGCTCGCTAGAACACAGAACAGGACGGGCATGAGCACAAACACTCACTAGAACACAGAACAGGACGGGCATGAGCACAAACACTCACTAGAACACAGAACAGGACGGGCATGAGCACAAACACTCACTAGAACACAGAACAGGACGGGCATGAGCACAAACACTCACTAGAACACAGAACAGGACGGGCAAGAGCACAAACACTCACTAGAACACAGAACAGGACGGGCATGAGCACAAATGCTAACTGAAACACAGCACAGAAGATGCGTGTGTACAAACACTGACTGAAACACAGAACAGGAGATGCGTGTGTACAAACACTGACTGAAACACAGAACAGGAGATGCGTGTGTACAAACACTGACTGAAACACAGAACAGGAGATGCGTGTGTACAAACCTTTACAGAGAAAAGGGGACCCATGAGCACAAGCGCTCACATAAAACACGATACGAAACGATAGAGTGGTGACAGAGAACATGGAACAGGACAGGAGGTGCATGAGTATAACACTCCCACAGAACATGGAGGTACACGAGTACAGAGTTCACTTGAAACAGAACAGGATGCGCATGATTACAAACACTCACTAGAACAGGAGGTGCATTAGTATAACACTCCCACAGAACATGGAGGTAAATGAGTACAGAGTTCACTTGAAACAGAACAGGATGCGCATGATTACAAACACTCACTAGAACAGGAGGTGCCTGAACACAGATCACACCATCTAAATTATAACAGCTACTCCGTCACTTTGGCATGGGGAATATGGCTGCTGTTCATTAACAAAAATAGATGAGAGCAAACATGCAGGAACTGTGCTGTTACGATGTGGTTGTTACCCCTTTTCAGGGTAAAGGCAGTAGAATCACTGTGTCACACTCATTTTAAACAAACTATAGAGCTCACTTGAAACAGAACAGGAGATGCATGATTACAAACGCTCACTGGAACAGGAGGCCCATGAACACAGTGCCTACAGAAAGGCACACTCATTTAAAACAGAGAAGCACACAAGTACAAATGCCCAGGGCATGTAAAAAGATTGGGTTCCATACGCCCAGATCACTCTCAGCAAACGAAACCAACTTAGAGTGTCTAGACATTCGGTATCGGTGTGTCCAATGGAGACTGCTTGGACACTTAGATAAACTCATTACTACACACATGTGGCAGTCATACTTTGACAAATAAATGTTTTTTTTTAGTCACAGAAAAACATAAACCTGTTTTAATATGGGACACACATACGCCAGAGTATAAACACAGCCTGTATTCTCTTTTCTTCTTCTATTCTGTATTCCTATTTATTTTTCTTTGCGTGTTTGTTTGTGAGTGTGATAGTGTAACGTGAAACTCCACAGACTCTACTCACTCCAAGTTTTTGTTTGTTTGTTTGTGAGTGTGAAGTCAGTGTATTTATTTAGCACATTTAAAAAAAACTAAATCAGAAGTTGACCCAAACTGCTTAATGTGATATGCCCCAGACTGTGCTCAATCCCACTTTATTTCCCTGTTTGTTTGTGTTTGTGAGTGTGACATGATATGGCCCAGACTGCACTCACTCCCAGTTTACTTATCTTTGTTTGTTTGTTTGTGTTTGTTTGTTTGTTTGTGAGTGCAATGCGATGTGCTCCAGACTGTACTCACTCCCAGTACTGCTCGCTGGGGCTTCTGCCTGGCAGGCTGAGGGCACTGGGCTGGGTGCAGTTATCACTGTTCATGCTGGAGTTCAGGGCCAGCAGGCTATCGTTCACACTCATGGTCACATTGGTGCACACTGGTGGGGGAAACAAGCCAGAGGTGATCACCTGCCCAGAGATCATTATATTAATGTATTAGTCTCAGAGTGTTATAAATACGTTCCGAGTGTTAAAGCAATACTAAGTAGTTTTCCACTTTGGTCGCCCTACATGTTGGAAGTGGAATTGTCTCTCATTCGAACTACTACCGAGATTATCCGGAGCGCTCCTCCAAACTTACTTAGTGCGGTTATAGCCCATGGAAGGCATCAAAGTGACTTCAGAAGTGCCTTTCACCCTGTTATAAGTTGATAATTCACTGACACCGTTTTGGAAACATTATTTTAAGGTTGAAAAAACTACTTAGCGTGGCTTTAAAATACGTCAATTACACTGGCGCTGAAGTAATACCAATACTGTGCAAGACATTCAAAAGTAAAACAACAGTGTTTAACTGATGAGAATTCAACCATCTGGGGTGATTACATTTCTGTGAAACATACAGCAAATTGCATGCAGTTGAAACTGTTGTGAAAAAAAGAGATCTGAAAACAGGTTGAATGGCTACAGCACTCATAAAGCACGAGGTAAACGTAAGGAAACCTGTGGTCAAGAAGGAGAAACCTGAGTAACTGGTTCGTCAGGCAATTTGCCTTACAAGGTCTTAGGTGACAATGTTTCACATCAACACATACTGTAACTGCCACGTCAAACCTCCCTCTAGACCACAGTTCATTCGGCCGGCAGGAAAAAGGCCTTGTAAAAAACTTTGACCCCTGCATCTTGAATGTTTGCACTAACGCAAGTATGTAGTAAATATTATTTTCAGCGATTGCTGAGCCGTGACTAATGGCCCCTCCTCTGGCTTTCCCATCACATACAAATGTTAAAAAGGGACACACACAATTCTTGAAAGTGATTCTGCTCACGAATGCGGTGCTTGTGGTTGCCGATATCACAAACCTTGAGGCGAAGTGGTACAATTCTCGCCGTACCAGGCCACACAGCTCCAGGGCAGGGGAAACTGGAAGGAGGCGAACAGGTAGAAGAGGCTGTAGGTGATGATCACGTTGTAGTAGATAGACACCAGGGTGCTCACGAGAACCATGGTGACGCCAACACCTGCAGGGTAATATAGGGAGTTAAAAATACACTCTGAGGGCCATACATACATGCTATACCTTGTTTCTTTCAGACTAGGCTATCCAGATCTGGTTTCAATTGGTGAGCTACTATTTGCACTGGTTTTATAAAAAATACTAAACCAATAAAAAAATCATATTGCGTATAAAAGAATCTTGTATTCTTGCAAGTACTTGTCCATAGGATGCTGTCAGTAGGGATATCTTTTCATATGCGAGTAGAGGAGGTTGTCTGGAATCTGGCAATATAAGAACCATGATGGTGGGATATTCAGTGGCTTATCAATGTTGATAAATATGTAGTCTGTGCCTGACGGAAACAAGGGCCTATTTTCCATGTAATGAAGGATGTTATATCAGGATTATGCAGGATTATGAATATTATGCAGAAATTAGCAGTAATTTCAAAACTGTATGAAACGTGTCTTGACAGAAATGCATGATAGCAGTAGAATGGGTAAGTTCTGCTATTGTTTACATTATGCATTGACTGATAACCGCGAGTGTAAAATGTATGAAGTAAAAATTTGTGAAATCATTACTTGGCAAATATTTGATCCCTTGTTTTAATGTGATAAATTAAAGTGACCATATGTGCTTGATGTCGTTGAAAAGCTGAGATTCTGTACTTTCTTCTGATCTGTGTGCCTTATCTATCTGATCACTGGTTCGCGAGTAATTTTAATGACAGTAATGCCTGTGCAAAGCCCTAATATGTGAGATTTTGGTGAATTTTTAAATATTAATATCTCGCCGATACTACTACACAAAAGTAGTATATATACGTAGTATATAAGCGAGAGGTCATGTTGTAAAGCCCTGGTTCTGCTGTTTTGTTTGGTACAAGTGCCATCTCCCTATGATGTACCGTTCCGGAGTAATTCAACAGAGAAGAATGGGTGTAAATTTGGACGCATTTTGTGTCCATCGGGCCCATAGGGTTAAAAAGAAAAAACAGATGACTCCTTTTATGTAATTGTTGTTTTTAACCATAACCTGTGCACTACAGCCATTTAACCACAAGCCATAACCTGTGAACAAAAAGCCGTTTTTTCATAACCTGTGCATTAAAGCCATTGTACTTTACAAGGTAGATAGTGAAGTTGGCCTTAGTTGACACAGACCTCCAGATGCATTGGGGGAGTGAGTTTGTACTTTGTAGCACAAGGACCTTCACAGATGTAAAACATTACAGAAAATGCCCCATTTCCCACAGAGAGAGGCACTATGGTAAAGCATCATTCTTTGGTCAAGGACGCAAGCCCCCATAATGCTATAGCCCTCGGCAGGTAGTCAGGGGAAAGGCATTTCTTCACATTACACTTTAACCTAAGCTGAACAAACAAGACCTGAAAGGTTAAAGGTCACTACTGACTCTTATGTTTACCTTAGTGCCGCTAAGACTGGGAATGTGCCCCTGGGCTGGGTGAAGGCTGATACGAGTTCAATTTAAGTTCAAGTTAAGGTCATAAAATAGTCTTATACTGCTCTTCTTCTCTTAGGGGGGACGTAAGGATAAACACATCAAAAGTGAAAAAAAAAAACAAGATGAGCCAGTTGTAACATATTTTCCTCTGTGATTTTTTTCCAAACATTTCCAAACTAACAATCAGAACTCCTGACTGGTAGATGAGCCAAGTAGATAAATCACCCGCATCGTATGCATATGTACAGGTACAGTAGCACCAATACATGGCAGGACTTTACTCTATGACGTCTGGTCTACCCTTCTCTTCCTCTCTGCAGCCATTTTACCCACTTCTTCTCCTTCACCCTGTGGTCTCTCAGCTTGTAGAATAGGCATGAGTAATTAGTGAAATGTGCAGGTAGAACTACTACACACCATGTTACGCTTCTCCTCCATTCTGCCATCTCTCACCATGTAGAATATATATGACTAATACTAAATTAAAAAATCACCTTTGTAAGGTTAATGAAACCCTGAAATCCCATGCATGGTCACCTCTACAGGTAGAACTAAACATGGCATGTTGCCCTTGTCCTCCATTCTGCGGTCTCTCACCTTGTAGAATGGGCACCACCCTCCACACGTTGATAGGTCCCTGGCTGGCGAACTGGCCTAGCGAGCTCTCCAGGAAGAAGAGGGGGATCCCGGCCACCGCCAGCATGATGGTGTATGGGATAAGAAACGCCCCTAGGCCATAAGAGAGGAGAGACAAACAAGGCAAGACACATGAGAAAGAGAGCGAGACTCACTGACTACTCAAACCCAGTAAACCTTCATGAGTGGGTATCTGTTGGTGCTGTGTAGGCCTAAAGCATGCACACCCGCCTCAAATAGTCTGGGTGCTGCACGAAAAAGCAAAGTCAAAGAGCAGAATGTGCTTAAAAGATGAAACGTTTTTAAATCATGACGTTTCAGGAATGCGCCCTACATTAGTCGTGGGTCTGTTGGTGCTGACCCACATTTTTGAGTCATGATGTGACCGTTGTGTGCTGTGCGAATGAGTTTGACATGGGTGTGAACTCTTGTGTAAGTATAGTGCCACATAAAGTATGGGCAAATCATTGGGCTAACCATCAACAAGACGGCACAAACATGTATGGAGAGAGTGTGGTATGTGTAGAGAGCCAGCCCTGCATAGGTGACATGTACAAGCTTCATGTGTGCTGCCTTACATTCCTACAGTACATAGGCAGCATACACATGTGTAATGGATGCTAGCTAGGACAGCTCAGTGTAGAACATTAATAAACCTTCCTCCCTCCCAAAATCTCAAAAAGATACACTACTGACTCAGCTAGGGTGACCAGACGTCCCGAAAAATTCAGGACAGTCCCGAAATCTAAGCTGTTGCCCTGAATCCTGAATCCAGCCCTAAATGTCCCGAAAATTACAGTCAAACAGAATACTGAGTAGTTATTTTCTGATAAACATTAAAAACTGTTCGTAGAGAGGTTGAGTCGACTGCATGACTACTGCTGAGAGAGAGGCTGCACGTCACAGATGCACCCATGACTGGTTAAGTGGCTACGCGCAACCCCTGCTACAGTGCATCTATTTTGTTTATTCTTTGACGTTCTGTACAATTAGGCACAAATATGCATTGACGATAAGCCATTGCGATAAGCGTTCGACATGGCTGGTGGCAGAAATATTAATGAAAGAATGAAAAACTTGATCTTTGAAAAAAAACGTTTGTGACAGGTTTGAAACAGGTTTTGTTGTCTATCTAGGCCATCATCAGCAAGCCCCACCTACATAAAAAAAAATGTATTGTCCTTGTGCCATTTATTGTCCAAAACACTGTCCCGAATTTCAGCCAAACCCATCTGGTCACACTATACTCAGCTAATAGCCCAGCTTTTAGCTCACTTGGTAGTGCGTCTGTGTCCCAGACCAGAGTGGCTCTGAGGTTGCAGGTTCGAGACTGGGTCTGGACTGCCCAAGAAGACCTTGGTTACATATGCACCATAGTCTGCTCTGCTTAAATACACCATGGCCTATGCATTGGCCAAGTAGAGGCAGCATGGGTTTGTATTTGACGGACTCTGCTAAGTTACTTTATATGATGTAAATCTGTAATGACTACTGACAAATAAATAAATGTGAATTGATGTGAATGGAAATGCATGCAAGGCAGCATGTGCTGTATATGCAGATCAGTATGCACAGACACAAGTGACTGTCGATCAGAAGCACTCACTTCATGGGGATCAAGAGCTCCTTTAGACAGTGTTAATCTATAATAGCTAATACTGAATTAATATATTTGAATTACTCTGAATAAAACTGAGTAGATTAAAGGAGAACTTCGGTGTAAAATGAAAATTGGCATGTTAAAACATCATACCAAGTTGGTATGTGTACTGAGGAGCAAAATTGATTTAGCCTGTTGCATTAAGAGTTGAACTATTTTTTATAGTTTGACCCAAAAGGCTAACAATGGAAGTGGTAGGTGCCCTTAGAGGAAGCATGACGACTACGCTATTTTTAAACCATTAAAACAGCTCGAAGAAACTCCACATTCCATTGGTAGTACAACAAAAGCTCTGGCATTCAAAACGAACCACTGAGAATATTGTAAATGTACACAACGTTTATTTAAAAAGCTGTTCTTACATGCAGTCGTTTGCAGTTGTTTCTCGTTGCCGCCATGATGAAAGTCCAAACAAGTTGATTGTACTACCTCTCCTCCTATTCTTCCTGCTGGTTCGTGTTCGTCAATCGACCTGTGCAGACTTTCATCATGGCGGCGGTGAGAAACTACAGCAAGGTACTGCTCGTCAAAACAGTTTTATTAATAAATGTTGTGTACACTTACAAAGTTCTCAGTGCCTCGTTTTTAATGTCAGGGCCTTTGTTGTACTACCGATGGAGTGTGGAGTTTCTTCGAGCTGTTTTAATGGTTTAAAAATAGCGTAGCCGTCATGCTTCGTCTAAGGGCACCTACCACTTCCATTGTTAGCCTTCTGGGACAAACGATAAAAAATAGTTAAACTCTGAATGCAACAGGCTAAATCAATTTTGCTCCTCAGCACACATACCAACTCGGCATGATGTTTTAACATGCCAATTTTCATTTTACACCGAAGTTCTCCTTTAAGCCGCTGTGGGAAGCACAGGCATTCGTGGCAGCTCTTAAAGGATGGGAGAATAATTAGGTTAACCATCAACAGCATGTGTAGACAAAGTGCTGTGGACACACCAAATAAAGACCCCAGCTACCCAGCCACATACAGACACACGCAGACACACACACACAGAGATACCGCCACACAGCCACACACACACCCACACACACAGTCACCCCCACCCCCCCACCCCCAACACACACACACACACACATACACATACACACACTTGTTGTTATCTGTTGTCTTGATCTATATTTTTGAATATTTTACTTATTGTTTTCATATCTATTTATCTACTTCTTTTAACTTGTGTATTTATTGATAATTCTTATCCCTGAGTCGTATTTTTTGTTTAATGGTGTGATGTTCCCTGCCCCTCTTATGCCATGTTCTACCTTATTTCTAAATGTTATCATTACATTTTTGTCTGCAAAGCACTTTAACTTCTTTTCTTTTAAATGTGCTATATAAATAAACTGACGACACATAGACACAAATACACACACACGCTCACCTCCCCCATGTTTGTAGGTCAGGTATGGGAACCTCCAGACGTTGCCGAGGCCAACAGCATAGCCCACCATAGAGAGCATGTACTCCCTCTTATTGGTCCAGTTGCCCCGCTCCGCATTCTCATCCCCGCCCCCCACATGCCCGTCCGGCTTCTGCAGGTCCGTCTTCTGTACCTCATGGATTGACTCCTGCACAGACCACAGACCACAAGCCAGGCGCACGCACACGCACACATCATCTGTCTGGTTTGAGAGCAACCCTTACCCTAGCCCATCGGTGTCTGGTTAAACACAATGTTTGTTTTAGCCATTTTAGGTCTTCACTACATAAAAAATGACATGAGGTATCAAATCAACCATTAGCAGGAACTAGTATCATAATAAAAGTTGATTTTCAATTAATGTATGAATAGGCCAGTAGTTGTTAAATTAAATTTCCATATGATTTTTTATTTTATTTTAATTTATTCAATGTCCCCCTTATGGAAGAAGATAATATGAAAGTAGGGGTTAAAAAACACAAATAGCCTACACACAAAACTATTTCTAGACATTAATATTTCTTTCATCAATCTTTGATTTGAGAAAAAAGACAGTATAACTAATCGGATATTTAATCACAGCCTGCCTAACACATTAGGTAGTAAATAGGCTAGATCTAGCCTCGAGGCTTGGAAAATCTTTTCTCAAAGGATTTCACTACGTTAATCTCAGTTAGCAATGGAGGTGACAGCGGCACGCACCGAGTAAAATTATGGAAATAATAATAAATATTGATGTATCCAAAAACACGGTTGATTGAGTTAATGTATTAACATTGATTCTGAGCACCTAAAGGCTATTTGCTGTAAAATACGTAAGCCACGTCAGATAACAAATTACTGCATCATCTGTCTGCCAGGTTGTTTTCCTTTGGGCAGGTGAGTAAGGCAAGACAACAAAGATGCAACCTAACCTAGCCAACTCACTCGGTAAAACAGCCTGTGAATGCGTTTCCTTTTTTTCTGTATCATTGGACTTCTTTACATATCGGTTTATTTACCTGATCACCCGTGGAAGAGTTCCGAAACACCAAGCCCCTCAAATCGTTCAACCAGTATTTCCTCATTCTCCCAGCGCTGTTTGTGCTGCGTGACTGAATTAATGCACACCTGTGAATCAGCGCACCTGCCAGAGCCTGACAATACGCTGTCTCTCGGCTTTTACTTTTATCCCCAACTTCCTCCTCTGACCCCGCCCGCTGTCGCTCGTAATCACCAACAAGTATGTCTCGTCATCACCAACAGGTCCAGTGATGCGTTGGATGGATTTTCTCCACGTCAAAGGCAGAGAAACATCATAAGGCAATGTAAATGCTTTGAGAAACCATTTCCACAACAGGAGGTAAAATTAATATTACTTCAATCCCATTTGTACTAAAAAAAGAATTTAATAACTGTAAAAGGCATGAATGTTGTTGGATGTTGAAAGCATCATGATTTTCTTTACAAAATCAGCTTCATTTGCTTGCATTCCAGACAAATTTACATTAATTAGTTGATAAAAATTGTAATTAAAACAAGATATGTCACTGTGCCATGTCTTAACAATGGCAATCAAGGCCATATCTGTCAGTGTCGATGGCTGTGTGCCTGTGTGTGTCAGTATGTGTGCAAGTGTGTGTGTGTGTGTGTGTGTGTGTGTGTGTGTGTGTGTGTGTGTGTGTGTGTGTGTGTGTGTGTGTGTGTGTGTGTGTGTGTGTAAAGTATACACAATACCCTTTGAAATGCAAATAGTAGTAAACAGTTTAGCCACTCAGCCACATACACTCTAAAAAATAAAGGTGCTTAAATGGTTCTTTAAGTCTCTGGATGGTTCCATGGAGAGTGAAAACTCTGTGTTGAACCATTACATTATGTGAAAGGTTCTTCACATTAGAAATGGTTCTTCAGAGCCTCAGATCATAGTGGGCTATGCTATGTCATGTCAGTGTCAAATGGTTCTTTAAAGAACTGTTGCGTCGATGGTTCTCTAAAGCACTGAAAAAGGTTCTTCTATGGCATCGCTCTGAAGAACTGGTACTGGCCCCATTATTTTTTAGAGTGTAATTGTCTACATGTGCTCTGTTGTGGTTTAGATTTCAGGCAGTTAATAGTATAAGGCTAAATGTTAGCAAAAGGAGTGCTAAGCTTTCTCTGAGCTAACTAATGCTGCCAGTGTTGTTGTCATACTCAAACTTCAGGGTCACACCGTGGCCCTGAAGAGGAGAGTTCCCTTATTCTCTGTGATTAAATTGAGTATAAAACAGCCTTAGCCCCCTCCTCCACCACCACCTCTTCACATACACACAGCGTGTGTAGCGTTGACCGGGGGCCATTTGAGTGGACTACTTATATTATTATTTACAATAACTGCATCCAAAACTGTGTTCTGCCCGTCCCCACCTCCTCATCACTGGAGTGAGCTTATCACCCTGCTTAGAAAAATGAAGCAAGCACTCATCAGTTTTAGTTGCTCTTTTAATCGCCTCGCCAAAGGGTATCTAAAACTGCTGAGTGCTTGCTTCATTTTCCTACTGTATGTCTCTGATTTAATTTTCAGACAGTTGAAGCACCCAGTCATAGCAACACAGGGCGTCAGGTGCACTTCTTTGTCTTTTGTTTTTAAATCACACTGCTTAGCAGCGTATGCCCAGGAACCGACACACTTAGCAGGGGGACTAAAGCGGGATTCAGCAGAATCAGACATCCCAAGCCTCCCGCGACCTCTGGCAGTCTTGGTGTGGGGCTGGGTGCTTGAAAAGGTAATAAAACCATCTGCATAACCTGTCAAAATCAGACATAATAGCTTACCATTATTGTCCCCAGATCCATAGGTTGGTATGTTTTACTGGAAAGAGCTTAACCATCAACCATGGCTGAGATTATAGATTTTCTTAATGGGGTTTACCCACTGTGTGTAATGATGTTTTTACAATATACATTTTTAGGGCCTGAGCACTGGAGGTGCAAAGCCCTATTGCTTTTGAAAAAAAATCTTCTTTCTTTTTTCTTCTTCTCACAAACTGCCTTTTTTGAGGCACTTCCTATGCATGAAAACTCATAAAGTTTTGTACGCACGTCGGAACTAATGACCGCTTCTCAGGGACAGAGGCTTGGCTGTGGGTGTGGCCCAGAGACTCCAGAGCACCCCCTTATGTCTCATAGCCCTGTGCTTGGCATATAGTTTCAGCTACACTCACCAAATTTGGTAGGTGTGCTGGGTTCACCAAAACGGGCAACTTTTGTTTATACATTGCATTAGCCACATTCAACAGAAAGTGAGGTAATTTGGGTTATACGCGTTTAGACATATGATCAATTTTAACGTTAACTCACCAGTGGCCCTACTTCACACATCCACAATTGTACATACACAAATAGACACGTACACAAAAACCTTTTGGCTATTTGAGGCGGTCGCTATATCATTGGGTGGCAAAATCTCATGGGTTGCGGGAACGGAGGTGCCAGGGCTTGTCTTCACTGCTTGCAGCTATATTTAACATTACAATTACTTTTACAATTACACCATTAGTTGACATGATTCTTTCTTTCTGTGTGTGTGTGTGTGTGTGTGTGTGTGTGTGTGTGTGTGTGTGTGTGTGTGTGTGTGTGTGTGTGTATGTGTGTGTGTGCCTTGGTGCCTGGGTGTGTGTGTGTGTGTCTGTGTTTGTGTGTGTGTATCTCTCTGTGTGTGTGTGTGTGTGTGTGTGTGTGTGTGTGTGTGTGTGTGTGTGTGTGTGTGTGTGTGTGTGTGTGTGTATGTGTGTGTGTGCCTTGGTGCCTGGGTGTGTGTGTGTGTGTCTGTGTTTGTGTGTGTGTATCTCTGTGTCTGTGTGTGTGTGTGTGCCTGCCTGTGTGTGTGTGTGTGTGTGTGTGTGTGTGTATGTATGTGTGTTTGTTTGTCTGTATGTCTGAGGGATATCACCCTCTATGTATTTCAGACAGTGATTGTGTTGTCTTTAAATTAAATCAACACACGTGCACATGTACAAACAGAGAGAGACAGAGGGAGAGAGAGAGAGATTTCATGTAGTTTGGTCAAAGTACTCTTTAAAAATGCATTTCAAACAATCCAAACTAAACATTAACAACACTTACGATGCATTACGGAAGTGCATTATGGAAGTGCATCCCTTATCCACTCTAGTAAATGTCCATTTTGGGCTATTTTCAGATAAACATTTCTTTAGAAATCTCAGAAAAGTAGAATGAACTCTCCACTCTCACACTCCATCTCCTATGTAAATTCCGTTCTGTCCTAATCTCCCCCCGAGATAATCTCTGTGGTCCGAGAAAGACTGATGCCGTTATCTATCAGCCTCCTACAGCGGTGAGACAGATGACAAACACAGGTGAGTGTGTGTGCGTGTGTGTGTGTGTGTGATCCAACACAGGCATGCTCTCACATGTCAGCACAGGAGTCCGTGTGTGTGTATTTGTGGCCATGTTGACGCTCGAGTCCATTTGTATGTCTCTGTGTACAAGTCCTTTGTGTCTCTTTCATGACCATACACCTAACCCCACTTTAGACATTTTACATGACACTGACCTTACGTCACATTGGGACATGCAGACGCTTTTTGGAGCTTTTGTCTTTTGGTGTTGTGGCCGGTGTGGCTATCCGTAACACACACACACACACACACATACACACACACACACACACACACACACACACACACACACACACACACACACACACGTTTTTGTAGCCATATCAGTCCCCCTGACCTGTGTGTCTCAGGGAGTTCCAAAGGTGAGGGGTGTGGTGGGACTGTGGGTAAAGGGGCCCAGTATGTGTTAATGCCAAACACACATTATAACAGGTCTGAGCCTGACAGTGTCTTTGCACCACTGACACTCTGTGGGTGTAAACACCTGCCCAGCACAGAGGTGAGCACCATCATACAGTACAGTATGTATCATTAGCTGACGCCACAGGATTAAAGCTCCCCTGTTGGGAGTGCTGTGACACAAGCCTCTGTGTGTGTAGGGCTTAGCTCCTTCAAAAATAGCGCTGTTTAGCACTACTGATGAGTCAGAGAGGTGGATGTGCTCAGCTCCAAGCAATTAAGCCTTTGGGTGCACAAAAAGAACAGTAACTGCATCAAAGAAAAACATAAACACAATCTCAAGTACTATTTCCCACATTTTAATGAACTGACAGCATGTCCAAGACAGACGGGTTTCGTCAAAAAGCCATCCTCAGCATCTCTAAGTCTTAGACATGCTGTCAGTTTAATGAAATGTAAGAAATAGCACTTTGTTGTGTGTTTAATTGTCTTTCATCTAGTACTACTGATGACACTACCTCTACAGTGTCCCTAAACCTTCATGAAAACAGGGTATACTTAGCAGCATTTGTCATAGGCATATTTACAAAAGTCAGTGTTGCCCCAAAGCCCTATAATAATAATATTGTGGTTTTGTTGTTTGGTTTTGGAAAACACAGGTCTAGTAAAGGTAGGTAGGTCTAAACAAAAAACACATTGTATATGGACTGAACATCTACCCTAAAGTGCATTTGAAGCCATGGGTTATACTTTTTAAATGATTAATCAAAAGTGAGGTCTGTGTTTCCAGTCAATTATCCTTGTTGTAACTAGAATAACTAAATTCTAAAGTTATGATCTGTCACTTATGTCCTCTTTCTAGTTGACTAGTTTTCTTTGCTGTGTTTCATTGTACATGTGTATATGTGTGCTCAGAGTAATGCCCAGTCAAAAACACAACAACACAACAACAAAAAACTAAAACACAGAAGGCACAGACTAGCCTGGTAAACCTGCCCCTCATATTTCATCTAATTTTGTACAGAGGGTCTGGAGCATAGGCTGTTGGAGGTCATGTAGGAGGACCAAGCAACTCCTAGCCAATCAGTGAACATATGGTGTGTTCGTGGGCCATGACGTTGACTTTGTGTGCTACATTAGAATTGTAGTATTTAGGTAGGCTAATTGCATACATGACGACCAGATGTTAGAAATTGGGTGAAGGCAGAGCCAATTGTTTTAAACTTCAGCAGAGTCCACACCTCCAGGAAGAAATCGTTTCTCACGGCCTCCGCTCCAGACCCTCTGTACAAAATGAAATGAAGTACGAGCGACGGGTTTACCAGGCTAGGCACAAAGAGCCATATGCTACTTTAGTTTTAGTTTTCTTTTTGTTGTTGTTGTTGTAGCCATATTCTACTTCAGCCAATCAACACACTGAAATAGAAAAAGGTGCTAATTCACCAGGCTTCAGTGCTGATAGCCACGGGCAGGGTCATGTTTGATCTTGACATCAGGAATTAACAGATGGAATGTTTAAATATAGCGAGTAAAGTGACTGATGGTGAAATTAAAGTGAACACAAAAGGCCTAATTGTCAAAGTTGACAGGTCGTCAGTCACCGCAAGCATAGCAACGTCAGCAAGAGAAAACTAATCCCTCCAGCTATGAAACTGCTGATGTCATGCCACTAATGTCAGCCATGGTCTGCTGGCCTCTCTCTGCATCTAGAAGGATCCTCTCTTCTACCATCGCCTCATGCACAGACTAGACTGCAAAGTTGTCCATATTGCTGACATTTGGATCCAACATCCTTTAGGTTTTACTGTTTCTGGCGTCACTGACATTGCACTTGTCTTGCTTCTGAACAAGCATAGAACAAGATCATTTAACCTACTCTAAATAGAATTGTTCAGAAAAGTGCATATGTAGTTTTACCTCAGATTAATTTTTTTCTGACTGTTTCATTGCTGATAAGCATACAGAGAATCTATGCTCAAAGAAAGGTTATCACAGCTGTATTTGTTTTATTCCTTTTAAGAAAGGATCCTTTGATTTAAAAATCAAATATTTACCAAGACTTTGAATGGACTGTAGCAACACCAGTTCCAAAAAAAATCGTGCCGTCATGAAGTCCACAATTTCTCTTTGGTCATATTGTTCTTGTGTTCCGGTTTGATACCTGTAAGCACCAACATTGATTTTTTTAGAACAATTTAGAACAATTTAGAACAACAATTGAACAGCAATGTCAAAAACAGCTTAGATGGCAGGTCAATGCCACTGGAGGGATCTGTGTCATCTAAACCCGTTGAGTGACGACCAGAGCTTAGATGTGCCCCAGGGGTGATCGTTAATCTGGGTGATAAGAGATGGCTCCTCGGTGAAGCACGTTTTATGTCTCGGCGCTAAAGCACGTTTTCTGAATGTTATCACTGTTGGTATCCATTTCCTCAAATGGCGGGGCCTTCCCCTTTTCTGTTTCTGTGCGTAAGTCAGCATATAGGGCTGGCAGTGCTGGTAAACTCTCTCATATAATAACTGTGACCTTTAAAGGTGTACTTCCATCATGTTTTCATTCATTTTGCGGTGTTCTCTAGTATTAATAATTGCCATGTGCGCTGGTTTTGATGAAAAAAATGTTCTAGTGCTTCTGTTTCAGGCTGTTTTAGTTTGGTGGAGGGGGTGGGGCCGGGAGAACGACAGGATTTCACCAGAGGTGTGACACGCTCCCTGCAGCTTCCTTTGCCCCACAGTCAACTTGATAGCAGAGTAAGGTAAAGGGGAAAAGTCAACTTGACAGCGCTAAAACTGCACACAGAATGTCTTCGGAGATACAGCCTTATGTGTTTGATCCTGAATCCGAAGAGGAAGGAGAGATGGCACAAGCACAGTCGCTTCCTGACCGTTTGTCAATGAACGTTTCAGAATGGTAACATTTGCATGACAAAACAGTGCAGGTGCCCGGCTAAATGCAGTTCAGTCATTCAACTAGCCTGCTAATCTTATGCGGGTCAGTCACAGGCTAACATCATTTAAAGCCCATTCGGTCAGTTTCTCTTATATGCATTTGCACGTCTATGTCACGCTGCAGGCCATTTTCGCATTGGGTCGTTTTTCCCACCTATTGTCTTCTTTTGACTGATATAGAAAATGGGGGTAGAAAAACATTTTGATATGCAGCATGCATATGCAACTCGGGGTGACCTATCATATTTCAAAAGAGCAAGTACTAAACGGTTTCTCGTGGAAGTACACCTTTAACTAATAACAGACTGAAGACTGAAGGTGACACTACAAAGTCCTGTGGTTAAGGTATGAAGCATTATAAAGCAGTATGAAGCGTTATAAAGAGAACAGGGGTAGGAAATGCCTCACAACATATGGCACCATCATGCTTAGCTTGTCTCTCTGTCATTGTTGTGACATTGGAAAGAAATAAATGATTAGCCAAGGTAACATTTTGTACATTGTAGTATTATCGAACAATTAAGTGCCTCTAACATTACTCCACTCCATAAATACCCGCTGATGTCACATTAAATTGACACACTCACAGGGAAGAAAAAACAAGTATCTATAACAATGAGCTTCAATTTGACTTAGAAAGAGCAGGGCTATTTTGCAGCTGAGTCATATTTTATATAATTCAAAATAAATTTAATTAAAGCTCAACAATTTCCTCAATATCTTCTTACCTTACTTTATTTCTCCTAACGGTGCAGCCAAACAGCTGAAATATAATATATTACTTGTGTGACAAAGACAAGTTAGTAAACCTCCCATCTCGACACCTCAATGGGATATGCTACTATACTGACTGAGCTAATAGCCTGGCTTTTAGCTCACTTGGTAGCGTTTGTCTCCCATACCAGAGTTCCTGTAAGGTCGTGGGTTCGAGACTTGGTCTGGACTACTCAGGAAGACCTCGGTTTCATAGGCATAAGCAAGTTAGCATATCATATAACAAACACAACTCCCTAGCAACACCCCTTGGCCTACGGAAGTAAAAACAGGCATTAAACCTGAGTTGGTGGGCTGATATTTGTTGACCAAAGAATGTGCTTTTCATGTGGCCCACTGAGGTCAGTGCAAACACAACCTTGACCCCAGAATCAAGTTCTCAGTGTCAGAGAGACTAATCAAGAACAAACACGCAGAGCCTTTCCTTAGTAAAACTGGCTTTTTTATTACCTTAGCACCAGGGGTCCGTAAGACCATGCCGCCCTTCATTCGTGACCATTTATAATGAATCGCATGCAATTTAGTTACTGTCATACAAAATCAAACCCATAAAAACTCCACAAGCATTTCAGCTTTTTCCCCTCATGAGAGAGGGAGACGTCTAGGACACGTTTGTTAGTACAGGGAACACTGAGGGTCCAAAAAGACAAGGAAATAAACAAATGAAAAAACAAAGAAACATTGCTTCTTCTCCAGTCAGTGAGACTGGGATGGAGCAGTATGTGTGTGTGTGTGTGTGTGTGTGTGTGTGTGTGTGTGTGTGTGTGTGTGTGTGTGTGTGTGTGTGTGTGAGTTTGGTGTGTGTTTGTGTGTGTTGTCAGTGAGGCAGAGCTTGGGTCATCCTAGGCAAACACACACATACACACACACAGTCTCTCTGTGGATCCCTCCTAGAATAAATACTCACAGCATCGTTCGATCGCTACTTCAGAGCTCGCTCACACTCTCGTCCAGGTGGAATGCACCTGAAGTAAACCCAAACACCTAAGCAAACTACTGGGCCATCCCTGCTGAGCGGCCAGAGCAATAGCACACAGGAAGAGTAGGTTTTAAAAAGCAAACAGAAACAAAGCTAACAGAAACATGAACAGCCTTCTGACTGTCCCACAGATTTAGTATATGCAGTGAAGCAGGTACACAAAGACATGCGCGCACACACACACTCGCACACACACATATACACACACACACACACACACTATTGTTGTACGCCAGTACGCCAAAAACATACACTCAGAGATGACATCACCTCATAAAGATCTGACAAATTTAAAATATACACCAACACAAGATGCCTCTGGGATAACTAACAAGTCGAGAAAATACAACATCCTTCCGATTCCGGAGAGGAAGTTTTCTTGGTGATGGTGGTGTGGAAAGTTGTAGTGGAGCATATCTGCCCTCCTGTGGTGAAGCTTGGAATTACACGGCAATGTCAGAGGCCATGCGGAGACAGAGGGCAGAATCTGTGGGCACGTCGCGGAGGCTGATCTCGTTCCCGTCCAGACGCAACACCTTTAGCTTGGAGAAGTTCATCACGTCCACGACGCTGCAGAAACTCCCCAGGGAAAACTCTGTAAGAAATGGACAGACATTAGACCACCACTTTTTTTTGACACTGTGAAATTACATATTAGTGTTTGAACATCACTTGACCGCGCAAACAATTGACTGTGTTGTTGACTGTGCATGATTTTAAAGCAATACTAAGTAGTTCTCATCTTCGGTTGATGAACCACTGAAGCGATTTTGAAAGCATTATTTTAAGGCTGAAAAAAACTACTTATTACTGTGCATAAATGTTAAAAGAATATAAAAGAATAACATTTTGAGCCATGTTATTGCTAATAATATTAATAGTGTTATTGTTACTAATACTAAAAGTGTCCTTAAAAAGCCCTCTGCCAACGCTGGGCATTTAGAGTCATCACACTTTTTCCCGTTGCTACGCCCATGTTAAATCATTATGGAAAATATGCACATTAAATTTAATAATGTTGAACAGCGCTTCAACAACTCACAAGGTGCATATTCCACACTCCAACCAATAACTAACCCTGCCAAGACGCATATAACTCTAAATGTCAACATACAGCATAAACGTTTTATTTAACAGAAAAAATGACAGCCTCTTACATCAATGCCAAACCTATGTTGATGTCAATAAAGACAGTGTTTCATGCTCTCACTGCAATTGTGAAAGTGGTCAGTGGGGGGCGTATTTTAGTCAGACAAGCTGCATCCGTTCTCTTTAGGGTGGTTTTGAATACCTACATTTTCTTTAACGAACAACAGCTGCCGCAACAGCGGAAACGAAAGTTAAAATCACTGACTGGATTGCCTGTACATGTTGGGGTGCGTTTCTGTGAAAATGTCAACCGCTGAAGCGTGAACGTTCTGTTAGTTTGGACAGAGAGCTCAAAACGAAAGTGTCTATTTCTGTCCTTTGTCTCTGTGTGCAGTGAAACTCAATTTGTATAACGAGAGTTTTAAGTATCGGTGCAGTGAGATACACACACGCACACAAAGTATAAGGGAGGTCAGTAGGTATAGTATGGTATAGTACAGGTTTCTGTCATAGTACTAGGATTTTTGTATCCGTTATAAGATCCCTGATATATACTACAGTATAGTATACTACTATACAGTAAGGTACAGGAAAGTGCTGTAAAGTACAAAAATATATATTAAACCATAACCTATGTATTATATGACATGTAGCGCAAGCAAGTCTGTTATCGTCCAGATGGTGAGAGACATTTCAATGTGAAATCAGTTTAAAATAAATGTTATAAGTTCACATACTCAAACCAAAAGTTTATGGGAGCTGAATTGGTCTATTGTCACTGTGATAATTTGTTTTTCACCAGGTGAAGCACTGTTTTAAGTGGAACAGCAAGGAAGTGGCTGATAATAGGTGATATGCTGATAATGGGATCTTTTCTGCTATATTCCATCTAACGTATGTATGTAAGGAGTGTGGTGTGAGGGGCCGGGTCTGCCACGCACCTTTGATGTGGTTGGCCTGCAGGTAGAGGTGTTCCAGGCTGGTGCTGACGGTGGGGATCCTCTCCAGCTTGTTGTAGGAGAGGTCCAGCTCCACCAGGCCGGTCACGTTGAAGGTGTTGGGGGGGATGCCCTTGTCCGTCAGCTCGTTGTGGGACATGCGCACGTACTGCAGCTGCTGGAAGTGGCCCAGGAAGTTGTTGGGGATGGCGTCGATGGCGTTGGACTCCAGGTAGAGCTGGTGCAGCTGGTCGGGCAGGCTCTCCGGAACCTTCTTCAGCCGGTTGCTGCTGACGTCGAGCAGCGTGAGCGAGGCCAGGCCCTTGAGCGCGGCGCCCACTTCCTGGATGGCGTTGTCGTGCAGCAGCAGGATGGTGAGGTTCTCCATGCCCTCGAAGGCGTTGGGTGGCACCTTGGCGATCCTGTTGTTGTCCAGGCGCAGGTCGCGCAGCGAGCTGGGCAGGTTGGCGGGCACCTTGGTCAGGTTGTTGTTGCTCAGGTAGAGGCGGTCCAGGCTCTGCATCTTGGCGAAGGCCTTCTTGCCCACGGAGCCGATGTGGTTCTCGTGCAGCATCAGCCACACCAGGTTGGTGGCGTTGGCGAAGGCCTCGTCGGGGACGCTGGTGATCTGGTTGTGCTGCAGGTAGACGTACTTCATGCGCGAGGGCACGGACGGCACGGCCGTCATGCCGCGCCCGTTGCAGTACATGGCCACGGGGAAGGTGGGCGGGCAGTCGCACTCCTCTGGGCACTCGCCACCCGTGTTGTCGGCCTGCAGCGAGCCCACGCCATACCCGCGGCTACGTAGCGCCGACAGCCACATGAAGGGGTCCTGCTGCTGGGCCGCACACGGCCCGGACACGGCACACAGCAGCAGTGGCAGCAGCAGCGGAGAAAAGGCAGCTAGACGCATGGTGCACACACACACACAGATACACACACACAGACAGACAGTGGCAGGGCACACACACAGGGGGTATGTAGACACACACAGCTGAAACAGCTACAGAGAGGAGAGAGGGGGGAGGGAGGGAGGGAGGGAGGAGAAGAAGAGTGGAAGAGTAAAGGAGGAGAGGAAAGAGAGGAGAGGAGATGGGTGGAGAAGAGAGGAGAGGAGATGAAAAGAGAAGAAAGGAGATGGGAGAGGAGTGAGGAGTGAGGAGTAGAGATGAGAAGAAAAGAGGAGAAGAGAGGAAAGGAAAGGAGAGAGGAGGGGAGAGAGAAGAGAAGAGAGGAAATGGGGAGGAGGAGAGGAGAGGATAGAGATGGAGAGGAGAGGTGAGAAGAAAAGAGGAGAGGAAAGGAGAGGGGAGGGCGAGGAAAGAAGGAAATACAGAAGTATGATGAGGTGATGAAAGGGAGGACAGAAGAGGAGAGGAGAACAGCAAGAGGGCAGAGGAGAGAAAGAGAGAGGAGGGAGCAAGAGGGCAGAGGAGAGAAAGAGAGAGGAGAACAGCAAGAGGGCAGAGGAGAGAAAGAGAGAGGAGAACAGCAAGAGGGCAGAGGAGAGAAAGAGAGAGGAGAAGAGCAAGAGTAGAAAGACAGTAGAGGATGACAACCCAAAGGAGGAGACAAAATGGACAGAAGAATGAAAAGGAAATGTGATGAGAGTAAGAAGGAAGGAAAGATCGAAAGAAAGAGGAAAGGATAGAAAGGGAGGGAGGGAGAAGAGTAAAAAAGAGTAAGAAAGAAAAGGAGAAGGAGAGAAAAAAGAAACATTTAATTATCTTAGATCAGACGTGTATTTAAAAAGCAGATCATACATAAGAACAAATTAAAATGCTAAAATGTAATCAATTTCAGTGTAACAGTTATGTAATGATTTTATGCAATAACAGTGTCTAGGAGGAGCAGACCATAGATAGCTGCGCTGGTTTGTTGATATTCAGCATTGTTGCACTGTTGCAGGTCCATAAAGGCAATACAGAAGTACTTGGCATCATAAACACTAAATTATGTATGCTGTTACAAATAAAATGTGTTAAAAGAATAATCTTTATCTTATCTACTTAAAAATGACTACAATATCTGCACATGTGCAGAATAGGTGTGGGTGATTTTCTGAGTTCTGCATTTTGGACTGAAAGCCTCTCCTCCTGTCTGTGGGACTACCCTGAGGAGGAGACCTACGCCCTCTGGAGGAGCAGACCTCTATGTCCATGAAAATTGAGATTTTCCAGGATTTCTGTCCACTGTCAGCACACGCTGGGTTATAGCCAGCTTCCATAGTCAGCCCTTTCCATCAGCAGCAGCACATGTGTAATAAAACACAGCTGTAGAGAAATAATATGTATTTGTAATAATGATATGGAATGGAATGGAATAATGATTGTAATATAAAATGTACTATACAAGTAAAGCTTCTTGTTCTTCTTCTTCTTCTTCTTCTTCTTCTTCTTCTTCTTCTTCTTCTTCTTATTATTATTATTATTATGATTATGATTATGATTATGATTATTATTTTCCTAGAGCATTTTGCGTATTTGCCATGTTGCCCATTTGCAGACGTAAGTGTATAGACTAATCCGTCTCTGAGCCAACAGCTGGAAATGCAGTTAAGAGAGTGGCCATTAAGAGGCTCTCAAGATGGGTTTTACAAGCTGTCAGTAAAACCTCTATAACTGTTGACATTAAAGAGCTATAAGATGTGACAGAAGCATAGCTTCTTGGTCAGATAGGGAATTTCAGGCGTTGCGGTTTCAGTGATAATTCAATCACGTCCGGGACGGGCAGACAAACACTGCCAAGTCTGTTCCACAGTTGGAGCACTAGGGTTCCAGCGGTGGAAAAGTGAAGCACAGATCCAGATGTTGAGTCACCCTACAGTATATGCATCTCTGCATAGAACAAAGGAGATGGAGATGCTGAACAAGAAGCACCCCACACCGAGCAGAACAAAACCCAATCACCCCTCACCGAGCAGAACAAAACCCAATTAAAGCCAAGCCACAATCATGGTCGTTTACTTTGCTGCCTATCACATCACAACTTAATTAACTTAATTAACACATGGAGACACAGACACACACACACACACACACACACACACACACATACACACACACTCTTTAAAAAAGAAATCTTGTTTTTGTGTTGATTTTAAAAAGTGTGTCCATGCTCAGGATGCAAGTGGAACAATCCAAAGCAGAGAGGTGGACAGAAAAGGCTTGATCATTCATAAAATAATCATTCACTTTTTCACAACCACACCCCCTCAAATATAAACACACACACACACACACACACACACACACACACACACACACACACACACACACACACACCCTAACACATACTCACATACATGCACACACATAAACACACACATAGAGACACACACAC
>CM050211.1:29871149-29881149 GCA_027475355.1 Coilia nasus
ACGTTGTTGCTGGGCAAGAGGTGTATCATCATCATCATAAAAAGGTGTATCATCATCATCATCATCATCATCATCATCGTCATCATCATCAACTACGCTAGCCTGTTGCATTCTGAGCTTTATTATTTTGATCATTTTTATCGAAAAGAAACACCATGCTAGTGATCAGGGCGCAGAGGAAGCTTGAAGACATTGCTTTAAACCACTAAAAAAGCTCAAAGTACATTCACACTTCCTTGGTAGTATAACAAGGGCCCTGACATTTAAAACGAGCCATTGACAACTTTGTAAGTGTACAGGTCGTTTATTATCATGTTTTAACATACCCAAAGTTAACTTTACACTGAATTTCTTCTTTAAGAGTGTGTGATTTCGGAGAGGATCACCCCATCCCTCTGCGTGCTGACAGTCAGTGCAGGGGAGAGATGGTGCAGAGACACAAACACAGCTGTGTCCAGACAGGAGAGCACGCAGAAGCAGAGAAGAAGATGGAGAGATCCCCACATCGATCAACCCCAGACAGAGAGAGAGAGAGAGGGGAAGAGGGCAGAGTGAATAAGGCAGAGGAATGAGAGTGGGGGGTCGGGTGGGGTGGAGTATGGCATGGTGGGAAGAGCGTGAAAAGTTGCTGAGATTAGACTCGATGTGGCCTTACCATGGCACACATGCTGGACAGGGCTAGATTAGGGACAGACCAGGGCCATATCAGGAGTAGTGTTGATTTTGTCAGTCGAGACAAGACGAGACGAAATATGTTCGTCAATGATAGCTTTTTCCATGACTAAGACTAAACCATGACGAGACTGAAACAGTGTTGTAGAACACTGACTAAGATGAAATGATCATGCATTTCCATAGATGAAAAAGGATGAGACGAAAAAATGTTTTGCATGAAATAAAATGTGCTTTGCTCCTAGCTCTGCTCTTCCACTTCTGGTGCTGCACCGCACCTGCAAGCACGTCTGCAAAGTTTGTTTTTTATAGGTTGTATGTTGTTTATCCTGCCCTGTCTAGCACTGAGATGTCTGTATTGGTTTGTTTTGTCTAGTCTTTTGTTTTTGTCTAGTAACTTTCAGATGTACTGTATGGCACAAAACAAGTTTCCGCACGGACAAATAAATATCTATCTCATCGCTGTCTCAGAGCTGTGCTATATTAGGGCTATAGCAGGGCCATAGCCCTGTTCTATCAGAGAGAGAGAGAGAGAGAGAGAGAGGTAGAGAGAGAGAGAGAGAGAGAGAGAGAGGGAGAGAGAGAGAGAGAGAGAGAGAGAGAAAATTAAAGAGGATAGGAGTGATGTTTATTTGTGTTTGGACACAGACTATTTTTTTATTTCTAAAATCCTTGACAAATGAAGACCTTGTTTAGGTGAAGCCATCAGTGTCAGATAAGTCCTATATTAGGGCCATATCAAGGCTGGGTCAGAGCCAGACTGTATCCATACCTGGGAGAGAGAGAGAGAGAGAGAGAGAGAGAGAGAGGGAGAGGGCCATATTATTAGGGCCATATCAGGCCCACCACAGGCCAAACTGTATCCATACCTGGGCCAAACCAGACCCACATCAGGGCCAGACAGCTTCCTCCCTTTCCCTGCGGTGCTCGGGGAGCAGGAGAGAGGAGACAGATGAGGAGGAGGGCAGACTGCCAGACAGCTTTAGCTAACCGAGACGTCCTGAGGTCTCCGTATGGAAACGAGGGGTGGAGAGCCGAGAGCAGGCAGGCGGGAGCACACACACACACACACACACACACACACACTGCACTGTGTGTGCCTTGCCTGTGCATGGAACAGTATGTACCATCACCGAAGGAGGGGTCCCTCCCCACACATGCATACATGTGATGGCGTATATACGACTGTGTGTGTTCATGTGGGCGGCCATCTACCTCTATTTCTGTTTGCTGCTCCCTCATTTGTGGCTTGCGTTGTATAGAAATGTATAGATAGGATGTTTGTATACACACACGTGTGTGTGTGTGTGTGTGTGTGTGTGTGTGAGTATCACGTGTATCATGTGTGTGAATGTGTGTATATGTTTGTACTGTATGTACAGTATTTCTAAGTGTGTGTGTGTGTGTGTGTGTGTGTGTGTGTGTGTGTGTGTGTGTGTGTGAGTGTGTGTGTGTGTGTGTGAGTATCATGTGTATCATGTGTGTGAATGTGTGTATATGTTTGTACTGTATGTACAGTATTTCTGTTTAAGTAAGTGTGTGTGTGTGTGTGTGTGTGTGTGTGTGTGTGAGAGAGAGAGAGAGAGAGAGAGAGAGAGAGAGAGAGAGAGAGAGAGAGAGAGAGAGAGAGAGAGAGAGAGTGTGAGTTTTGTGTGTGAGTATCATGTGTGTGAATATCATGTGTGTGAATGTGTGTATATGTATGTACATGTATGTATGGGCGTGTGTGGGTGTGTGTGCGCATGTGTATGTGTGTGACTGAAAATAGTGTGTGGTGAGGAGGCATATATATGCCACAGACATGCAATCGGCCCACAGACCCTGCTGCAGGGCTGGCACTAATGTATGGCATCCGCATTAAGATAGCGGGCCACTGGGTGGGGATGTACTGTATGTAGATGGGGACCACAAATGCCCCATAGCTGCCCCATACATGCCCCATAAATACCCCATACATACATGTTAGCAAAGCCACCAGAACCAGTCCAAAGGCTGGCATAGAGGGCAGTGTAAAATTAGTCTAAGGGCAGGGATTGGGTGTATCACTGTATTATTATTACCAGAAACATTCATTTATGGCTGTGGGGTGGAGGGGGCTTGTAAAATTAGACTGCAGTTAGGAAGAGAGAATATTAAAAACCATAAATGTCGACTTATGCTTGTGTATGAATGTATGTGTGTGTGTGTAGGGGAATGGGGGTGATAGGGGGCTTATAAAATTACTTTGGATTTAACAACTGGGTATATTATTAACAATAAATATACACTCATGCCTGTGTGTGTGAGTGTGTGAGTGTGTGTCCTGGTTAGTGTGAGGTTAGGGTTAGAGCATATCATTAACCAAAAGCGTTCACTGATGTCTGGAGGTTGGTGTAAAATTAGTCTGCGGTCAGGGCGCATTAATAACCAAAAACATCCACTTGCTCCCATCCATCTGTTTTTCAGGAATTTAAACCAATATGGGAGAGGTTTAGAGTGGAGTATCCCCCAGTGTTTAGTTAGCACCCCTGCTTTCTCTCTGGGAAACCCTGTAGTGTTTTCACAGGTCTCTAGGTCAGTGTTGGACATACAGTGGTGTGTGTATGCTGTGTGTGTAAATGCTGATATATTTGCTTGTATATATGCTGGTGATGATGATACAGTGGTTTGTGTGTGTGTGTATGCTGGTGATATGGTGGTGTGTGTGTGTGTGTGTGTGTGTGTGTCCTCGTGATACGCTGGTGTGGTATGGCGTGATATGTATGCTGCTGGTGGTAATGCAGTGGTGTGTGTGTGTGTATGCCGATAGTGTGAGAGAGGATCAGACAAGACAATAATAATGAGAGAAAAGAAGGAGAAGAGAGGATAAAGTTAGCATAAAGCTTATCCATTATACCCCTCGTCCACCAGTGCGCCAATCAGCAGTACACGTACATACACACACACACACACACACACACACACACACACACACACGCACACACACACACACACACACACACACACACACATGGAAGCAGCAAGGACAGGGAGGCCAATCCTGGGAATGGTCCTCACCAGAACAAACACACTGCTTCTCTCCAGACTATTGTTTGTGTGTATAGCGAGCTTTATGCTAACTTTATCCTCTCTTCCCCTCCTTTTCTCTCATTATTATTGTCTTGTCTGATCCTCTCTCACACTAAACACACACACACACACACACACACATAGACAAACACACACACAGTAGGCCGATCCCCAGATGCGTCCTCTGGAAGGGGGTGCTGGTAGGGGTCAGGGGGCGAACGAGGCGTGTCTGTCCCACATCAGGAAACGTTTTACATTCCTGCTCGCCTTCCCAGCAACCCCTGGGGCACACAGCAGAAAGGAGAGGAGAAGAGAGGAGAGGAGAGAAGAGGAGAAGAGAGGAGAGGGCATCTGCTCTGAGACAAAAGCAGCAACAAAACAGACACTTCATGCCTCAGTAGACCCAGTTAACACACAATCAAGCTCACATTTAACCTCTCTAGTAACACACTCACATCCTCACACACTCTTTATTTTTCCAGCTAGACCCAACTAACACACACTCACGCTCATATTAAACCTATCTGGTAACACACTCACATCTTCAGACACTTTAACTTTTGCATTAGACCCAGCTAACACACACTCACATTCAACCTCTCTGGTAACACACTCACATCCTGACACACTCTTTAGTCTTCCAGCTAGACCCAACTAACACACACTCACGCTCATATTCAACCTCTCTGGTAACACACTCACGTTCTCTCTCTCTCTGGTAACACACTCACACACTCTTTCCTACATAAACACTGTTTGTTTGTGCACTAATGTTGTCTCTCCCACACTCTCCTTGACGGTTTTCCCATTTGCTTTCATCCACCCTCTCTGCTTGTGCACTAGCATTCACACACCCCATGTACAGTACACACTAGCATTCACACTCTCCAGCTATTCACCCTCACCCTATCTGGTTACACTCTCTCAGCTTTCCGACACTCACACTGTCTGGTTACACACTTCTATGAGCACTCTGTGTCAAACATTCACACTTACCCTCTCTGGTTACAAACTCTCACTCTTTGGTTACCCTCTCACATTCACACATGCTGTTTCATGCACACACTCTGTACTCGCACTATCACAGACATCCCAAGTCTCCCGCGACCTCAGGAATCTGTCACGTGTGAAAAGCAACTCCCAGACGCCTGCAAGTAATACAAAACCTCTTGCAACTTGTGTGGATTTCTTTAGCTAATTAGGACAAGTGACAGATGCAGCAAGTGAGTGAGGGTGAGAGTGACAGTGACAGTCCCGGGTTGGGGTGCGTTGTTGACCTCCCTGAAATGAGTCTCTGCAGGTTGGGATGTCTGCTATCAGGTTACTCACACTGACCTTTTCTGATTACACCACCCACCCCACCCACCCCACCCCACCTACACACTCACAGCTAATCCCCCCACACTGCTCGCTTGACACACTCACCCTCTTCACACACTCGCACTCACCTTCCCTGTGTACACAGCACACTTAAATTCACACTCTGGTTAAACACACACTTACACTCGCACCTTACACACATTCACACTTTTTGTGTACATATTCACTTCCACACGCTCTGAACACACACTCACACTCTCTGAACACACACTCACACTCTCTGAAAACACACTCACACACTCTGGGCACACACTTACCCTGGGCACACACTTACACTCTTTGAACACACACTCACACTCTCTGAACACACACTCGTACTCTCTGAACACACACTCACACTGTCTGAACACACACTCAGACTCTCTGTTTACGTTGCTCTACAACATGGAAACATAGTGATTGCATCTGCATGATGTCCTTTGCACATTAAGTCACTAAGTCATTCCTATCCAAACATCTGTGTGTACATGTGACAGATACATTATAATATGCAGATACGTCTGAATGTGGACATTTCCCCAATCACTGAAATCACTGTGCTGGCCAAAGACAAAAGCTGCATCGATGGAAAATGATGATGTAATTTGGCATGGATTGGGACCAGATGCACAGCAGGCTCCAGTGCTCATGTCTGAGTCTTAGAGAGAACTATCGGAGACTGGACATCACCCACACTCTTTCTCACCTGGGTCGATCTCACCTCCACACACTTTTACTTGGCTGTCACCTCCCACCGCTCTTACTGTGGGCATTCAGGTTTGCCAGTAATGGAACTACAGGTATTTTAATACAATTTGGACACAGAGAGTATGTTCTGTCAAACACTAAACATTTTGTACACAGAGTTCTCACAGGAGACCAAGGCACACTCTCTCTCTCTCTCTCTCTCTCCCTGTCTCTCTCTCTTTCTCTCTCTGTCTGTCTAGCTGTCTCTCTCTCTCTCTCTTTCTCTCTCTGTCTGTCTGTCTCTCTCTCTCTTTCTCTCTCTCTCTCTTTCTCTCGCTCTCTGTCTGTCTATCTGTCTCTCTCTCTTTCTTTCTCTCTCTCTCTCACCTCACACACACACACACACACACACACACACACACATACACACACACACACACACACACACACACACACACACACACACACACACACACAAAGTTCTAAGGCTCAGAATGTTCCACTGATTTCCTGTGCAGATACAGAAAGTGAAGTGCATTTGGAAGAGTCTGTATGCTGGCCATCCCCCATCTTGATTTCTAGACTGCTTTGGGAAAAAGAAGTAGTTGGGTGTGAGACACAGGGATAGGAACAAAACTACAGAAAAAAGGGGTGATGGTGAGACCGGAGGAGAGACAGTTCCCTTTGAAGAGGACAGGCCAAGAAATGAACCAGGTGCTGTTCATAGAGAGACGCTTCTTTCATCTCCAAAACATCAGAAGGGTCACTAGCATTCCAAAATCCATGCATTTAAAATGCTTGCTGGAGCTGTCAAAGTTTGTTTGCTGTTGCTGAGTTACATAAGGGCCTCCATTTTTTTGCTGTTGATATTTAGAACTCAGCTGTCAGTTATGGGGGTAGTTTTGTTCCTTTTTTATTCAAACAAAGAAAAAAAATCCAAACAAAATATACAGCTTTGAAAACAAAAAATAGGCAGTAGAAGAGTTGGCGGGAGGGCCAGGCAGGCACCAGCCCAACTGTCAATCAGAGGCAAGCTACCAATAGAAATCCACCCTTTCTCCCCTTTAAGATCCCGCCCATCGCGTTCAATTGAACTTGCAAGCAAACGTTCTTGGTTTGCAAAAGATTTTGAGGTTCAAAACTTTTCGACTTGCAAACAAAACCTTGGCCCGCAATCAAAGATTTCACATTTAAAATGAAATAAAATCAGAACTCAATCAAATATTTTTCCAGCTTAAAAATGTAAACGTTTTTTTTTTGTTTTCAAAGCTGTATATTTTGTTTGGATTTTTTTTCTTTGTTTGAATAAAAAATGAACAAAACTACCCATTGCGTTCATTTGAACTTGCAAGCAAACGTTCTTGGTTTGCAAAAGATTTTGAGGTTCAAAACTTTTCGACTTGCAAACAAAACTTTGGCCCGCAATCAAAGATTTCACATTTAAAATGAAAGAAAATCAGACCTCAATCAAATATTTTTCCAGCTTAAAAATGTAAACATGTTTTTTTGTTTTCAAAGCTGTATATTTTGTTTGGATTTTTTTTCTTTGTTTGAATAAAAAAGGAACAAAACTACCCCCATATCAGTGAGTCACTGTTGCTATGCAGTGCCTATTGTTGAAAAAAAAAGTGTCCTCAAAAGTTGAACAGATTATAGCTTTGAGCACCTCACATTTTTAAAAAGCCTCGCTGCTTTCTCTGCTTGCACCTTGCTCATAAACAGTGAGGCAGGTCAAAGTGGTCAGGAAAACAAGAAAACAACTGAATTCCAATGCCTGGTAGCTAAAAAGCCATCATGGTTAGAACATGGGACTAGAGAGGAACCTGACATCCTTTAGAAAAAAATGGAACAAAAGAGGAATGTGTCCCTTTTTGAAGAACACAGGACAGGAGGACCCATTCACTCTGAAGAGGATGGGACAGTTCCATCTGAAGAGGACCGGACAAGACAAAGAAGAAGAAGAACATCAACATCAACAAGAAGATAGGACAGGAGGAGAGGGAGACAGGAGAGAGCTATCTGACGAGGACAGAAGAAGAGAGCAGCCTGTCCTCTTGATGTAACAACAACAAGATGGAATGGCCAACAAGAGCAGGACATGGGAAGAATGTGTTCCCTCTGAGGAATGTGCGTGTGTGTGTGTGTGTGTGTGTGTGTGTGTGTGTGTGTGCGTGTGTGACAAAGACAGAGACAAACCCTCCGGCCTGTTCAGTGAGGAGAGGCTGACTGATTGCATTTGTGTACAGCTTTGCTCTTTTCTCTTCTGTGTAGACATACACAAGGAGAACAGTGATTAGATGAGGCAGGCCTGGTTCGTATTAAACCACAAATGCAGTTGACTGACAACAGAAAACATTTCATGTCCACAGGGTCAGGGATGAATAAACTCTTTGGAAGGACCAATAACTGGGTTTCCCTTTCCTCTTGCTAGTCTTTATTGGCTTATTCCCAGACATGTGACAACAATCATGTATAGATTAAAAGCAAAATACAAAAAAAAATATAATAATAATCCAGAGTAACAGCAGAGGAAATCAGTTGACAAAAGGCTCCAGTTTCCCATTGCCATAAGACTTAGCCTCTAGATAGAGCGGGTAATGATGCCATCAACAGCCTAAAAGTGCTGCTGAAGTGTTTTAATTAGGGTTAGCGTAAGTACAGTAATAGCACAGGTTGCTGGAAGAAATATGAAGTGTGTATATTGGTACTTCACATGACTATGTATCAAAGGATGGATTTGAGAACAAAAACAAAAAACAAAAAAACAACCAATAAACTATAGCAGCCTATAAAAAGTGTATATTCTTTTAAAAGTGTAAAATTGCTGTGTAGCGATCCTTTAAATCACAAAACCCCATTTCATGCGTCCATGACAGGGGGGTGGGGGAGGTTTGGGTTTGGGGGTTTGGGTTAAACACAGTGTAAAGATCACTGCCAGCTGGCTTATTTGGGGGGGAGTGATCGATCATTAACTCCACATACTGACACCGGTTATAGGGTTTCTTTTTTGTTCACTTTGAGTAGATGTTCGCTCCTAGTGAGTCCAGCCAAGCTAACATATGGCCCACAGCTTCCCCTCATTAATCTTAATGGATGATACACATTACATTTGGATGATACACGTTATGTTTGGTTTGAATCAGTGCTCTGTAACGTCTCTCGTGCCAAGGACTGAGGCATGGCTGTGGGAGTCATGGCTGTGGAGGCCCTATTACATACTGCATTAAAACCCTGTCGGTTATTAAACAAAGACATCAGTCACATATAGGGGCCACCACAGCATCATTACAGGAGGATTGAGTGAGTGGTTCATTCACATATTCATACAGCCTCTTTTTTTGTATTTATTCTTTGGAAAAGAAAATGAGGTTTGTGATCAAACCATTGGGTGGACCACTGGCCCTTGGGGGGTCATGGACCCCCTGTTGAATATCGATGTGTTGGTGAATATATCTAGTTTGTTGAATATCTTTGGTTTGTTAAATATCTCTGGTTTATTAAATATCACTGGCTTGTTGAATATCTCTGGTTTGTTGAATATCTCTGGTTTGTTAAATATCTCTGTTTTATTAAATATCCCTGGCTTGTTAAATATCTCTGGTTTGTTGAATACCTCTGGTTTGTTCAATATCTGTAAAAGATATATCAATGCCATACCTAAAAGGGCATGATTAATTTTGGATGACTTTACAGTGACTGAAGCATTCGATTAGCTTGTTGCACCAGTTTCAGATAAGCTAAATTTATAAGGTTGAGTACAATTTGTTTTTGAATCTTATCTTAAAACCTACTAGTGTTGTGTTACATTACCTCCCAGTTTCACCACTGTTAGATAAGCTATATGTAAGTCATTGGGCCATAAACGACATACAGTAATATTGCCAGACAGATTGATGTTTTCACCATTCCCAACCAACCCCCATCAAGAACACCCTGCGCTCCACTATGCATAGTGATAGTGTATATTGGGATTTGACAATGTCACTCCATGTGTTCATTGTGTGGACTGAAATAACCTTCTCTCAGTTTGGTTTTAGCCATAAGTTAGTCGTTGCTCAGAATGTTTCTGATTCATTCTTTTGGACCTATATGTTTTTTTTGCAAGGAAAACATATGTCACTTCCTGTTTATCCCTTCTATTAATGGTCATTGCCAACATGCCTGCGGACATTAGGACCCTGTGGAACATGTCATCACCCTAAATGAGTAAATGGAATGGCAAAGGAGCACCTCA
>CM050211.1:29888649-29891149 GCA_027475355.1 Coilia nasus
CATTGCATCATACTGTTCCTCTTGGCATGACGGTGTTGTTAAAAAGTAGTCTCCACGATGACGGGTTCCATGAGCGTTCACCGAGAAACCATACAGCTCCTAGCTCAGAGGGACGATAAACGCCAGGAGCTGCTTTGATCCTATCAGGGGTCAGTCTCTCTGTGCCAGATATGCTTTCATAACAAACACACCACAGCTCAGTCTGCTGCACAGTAAGAGGCCATACACAGCGAAGGAGGCATGCGTAATGATGTCTACAGTAGACACCTCTAGTAAATCAACACTAAAAGTGTTTACTTAGCATTTGCATTTTTATAATCCTTGCTACAGCAACATCAGTAGAACATTTGTATTACAAAGGAAAGTTTTTTGTTTTAATTTGTTACAGAAATGTATTATTTATGTTCACTATCAATGTTCTGTAGTCCTTCATCTACTACAAGCTAGTTAGATACATACAAAAATAATTGTTAACATTATTTAAAAAAATATCATTATCTCTTCAGCCCAGATTCCTCCCCCTTGTCCACATTTCATTTCAATAACAGCATATAAGATGGCTAATCTTATCACAAAATTTTATTAGGCCTGTAAAATTTATTGCAGTCTATGCCACCATAAACAATATAACATTTATGTTGTCATATATTTCATCCAGTGTAATGCTGAAAATAGAATGATGTGATCAATCATATGGGTCTTACTAAAAGCTGAGAAATGACACATCCTACAAAAGGTCAACTACCAAAAAATAAGGTTTTTTGAATATTGGCTACATACTGGCTACATTTTATTGACTGTTGGGCATGTGGCCAGTATTCAATAAAGGCTTTTAAATGTTGGAGGCCCATTTTTGATTTACTCTTTTTTACTATTTCTGACCTGGTGAAGCAATCCCTTCCCTTGTTTGTCTTAAAATAAGGTTTATTGGCTAATAAAGGCTTGCACACCACAAAGTTCAGAAGGAACATTTAATATGAGGTACGTTTCAGGCAACAGACCTTGTTCAGACTGATTTTTGGCAGAATAAGAGAGACTAGTAGAAACTTACTGCTCTATATATACGTATTTATATAGCCTGGTAAACCAGCTGCTTGTACTTCATTTCATTTTGTACAGAGGGTCTGGAGTAGCTGCATTGAGAAGCGATTTCTTCCTGGAGGTGTGGACTCTGCTGAAGTTTAAAACAAGTGGTTCTGCTTTTACCCAGTCCCTAATGTCTGGTCGTCACGTATGCAATTAGCCTACCTACACACTACAATTCAAATGTAGCACACAAAGTCTACAACATGGCTCATGAACACTCCCTCTGTTCGCTGATTGGCTAGGAGTTGCTTGGTTCTCGTACATGAATTTCAATGGCAGAGACTCCAGACCCTCTGTACAAAACGCAATGAAGTACGAGGGGCTGGTATACCAGGCTAGTATTTATAGTCCTCTGTTTGTTATATTTGCCAGCATGTGCTTCCATGTGTCTCTCCAGGGCTCTCATCCCTAAACCTGCTAGACCTCAGTGCCAACCTCTTTAAGAAGTTCCCCCAGCACCTCCCACCCTCCGTCTCCCAGCTCTATCTCTCCAACAACTCCCTGGCGGGCGTGGAGAGGGGCGTGCTGCAGGGCTTTTCCAGCCTGCGGTACCTACGCCTGGGCCGGAACCGGCTGGTGGACAGGGGGATGGACCCGGCGGCCTTCAACCTGAGCTCGCTGGTGGAGCTGGACCTCTCCTACAACCAGCTGACGCAGATCCCCGTGGTGCCCACCACCCTCCAGTACCTCTACCTGGAGGCCAACCAGATCGCAGGTGAGGGGCTCGCTAGTGTGACGCACACTGTGCAACCTGCTACATTTAGGTTCGGCAATGGTTCTTCTTTAAAAACATACATTTCAGGCAACATGACATACAGTAGGCTATACACACTGCCAAAGAGGCCAAAAATCCAGGCTGTATAACATCAGCAGCAGCGTGAAGCATCAGGAAGGAGATTAATTGATGTACTGCATAACTACAACCTGACTGCCATTTTATACATCCCCTTAAACTCCCTTCGGCATCATGGCATAACATTGCCAAGCAAGTAATTTAGCTAAGTCAGTAGCATTTTATCACGAGACATCAGGAGGTTTGTGTACTAATACTTACACAGTTTAGCTGGCCATGAAATCTCCTCTGAAATAGCAGGTGTGCAAGCATTATGCTAGTTAGTGCCACTAGCACTATACAATTTAGCACTACTAGCATTTTGCTAGTTAGCAATACTAGTGTTTTGCTAATTAGCATTATTGCCATTACAGTAGTTAGCACAAGGTATGGGCAGTATTTGTGCAAGTGACCCATGTCTTCCTCAACTTGTCTCTTGTTCCCGATCCTGTTATTCATCCTATCCTTTCATCTCCCATCACTCACTGCTAGTTCCTCTTGACTGCAACATGTTCTGTCTGCTCCCCACATACTGTATAAGTCACTGTGACCTGGAACCACTTCATATTTGTCCCAGCGCTA
>CM050211.1:29893649-29903649 GCA_027475355.1 Coilia nasus
GAGAGGAGAAGAGGAGAGGAAAGGAGAGGGTGAGAGGAGAGGAGAGCAGTAAAGGAGAGGGGGAGAGGAGAGGAGAAGAGGAGATGAAGAGAGAGCAGAGATAGAGAGGAGAAGAGGAGATGAAGAGAGAGCAGAGATAGAGAGGAGAAGAGGAGAGGAAAGGAGAGGGTGAGAGGAGAGGAGGAGAGGAGAGCAGTAAAGGAGAGGGGGAGAGGAGAAGAAGAGAGGAAGGTAGAGGAGAGGAGAAGAGGAGAGGAAGGGAGAGGAGAGGAAAGGAGAGGGTGAGAGGAGAGGAGGAGAGGAGAGGAGAGGAGAAGAGGAGAGGAAGGGAGAGGAGAGGAAAGGAGAAGGTGAGAGGAGAGGAGGAGAGGAGAGGAGAGGAGAAGAGGAGAGGAAGGGAGAGGAGAGGAGAAGAGGAGAGGAAGGGAGAAAAGAGCAGGAAAGTAGAGGGGGAGAGGAAAGGAGGAGAATAGAGAAGAGGAGGAGAGGAGAGAAGGAGAGGAGGGGCTGAGAGAGGGGGGAGGAGTGGAGGAGAGTAGGAGAAGATGGGGGGGGGAAGGAGAGGAGAGAAGGAGAGCAGGAGAAGAAGAGAGGAGAGGGGAAGAGGAGAGGAAAGGCGTGCCAAAAAAGCATGCCATGTCCCTCCTCGTTCTCCAAGAGCAGGCGGTCGCGAGCTATGATAGACAGCCCTGCAGAGAGACACAGCACACTGCACACAGCACACTGCACACAGCACTACTACAGTACTACTACTACTACTACTAGTAGTACTAGTAGTGCGCGCGTGCGTGCATGTGTGTGTGTGTGTGTGTGTGTGTGTGAACAAAGATGAGGATGAGAGTGTTTGTTGGTTTCACATTTTCCATCATTCTTCTCATAACACTCTGGGAAATGTTGATACTTCGCTGCCAAAAGTTGCATTTTGTGTCCTGGAGATTAAACCTTGCTGCTAAAGATGACATGTGTGTGTGTGTGTGTGTGTGTGTGTGTGTCTGCACATGGGATAATGCAGTGTTTCTCAGTGTTTTTCAGACTGAGGACCACTCCCCCTCTTAAACAACATCATGGACTACTAGTAGTGGTAGTAGTAGTTGTTGTAGTAGTAGTAGTAGTACTACTACTGCTACTACTAAGACTCCTACTGCTCTTACCACTACTAATAGTTCTTTTACTGTTACTAATACCGCTGTTGCTACTATATAACTACTACTACTACTTCTGTTACTACTACTATTATTACTGCTGCTGATCCTATTACTACTACTACTACTGCTGTTACTGCCGCTGCTACTATGCTACTGCTACATACTATTGATTTATCACCCAATATACATGCCACAAGGTCAGAGGGACTGTTTATATTATTAGTAGTACATTAGTGCATTAGTAGCCTACTTGAAATTGAAGCTTTTTAATTATTTCCTGTCTAAAGCTGCCTTCCACCTAGGCAAAGTTGAGCTGGCTTTAACAGGCATAATTAAACTCTTGCCCAGTCCACTAAATGACAGGAATAATGACAGGAATCATCCGGAATAATGACGGGAATTATCCGGAAAGTTCCATGAGGCCCATAAAGCTGCTGTTTTCCCCGCTGTGTCAGTGCTTGAAGTGGCCGTGTTTATATGAGGTAGTGTTGTCTGCTATGTGGGGGAGAGAGGAGGAGGAGGAGGAGGAGGAGGAGGAGGAAGAGAAGGAAGAGGAGGAGAGTGAAGAGAAGGGTTGTGATGAGTGCGGAGGTGTCTGCTGTGCTGTGGAGGGAGGAGGAGGAGGAAGAGAAGGAAGAGGAGGAGGAGGAGGGCTAAGAGGAGGGTTGTGATGAGTGTGAAGGTGCTCCATGTGATCGTGTTTATATGAGGTAGCGGTGTCTGCTGTGCCATGGAGGGAGGAGGAGGAGGAGGAGGAGGGCGAAGAGGAGGGTTGTGATGAGTGCGGAGGTGCTCCGTATGATCGTGTTTATATGAGGTAGTGGTGTCTGCTATGCTGTGGAGGGAGGAGGAGGTGGAGAAGAAGGAAGAGGGGGAGGAGGAGGAGGAAGAGGGCTGTGATGAGTGCAGAGGTGCTCCATGTGATCATGACCACCGCAGAGCTGCAGATGGTTTGTGCCGCCACTTAGAAACAAGATCGCTTGGCAACCAGCGTCCCTGCTGGCGTGGTGACGGAACCCAGCGCTGCTTTTCCACCAGGATGTCCAGCAGACATGACTAGCCGAGCTCTCTCCACTCTGAGGTATCAGTCAGGGGCAAAACACACACACTCATGGGAATACACACACATACACACACACACACACAGTCAGGAGCAAAACAGTAACCCTGAAAACATCCCAGGCAACCTCAGCACTGAGTTTTACCATCCAGACATCTCACTGCAGGTTCCAGACGCCCAATACGTTCCAAAGACACACGCATAAACAGACATACACACATACACAGACATACACACACAGACACACACACACACACACACACACACACACACACACACACACACACACACACACACACACACACACACACACACACACAGCCATTACTTGGGATCCACAAACACACAAATGCACCATTTATCCAGAGACGTCCTGGGCTCAGCACACAAACACAAACGTGTCACATTTCTAGGAACATAATGACTTCAACACACACAGACCCCACATCCAGAATAGCCATGGGGTTAACTCACCACATATCCACACACATCATGGGATTGAGACATTCACACACACACACACACACACACACACACACACACACACACACACACACACACACACAGGTCTCACTGTCACTCTCACTCACACACCGCAGTCTTGTGGTTGTAACTTGCCCAGAAGCTGTGAGGCCACTAACACTTTGTGTGTGTGTGTGTGCGTGTGTCTGTTTCTTCTCCCTCGTGTTCAGTCTACCACCCAAGCAAGCTGTGCCAGCCGTGCACCTGCATCTCGTTTAGTGTGTGAGTGTGTGTGTGTGTGTTTGTGTGTGTGTGTTTAGTGTGATGGCAAGACTGCCTGAAACACAGTAGCGCACATTAAAAAGGACTAACTGGAGGGAGGAGGTGAGTGTGTGTGTGTGTGTGTGTGTGTGTGTGTGTGTGTGTGTGTGTGTGTGTGTGTGTGCATGGCAGCCAGACGAAAGCAGAGAACAGCCTGTACCCACCACACCTCCTCATATTCTCCATAGCTGTCTCTCCCCTTTTCTCCCTCACCTTCTCTCCCCTTTCTCTCTCTTTTCTATTTCCTATGTACTTCTCTGTCTGACACTCTGGCTGTGTGTCTGTCTCATTTCTCTCTTCACCACTTGGCTGTCGTGTTCTGTCTGTTTTCATCGTTCTTGCCCCTGCTTTTCACCATCTCGCCTCCCTCTACATTCTTCCATCTCTCACTGTCTCTCCCGTTTTCTCTCCCTACCTCTCTCTCCCGCTCACTGGTCTTCTGCTTTTTGTTGTCAATGTTATTGCCCATATGAAAGAAATATGTAAGATATGTCTACTGTTGTTTATTGTTTGTGCTATTTGTTGTTATTTTGTTGTTTTTGTTTTTGTTTGTCTCCTCAGTGTTCAACGTGTCCAGTCTGTGTAGAGAGGTGAGCCCAGCAGCTTACTCTCGCATCCGGATCCTCCGATTGGACGGAAACAAGCTCCTCCCACACCAGCTCCCTCCCGACTGGGTCATGTGTTTACGGGTGCTCCATCGTATCTACATCTAAACCCCACCCACCCCCAACCCCATCCCTACCCCCACCCCCATTATCTCCTACAGGTGCTTCAGTATATCTGTGTCCAAACCCCTACCTTCACCCCCACCCCCCACCCCCACTATCTCCTACAGGTACTTCAGTATATCTGTGTCCAACCCCCACCCTTATCATCATACTCCTACATGTCCTCCATCAGTAGTCAGTCACAGAAGCAACATATCTAGATCCACGGGCATCAATTAGTAATCACCTCATCAATATATTTACATCTGGGATCAATCATCTGAGAAGTTGTCCACATAGTACCTAAATGTATACCTACAGTATAGGGATATATTTCAGATCCAGCCAACTGAGATCAATCATCTGGCCCTTAGCTATCCTATCAAGAGGGTGCACCGGTCTAGAATCCGCGCATAGCTTGTGTAACGTTCGCGTTGTTTGTTTATTCTGGGCTCTCTTCGATAGCATCCATTAAACCTGTTTATATAAGTGATTGAAATAATGATACAGCAGAAGAGGTCTCTCTTGTAACAGTCCACCCTCTCTGTCTCTGTGCTGTTTACATTTGTGCGGCGTGTTTATAGGAGTGCATATAGTGCTCTTTAGGTCTGTGTTCCGCCTCAGCGCTGCATACGCAAAGCCACAGCTGGAACCATTTAAAATGGCAGCCATTCCCACAATCGCCGTGGCCCCTCGACATTGTGTAACTGGATCTGTGATAACGTCTCCAGAGCCTATGCACAGATGTATAGTAAAAAAAAGTGAAAAAGTGAAAGTGAAATTCCCATTTGTCATTGTGATAACACAGCACACCACAGCACACGGTGCACACAATGAAATTCAACCTCTGCATTTAACCCATCACACGTGTGAGCAGGGGGTAGCCATGACAACGCCGCCCGGGGAGCAGTGTGTGGGGATGGTGCCATGCTCAGCATTGTGTAACTGAATCTGTGGTAACGTTTCCTGGGCCAATGCACAGATGTATAGCATGGTTGTGTTACCAGTCTGTCTGTGTGAGGACAAAAAGTCAGCATCTGATTCTGAGTAACTTATCATCTTATGTTTATGACCATTGCTTTATGTTATGTTATGTTACGTTACGTTACGTTACGTTACGTTACGTTACGTTACGTTATGTTGCTTTTTGCATTTGCTATTATGCTTTCATCGCTTTTATCTGTATATCTGCAGCCATCCGGCTAGTCTTTTAAATCAGCATCTGCTACACATGGTCTACATCTCCTCAAGGCCCAATGGTTTATATTGAATCTGATGTATTAACCTCCTAACAATAAATAACTACATTTAGTATACTAAATTACTCTGCTAAATATGCGACAACTGCTACAAGACTATTTTCTTCTATTCTCTGATATTTACATGCAATGCATTTAATTTCGTCTATACTCATACCTTAACGTGAAGAACTGTATGTATATACAGTAAATATATATGATATTTTGTGTTACCTAAGGTGTGCTGTAATTATTTCTTTTCAATAAAGTTACTGAGATGTTGTGTGTAATTCCTGCTACTCATTATTGAGTGACTTGTGCCTAGTTGGTCCATGACCCAAAAAGCAGTGGAAAGGGCTCTCAGCAGAGACCTCATGGTGGAACAAAAATAAACAGTCTTGTTTTCTAAGAGCTGCTTCGCATTCCTGTCTTCAGACAGGCCTTTAATCAAGAGGGCTTGCTTGTACCTGAAACGGCCATTCGTATGGTAGGTTTCTGGAGGAGTTTAGATAAGTCTGGGACCCAACCACATTTTTCAGCCTTGACACACACACACATACACACACACACATACACACAAACACACACACACAAGCACACAAGCACACACACATACACACACATACACACACACATACACACCAATAATGGCCATCTGGCGAGATGGGTTCTGTCTTATCGCTATGGAAACACTGTTTTTCGGCCCTCAGTGGTGTTCCCAGAGAGGCAGAATGCAAGCCTGGGGCCCAGCAGCATTTAAGAGTCCTTCAAAATAAAAAAAATAAACTTTCATTCAGTGGCACAGATGAAAAACGGTGATAAAAGACAGAGAGAAAGAGAGAGAGAAAGAGGAAGGAAGAGAGACACAGAGTAAAAAATAGAGAGACAGCGTGTCGTTCAGACGCAGACTACTGCACTCACTTTGTCCCTTTGCGGATCAGGATCAGTCATCAAGCTTCCAGAAAAAGCTGGAAACATTATGACCTCACTGCAGCAGAAAATAACCTTTCAACACAATAACATTTTAACCTAACAGCTTTTAAAAGGGTTCTGGATAAATATGTGAAACATTAATAAACTGCTAAAAGTAAATAATATCTTCAGCTTTACGGTAACCTCACTGGCATGTCTGGCCAAATCACATCACATCACATAACGTCAGTGATGACAAAGCACACACAAACACACGCGCACACACACACACACACACACACACACACAACACCGGCAACAACAACAACAAGTCATACGTTATAGTAGAAGAATAAAAAATTGACATGACAAGTGGTAGTGGTGTGGTGAACTTGTAATGTTGTGGAACTTATAAACTTATAAATATGTTTTTATACATGGGTTTTGAATAAACATAGCTTCTGGACACATATATATTCAATAATATAAAGGGAATCATTTCCATTTGTTATTGTTGCGTCTGTAAATTGAAGCTTTAAATTGATGACAGGGTTGCTGTTTGTATTTAGTCTGCGGAGAGAGGAAGTGTTGTGTGTGTGTGTGTGTGTGTGTGTGTGTGTGTGTGTGTGTGTGTGTGTGTGTGTGTGTGTGTGTGTGTGTGTGTGTGTGTGGTTGAAAGGTTGAGGGAAGATGGATCACTGCCCTCACTGACAGTCCCGTCTGTGTTCCTCATATCCCACTTCCTGGCCGCCCACGTGTGTGTGTGTGTGTGTGTGTGTGTGTGTGTGTGTGTGTGTGTGTGTGTGTGTGTGTGTGTGTGTGTGTGTGTGTCGGAGGGAACGTGTTTATGTGTGTGTCAGGGGAAAGACTCCCTGCCAAAGTGCCAAAGCCCAGTGAAGGGATCTCAGTCATTTCAGCATGGGGAAAAGCACACACACGGAGCCTTGTCACAGGTAAGCTTTTCCACACACACACACACACACACACACACACACACACACACACACACACACACACACACACACACACACACACACACAAACTCAACTGTGCTGTACTGGAATAATAATCACTTTACGCCTACTGTACAAGGTGAGTGTTCAGACTTTTACCAGAAGTGACGTGACCGGTTTTTGCCCGGCTAGAACCTCAGGCCGCCTCAGATGCGTGGCAGCAATCGTGTCATAATTCCCATTTGCATGTGGCCACCCAGCCAGGAACACAGACTAACTTAAATACCTATTTGCATCTGGACAACAGGCCAGGAACACAGACTAACTTAAATACCTATTTGCATCTGGACAACAGGCCAGGAACACAGACTAACTTAAATACCTATTTGCATCTGGACAACAGGCCAGGAACAGCCACTGATGTAAAACAGATTTTTTTTCCAATAAATATGGTGAAAATTAGCCCGTAAACTTGTGAATGAATTCACTCCACTGCAGCCCGCAAAGCCCACTGCTATTGGTTAAAAACACAGCATAGCCTACTGCTTTTGGTTGACCACACAGCATAGCCCACTGCTATTTCTTGAACACACCGCATAGCCTCCTGCAATTGGTTAAATACACAGCGTAGCCCACTGCTATTGGTTGAACACACAGCGTAACCCCCATGCTGTTGGCAGAACATACAACATACAGTAGTCCACTGCTATTGGTTTCGGCTATGGTCTCTATGGACCAGCATGCACCTGGTCAGACACAGCTGCTCGTGAAGTGTCTGGAGACTGTGTGGAGCACAAAGAATAACTGTTTAAAGGTGAGGAATAACTGTTTAGGTGTGTGTGGTTACAGAGCCCTTAGTTGTTTGGCACACATCTGTAGACCGCAATAGAAGCAGTTTATTTAGCAGAAATAAAAAAACTTGGCTACCTGTGTTATAAATGTTACATTACTAATAGGCATAACGCAGTCAAGTGAAAATATGACTTGATTCCCTTTTTGCAATACTCAAAGTTAAGTTTGTTTTACATGAATCACGCGGCAGCTTGGGGCTTTACTGCTAAATTGTTGGGTGCCAGTTAGCTGTGTGTTTCTCTGGAGGATCATCAGCTACTATGGGCTCACATGGACATGAGCACAGCTTTGTTTGAAAGCAAAATTAAACACACTCTCTGGTTACACAACAAGCACAGAGTCAACCCACATGATGTATGGTGTAAGGCTCCTGGGCAACACACACACACACACACACACACACACACACACGATGTTGAACTGGAGTGTGTTGCAGGCACCTGACTGAGGTCATGTACCAAGTCCTATCTGCTGCTGCTGCTGCTGTGTGTGTGTGTGTGTGCCCTTCCCAGTCACCCCCTACGTCCCAGCACACACACACGCGCACAAACACACATGCACACACACACACACACACACACACACACACACACACACACACACACACACACACACACACACACACACACACACCTGGTGAGACCCTTCCCAGTCTAGACAGAGTCCTGGGAGTGGAGTGGAAAACACAGAGACACACAGAGATGGAAAAGACAATAAGAACAGAAATAAAATAAATATTTTATGAAATAAAATAAGATACATAAAATAGGTGTTTTGAGGGGTTACTCTGGGTTGTCAGGCCAGGAATGGAAACGTGCTGAGGGCTTGGACACCAGTCAGTCTGAGCAAAACCAATAAAGGATGTGTGTACTGTACCACAAGAGTGCAGAGGTGTGTTTGGGCTATCATGGGTTATCAGAGGACAGCAGTTCTGTGACAGGGGCAGCTGGAGAGTGCTTAGACAGCCGTCTGGTGAGTAAGTGAATAAGTGAATAAGTGCAGTCTGAACCTACACCTGCAGCTCTGGCGGGAGTACAGCAGCCTCTAATGAGAGCTGTGTCAGTGCAGGAGCACAGCGGTCTATGGGCCCCCTGTGACACAATGTCTGCTGCGGTGGAAAATGAACAGACGGGAATAAGTATGTCTGTGGAAAGGTTACTAAGTGTTACTGTGGGATACTGTGGGTGACTGTGGGTTATGGATTACTAAGGGTTACTGTGTGTTGCTGTCGGTTACTGAGGTTATCTATCTATCTATCTATCTATCTATCTATCTATCTATCTATCTATCTATCTATCTATCTATCTATCTATCTATCTATCTATCTATCTATCTATCTATCTATCTATACTGTATTTTATTTACACTTTTGTTTTATATGTTGAGAACATTCTATTCTGGCAGGAGCGACTGATTTTTTTTCAATTTAATAAAGTATTTAATGAAGTGTTCTGATTCAGACTATGCCATCGGGATATGCATGAATGACTACATCAAAGCATCGAACATATTTTAACTGTAACCAATTTTCCTCTTAGATTGAACTCGGCTCTCACCCTTCTGGTCTGGCAGGCAGCAAATGGCACTTCCTCATCATAAAATGGCCGACTGCCTGTGGCCAGGATGAAGTGTTAAACGCTTGCAGTAATGCGAAGAAGACACGCAACCTCACACATGCAGCCATGAACTGAAGTCAGTTTACTGTTGTTAGGGAAACAAACGAGTTTGTCTTCTTCAAAACAACTTTTTTTCAAGCAATTCATTTTTTTAAACTCATTTAAGGGATCTGACCTGATGGCCATTGCAGTACTGTAACAGTCTTTCACTGAATCCTTCTTCTTCTTCTTCTATCTTCTTACTCCAAGGCCAGACGGTTTATTTCTGACCCAACACCCCTTTCCTCCTCCCGCCATCTACCCAACACCTACATGCCTTTGATCAATGAGCAGAGTGTCAGCCAGCCTTCACCAGTGACCAATCAAAGCCAATGTATAGGCACCTTGACTATTACGATCAAACAGAATAACCAATCAAAGACACTGTGGGCACCTCCTCCTGACAGACTAACCAATCAAAGACACTGTGGGCACCCCCTCCCGACAGACTAACCAATCAAAGACACTGTGGGCACCCCTTCCTGACAGACTAACCAATCAAAGACACTGGGGGGTTACATAACATAACATAATCTCACAAGAGCAATGAAAAGACACCAAGGTGGCACTGTGAAAGTGTCAGCATGTTGTAGCAGCTCCAATGTGTTATATCCCCTCAGAGATCAATACTCAATCAGCCAGTCAATCACATCAATCAGCCAATTCATCAAGCAATCAACCATACAAGGAATCAA
>CM050211.1:29908649-29963649 GCA_027475355.1 Coilia nasus
AGCCAGCACAGGACCACATCAGCCAGCAACCGTTTACCACCCTGGAGACCTGGGTTCGAGTCCTGGTGGGGTGACTTCTCCTACTACATATTTATTTGTATGCTTTTACACTTGTTTTACCTTTTATGCTTCTACCAAATATTGATTTTACTGGTATGCTTTTACATTTGTTTTACCTTTTATGCTTCTACAACTACTTTATCTGTTATGCCTTTATATATTGTCCTTTGCTTTTATTTTTGTGAAGCACATTGGATTGCCGTTGTGTATGAAATGCGCTATACAAATAAACTTGCCTTGCCTTGCCTTGCCAGCAGAAGACCACATCACAGCCAGCACAGCACCACAACTCAGCCACATCACAGCCAGCACAAGGCCACATCCGAGCCAGCACAGGGCCACTTCACAGCCAGCACAGGATCACATCACAGCCAGCACAGGACCACAACTCAGCCACATCACAGCCAGCACAGGGCCATATCACAGCCAGCACAGGACCACATCCCAGCCAGCACAGGGCCACATCACAGCCAGCACAGGATCACATCACAGCCAGCACAGGACCACATCACAGCCAGCACAGGACCACTACTCAGCCAGTACAGGACCACAACTCAGCCACATCACAGCCAGCACAAGGCCACATCCGAGCCAGCACAGGGCCACATCACAGCCAGCACAGGATCACATCACAGCCAGCACAAGACCACATCACAGCCAGCACAGGACCACTACTCAGCCGGCACAGGACCACAACTCAGCTGGCACAGTACCACAACTCAGCCACATCACAGCCAGCACAGGACCACATCACAGCCAGCACAGGACACACATCACAGCCCGCACAGAGCCACAACTGAGCCACATCACAGCCAGCATAGGGCCACATCCCAGCCAGCACAGGACCACATCACAGCCAGCACAGGACCACAACTCAGCCACATCACAGCCAGCACAGGGCCATATCACAGCCCGCACAGGACCACATCCCAGCCACATCACAGCCAGCACAGGGTCACATCCCAGCTAGCACAGGGCCACATCCCAGCCAGCAGAAGACCACATCACAGCCAGCACAGCACCACAACTCAGCCACATCACAGCCAGCACAGGGCCCCATCCGAGCCAGCACAGGGCCACATCACAGCCAGCACAGGATCACATCACAGCCAGCACAGGACCACATCACAGCCAGCACAGGACCACTACTCAGCCGGCACAGGACCACAACTCAGCCACATCACAGCCAGCACAGGGCCATATCACAGCCAGCACAGGGCCACATCCCAGCCAGCACAGGGCCACAACTCAACTAGCACAGGACCACATCACAGCCAGCACAGGACCACATCACAGCCAGCACAGGACCACATCCCAGCCACATTACAGCCAGCGCAGGGCCAGGACTCAGCCACATCACAGCCAGCACAGGGCCACATCACAGCCAGCAAAGGACCACAACTCAGCCAAATCACATCCAGCACAGGACCACGACTATTTTGCTAGGGTAATATGGGATAGATTGGGCTTAAAAATTCAGAAAATGACAGAACATTTTTTAAAGCAATTGATTGGGGTGGCATTTGAGTTGCAAAATGCCAATCGGTCGTCTGATTAATAAAACGTCATGTGTGATGAAAAACCTTTTGTGGCAGTGCTCTAGTGTCAAGGACTTTGTTTTTGTTTTTTGACTTGGCTTTTTAGTCCAGCACCCAGAAGACTTGAGGCAGATATGCATGCTTTAGGCCTACACAGTTAGCAAGTAGCACATTACAGCCAACACAGGGCCATAAGCATCCAATGGTCTTAGTTTTCCTGAAAGACAATGATGCTGAGTGAATAGGGAGGACAGTTGTGACTAGACATAAACAATGAATAGGGAGGATAGTTGTGACAAGACATAAACTATGACTAGGGAGGATAGTTGTGACTAAGCATAACCCATTAGCAGACACTGCATGCCAAGGTGGAAGCTTAGGTGTGTCCAAAGAAAGTCAACATTATTGTTGACATTTTCTTTTTCTTTTTTTTAATTCTGTTTATTTTACATTTATATTTAAAATATAGATAACATGATCAGACCAATATATATTGTCATATAAAGTGTTGTAAAGACTTTTCATATGCTTTGAGTTAGTGTTGGCAAGTCGGCAAGTGTTATTGTGTTAGTCTTGGCAAACAAATATGCATGGTAGACTAAAGATTGTGCTTACATCGGACAATTTTAAATATTTAGACTTTCAAATGTGACAGAAAAAAGAATGAATGTACATTTGTCTCCAATACTTGCTGTGTTGGCTGAAGATACCTCTGATTTATGTAACAGGCAGACACAAGATCCGTCTGGGACCTTCACAAGGTGTGTGATCTCACACGCTTCTCCCTCGCCGTCTCCTCTGAGGTGGTATGGGTTATTTAGGTGTGTGTGTGTGTGTCTGTGTGTGGGTGTGGGTTCTGAGGAGGTATGGGTTACTGTTATATATTGTATATATGTTAAGGGGCTCTGTGTAGTGAATGAGTTTGGACACTTGTGAAATGTAAATGGAGGATTGTTAATACAAGAACAGCATTACATCATAGAATGCTGAAAGCAAAGGACATGGGGGTCAAGGAGAAGCCTTGTGTGTGTGTGTGTGCGTGTGTGTGTGTGCACGGATAGGAATGTGTATATGGTATATGTGCACGCAACACATGGCTGTGTTGTAGAAACATTTAGACTGTTGGTTTGAGTATATTTGTCTTTATCTCTTTGTTTGAGTATATCTGTCTGTATCTGTGTGTTTACGTGTCTTTATCTACATCTGTGTCTTTGAGTATATGTGTCTGTATGTGTGTTTGAGTATATGTGTCTGTATGTGTGTTTGCGTATACTGTATGTGTCTGTATGTGTGTTTGAGTATATGTGTCTGTATGTGTGTTTGAGTATATGTGTCTGTATGTGTGTTTGAGTATATGTGTCTGTATGTGTGTTTGAGTATATGTGTCTGTATGTGTGTGTTTTAGTATATGTGTCTGTATGTGTGTTTGCGTATATGTGTCTGTATGTGTGTTTGAGTATATGTGTCTGTATGTGTGTTTGAGTATATGTGTCTGTATGTGTGTTTGAGTATATGTGTCTGTATGTGTGTGTTTTAGTATATGTGTCTGTATCTGTGTGTTTGAGTATATGTGTCTGTATGTGTGTTTAAGCATATTTTCTGTGCACATACAGTATGCATCTGGTAGGTTTGTGTGTGTGTGTGTGTATTAGCCTGCTGTGATGTGAGATTTTGAGCAGCTGCATGAGGTTAGAGTGGATCCTTCCCCACATCAGTGTCTCGTTATCAGGGTCTGTGGGGCAGATGCCAAGGAAAGGCCTCGAGGTCTGCAGGGCAGATACCCAGTGAAGGCCTCAAGGGGCTCCTGAAGCGAAAGACAAACACCAGCATGAACCACGTTCCTCTCAGACACACTGACCCTTCTGGAATGTTACATTCTGTTGGCAAAAAGAGGCCCATCCATCCATATATCCATCCATCCATCAATCCATATCCATCCATCCATCCTTCCATCCATCCATATATTCATACATCAATCCATCCAATCAACCATCTATTTATCCATCCATCCATCTAATTATTCATCCATGCATCCATCCATTCATCCATCCATCCATCCATCCATCCATCCATCCATCCATCTGTTTACAGCACCAGCAGTCCCCTTCCCTCCTCCCATAAACTGATGAATATCTGTGACCAACCATTGAGTTCAGTTCACATCCCTTGAGTGATATAAGTCAAATTAAATGATCAGATTACACACATTAGCCTCAGTTGTCATAACACTACATTACAGTTGGCCGCAACTGTTTATGGCCACTGTGACTACATCGAAATTGATGTATTTTTTTATTTATTTTCATTTTAAAAACTATTAGCATTTTTTGAAACAAAACAATCCCCATCCACACACGTGTTTGAGTTCTGCATCAGAAATGATCTGATAAACTGTCATTTGTTTTGCTGCAGGTAAGGGTCACATTATAGGTGTTTGACATCAAAAAGGGGTTGTTTGAAATTAAAAGATCCAAAAAAGTTTCTGTATCATCATTTCCAAAAGTCTCTGACTTCTGTTGCTCCAGATTACTAAAAACACAGCATCCAGAGATATCAGACCAGAACAAGTGCAGCAGCTTTTGAAAGCGTTGGAATAGTCTGACAGAAACGGTCATAAGCGTTTGGTTTCAAAACAACACTAACTACTTTTTTCACCCTTAAAATAATGTTTCCAAAAATGTTTCAGTGGTTTATCAACTTGTAACAGGGTAAACGGCATTTCTGAATTCGCTTTGGTGGTCTCCATGGGCTATGACAGCACTATGCAAGTTTGCCAAAGCGGGTTGCCGATCTGTAACTCAAATGAGACATAAGAAAGATTATTCTTTGCAAAGAAAGAGGTAAAGTGCTTTAGTGTTGCTTTAAAACAGAAACAAAACTGTGTAGACACCCTCCTTGTCAGTTTTCCAGTTGTGCTGCCAGGATTATATCGAAACTCTGGATAGATGTTGTTTGGCTTGCACACATGGAGTGGACATCTATAAAATCAACAGGAGAGATCTGCTTAATTGCCTATTGTGTTAAAACTGTGCCCAGAAACCCTAACCCTGTAAGGCCCACTGTTGTAATATTACAACATCACATTTAATTCTACAAAAATAAATCGTTAATTTTTTTTCTTTTTAAAAACACATTTATTTTATCAATAGGTCCTACTGTTCAATTCTACAACACCATTGGATGGTAAATTGTGTAAATAGGCTCGGTTACTTGGCCACAAAGTCAGACGACTTGCGAACCTGTCTTGAAGTACAGCACCTTGTTGCACCTTGTCCACTGGATTTGATTTGGATGGCATTTGGGTTTTGGATGTCAAAATTGACAATAAACACTGATTTCTGCATCACATGCCTCCTACAACAACATCTAAAAGATTAAAAAACATTTTTAAAGTTTTCCTCTGTATTTGGGTCTCTGGGGGTTAATGGTCCATTAATAACCTGAAGAATAAATGATGAGAGGAGAGACAGATTCATCATATGTGGCTGGTCCTACTGGAAATATGAATCCTGGCTCTGTGTGTGTGTGTGTGTGTGTGTGTGTGTGTGTGTGTGTGTGTGGTAGAGAGAGAGAGAGAGGGAGAGAGAGAGAAAGAGAGAGAGAGAGAGAGAAAACAGGATTCCTCAGCTGTGTGGTCATCTTGGGCTGAAAGTGATCTGCGGAACAACAGAGCCTGCCTGCACAGACGGAGAAAAATAGTTCATCCATTGGTGGCTACTTACCCAGACTGCATCTCTCTCTCTCTCTCTCTCTCTCTCTCCCTGCATCTCTCTCTCTCTCTCTGCATCTCTCTCTCTCTCTCTCTCTCTCTCTCACACACACACACACACACACACACACACACACAAACACACACACACACACGCACATACACACACACACACACACACACACACGCACATACACACACACACACACACACACACACACACACACACACACACACACACACACACACACACACCACAAATTACAAAAAGTTGGGAGAACAGATTCAACACACAGGAATCTGAATGAATAGCAACAGCAAATAAATCATTTTTAATATCACTGGGCAAAGGAGCACTTCATATCCACATGCTGTTTATCATGTGACACAAGCATAGTAATGAACCACTGTAAATCAAATTCATTCTGTAGTGCTTTCTGTAGTGCCTTGCTAGCTAGCACCTAAACTGAACGTGTATAAATTGTTTTCTAAAATAATACGAACTAGAAAGGCTGTGAAAACATTTCATTTCAATATATGTCTGTCCTAATTTATATATTTATTTACGTAACATATATAACTGTTTTGTCTTTATGTTAAGACTTGCACACACTGTGGTGTTTGCTGTAGTAGGCATCTACGTTTGGAGTATGATCCTGCAAAGATGCACACAGACTGATAGATAGAGCTTGCGTCTGCTTGCTTTTGCAGATGAGTCCATAAAGCATCATTTACTGCCCCCTTCACCCTGCACACATTTGCACAAACGGACTATTCATGCTTTATGATTTCAATATGTCTGAAGCTCATCCAAGACTTAAAGCCCAGTGGATACTGTATCCTTCCCCTCCCTGTTTTCTTCCGCACGCTCTGTCTCTTCGCCTCAGTCTCTCTCTCAGCTTCTGGGTACATGAGGAAATTGCTGTGCTTAAGCAGTATGTGTGTGTGTGTGTGAATGTGTGTGTGTGTGTGTGTGCAAGTGTGTGGGTGTGCACGTGTTTTTGTGTGTGTAGGAGTGTGTGTGTGTGTTTTTGGCCTGAGGCCACCCTGCACCTGGGCCCAGAGTGGATATATTTGATTATGCGACCCAAATTAACTCTAAAGACGTGCGGACAAGACCAGCCATCACTGAGGCCCTTTGTTGCTGCTCTGCGCTTCAGGACTCTTAAGAGACCAAAATTAAAATGCTTTCTTTAAAAGACGCACATAAGACTAAGATTACACCCCCATAACTTTGACAAGACATCTGTTATGAACATGGTCTCAATTAATGTTTATGAACGCTGTATTTGGTACCATTCAGTAAACGATGCCTTTTTAAATGTCAGGGTGACAATGTTGGGAATGTCTTTATTGTGACAACTTGACAACAACCAACTTACAGAATAAAGGCAGATATTTGTTATTTTTAAACAGTCAGAATTTACTGAACAACATGTAATAATAGCATTTATAACGGGTCTTTCATGGCCATAACAGGTCTCATGTAATTATGAAGGTTTAACAATAGTCTTATTCATACCCCTTTGACTAAAGTGTGACCTATTTAACTCCCTGTACTGAGCATAATTCTGTCCAATGGAAATTGCACACAGACACACACACACACAGACACGAAGCACTGACCTAAGAATAATGAGAGTGTGTATTAAGCATGACTTTGTCCAACAGAAACTACAACTGGACCGGTAAAATGGCTGTTCCATGTCAGCACAGCACCCATGCAGAGGCTGACTGACAGCGCTGTGCAAACATTATGGCAGTGCGTTCAGTTTTATAGACCAACACAAACAGAGCCGTTCCAGGTGTCAGAAGTGTGCCACATCATTCTTCACTGCAACGTGTCCCTGCAGATCCCCACAGCGCTCAGATGCACTCACTGTTGTGGCACTCAGTGCAGAGTGAAGTGAGTCCACACACACATATATGCGCGCGCGCGCGCACACACACACACACAAACACATATGCATGCGCACCCACACCCACACCCACACCCACACACACACGTGCGTGCACACACATACATACACGCATGCACACACGCATACGCACGAGCACACACACACACACACACACGCGCGCACACACACAAACAAACACACACACACACACACACACACACACACACACACACACACACACACAGCACTGCTCTAAGAGTGATGAGAGCGTATAGTCCACAGGAGGGCCAGGCATTCCTCCACACTCAGTACAGAGTGAGTCCACACACACACACACACACACACACACACACACAGAGTAATGACAATGTGTAATCCACAGGAGGGCCAGGCATTCCTCCACTCTCAGTGTGGCGTCCAGTGAGTCAGGCAGACGCATCTAAAACCCCCACGTGCCTTCATTCTGGCTCTCCCTCTCTGATGGAAACCTGGACCTTCACACCACACACACAGCCACTCATATGCAGAAAGGACTCACACTGACCCAGCCCCCAACCATCCCGGCAGAAAAAGACACAACAGAGAAAGACAGAAAGAGAGAGAGAGAAAGAACGAGTGTCTTACCTGGACTGTGGTATCTGCCCTCTTTTCAGAAGCTGCTTTCTTTCTCTGTTTAACTCTCAAGTACTTTCTGTTAATGTTAAGCTTTCACCTCATCATCGACTTCAACTTCAACTTCAACTTTATTTATGCTTAAAAAGAGAAGTTTGGTCTGCAGCAGGTAACCCTCACCCACATACACACAGAGAGACAGCACCGACAGTTTACATGTATATCACTGCTCAGACTCACCTCATCACTTTCACACTTATTACAGTGCTGTACCGTTTACACTATGTAACATGCTTGTTACTAAACGTCCTGAGTAAGCGTTGGTTTGCACACTGTAGAACTGGTGAGAGATAGTGTTTCTTGATTTTTCTCCAGGAGGAATCTGCTCTCCAAACTGCATTTTGCCATGAGAACACACAGGAGAGGAGATGGGTGGAATGATGTACTATTGTCTATTCGTAACAAGTAATGCATTACCACACTTATGAGCAATACATAGCGCCATGTCAGTCCTATTAGTAGAAATGATGCAATACCATGAATGACACTCCTCTCCTGCAAATGGAAGTTCAGGTTGTTTATGCATTGATTTGCAGTGTAGACACATTGAGGAAAGGAAAGAAATATGTACTTGCAGTTCATCCCTAATCCCAACAGCCCCACCCCTCATCTGTTGAGTAAATGCTGGCTTAGGTCTGTGGTGTAGGGATTGTAGTTAATCAAGGTGAAATCATGTATTCGGAACGTGTTGTAACACAATCAGTTGCAGCTTGCAAGGCTCTGCTCACACTGTAAAAGATGATGCCACGTCATCTTCATGGCCTGGCTGAGTTACATCATTGTAATGAATCAGGGTAGTTATGCATAAACCTGGCACTACATGCTGACGTAATCTAACTCAGTCACATCAACTAGGTAACTTAACTGAGAACAGCTCAGATCACAAGCATTAACTTCATTCATAGTGCAGGTATTAGTTTTGGAGTACTATACCGTACTATTTTAGAACCTTAAATGTCTGCTGCATTCACTGCATTTATTTTGTCCCCTGAGGTTGCTGGTTAAGGGCTGAGGGTTATCTGTCCTCTCTGGGCTGGGAACATGAGGTTTTGACTTCTGGGGTTCAGACCACCGGGACACAGTTTTGCAGTTTTACAGTTTTACAGAAAAATATACATGCACTGAAGTTTCCCTCAAGTGCAGATTTACACGCCATTAAAGTAAGCTCCACACATAACAGTGTGGTCATCTTTGAGTGCAACCCAAATGAGCTGCCTGCCAATGTCCCTGCAATGCCTCACTGTCCTCTCTCTCTCTCTCTCTCTCTCTGTCTCTCTCTCTTTTTCTCTCTCGGTCTCTCACTTCTGTGCTCCGTCTCTCTACACTTTTTCTCTTTCTCCCTCTCTCTGTCTTTCTCTCTCTCTATCCCTCTCTCTCACACAGCACTTCTGCACTCACCCTCTCTCCCTCTCTCTCTGTCTTTGTTCTGTGTTGTGTGTTTGCGTCACTGCGAGTCACTCTGGAGATGCTCCTGTGTTCCGCGGTGACCAGCTTATTCCACACATGTGCTCAGTCCCCTGAGATAGGCAGGCTACTGGCCTATTAGCCAGCCATGGGTGTGTGTGTGTGTGTGTGTGTGTGTGTGTGTGTGTGTGTTTGTGTGTCTGTGTGTGTGCATATGTTTGTGTGTGTCTGTGCATGTGTGTGTGTGCATATGTGTGTGAGTGTGTGTGTGTGTGCTTGCAGATTTGCGAGGTGTGTTTCTGTTTATATGTGCATTAGTATTTGTGTGACTGCCCACACGTACTTATGAGGTAAGTGTCTATGTGTATGTCTGGGTATATAATATGTCTGTTGGTAGTGGTAGTGGTGTGTGTGTGTGTGTATGTGTATGTGTGTAGGTGTGTCTGTATGTGTATACTGTAGGTGTGTGTAAGGTCAATGTCTGGACACTGTTGCAGCCTCGGAGCTGGGAGCGTGCGTTTGTGTGTGTGCATGCGCGTATGCGTGTGTGTGTGTTTGTGTTTCTGTGTGTGCATATGTGAGTGTGTGTGTGTGTGCTTGCAGATTTGTAAGGTGTGTTTCTGTTTATGTGTGCATTGGTATTTGTGTGACTGCTCACGCATACTTATGAGGTAAGTGTGGATGTGTATGTCTGGGTATATAATATGTCTGTCAGTAGCGGTGTGTGTGTGTGTATGCATGTGTGTGTGTGTGTGCGTCTATATGTGTGTATATGTGTCTATATGTGTATAGGTGTGTGTGAGGTCAATCTCCGGAGCTTGTGTTAGTGTGTGTGGCATGTGTGTGTGTGTCTGTGTGTGTGTTTGTACGTGCACGCACGTGTGTTAGTATGTGTGTGCACACACATGCTGCCCCCGCCAACTCCCTGAGAGACTGGGCCAGGCCCGGCAATGGAATGCATCGCTAATGGTTCCACAGATCCGGGCCTAAAACTGCAAAAAGACCCGAACCGGCCCAGACTCAGCAGACTGCCCATGAGCTCTGACCACAGCACAATTGAGTCGAGATTTTAGAGGTTCTGAGAGACCGCAGTAACTCAGACGGGTTCTAATTGAAAGCAGGGGCACATGGGGTTGCCCAGTGAGGAGGAGAGTGTGTGTGTGTGTATGTGTAAGAGTGTGTGGATGGCAGTGTATGTGTGCACACATGTGTTTGTGTGTGTTTGTGTATAAGAGTGTGTGTGGATGAAGGTGTGTGTGTGTGCTCACACGTGTGTGTGTGCACGTGTGTAAGAGTGTGTGTGTGTAGAGGTGGTGTCTAAAGACACTGAACTACAGTGAGGATGGAGTTAATGCAACTGGCTGAGTGTGAAAGGTTTCTGGGAAAAAGTGAACGTTTGGAGGATATGAATGACATGAAAACACTGATGAAAATACTGCTCAGAATTCACATGACTGGCAAAGTAAGGGTGTGTGTGTGTGTGTGTGTGGGTGTGTGTGAGAGAGAGAGAGAGAGCGAGAGAGAGACAGGAAGAGAGAGAGAGAGAGACAGGAAAGGCTGTATGTGAACCAAAATATTTCTAATACACTGCCCCTCCCTCTCGGAAAAACACACACACACATACATACACACACACATGCACACACACACACACACACACACACACACACACACACACAGCACTGCCTCAAGAGTGATGAGAGTTTATAGTGCACAGGAGGGCCAGGCCCTGAGATGAAATCTCGGGTGTATAAGCCGAGGGTGGAGAAAAGACAGCATTACACACACACACACAAACACACCCACACACACACACACACACAGAAACACACACCCACACACATACACAAACACACACACAAGGAGCACTGCCCTAAGAGTGATGAAATCTCAGGCACATTAGCCGAGGGCGGAGAGAAGACAGCATTTCTGACCCTCACAGGAAGCTGCCGAAAGCGAAAACACCCAATAGGCAGCCGCTCGGAGGAGAGAGGAGAGAGAGAGAGAGAGACAGAGAGAGGGGGGGAAGGAGTGAGAGTGTGTCAGTGACAGAGAGAGAGAGAAAGAGAGAGAGGGGGGTGAGTGAAAGGCAGAGTAAGAGGGGAGCAAGTCCTTGTGAGTTAAAGAGAGAAAGAGAGCAGCTTCTGAAAAGAGGGCAGGTACCACAGTCTAGGTAAGACACTCTTTCTTGCTCTCTCTTTCTTTCTGTCTTTCTTTGTTGTGTCTTTTTCTCTTCCCGGGGGGCTGGGGGCCAGGTCAGTGTGCAGGCAGCCGTTGCTTTGACGACTGTCAACACAGCGCAGCCCGGCAACCAGCAGCTTGGCAACCAGGGGCACCAGAACTTAAGTACAGTGTTTCTATAGGTACCATGTACAAGTGCACTGGTACTTTCCTCCTGTCTGTGTGTGTGTGTGTGTGTGTGTGTGTGTGTGTGTGTGTGTGTGGCTTCGGAGCATGACTCTCCTTTCCTGGCGAGACAGGACCAGTGCAAAAAGCACAGAAAAACTACTGTTACTGCCCTGTTTGTTCTACATAGGAAGGTAATTACGGCTACAAGTCAAACGTTTTTTTTTCTGCTATACCCTCCTCTTCACCAGCGGGTCCCAGATTAAAGTGATGCTTATTTTGGCATCCGTTCAAAACCCAGCAAAGCAGCGCAGTTTTGCAGATGGTTTGAGTCATGTGTGAATTATATGGCTACACATTTCTACACACATGGGTCACAGCCCTGATCTCTCCTGGCAATCAGCGTGGCTTTGATGTGCATCCTACATTTCTGCGTGTTGTTGTGCAGCTTCGATGTGGGTCTGACAGCGACAGAGAGATCATGCGCCTAGCAGGACACTGTTTACTCTCTCAGCATCAGGGCTTCGTGGCGCACGTAGTCTTTGCACGGACTGCATTTACGAGCAAGCCACCAAACAGTCTGCCCAAAGTGTCTTTGGGTGGCGACAAGACGCAACAAAGAGATCCTGGCTCTGCTTTGCGTCATCTTGTGCTGCTTTGCCTTGCAGTAACAATTCTGTAAAAGTACATTAATCCGTTTTGGACCACAGAGGTAGTCGGGCTTGTTGCAGGCTGTTATGCATGACTGGGCAGCTCATTCGCATCGCCCGCACTGTGAGCGTGAGTCGTCCTGGCCCAGGTTTGGCTGTGGCCACGTGATCAGGTCTTGGGGCTTTTGTTTTTCACTGATCCCTTCTTCTCTCCCTCTCTCCTTGCTCCCCTGCTGTTGATTACTTACGAAAAGCATTCCTTCAACTTGGACGGTGGAAAAATAGGTCAAAAGCTCTGTCCAATCTTCCACCGAATTCCAATCCGTTCGATCCCAGGCGTTGCCAGGGGGATGAGAAGAAGTGTGGGCCCATCCCATCAGGCACTGCTCTCCTCCAGGACTCTTCAAAATATTTTTTGGGCTACTTTCCTCTGCATGTCTGAAGGAGTCTGCTCTGCCTCGCTTAAAAAAACACAGCCATTCAGAACAATGCTGCTGATTGAACAGCTTAGATTTATTGTTTTTGGCAAGATGCACTAGATTTCTGGCTCATAATTTCTCGATGAATCACACCACGCTAGCTATGTTTGGGTTGACTTTGACCCCATATCCTGCCCCAGCTCAATCCTGCTGTCACAACGCCGAGGACGAGCAGAAATATAAACATTTCACACAGCAACTTTTTCACACGGTCTTCCAAAAAAACAAAAAGTCACGACCTGTATCTTCTTTTTCCAGCCTTACTATAGACTAGTGATCAATTGGGATCCTGTAGTGATCACTTGCGATCCTGTAGTGATCACTTGTGATCCTCTACTGAAAGTACTGTTGTCACCTGTGATTCTGGCGCTCACCTGCGACTGACAGAAGTGCTCATCAAGTATTTGAGAGCACACACTCAGACAGAAACACTACTTTGCTCTCTGCTCTCATCTGCACTGGATTACAGGGCCATGTTGTGTTAATGTCTGTTTATTAGGCAGAGCAGGCTTGCAGTGTGTTGGCTCAGCAGCACCAGTGGCATGCATTGCATGCATAAACAAAGGCTTAATCCCACCCCCCACCCCCGCCCTGACCGCTACAGAGGGTCCCGCCCTATCGCCATGGAGAAGCAGCTGTCCATCAGCCAGCAGGCCAATGCCAAACATCTGCAGGTCATCAGTGGTCCCTGCAGCCGACTTTTCAAGAATGTGTTCCTGGTTTCTGTGTGCATGTGTGTGTGTGCGTGTGTGTGTGTGTGAGAGAGAGAGTGAGTGAGTGAGTGAGAGTGTGTCTGCATGCAAATATGCATAAGTATATGTGTGCTGTTAAAAAGACAGCTGTCAAAAAAACTCTGCCTTGGGTAACAGACAAATTTGCTTTATCTAATATAATGCCACTGAACCCACAGACTATCATTTCGATGTTAGATAACTTACTGAATGATTGATTGCTTGAGAACAATAGCTATCGCTGTCTGTTTGGGTGGGGACAAAGGGAACCATTATAATTAGTTGGAGAGCTACCGCCTTTTTTCTGTCTGTTTGTGTGGGTGATTGGGGGTGTAGGTGGTTTGTTTGTCTATTTGAGTGAGAACAAGAAGAATCCTTTGATGATCAGTCTAGTTTTGATAGCTTTACTGATTATTGTTTTGAGAACCTTAATCAGATGCAAATGGAGATAGAGAAAGAGTGTGTAATCAGTGCCAGGGATGTGTGTGTGTGTGGGAGTGTATGTACCACCTGGCAGGTGGTGTGTGTGTGTCACTGGACACACGTCACCCCATAGCAGCAGTCTGACTTGTCATGATTGATAAAGAGTGAAACATGGGACACGTGAAGGATGTGAGAATGCAGCGCTACAGTCCTCCTTCCATGGACACGTGGCCTTGGTGAAATGAGATCCAGCTTTCTCAAAACTCCAGACCCCCCTATCCATAATCAAACCTCTCTGAACTCCAGACCTTGTATCCAACTTTCTCAAAACTCCAGAGCGTCTATCCATATCCAACTTTCTGTGAACCCGAGACCTTGTATCCAGCTTTCTCTAAACTCCAGACCTTGTATGCAGCGTTCTCTAAACTCCAGACCCCATAGCTCTTACAAAAGGTCTTACTGAGATCTTACAGTGACTAGGCTTTTAAAAGCAAAATGTGTCTTTAGAAAGTTTTAAGTAGCACAGCCTCATAATACTCTGTAGAGGCCTGTTATCATGTTAAGTTGCATATTTGGGTAATAAGAGGCCCTGGCTTAATGCCTTACCAAAGTACTCCGCAAAGCACTGCTTCAGATTCCAACGACAAGGTTGAAAACTCCTATTGAATTGTAATAGATGTCCCACAAGAACCTGTACAGTTCTACATCCCACCTGTTGAGATGACCCACAAGAACCCTGTATGGTTCTAGAAAGCACCTATTGAGGTAACCCACAAGAACCCTGTACTGTTCTAGATCGCACCTGTTGAGGTGACCCACAGGAACCCTGTGCGGTTCTAGATACCATCTGTTGAGATGGTCCTCACGGCACCAGTCTAGTCCATTTGGGTTCTGAGCTGTATGGGGAGCATATGGGCCTGTGGGACCAGACGCCTTAAACTACACCTAACCTTCCCTCCATATGAGGGCCTGGGGCCGCTACTCTTTGATGTGAGTGCTACAGGCTGGGTCCACCCCTGAAGTGCGGTGTGTGCACAGCCTGGATCTGTTGGACAACCCTGACCAGATGGCAGCGGGCTGTTAAGAGGGCCGCGGCCAGGATCCAGCCCAGTTTTGGCCCACGCTCGGGTCTATAGCCCTGCAACATATGTGAACTGACCTGGAGTCTCCTCCACAGGTTGATAACCATCCTAACACATGTGAACTCACCTGGTGTCTGTCCACAGCTCTAAAGCCCCCCACTAGCACATGTGAAGTTCTGTCAATACGTCTGGAGCCCTCTGACTGCATACAGTATGAAACTTACCTGATGTCGGTCCATCCATATGTCTAGATCATTCCTTGCACATGTGAGACTCACCTAAAGTCTGTGGATGTGTCTAGAGTGCTGTGACCACATATATGAAATTCACCTGGTGTTTGTTTATTTGTCTGGACCCCCTCCTAGCAAATCTTGTAATTCACCTAGTCTCTATCTGTAGCCTCCCTGCACATGTGAATGATAGGTGGACCTGATGTGCCAGTCAGTGTGATGTAAGGCAGAACCTGGAGTACCCGTTATCAGCATGTGATGATGTGATGCAGCAATAGCTTGTCCACCCACGCAAGGCAGCACCTGGGGACTGCATCAGGCTGTGATGATGTGATGCAGCAATAGTTTGTCCACCCACGCAAGGCAGTACCTGGAGACTGCATCAGGCTGTGATGATGTGATGCAAGGCAGCACCTGGAGACTGCATCAGGCTGTGATGATGTGATGCAAGGCAGCACCTGGAGACTGCATCAGGCTGTGATGATGTGATGCAGAGATCCTGTAGGGTGAAACCGAGAAAAATGCCTTTAAAAATCTTCCGCTTGCATGTGTTTTTAGTGATACGACAGAAAAACAACATCTTATTTTCCCCCCCAAAACAATTAAATTGACTCAAGATATTTGACCACATAATAAAACTGATGTTTACTGTTCCAACAATCACAATAACTCATTTTCACCCAAAATTGAAACTGACTGTGTTTTGCCTTGGTATGGCAGAGCTGCTCTGCCTGCTTGCTGTCTAGCTGGACCTGTCTGGGCTCTCAACAGATCGGCACAGGCGGCTTGGAGTGCCAGTGAGACTAGGCTAAAAGCTAGGCTAGTGCCCAGAGACCTGCATGTAACTAACACTAGCACCAAGAGACTAGCTGGCTAGTCTGGCTCTGCATGGAGATTGTAGTTCAAATTACAGGGGGTACAGAGAGGTAAAGTACCTCATACTAAACACCTAGTACGCCCCCAAAGAGACAAAAATAGCAGAATTGGGGGGGTCTGATGGAGATGATGAGAGTCTGAGGGCCAGTGCTGGTGCAGACTAGACTACTGTGCTACTGTGCTACTAGTAGTAGCGTTGCCACTGCTGATCTGTGACTGCGAGCCTTTCCAGGTTTAATAATAATAATAATAATAATAATAATAACGATAATAATCTTTACTTTTATAGCACAATTCATACAAGTTATTGCCATCAGGTTGCTATTACAAAGTCCACTCCTATAGAAAGAACATCCACCATAGCCTAACTCATTTATTCAAAGTCTTAAATAGCAATATTTCCTAACTTATTTATTGTCACTTTTACTTTGTCTCAGAAATACTATTTGTGTGGTACTGTCTTGTGTTGTCTTTGTTTAAGAGTCGTGCCGCATCGCTAAGATGATTTTCTGTCATGACAGATAATAACGTTTTTCTGATCCTAATACAGTGCTAGCAAGTTGTCTGGAGTAATGCACTACCTGTTGGGTGGTTAGTGGGATTGTGCTGACAGTTTTGCTGGTTTAGTTTAGGGCAGTTTTCTTTTGTAGTCAAAAGTGGTCATTTATGACAGGCACAGTTTGTAATTGTGCTGTATGTTTGACTGATACATTCTACAACTGTGCTTAATGTTTGATATATCTATCTATCTATCTATTTTTGTTGTGTTATATGTTTGGTATGTTCCAGAATCTTGCTTTAGGTCTGACTTACATTTTTTAGAATTGTGCTACATGTTTGGCTGATAGATCTGGGCTGTATGTTTGATATACTCTCTAACTGTCCTGTGCATTTCAATGGTATGTGGTCTGATATATAGTTCAGAGTAGTGTAGAGTAGTCTAGTCTGTAGTTCTGATATATGTGTGGCAGGTGTAGACTGTAGCTATGATATATGTTTCTCTGATGTAGTATAGAGTACAGCCATAAGTTTGGCTTGAGTCGTTTACCTTTGAGACACACTTCTGGCTGGAGAAATTTCATACAATGTCATAAATTTGACTGGTGTAGTCTGGAACTGTGATGCATTGAGTATGTTGTGCTGTTGAACATACAGTAACATAACTTTCTTTATGTACATACCATTGGTTATGTTTATGCCATGCCATGTAAATACTTTCTGATTTTGATTCTGAGTTTCTGATTCTGATACATTTGGCTCGTATGAGCTTGTAAGGCTTTAGTGTCTGTGATGCACCATGGAATATTTTCTGTTGTTATGGTTATAAACAAATACAGTTTATTGGACGGACCAAGCAGTGCTAAGTAGTGCGGTAAGTTTAAGTGTTGCACAAAGTAGTAATAATCTTGGCTGGTGTAGTTTAGAGACGTATTACATAACGTGACATTTTGCAAAGTGATTTATGGTCATATGTGGACTGCACAGTACGTACTGAGCTCTTAAAAGGTGTTATGGCTGGCTGGAGAACTATGGTAGTGAAATGTGGTATGTGAAATGTAGCCTTCAGGATATCTATCTATCTATCCATCTGTCTGTCTGTCTGTCTGAATATCTGTGTTCCTTTTGAGTACCATACAGTACATGATGTAGGCATATAAAGACTAATGTAATGTTTGGCTAGCTTACAGTACTGAGGCATATTTGACTGGTGTAGATTAGTGATGTCTATTATCAATGTTTTACTGGTGTGAAGTAGTGTTGTATATTCAGCTTGTATAGTTTGGAGTGTTGACATGTGTTTGGATGGTGTATCGTAGCGATGTGTTTGGCGGGTGTACAGCGGTGTGAAATAAGAAGAGGCACACTCAGAGGCTGGTACTTGTACTGCTTGTACTGAAAGCCCAAAAATGTACAACAAGTCTCAAGACCAAGCGGCACAACCAATGTCTTGTGGTTCGCCTACTCTAAAGGTCTCCAGTTAGCATGTGTGGTGTACAGTGGTGAAATGTTTTTAAGCTAGTATGAACTGTTCATAAATGTTTTGGCTAGCAGAGAGTAGTGGTATAGGTTATGTTTTTCTAGGACATTGTTTTATATATATGTATATATACTTGTATAGTCTACAATTGAAGATGTTTGTCATGCAGAACAGTGATATATCTTTGGAGTAGGTGTAGTCTGCCACACTTTTATGGATTTGGCCGAAGTGGAGGCAGGCTTTGGCTGTGGTTGAGTTAAAGCTGCCATCACCCCCTCTGAGTTCTGGTTTCCTGTGGGCTCCTGTTGGACTGGGCCAAGCCGGTGCAGCTCTGCTCTCCTCGTTGAGGTGGGCTCCCCCGGGTCTGTGTAGCACAATGAGCACTTTATCAGGTGCCAAAGCACCCCTCTCCTGCTGCTTAGCATGCTGCTAATGCTAACGCTAGTTAGCATTAGCGCCAGGAGACCTGGACAGGCCTGCCTGCCAGGATGCCTGTTTTTCTAAAGAGCGGTGAAAGAACTAATGGTGCAGCCAGACCCCAAAAAGAGAGGGATAGAGAAGTAAAACAGAGAAGGAAAGAGAGAGAGAGGTAAACAGTGACAGAGTGAGAGAGAGGAAATGTCTGCGAGTTTAGACAGTGACAGGCTAGGGATCACTTACAGGCATTCTTTTTTTTTTTCTTTGTATGTGTGTGTGTGTGTGTGTGTGTCTGTGCATGCATATGTAAAAGTCTGTGCAGGTGTGTCTAAATGTCAGTTATTTCATATTTCACAATGATGTTATGCAACAGAATTATTTTTCTCCAGATTCTGCATAAACAGTTTTTCTGTTTAAACTCACTCTGTTCCGATCTGAATGGAATGAAGCAGGGATAAGGGCCACTGGCGTTGCTGGCATCATGTGAGACTAGTGGACAAAAACAACAACTGAATCTTGTCGTTTACAAAGTGTTCAGCCAAAGTCAGGGTGATGCAATGCTTGTTTGCTGAGTCTCTCAGGGACTCCATCCCTGCTGTCTGAGTTGTTGTGTCACTAACAGATGACCTGTGTGTGTGGGTGTTTGTGTGTGTGTGTGTGTGTGTGGGTGTGTGTCTGCAGGACCATGAGGGCCGGGTTTGGATCGTATTCTCTCCTGCTCCTGCTGCTGTGCCCAGTCCTGTTGGCACAGCGGACTCCCCAGCGAGGCCGGCCGAGGAAGCCACCGCGGCCCACCGCCACCCGCAAGCCACCACACCCGCCGCCCCCTCCACCGGCCCCCGTTCTCCCAGAGGTGGAGCCGGCCGAGCCCACCGACTTCCCCCCGCCCATCCTCAACCCGCCCTCGCCCTTCGACAACTGCCCACGCGAGTGCGACTGCAACCCCATGTACCCCAACGCGCTCTACTGCGAGAACCGCAACCTCCGCAGGGTCCCCCAGATCCCGCCGGACACCCACTACCTCTACCTGAGGAACAACTACATCGACGAGGTGACGGCCGAGCCCTTCAAGAACGCCACGGACCTCAAGTGGGTGGACCTCGCCAACAACCGCCTGCGCCGCATCGACCGCGAGGTCTTCAAGAAGATCCCCAACCTCCTGTACCTGTACATGGACCGAAACCAGCTGAAGGAGATCCCCAACGACCTGCCTGAGGGCCTGGAGCAACTGCGCGTCAGCCACAACCAGATCTCCAAGATCCCGCCCGGCGTCTTCAGCAAGATGGGGCACCTGGTGCTGCTGGATCTTCACCACAACCGCATCAGCGACGGCAACCTGGGCAAGAATGCCTTCAAGGACCTGAAGAACCTGATGCAGCTCAACTTGGCCCACAACATCCTGCGGAAGATGCCCAACAACGTGCCCCACAACATCTTCCAGCTCTTCCTGGACCGGAACAACATCGAGGACATCCCGCAGGGCTACTTCAATCACTTCAACAACCTGGCCTTCATCCGGCTCAACTACAACCAGCTGAGTGACAAGGGCGTCCCCAAGATGGTGTTCAACATCAGCAGCCTGCTGGACCTGCACCTGGCCCACAACAAGCTGAGCGTCGTGCCACACATCACCGCACACCTGGAGCACCTGCACCTCAACCACAACCAGATTGAGCGTAAGTTACAACACACACACACACACACACACACACACACACACACAAACACATATACTGTATACACATACACACACACACTAGACAGCAAGCAGGCACACTTCATGGCTCATCTGGTGTACATACACCTGAATAACAACCAGACTGACTATAATGTGCACACACATGCCACACACACACAAGCACACACCAGAATACACAATATTGATACATTATCAATATGTCAATTTAGCCTTATATGTGATGTGACACCCAAGTGTCCCTAACCAATTGTAGATATAGCTCATAATCAAACTCGAGTACAGAACTTTACACACACATACACACAACCTAAGAGGACTTTCAGATTGGTCATTGGTATTTAAAAGGTCAAATGTATGCTTGATCATATCTTAAATATTGCCATGTGGTACAGTACTATTATGCATAGTCATTAACATCAGTCATTTGAGTTGGACTTTAGAGCTTTGACACAAGCCAGTTGTTTTAATGGCTGAATTTGTTAGTTACTAACTAAATGTTTATGTTGTTTATTGTGTTGTTGTTGTGTTGTTGTTTTGTTAGACCTAAACGGCACAGAGATCTGTCCTTTTGACATGCACGCCATGCACGACATGGAGGTGGCGCCCAGGCTGAGATACCTGAGGTTGGATGGCAACCACCTGAGCCCACCTGTGCCCATGGATGTCATCAACTGCTTCAGACACCTCCATTCCATCGTCATCTAGAGTCACAAGCTAGATAACTACATGCAAACATGCACATTAACACACACATAGACACTCGCACACACACACACACACGCCCACACCCTCTAATATACACATAGATGTGCACACACAAACATAGAGACAGACAGACAGACAGACACACACACACACACACACACACACACACACACACACACACACACATAAACATGCACACACAAGCATAGAGACAGACACACACACATTAAAACAAATGTACTGACATCCACATTTTACACACAGGACATATTCATACACACACACAAACAAACACATCTGCGCACAAATACATGCACACACACACACACACACACACACATAACACATACACATACAGAGACACACTTTACTTTTGGTATTCCTGCCCTTCTTGATAGTACTTGGTTGAAACTGAAAATATGTTTGAATGTATGAATTAACTTTTACCAAAAAAAGTAAAGAGGGAGATCTTTGCAAACTTGAGGACATGTTTTACTGTACCACCTGGCGTCATTTCAACTAAATGTGTATTTATTGAGGGAGGATAGAAACCCAAAAAGCAACAGCCTCTGCACTCATCCAGAATCAGGTCCAGACATGACCAACCATGTGTTCTGGTTACGGTATCAGTAGAGAGAGAGAGTTCCTGATACCATCAGAATTGGATCTAAAAACTACCAACATTGGATCCTTATACCCCCCCAAACATTAGACCCTGACACCACCAGAACTGGATCCTGATGCCGATAGAATGAGGTCCAGAAAGCTAGCCTGGTAAACCAGCCACTACACTTTATTTTGTGCTTCGCTGCATTGAGAAACGTTTTCTTTCTGGAGGTGTAGACTCTGTTGAAGTTTAAAACCAGTGGCTCTGCCTTTACCCAATCACTAATGTCTGGTTCTGACATACATGTATGCAATTAGCCTGGCTATAAGCCTGCCTACGCACTACATTTCAAATGTAGCTCACAAAGTCGACGACATCGCTCACAAACACTCCCACGGTTCGCTGAATGGTACGAGGGGCTGGTTTACCAGGCTACCAGAAAGTGTCCCTTCACACTTCGGTTCTGGAGCAGAGCCTGTGGCTATGTGGGAGTAGGATTCTGATGGTCTTTTTCACAGCACAGTTATAAAGGATGTTGGTTTCAGAGGTGGTGCATTCACACCCGCTCGTAGGTAGCAATACATGAGATCAGAAGCACTGAGGTGTAGTCTGTGATCCTAATATAAAACACTTTTTGATAAATTGTTGGCCATCTGTTTTGCATGCACAGTCAAATAAAAAAAAAAAAAACTAGTATGCAAGAAAAAACAAGGTTTGTACACAACATAAAGGTAAGAACAGAGCTGTAAGCAGTTTTACCCAATCGGCACATTGCGGTAAGCAGACAGGTAGGGAGTAGCATACGATTGGGCGCACATTTAAACTTTCGCCAGAATCACCGACTATGAGTGTAGAAGAAGCCTCAGGTGGTACAGCAGGGGACCACAGTGTAGTGGCCATCCATGGAAACATGGGGCAAAAGGCAGGCCCACTGACAGTTCTTTGCCCCCCCTCTTTCCCTGGGCCGGGACAAGAGACCTATTTGCCCCCCCCACCCATCAGCAGGCCTGGTGAAAAGCACAGCAAGGAACCACAGTGTAGCAGCATCTATGGAGACATACAGACAGATAGTGTAGCAGCATCTATGGAAACATGGGGTGAAAGGCACAGCAAGGAACCACAGTGTAGCTGTGTAGGAGGGTACCACAGAGTAGCTGTGTAGGAGGGTACCACAGAGTAGCTGTGTAGGAGGGTACCACAGTGTAGCTGCATCTATGGAAATATTGGGCGAAAGGCACAGTAGGGGACCACAGTGTAGCAGCATCTACAGAGACATGGCTATGGCAAAAGGCACAGCAAGGAACCACAGTGCAGCGGCATCTATGTAGACATGGCTATGGCAAAAGGCAGAGCAAGGAACCACAGTGCAGCTATGCAGGAGGGTACCACAGTGCAGCTGCATCTATGGAAACATGGGGCGAAAGGCACAGCAAGGACCTACAGTGCAGCAGCATCTACAGGGACATGGCTGTGGTGAAAGGCACAGCAAGGAACCACAGTGCAGCTGTGTAGGAGGGTACCACAGTGTAGCAGCATCTACAGAGACATGGGCCGAAAGGCTTGACTGATGAGAGATTTCAGGGAGAGGCTCGATCCACAAAGGCTGAATGAGAGAGGAGGCGCTGGTGTGAATCATGTGACTACCATGTAGTTGAACATGTCCTGAACGAGCTCGTGGGCGTTAGCGTGCTGTTTGTGAAGAGATCTTTCATATGTATTTTGTATAAATCTGTTCTGTAAAATAAAAATAAATACATTCTTCTTTCTGTATCTCAGTGAACTTGCCTGAGGTCTGGGTGATTTTTATACTCATGCAATGTTCCAAAACGGGATGTTTTTACATTGTTGTCTATAGTTCACATTAAGTTTTGATTATATGCTTACAGGGAAAGGTACAAAATGAAGCTTATTTCAAATGTGTTACACAAGGTCGATAACGTGTGATTAATAATCTTGCATATATAATAATAATAATGCATATATAAATGTCATAACATACAATGTAATTTCAGGAATCTGTAGCTAAAATTAAAATGATAATACACACATTTGTTTAACTGTGTAAATTTTTAATAAACACAAACTTATAATTGAACAGAATCCGAAGGATACATGCTGCTAATTGCTGATTTGAATCAGGTGCTTCAGCAGCTACCTGCCGCAGGTAAAGGTGCTCGAAGGACACAACAGAATGAAGGCAACTACTGGCAGACATGCCTGGCCCAAATCCAACTATGGCTCCGTGTGTGTGTGTGTGTGTGTGTGTGTGTGTGTGTGTGTGTGTGTGCACTACTGGCAGACATGCCTGGCCCAAATCCAACTATGGCTCTGTGTAAGTGTAAGTGTGTGTGTGTGTGTGTGTGTGTGTGTATGTGTGGGAGCACTACTGGCAGACATGCCTGGCCCAAATCCAACTACGTACTGTATGGCTCTGTTTGTGCGTCTGTATTTACAAGTGTAATGTGTCTATTGGTATCTGTGTGTAATATGTCTGCATGTGTGTGTGTGTGTGTGTGTGTGTGTGTGTGTGTACACTACTGGCAGACATGCCTGGCCCAAATCCAGCTATGGCTCCAGCTCAGTGCTGGCTATGATCTGGCACAGTTCCCTACTAAAAGCAAAGAAAGAAACTATTTATAGTTCATGTGCTTACAAGTTAAGGTTACATTAGGGAGTAAATAAATACATGTAAACATGAGTAAAATAACATGTTAAACATGCATAATAAAGGGTAATATGTAGCTTTAGTTATGAATTATTATGTAGCTGTAGTTATAAAATTCTTCTTCAAGATTTTTATGAAACTAAGCTGCTACAAACTCCAAACTAAAAAGTAAATTAAGTCAAAAGTGAGCTGCCTTACTGTATGTATGTATGTATGTATGTATGTATGTATAGAATGTATTTGATGAAAGAAAATCTTGCTAAGAAAGTTCTGGGAATATTAAGTTGCTAGAATACAGAAGACATTAATGTTATAAACTTTAGCAGACAATTTTATCTACAGTGGCGTAAACATGAAGAGCACTAGTACACTGTTGCTGTACACTGTTGCTATACACCGCAGCGATAGCTGTCTTTAATAGTTCGCCATCTGCTGGTAATAAAGTGACATTACTGCACAGGAACTGCAAACAGAATCATCTCCTGTATGGTAATAATACAGTGATGCAGATGGGGCAACAGTAGCTCATGTCTTAAGATCTTTGTAGTCTCCAGAATAAGAGTACTGGGGAGGGTGGGGGTGATGGCTCTGTGCTAAATGCTAAATGTCATCCGCACTGTTTGAGTTCCTGCACAGGTGTGTCAGGCAGTTAGGCCATGGGAACGGTCTGCTTCTTCTCCCCGCTGCTATAACAGGGCCGGGGAGACATGCAGCCCGACAGTGCTATCAGTTAAAGCTGTTTGTGACTTTTAAGACAATAAAAAACAAGTCTGAGCCTTGTCCTGATGGTTTTTAGTATTTCAGAAAATGTACAAGCGTGAACACCTTTTCCCAGGGTGCAACACAGGGGAGGTTGTGTGTGTAGCGGGGGTCCGACTCGAGGGATAGGGCGCACAGGGTGGGGTTGAACTGGAGAGATGAGGGTCCAGCACAAATGATGATGATGATGGGGTGGGTGTCCAACAAGAGTCTTTATCAGCTTCCACAGCATTAGAATGCGTTACAGCCCTCCCTGTGATGGTCCAGGTCACAACCACATGTTGCTAATATGCTAATATAGTGCTAAGATGCTAAGGTGCTAAGGATATAGTGCTAAGATGGTAAGTTGCCAAGGTGCTAAGGATATAGTGAATATTTGTGCTTTGCTACATAGTGCCACATAGGGAAATCTGAACGAAATGGCTTATATTTCCCTGTCACATGTTTATGTATTGTTGCTTATAAGTTGTTTTGATCCAAAGAGAGTTAAAGTACTGCAGTGTCTGCTGTCAGTAGTCCCTACAGATAACTGAGATAATCAGATCAGAGTCCCTACAGATAATTGAGGTAATCAGATATACAAGCACAAAACCAAATGGCCAATTTAGTTGAAAATGTGTGTGTGTGTGTGTGTGTGCGCGTGCGCGTGTGTGTGTGTGTGTTTGCATCATAGCATCCTCATGCAAGAACACGGAGATGTGCTGTGGTTTTGAAATGAAACTAAAACTAGTCTCCCACTCCACCATGAGAACAACAAACTTAGTTCTTACTGTGGCATAAACAAAACACACCTTCACGGAAACACGGGACAGCGATGTGAGCGATGTGAGAGATGTGGCAAGACAACAACGCCACTTGTTCTCAATTATTCAGAAATGACACAGCTGTCACATTAAAGACTCCTGCAGCTGATTTATGTAATCTCTCCAAATTAAAATGGGTTGTCTAATGTCAGCAGGAAGGTGCCCAATCATTAGCGCTGTTCAGACAGGTGACCTATGGTGTGGAGAAGGTGTGTCCCTCAAGAGGACTCTGCACACCTGTATGTACAGCAGCTTCACACATAGGCAGATATAGCTGCACAGGTAGGCAGGTGGAAAAACAGGCCATTACCTCTGCCCACACAAGTTCCTATCACCATCACTCACACAACAAGGACCTTTGTGCAGACCTTCAAAGTTTTAATTATTTATTTACACGTGCATTGTGTGTGGGTGTAATTCATTTACGTATTCATTGTGTGTGGGTGTGTGATAGTGTCTCACACTAATGAGCCTGGCTCTTTGGCGTTGCGGTCAAAAGCACATTTTTGGCACAATGGAGACCTGGGTTCGAAGCCAGGTGGGATGACTTCTCCTCCCCTTTGCTACAGGGTGTAATTGATTTCTGTATGCATAGTACTGTATGTGGGTGTTTTTCACATAGGCATGCATCATATACATGGCTGCTTTGAGAAGTCTGGCTGCTGCTGGGCTGGCTTTAAAGTGGCCAGTTTCTGATGAACTGAAACAAAGATGGTAGATATGCCAAGATTCTTCATGATGAGCCACTTCCTGGAGCCACAATCTCACACATCTCCCTTTATACAGTGTAGAGGCACGGTCTGTAACATTGAGGTCTATGGTACAACCCTAGAATTCCACAGAATATTTAAAACCCTTATTTTTCTGAGCAGTGGATGTACAATTCAGACATTGCATTATGATCTCCAACCCACCTTCCCAATTAAGAGATAATGTCATGACAGTATGACTATCCACTTGGGAGAAAATAAACTTAAATGCTGGTGTGCACGAGTGTGTTGTGTATCGAGTATATTTTTAGTTCAAGGTACTACATACTACAGCCAAGCACGTCAAAGAAATGTCCATTTATGCAGCCCGGAACTGATCCCCATGTCTCTCCCATAGACATGATCAACCATGAAGTATCTTGGCATGTCTACCATCTTTCCTCCCATAGGCATGAACTACCATGAAGTATCTTGGCATATCTACCATCTTTCCTCCCATAGGCATGAACTACCATGAAGTATCTTGGCATGTCTACCATCTTTCCTCCCATAGGCATGAACTACCATGAAGTATCTTGGCATGTCTACCATCTTTCCTCCCATAGGCATGAACTACCATGAAGTATCTTGGCATATCTACCATCTTTCCTCCCATAGGCATGAACTACCATGAAGTATCTTGGCATATCTACCATCTTTCCTCCCATAGGCATGAACTACCATGAAGTATCTTGGCATGTCTACCATCTTTCCTCCCATAGGCATGAACTACCATGAAGTATCTTGGCATGTCTACCATCTTTCCTCCCATAGGCATGAACTACCATGAAGTATCTTGGCATGTCTACCATCTTTCCTCCCATAGGCATGAACTACCATGAAGTATCTTGGCATGTCTACCATCTTTCCTCCCATAGGCATGAACTACCATGAAGTATCTTGGCATGTCTACCATCTTTCCTCCCATAGGCATGAACTACCATGAAGTATCTTGGCATATCTACTGTACCATCTTTGACTGAAAGAACTCCCCCTGTGGGTGCTTGTGGTGTTTGCTTGGGATGACACACTTGCTGTGGCCACCTAGTGGCTGAAATGAAGGGTCTGGTGGACACAGAGGGCAGAGGGCAACAGTATTGGATTACTATTGGCATGGAGGGCAACAGTATTGGATTACTATTGGCATGGAGGGCAACAGTATTGGATTACTATTGGCATGGAGGGCAACAGTATTGGATTACTATTGGCATGGAGGGTAACAGTATTGGGGTACTATGCCAAAGCAAAGCTGCTTTTGATGGCTAATGTTGTGGCCAATGACTGATCTAATATGTTTTCCTTTGTGATGATTGTGTTTATTGTTGTGAAGTGTCTTTGAGGCACTCAGTAATGCATTTTTCTTAGCTATTGAATCCGCCTCCAGGATTTTAACCTCACAGTAACATTACCACTAAATCTTGGTCAGTTTCAGAGGATAAAACTACATATATTTGTTCCAACAACAAAAAAAACAAAAAAAAACAACTGATTATAATTAGCAGTACTTCTCAGCCAGAATGAGTAGATGAGGATTTGTGTGAAAGGAGCTGTGTTATGTACACAGGTAGATAAAAACATGGCAAGACTTTTACTTTCACTCGATGGCAGGTCTTGTAGGCTGGGGTACCCGCCCGTGGTCTAGGGGTTATGGCGACCACATTGGTCTGATGTGAACATTTTTGTCTTTTTTGGCACGATCTTGGAACCTAAACCCCACTAGGCCTCTTGATTGCAGTGCTGCTTGGGCAGGTGGCTGCCTAATTTTTTATATAGTAATTTTTAACTACTTGTTTTTATTTTTCTAGTGTAACTGCAGTAATATTTATAGTATCTTCCTCATCAAAAACTACATGTGCTGCAAAAACTAAAGTGATTTACATATTATAAACAACACTCTACAGGCTACAGAAACACAGAATCTCTTAAAGACCCAGTATAGGGAACGCCATATTTGATTCACATGTGATTTTGCCAAACCTAATATAAACATCTATGGAATATACCCTAATTTATAATACAAATAGCTATCCAACGTCCCTGAGCTATTTGTAAAGATAAAATGATGATCAAAAAGAATTATTGTATTTCTTGTAAATAGAGGCCCAAATAACTTGCAGACATGCATGGCTTGTAATTTTTTATATGATTAGGATTAATAGGGGCATTTCCACTTCCCTCCCATCATGGAAAAAAGAAAATATCCTCACCATATCACTGCTCAGTCTTCTCCAGAAAAGCACAGAGAAATGGTTGAAACAAAAAGTACACAGCATTTGAATATTCCCAAAGGGCTTAAAATGGACAGAGGTATCAGGGTGAAATTCAGACATGACAACACACTTTCTGGTGATAATGCCAGAGGGTAGATGCGGTTTCATCACACCAAATGACCCCATTTGGAATATCCCCTGGAGGTGCATACATCTGATGTGTACATTTTCTGCACAGAAAACCAGTTTGTTTGGGTGGTGGAACAGCGCTGTGCTGGGAAGTAGTGCGGATGTGATGTGCGTTACGTTGCTGTTCTGTTATGAATGAGGGAGGGCTAGACTACAGACACAGTCATTAGTGGGCTTTACTGCGGAACAAACATGGGGTTTCACACAAGGGAACCAGACACACACACCACAAAGCAAGCAAACACAAAGTGTGAGAATGAGTGGGTATGCATACACACACACACACACACGCATGTACACACACATGCACGTACACACACACACACTTTCACAGTGGAATTGAAAAGTTTTTGATGTAGGTCGTAAGTTCCCATACCCAGTACACAGAGTTCATTCATGTCAAATAATTCAGTCACTAGCTAAGTAATTGCAGCAAATAATACATTTTATAAATCATTACTTTTTAATTTAATTACAGTAATAATAGTAGTAGACCCACATGCTACTGATTGATTCAGGCTTTACAGGTTTATTGCTACAATCATCTCGAGTTTCTATCTGAAAATTTTCATAAATCCTAAACTAAGGTTTATCCAAAATGAGTAGCTACCACCTTCATACATATGCACTGTTTGTAGCCCTTGATATGAAATAATATGAATTGGAGCATATAATCATATTATTTTATTTGTAAAAATAATAGTATACATTCCAAAGAATAAAGGTTTCTTATTACTCAGTTTACCGTATGATTATTTGATACAATGTCATATAAACATTGTTCAATCCCAGGAGCTATAACTTTTGTAAATTAACGGTATAATGGCAATGACATAATGACAGTAGTAATAATGAAGACTACAAAACGGTAAAATATGTAAATGCCCCTCATATTGCCTGTTAGCAAATCTAATCATAGCACATGATCTTAATCTAGTACACTCAATATAGTACACTCATTTGTCTCTTTTGCACTGTAATAGTGATATTATTTACAATAAAACAGGAGATGACATTAAAGAGAAGACCTTCAATGATGCCGTAGAAGCCTCTGGGGATTCAGATGATACTGAAATCTTCACGGAATTACAAATCACTCAGATTGTACATCAAAGACACAAATCCAGATTAGTCAATGTGCAAGAACAGTCATTTAAAAAACAACTCTACATGTATGTGATGCGCTGTCATGCAGTAAATGAACACAGGCGCTGAAGCTTGCTATACGCTGTGCGGTTTTGTTCTTACTCTGCTAAAGGCCTAAACAGCTCTTTAAGGAGAAATCTGATAGTACCGTGATGACTTAAGCATTATGTGTGAAACGGTTTCCTTTAAGGGGTTCAGAACAATGAACTCCAGAAAACAAAAGAAATGTACACATACACGCTACACACACAGAGCCGTGAGAAAAGATCACTAAAATGTACAGCAGTCAATGAAGTAACAGAAGACAAGTTTAAAGGTTCATTTCTTGTGTTGTTTAAATTCACACTTTCACACTATTGCTACTGTATTGCTACACATCCTGTATTCATGAAAAATACCCAGACCTTGATGAGAAGGCAAGTCCATCTCATCCATCATCTTTTTTCCTTGAAGCGGGTGATGGGTGTGTGTGCGTGTCTGTGCGTGCGTGTGTGTATGTGTGCATGTGTGTGTGTGTCTGTGTGTGTGTGTGGTTATGTTGCTGAGTTCTGGATGAGCAAGAAAAGTACAAGTCGATGTACAGGTAAAGCAGCCTTTGGCTACAGGCCTTGCGGGAAAGGCAGCGGGAACTTTGTGCCACTCAGATGCAGAAAGATGGAGCACTCAATGACACACGCCATCGCCATGTGCTGCCCATCGCAGGGGGACCTGGTGCCAACCTCACACATCTCTTACAGTGAGAGACCGAGACACACTCTGCCCTACAAAGGCAAAGTGCAGTAACTACGTGAACACTGAAACTGAAAAAAAGAAAAATGCCTTTTGACGTACATGTGCAATTATGCATGTTTAAAGTCAATTTCTGGTCTATAAATTTAATTTTGACAAAATATGCAGCCTTTTTGCTTTGTTTGGCACACCTGTGCAGCTACACAAGACATCGATTGGCCTGAGAAATGGAACTGGTTGAGACATAGAACCAGACATATAACCAGACAAACAAATGATGAATCAACCACGACACTTTCATATTCTCACTGTGTTCATGGCACCTTTCGATGCTATACTATTTATATAGCAAATAAACATCAATGTTTCCATTACACAGCTTTCACTAACCGTGTTGCATAACAACGGCCCTGATGTCATGTCAGAAAAATGCCACACCGTAAACCATGACATGCTGTTTCTCAAAACTTTCAGAGACAGTTTCCAGCAACCTTCTCACTAATCAGGTAGCTACTGTCAAAACAGGTCACCGAGGAGGTGCCACCCGCTAAGAGGAAACCGCCTGGCATCCTTCCAGACTGAAACCGCGTGTTGTTTATGTAGTGATTCGTTATGCGGCCTTTGGCGGCTCATGTAGCTGTCCCCTGCGCCAGGTACCTGTCAAACAGGGCTGCGAAACTCCGTCATCAGGGCAGCTAATAACAGCCAGTCAGCACTTTCTGCCTCCCCCGTGTGTCAATGTGTGAACTCGAAAGAAACACTATCAAAACAGCATCGTCGCTTCTCGCCATGTCACGGTGACCTGCCTGCACCGGTGACAAAATGAACCTGCTACAAAACAACCTACGTCAAAACAGACATTTAGCAAAATGCACATTCTGCTATTAGGGGTTTTTCGTCTTCCAAATTAGAACTTGTATGGTCTTCAGTTAGTTACAACAGCTAAACATTGTTTAAAGGAGAAATTTGGTGTAAAATGAAAATTGGCATGTTAAAACATCATACCGAGTTGGTATGTTTGCTGAGGAGCAAAATTGAGTTAGCCTGTTGCATTCAGAACAATTATTTTTTACCGTTTGTCCCAGAAGGGTAACAATGGAAGTGGTAGGTGCCCTTAGACGAAGCATAAAGATTACGCTATTATTAAACCATTAAAACAGCTCGAAGAAACTCCACACTCCATCAGTAGCACAACAACTCGGTATGATGTTTTAACATGTCAATTTTCATTTTACACCAAATTTCTCCTTTAACTGCTTCGTGAAGAGACTTGACCCTCAGATTATCTATTTCAGATAGCAAAAATGTAGTACACCCCCACCCCCAACAAACGCACACACACACACCACACACACATACACAAACACACACACACACACACACACAAGAAGTAAGAAAGAGACAGGTAGAAAATGGTTTAATTCTTGTTTGCAGCTGTAAGCTATAAGTCCCTATCACAGTCAAAAGAGACAGAGTTTTTTTTCAGCGTCTTCACAATGCAAGCACTTGCACTATTGTAACCTACTGTACCTGTAATTGCTATGTGTTTTACCCAAACCTCAGGCATCTGTCAAGCCTCACTGGTGGAAAACGTCACTGTTGCTTTAGGGGAAACAGCAGATATGGTGGCAGATTCAAAGAAAAGACTTAGACTCAGAGACAGAGGCTACAAGATTGCGTCATCACCAGATTTTAAAGGAGTGGTGAATTCATTTGTAATGCCTCGAGTGGGAGGAAGTCAACACACTGTACGCACTATTCTTGTGTCTCATCCTCTAATCTAATGGCATGTTCCCCCAGGTGTTTATTTTAACCATGCCTAATTATCCAGGACTCTTTCTGGAAGTAACTCCCCCATTAATGGCCAATGTCACGGCATGGCCTCCAACCTGGAAATGAAGTCTTCCTCTTGTAGAAAACCCTGGCTGGATAAAAGGCTTGACTGTAACTTGCACTTTTTCTCACCACGACTTCCCCTTTCCAGCAGGTCAGACAGGTGAGTAAAATCCCTCACCTGGCCAATATAAGGGCCCAGGCAGAGCCCCAAGGAGCATCAGCTGAGCTTCTCACACCGGCCTGACACACCTGAGACACAAGGCAGACGCAGGTAAAGCAGAGAGAACTAGCGCTGGAGGTTTTAATTCTGTGGAGCCTTACAGACTCTGTCATGATGATCTTAACATTGATATTTTCAACAGTGGCTATTTGCTTTGACTCTGTCATGATGACTGTAACATTAAAATGTAGAACAGTTGCAATTTGCTTTAACTAATCTGGATGAGAAGTAATATCCTCAATGTCTGAAAGTCAGCAAACATTTAGCTACTTACATAGTCAGGTTAAAATAGTCATTTATATAGTATAAAGTTTATTTATACAGCACACTTAATGCTTAAAAGCAGCTCAATGTGTTTTACAGAAAGGATAGTCGATTTCTAGCCATCTGATGGGAAGATAATAGATCACTGTCACCAAACCGACCAACATTAATGTCTGCATGATGATGTGGTTGATGTGACTGTAGATGCTGGCTTGATCGTGATGTGACACACATTTTGTTACATTTGGTGAGAATGGTAGTTAGTAGCTGTGGGATAATCAAACCTACCAGTATACCTACAATCAATCACTTAACAGCATGTTAAAAACCGGCTGTCCAATTTACCAGATAAATATTACGTAATGGCGTCATATGCACTACAGACAACCAGAAACATGGACAAGACCCTTAAAGCTGTGTGTGTGTGTGTATGGATATTGCATATTGAGCTGGTGTGTGTGTCCATGCAGTGCTACGCAGTCCCGAGTACAAAAAGAAGACTCTGAAGGTGAAGGCGATGGCAATGACGATGATGATGACGATGATGAAGGTGTGTGTCCTGCTGCTGTGTGTGTGTGGTGTGTCGTCTGGACGGAGACTCCGACTGGGGAACTGCACCGTGAACGTACACACACACGAGCTACGCCAACACTTCCACACCATCCGTCAGAGCATGGTAAGAGCTCACACACACACACACACACCCAGGGTGAGTGTGCGAGAGAGAAAGAGAGAGAGAGAGGGAGACATCTATACTATAGCAACACTAACCACCAGAGCATACAAACACACACACACACACACACACATATATACATTAGCATAAATGTACCCTGGGGCTCTTGAAAAGGTAGCACTTCCCTCTTCTAAAAGAATGCACATACACATAGTGACATCATTCTGAACATGCAACTACACTCAGCCCAAGCCATTAGTGACATGTTGCTCTTTCATGTAACATATGTTCATGTAACACAGCTTCATGTTTCATGTTCATGGCTGGAGTACCACTGATGCTGTACGTGCTAACACACACCAGACACATGGTTGAGATAGCCATAGTGATGCATACTGTTTATCACACACACTGACACACACACTAACACACACAGTACACACATGGCCGAGATATCCCTTGTGCTGCACATATCACACACACTGTCACACACACTGGAATCATGACACTGGAGTGTCTTAGATAGATCTATAGATAGGTGTACTTAATTAATCCCAAGCTGGGAAACTGATTATTTCTGTGACAAGCCAAAGGAGCACTTACTGTAACACTGACGTCCTACAGCTGTTTATTATCATGCTTTCCTGATGACACAAGCACACACACACACACACACACACATACAGGCATGCACACACACACACACACACATTCACACATCAGAGAAAGGGCAGGGCCATGAAGGACAATTAGCACAGAGGAGAGTGCAGGGAGATTGTGTGTGTGTGTGTGTGTGTGTGTGTGTGCGTGGGTGGGTGCATTTGTGTGTGTTTATGGTATGTGTCCTTAGCTTGACAGGAGTAGAACACACACACAGTGCCTCAGGCTACTGGGCTGTCATAATCTGGCCTAACAGGTTAGAGTATTATAGAGCAGAAACACAGTAATTTCCCACACACAGGAGTGGTGTGCCACAGTGCACTGTGAACTTTTGACTGCTGTGGGTGTCTCACAGTCCACTCCTTGACTGAGGGGGTTATGTGTGTGTGTGTGTGTGTGTGTGTGTCTGTGTGTGTGTGTGTGCACATCTGTGTCAGTGTATTTAATGCAGCATGGTGTCGTTTGTGTGTGTCTGTGTGTGTCCATTTGATGCAGTATGATGTAGTGTATGTCTATGTGTCTGTGTGTGTGTGTGTGTGTGTGTGTTGGTGTCCATGTAATGCAACATTGCATAGTGTGTGTGTGTGTGTGTGTGTGTGTGTGTGTGTGTGTGTGACCACTGATGCAGCTGTGTGATGCTTGTTTGAAGGTCGTGCAGGACAGCCTCATGGGCATCAAACTCCTGAAGAGTGACATCATGGAGGATGTGCAGGTAGCGTGCAAACTTTTCACATCTTCTAGTGTCCCTGCATCCTCTAATCTCTCTGCCTGTGTCTGTCAGGATCTTCAACCAAACAGCATGTATCACAGAGTATTTTGGAGCAATGTAGTTTTTTAAAGTATGACAGTGATTTCAAAAACACATTTTCCGCACAGTAGACACACAGTGTCCTCGTTTACTTTGCAGCTTTGCAGTCATTAATCTTCAACTTTGACATCCTATATGAGCAGCTTTTTCCAAACTAAATTATATATGTATACCTTATATAAAGTCGATATTATCAACTCTGTCGTTGCCCCTGTAGGCACCTGAAAACTGCTGGTTCCTTTAATATGTAAAGTTGATTTGTTAAACAACTTATATTAAGTCGATATTGCTAACTATCGCTGTCCCTGTAGCCATCCAAGAGCTGCTTATATAAAGTCGATATTATTAACTGTATGGTCGTCACTGTAGCCTTCCAAGAGCTGCTGTTTCCTTTAATATATAAAGTCGATATGTTGAACCACTTCTATAAAGTCGATATTACTTACTCTGTTGTTGTCCGTGTAACCATCAGAGGGCTGCTGTTTCCTTTAATATATAAAGTCGATATGTTTAACCACTTACATAAAGTCGATATAACTAACTCTGTCGTTGTCCATGTAGCCATCGGAGAGCTGCTGTTTTCTGCGCCACCTGCTGCGGTTCTACGTGGAGCGCGTGTTTGGGAGCCAGGCGGCCCCTCAGGCCCTCCAGAGCAGAACCACGGGGGTGCTGGCCAACGCCTTCCTCAGCATCAAGAAGCAGCTGCGCCAGTGTGTGAGTAACCCACCCTTCACACAAACACACACACACCTGCAGTGCATCACACCACACACACACACATACATACACACACACACCTGCAGTGCATCACACCACACACACACATACACACACCTGCAGTGCGTCACACCACACACACACACATACACACACACACACAAACACACATACACACTCACATACCTGCAGCACATCACACCACACACACACACACCTGCACCACACTCCACCACTAACCGGCCAATGCCTTCCTTAGCTTAGCATCAAGAAACAAATGTGTGTGAGTAACACCCCCCCCCCCACACACACACACACACACACACACACACACACACGCTGCACAACACTCGCTACCACACCACTGACACACATCTCCAGTAACACCACCCCCCCTAAGACACACCTACAGTGCAACACGTGCTACCCTGAGTTTAAACTGGGCCAGAGCCCTCCGGAGCTCAGCCCCGCCTACTCACCTCAACAATACAGCCAGACGGAGCTGAGCTCCCTCTGCTACTATATTTATAGTCATACAGCAGAGGAAGCTATTGACCACTGTGAGTAAAGAAGGCCTCCCCCTCCTTACAAAAGCCAACTTAACCACTGGTGCTACCACACCAGTAACTCATATCTAGAGCATACACACCTCCTCACACACACCTACAGTAAAACCACACTTGGTTACACTTTATTTTACTGTCCTTGTTACATCCATTTGGTAAAGTGTAACAAAGTGTGTAACACTTTCCTAGTATGTAACATTATACACTTACTGTATACTGTCACAAAGGGTTGGGGTTAGGGTTAGTGTGAGGTATGTACCCTGTAAGTACATAATATTACATGCTGTCACACTTAGATACTAAAAAAGGAACCGTACAATAAAGTGCTACCCCACATTTGACCACACCACTAACACACACACATGCACCACCACCCGACATGATACCACACCACTCACACACACCTACAGTAAACACCACATGCTAACAGACACACATCCACACACCACATGCTTACACTCACACCTACACTACACAGACACCACATTTTACTAAACTGCCAACACACGCACACACACACACACACATACATGCATACATACATACAGTAAATACATACATACACACACAGACACACACACAGACACAGACACACACACAGAAGAACTGTACTCCTGATTTCACAAACTCTGTGTGTTCTCTCTGAACAGCATGACCAGGCACACTGTCAGTGTGGGGGGCAGAGTAGGGTCAAGATGGAGGCCATCCTCACTAGCTTCGACAAGGTAAACAAACCACACACACACACACACACACACACACACACACACACACACAAGGTACACAACACACACTTCAGCTAGCTTAGACATAATTGACAAGAGAGACGATGTATGAGACAGTGAGACAATCTGTGTCTCTCTCACTCTCACTGCTTCCACCTCTGCCTGTCATGGCTGCAGTCCAATGTACATTATGTTCATCACTGACATTGAGCTCAAAAGTCAGATGAGCAACATCTGAATTAAACATAAAACCCCACACTTACCTCCGGGGCTATCTGAGTTAGGTCCACTTATGTAAACAAAACTGTTCATTTAAAGGGAGATAGAATGCTCAAGCTTTTCGAACTGCAGAGTGTAACTCCATTGTCAGAGTGGCAGATTCAATTTACAAATGCACTCAATGAGACAATCTGTGTCTATCTGACCCTCACTCCTATGAATGAGACAATGAGTCAGTCCGTGTGTCTCTCACCCACTCTCACACCGTGTCTCTCTATCCTTCCATCTCTGTCTGTCACAGCTGGAGGCCACTGCAGCCGTGGTGAAGGCGGTGGGGGAGCTGGGTTCCGTGCTTGAGTGGATGGACGCGTTCAACCAGGGCAAAGACACCCCCATAGAGGCCACTCATGGCTAGAACGCCCAGGGCAGAGATGTCCCCAAAAAGGGGCCACACGGGGCAGAGATGCTACTGGGAAGGCCTCACAGGTATACAGGCATGGGGACCTGTGACCCATCAACAGATCTCTGTGTCAGCACCCCCACCAACTCCCCCCCTCCTCATGGTTTTGATGCTAACGCCACTAGAACTCAGCACCCTCTCCTAATGGCTTTGATACTAACGCCACTAGAACTCAGCACCCCGTCCTGATGGCTTTAAAGCTAATGCCACTAGAACTCAGCACCCTCTCCTCATGGTTTTGATGCTAACGCCACTAGAACTCAGCACCCTCTTCTAATGGCTTTGATGCTAACACCACTAGAACTCAAGTCCTCCTCGTCATGCCTTTGAAGCTAACACCACTAGAACTCAGCACCCCCTCCTGATGGCTTTAAAGCTGATGCCACTAGAACTCAACACCCCCTCCTCATGGCTTTGATGCTAACGCCACTAGAACTCAGCACCCCCTCCTAATGGCTTTGAAGCTAACGTTGATAGGAGTTGATGATTGTATTGCTAAACAATTAGCATATTGTCAGGAATCAAACCCAGATCATTCAGCTGCTGAATGGGAAACACTACCACTGCTCCACTACAGACAGGCAAGCTTTTGTAGAACGCCTTTGCTTGTCAAATGTAAGTCGTGTAATGTTTTTATTTACTCAGAGTCGTGTAACGCTTTTGTTTACTCAGAGAGTAAGCAGCTGTGGGTATGCGATGAGAGAATTCATGGCATCGCAATGGAAACTTATCACATGAACTGATTGTTTCGTTGTCCCATGGCTATGACCGCTTTAGAGTCCTAACAATAGTGGTATTTTTACTCAGTGAGCTACAGTATGTGTGACTACGCTGTGTGTGAGTTCATGGAATCTTGTAAAATGGTATGATTATTTGATTGTCACATAGTTGGAACGCCTAACAGTAGTCTCTTTACTCAGAGCACAGTGAGTTGTGAGTGTGAGACGAGTGAGTTCATGGAATCGACTTATTAAGTGAATTGATTGTTTTAAGCTGACACTGCAATTACCTTTCTAGAACCGCTTAATTTATTGAAGTCATTATTTCAGCAACACACTTTGGTAGAAACCCTTAAATTATCAACTACATTTATTGTGTTATATTTGTAGAATTCTTTAATTTATTATGACCGCCACTAATGTTGTAATTATTTTTATTTATTTATTTTATCCGGACAGCATTCCTGTGTCTTGTTTTGAGCCTCCTAGTTATCAAATTAATTTATTATGCAAACGTGATTATTCCTTTACACAGACCTGTGATTTATTAATGATATGTGCACTGAGAACTTCATTACACACTGGAGATTTGAACGCACTTGTTGTTTTGTTAATTTATGAAAGTCAGAATTGCTTTGGTTTAATTGCTAATGGTCTAACTTAAAACGAGGAGATGTTATGTTAGTGATGGTGCTACAAAAACTGAATATCAGTTAAACTCATTTCAGATCTTTATGGTGCCTGGATGTATTTTTCTATGTGTGCGTGTGCTTGTGTTGTCTTAAATAAAATATTTAAATGTTTGCCAAATGGAATTGGAAGTGTTTTATGTTTGTGCTATTTTGTGATCTTCTCATCTGTAGTTATTCTGGAATAATCTGATGTAAGTCACACAAAACCCTCACAGAGTTACAATACATGGTCATCCATCCATCCATCCTCTTCTCCTGACCTCTCTACACCTGCCTACACAGCATCTATTAGTATAATCCAATATCTCATCTCTTCAACTAATTGCCATTTAATTGTGCCTTTTTGGGCTGAGTAGAACTTTGCTTAAAGCAGCACTATGCAACTTTTCCATAGAGTTAAAACTAGAGAGAGAGGACTCCGTATCATTATCTACGCAGGCTTTGTGACTTCGTGGGGGATCCAAAATGGCTGCCTAAACGGGAGCGATGTCAACAAACACAATGCACGTCAATGAGAAGACATGCTGTCTGTAAAATGATTTATGTCGTCAGCTATGGACTAGACTACCATGAAATTCATCACAGTGGTGTAAAATCATGTCTGCTACACGGAATTAACAAAATAAAAGTTTTAAAAGCCAGTGAAGAGCCAGAGGCCAGCAGGGAAACTAACGATTTCACAGTGTACTGACAGACGATTATCAACATACACAGGACTGTAAGTCGTGATTGCATCATTTAATGTTAGAAAATATAGGCTATTCATACGAGCTTATTTTAAACAAATAAGGTCAGCCACTTAGCTGTGTTACACTGATACACCCAATTTGCCTGTTAGGAAGCTAACCGGAGCCAACGCTATACTGTATGTTAGTTAGTTATACGTTAGGCGAGTTTGGCTGCTAATGTACATATCCTGAGCATCAATCAGTTACTTGAAAGGAAGGCTTCAAAACTGTTATGCTTATCAAATGGTTTAATACCCTGTGAATTTAAAAGATGTTCAGTAACTGAAACTGTAATCTATTTCGTTGATGAACAGCAGCCGCCAAAACAAAAATCTACATGCCATTGGCACTTGGCAGGTGCTAATTTTGAGCCCTGTAGCTCCTATGCATTTTCAGGCCATTTTAATATTTTATTAGCTTTTTACATTACAACAGTGCGCCTTATTACTTTGACATGCGTCAGCAGTTATTAACATACATTTGGTGATTCAGACAGCCATACATTATAAATTTATTGTAAAGAAAGCGAGGGCAGTCTCTCGACCGTGGAATTTACACTGTGTCAGTACAGTTTGAAGATCGGTTTTCCTCATAAATTGACTCAATTCTCGAACAATTGTATATTGTAGGGTTACCTACCTACCTGAGATTACTGGTGCAGTTGTAACAGCCACAGGACTCAGGCATGCTTTGATTAATTTCTATGAGATCAATGGACGACACATTCCCGTTTTGATCCTGGTGGCGAGTCTCCATGGAATCACAGGATTACGTCACCAGTGCTCTCTCTCTAGTTTTAACTCTATGGCTTTTTCTCAACAGAGCTCCCCCTAGTGTCTCCAAGTAAATGGACACGCTCGCAAAAATGTACTGTTTTCCCATCCCCTCACACTGTGCATGTGTCATGTTTCAACTCAACTGAAACGTGTGTAAATGGTAAATACAAAAATAGTCATATCCCCCGAGGTAAGTAAAGTCAGAATTTCTTCAGAATGTAACGTGATCCTGCTTTTTGGGATATTCAGACTTTGTGAGAATGAGGATACAAGGATGGACACCCAGATATTGCAAGCGTGGTATTCTATCCACAGACAGCAACCTTCATTCGCCTGGTAATGACTCATTTAAACATCTACCAACTTATGAAGATGATTAGTTAATTCAAAAAGTTGCATGGTGCTGCTTTAAAAGAGTTTCTAAAAGTAAACAGAGAGAGTGAGACAGAGAGAGAGCGAGATAGAGAAAGGAAGAGAGAGAAAGAGAAAGGGAGAGAGACAGAGAGAAGGAAGAAAAGAGAGAAAGAGAGAGAATAAGAGGACCCACTGCAGCGAGTTGGTTAGTGATGAAATTGCTTTGACTGGCCTCTAGTGGTGAATTGAAGGAAGTACATACATTCGCAGGTTCATTCTGCATGACTTAATAATGACTCGGTTCCTCTCCCCCTCGGACAGCATCCACACATTTCTGAACATTATACAACCTAGAAGCTGTCAAAATAATAATCATCAATAAAAAATATTAGTGCTGTGGTACGGCCATTACACACACACACACTCACACAGACACACATGCCTGTGGCTATGCTTATGCATATATGGCTTCAAATAAGCATTGCTCACCAGTCTGCCATGAGCTGCATTTAGTGATGCTGGTAGCCTACATAGTGACTGTGTCCCATAGGCGTAGCTATGGGTCTGCTGTGTGTGTGTAAGTGTGTATGGCTGCATAGGCATAGCTACGGGTAGGCTGGGGTGTGTCTGTGCCCGCCCACTTACCAATCAGGCCCACCCAATCAGAAGGCTCTGTAAGTTTGATTGACTGTTTCAGTAATAAAAATAACCTAGGACAACAGCACAGAGCATCTGCCCTGATCCCGTTTCAGGCAGCCGTAGCCTGATGCAGTTGGATGGAGGTGGATAGTGACAAACCATCAGACCACTGGTCCACTCATGTCTACCAGTGACAAACCATCAGGCCACTGGTCCACTCATGTCCACCAGTGACAAACCATCAGGCCGCTGGTCTACTCATGTCCACTGTCACAGGAAGGAAGTACAGCTCACTATCACAATGGCCACTTGCAGGAAATAAAAGATTGGCACACAAACACACACATCCTCACACACACTGTATCATATCTACAAACAAACAAACAAACTCTCCGGTGTCTCCCAACACTCCAGTGAACTCTGCTTTGATGTCAGAGGTTTATGGTAGAGTGCTGCTAGCATTCCTAGAAGTCACACAGGATGATACGCCATTCTCTTCATGGGTGTGTGTGTGTGTGTGTGATGTAACTTCACAACTGACTGGGACAACAGGAAGCTGTCCATTGAGCACAGCTCCTTGTGAGCGTATGACAGCACTATGTGCGTACGACAGCTCAGCCCCGTGTGCGTGTATGACAGCACAGCACTGTGTGTGTGTGTGTGTGTGTGTGTGTGTGTGTGTGTGTAATAGCACAGCACTCTCTGTGCATGACAGCACTATAAGCTGCTGCAGAACAACACAGAACTGCACTGTATATGACTGTGTAATAACTGTAGCATAGCACTACACTACACTGTGTGTGTGTGTGTGTGTGTGTGTGTGTGTGTGTGTGTGTGTGTGTGTGTTTGTGTGTCTGTGTGTGTGTGTGTGTGTGTGTGTGTGTGTAATGGCCGTACCACAGCACTAAGAGGTTGTGTGTAGATCATTAAACAGCACAGCCTATGCAAGCACAATGGCACAGCACTATGACTGTGTAATCACAATGGTTCATAGGCCTAGCCACAAGTGTTTGTGAGTGTGTGTGTAGCTATGGGTGGGTTGTGTGTGTGAGTATGTGTGTGAGTGTGTGTGTCATAGGCGTAGCCACAGGTGGGCTGGGGTGGGCGGGCCTGTGCCCACCAATCAGGCCCACCCAATCAGAGGGCTCCTTTTGTTTGATTGATTGTTTAATTAATAATGATAACCTATGTGTTTTTTTTAGCTAGGTCCACCTGATGTCTGGCTCTGCCCCTGCTATGAATGTGTAACCACCAGCTCCCAGCACTGCGAGCTTGTGTTCAGATTTAAGCAGAGTGCAGAGTCAGGGTTATTTCATGTTCTGAAAGTGTTCATTTAACTGTGGAGAGTGGGGAGCTATATAAACAGTCAATAGTGGTAAAATCAACTCTGTGGGAGTCAGTTCAACACCAGTGTTTTTGCTGTGTATGTAAACAACCTAGCAAAGCATTGTAAGCTTGCATAAACACAGGACAGCCCTGTGCTACTGTGTATAATGACTAGAGGAAGGAGCTGTTATTCTGGGTATATGGGCTAGAGGAAGGCACTGTCCACCATGTTAGGTGATTTATTAAGGGTCACCATTCCAAGTCATCAGGTGAGAAGTTGTTCTAGATAAAGAAGGAAGGAAGGAAGGAAGTGGGGGGGGGGGGGGGGGGGGTTCTAGTGTATGTCTGTTGCCCCTGAGAAGGACTGAGGATGTGGCCACGGAAACAGCGGTTCATGAATGAGAGGCCAAAGAGCTGAGTCAACAGCACCGGGACAGAATCAGTCGCTGCGCGCGGAGGTGTGACAACTGTGTGTGAATGGGCGCAAAAAAGAACGGCCTGTTCAGCACCTGTGCTCTCGTGTTCCGTTTTCCCTTTAACCAACTTTCCTAGATGACTTTTGTTTTCACTTAAGAAAGAAAGACAGAAAACTGCAGCGTGCAAAAAAAAGAAAAAAAAAATCTGCAAGCCTGTGAGGAAAGGAGGCACAGTCCACACCCCGCAGCAAGCGTTCCGGCAGAAATTATGAAAGTTGACAGTTTCCACCCCTCAGTATGTCGTATCTGGTGTGCTGCACAACTTGGTCTGGGGGTGATGAGTCATACAGCACCTGTGAGATTCTTTTGCTAATAGAAATTTGCAGAACCATCTCGATTGATCTTTGCCACTGTGTGAGCAGTGTGTAACTCAAGGCATTTGAATATGTAATGTAGAGGAAAGGGGAAAACGAGCCGAGGTTTGCTTACGGTGGAGTATATGAGAGGACCGCAGTGGGAACTAAAGTACACAGTAAATGGGTACTAGGAAAACAGTTTTGCTTCACACTCACTTTCCTCAAATGTACCTAAAAGGTCAGCAATATCTCAAAATAAAGTTCGTTTTTTTGATTATCTTTACTTGATTGTCAGAGTTGTTTTTATAGGCCTATTTTAAGTCTTTTTTTGCTTTAAGGCTTTTTTTTGCTCTTTTTTGCGGTGGTCTTAATGAATGCCCTGTGAGCTGGTTCGGGTGAAAAAATGCTTTAGTGCTCCTGTTAAAGGCTGTTCTAGTTTGATGGAGGAGATGGAGTGGGAAGAATGACCATCAAAACATTGCAGGGAAAACCGTCATTCAAAGCCCATTCGGTCATAGCACACCAAATAGAAAGATATCATTCTAATCAAACACACATACTTACCTGTATTTCACTAAGTGAATATGGGCTGCAAAGAAGCTACTCTGGTAATCACAACTATGGCATGGCTTTTTCTATTTAACAAACTTACGTCACTTTGTTTACCTTTTCATTATTCGCTCATCTTTCCACCTAATTTCTGTCATTGACTAATGGAGGCAATTGGGGGTAGAAGAACATATTCACGTGCAGCATGTGTATGCAACACAGAGTTGCACACCTGTCATATTTCAAAAAGAGCAAGTACTAAACGGTCTCTCGCGGAATGAGATCTTTAATTCTAATGTTTTAAGTGTGGTAATGTAGTAATGTTTTAATGTTTTTTCATGTATTAATGTAGTAATGTTTTGTCATCACTATTTATTGCTGTGTGTCTGAATATTCTATGTCGTGTTGTGACTTCCTGGGTAAAAGACAAATTCCCTTCAAGGCCAATAAAAGATTCATTCATCCATCCATCCATCCATCCATCCATCCATCCATCCATCCATCCATCCATCCATCCATCCTTCCATCCATCCATCCATCCATTCATTCACTCATCCATCCATCTATCCATCTGTTTGGCCAATAAAGGCTATCTATCTATCTATCTATCTATCTATCTATCTATCTATCTATCTATCTATCTATCTATCTATCTATCTATCTATCTATCTATCTATCTATCAATCTGTTTGTTCATTCATTCATCCATCCATTCATTCATCTACTCATCCATCCATCTATGCATTCATTCATTCATTCATCTATCCGTCCATCCATTCATTCATTCATTCAATCATCCATCCATGCATTCATCCATCTATTCATTCATTCACTGCTAAAGGCCACCATCGTGGCATCACTCTTCACCACTGTAGACCAGGAATGCTGCCTCATTAACACTATTATCTTATCAATCAATTCATCAGTTTATTATTTAGAGGGCACAATCACCATATCAAATGGTCTGAATACACTTACAATAATGCAGTTACATTAATTAACACAGATTATCTGTGTACTGATGGGCCACTTTGTAGTTACAACTTCTCAGTTGCACTTAGTTTGTATGTTGTAACTCAGCTGTACACTCCGTTTGACTTGGATCTGTGGTTGAGGTTAGGGCCAGCGTACACCCAGGGTAGTTTGACTGTTGGCCAAAAGCCAGCTGAGAGTTGGGAACTTCTCTTCTTACTCTTTTACAGTAATAGCTCAGTGTCCTTCTGATTAGGTAATTATTGTTGACCTGATCTTAAAGCTTTATCTACACTGCACGTCTCACACAAAGAGTACAACCCATGACGTACCTGTCTTTTCTGCCATGATGTCACCCTGCTGTGTTGCCCTGTGTACGCGGTATCAGGCAGGTTTCAGCCCAGCGAGGCATTGTGAGCCTATGTGACTAGGCCAAGCTCACATGTGGAGCAAGGCTGGTTGGAAACACAAGACAAAAACATAACAATACTGACGGTGTTGTAAATGGTGCCATGGTGATCCTGTGCTGAATGAATGATTTCCATTTCTCATACAGTATGACTCATACAGCATACAGTTTTTTTTAACAATTGCTTAAGCTCAATTTAAAAATCTGGGCTCATTTTGTCAAAACACTACACACAGTTAATACAACCATACACCCAATTCACAGAACACTCCAGATCTATTGCAAAATGATATTCTTCTTTCAATACCATACACTTATTTATAAAAATGCTTTTTGTCGCCAAACTGCACACACATGATTCATATGATCTATTTGTGTTTGAGTGAGTTACACACTATGGCAATCAATCCTAAACATTTTGTTGCATTCTGACTTTTCTAGTGACATAATCTGGGTTGCATTTTTTTCAGTAAAATTGATAAATGACATACATTCACAAAACACAACACATGACTAATACTGTTCACTAAATATATTTCAATTGCTATTTTTTTTTTTACTTTCAATGCAAAATCAGTCAATATGCTGAAGTGTTTGCTTGTTGCATGGTTGAAAGACAAACATTTCTACAAAGAACCATGTTCACAGTAAACACAGTAAAACACAGTAAAGTATTGTTGGAGGCAAAAAGCTACTGTAAGAATAATCTCTGTCCAATTTGGTGGCATGTCTCAAACTATGGTTTTCAAGGTAGTCAACCAATGTCATTTGCACGTGAACAATTTAGTCCTCATCCTCTCTGTCCATGCTCTTGCAGTTACTTTGCAGTGACAGTATTTATGTCTTCCTTTCGTTCCTCCTCACTCTCTCACTCATCGTCACTGTCTCTCTTTCGCTTGCTCTTGCTACAACACTGCCTTACATTTCTATTCAAGTCAGGGTAGCTCCCCTATTTTACAGTGTTTAAACCTAATTGCTGAGTTTTGCATTTTGGCCCTTAGTGTTCTGGCACCTGACAATTGTGTTTAACCAGTTGGCTGCAAAGGTGTGGTCAATTGATAGCTATTGTTTAGAACTTGAAAGAATGTGACATTACAATATAATCACGTGTGCAAGGCATATAAGTGTGTTTAATGTTTTGCAAATTACTGTGTGTAGTGTTTAGGAAAAAGTGTGAAGCTGAAAATGTGTTTAGAGTGGTGCCAATCAGAGCCGATGTTTTGTTATTCGAGTGTTAGGCTTCATTAACAGTGGGAAACTTTATATTTTAGTCTGTAAGCAAACATAAAAAACTGTAAAATGCTTTGATTTTGGTAATCAATAGCTTCAGTTAGCTACAAGTAAAATTGTTGTTTTTAATGAAATATAATGTTATAATAAAACAGACAGCGAAACAGACATGGCTTTAACTTGTGGATACATGGCCATTTTATTATGTGACCAGCATGTGTATAATTGAGTAGGAAAAACGTGTTTATTAACCATTCGTGAAAATTTTATTTTTGGCCTAACAGACATGCATCCACTGAAGCCCTTCAAATATGAACATGTGGGTTCATACAGTACATTGTGAATAAGCAGTGCATAGAAGGGCCAGTGACACAACCTGGATAAGAGTGTTGAGGTCATTTATACAAGCAATGAACCCATTAATAACACACAAGAAGAGGTGAGCAGCTTAGGGTAGGTGTGGCAGAAGGTGCTTTAGATAATGGTGAGTCTCCAATTCATAAAAGACACGTCAGATGGTTGACACACTCATCTGGAAATTCAGACACAAAAGACTGCACAATACTGAAAACTCCAACACCTCTCCCGACACCCAGCACACACTCCCAGGGGCGGGTGGGTCTGCCCCAGAACAGGGCTGTGGCACAGGGCCATCAGTATGTATGTATGTATGTATGTATGTGTGTGTGTGTGTGTGTGTGTGTGTGTGTGTGTGTGTGTGTGTGTGTGTGTGTATGTATGTGTGTATGTATGTATGTATGTATGTATGTATGTATGTATGTATGTATCACAAAAAGAATATTCATAGAAAACATACAACAGTAATCACCCAGATAATTTAAAAGAAATGTCTTTCACTTTGTTACTCGGGCTCAAGCGGAGTTTGTATTTTCGGAGTTGTTTGGCTGCATGTGGAATTACACAAAAGTAATCTCCACTGGCCCGACATCCATAAAATGTGGCACAAAACAGTAGATCTAGAACAGTAGAACCAACAAACAAACTCAGAAACAAACAAACAAACAAACAAACAAATACATAACTACCCTGAGGGGGTAAAGCAAACATAGCAATAAAAAAATGAGAATGCCACCCTTAACAGAGGACACTGTTAGTCCTGGCCTGTAGTGTTAGTCCTGTCCAAATCTTACACCTCAGACTTTCACCTCCACCAGGCCCATTGCTACCTCACACCTCAATCCTTTTACATTCGCAGAGGCTCAGACGTGTGTCACTGACTGTGCAGTCACTGTAACTTCTCAGGGTTAACGCAATGACTGTTTATATTCTCTGTCTCCCTTGACAACAGAATTCTCTTTTCTCATTGGCTGATGAGGTGGGAATTAACTTTGTATAACTGGCTACCTTTGAAGTAGATCTCAACAATTTTAATCACTGTTCCATGTCAATGCGCTTATGAATGGTAACCATGACAACTCTCGTAGCCAAATTAACGGTTAAATGCTCTTCTTTTTCTTAACGGATGCTATTAAGTAGCAAATCAGCCATTTATTTTGGTCGTTTATGCATGTAAAATTAGATCATAAATACAAACGGGAGATAAAAAGGATAATGGCCTTTGCGGTGACCAGTTCCGTAGAAATAATGACTTCGCCTCTACCTCGCCATTATTTCCACGGAACTGGTCACCTGATCGGCCGTTATCCCTTACATTTTGTACACAGTCAATGAGCAAATCACCATCACATTGCTTTACTCTGGAATGTTGGGAGGAGGGAGGAACCTTCTAAGGAATATCAGGTTCCACAGAACATACTGTGGTATTTTAGAATACATACAATACATTGTTGCAGAAGGCATCCTTTGACAGGATGCACAGTGCATAAATAGATGGTTTTAAGAAGGTTTTATTTTAGCATCATAGCTGTTCCCACAGCGTTTCCATTTTAATACTTCCAATGATGACAAATGCAGCGGAAGTAGTGTGCGAATGAAACAGAATGTTCAGGTATTGTTTTAGTTTTTAAACCCATAAAAGGGGCCTGTAAACCATGCCTGTCATAGTTCTACTTCCTGGTTTTAGCAGTCCTTGACCGGTTACTTTAGATTAAAGTGACTGCTGAACCTCCGGCTGACTCTTTCCTAAGAACATTGGGCAACACATTCGCAGAACTGGACTTCTTTCACATTTTGTGGATTCCAGTCGTACAGAGTTGCGCTTGAGTGAGGAAACGCAGGGCGACAGAACGTGGCGTCCAGGCAGGAAGGATGTAAGATGAGCGCGGGGCCAGGATGGGATCCCTGCTGCTCTGCTGAGCTCAGACACTGCTGCTGGGTCTTAGACTGAAGCTTCGCTACTGCTCCTGTGAAGAGAAGATGCAACACACACACACACACACACACACACACACACACACACACACACACACACACACACACACACACACACACACACACACACACACACACACAAACACACACACACACACACACACACACTACATATACATACACCCATAAATGAAAACACATGCAGTACCCTACAGATCCCCGCAGTGCACACACACACACACACACACATGATTAGGGACTTCTCCATGACCCTGATGACCTGTGATCATGTGACAATAATGAAAGCTAAGTCCAGGTCTCACCGATGACACTTTAGTTCGACTCAACTTCTTGCTCAACTGAAACTCTTGTCAGAAACTGAAATTTAAGACTTCAATCTCTAGTGTGACTCATAAGGTAGACATCTGGGAACAAAAGACTGCAGAATTTCCAAGAGGTCCCATGGCATATGATTACATGACACACTGAAGACAATGGGAAATCTTGTGTGTGCGCGTGTTGGCATACACTACAGCAACCTGTCATGCTACAGACATGGGAAAAACCTGTGAAGACTACACCAATGACCGTACACGGTCTCTGCTAGACACTAATGGGTCAGATGTTTGAGCAACAGTGGGAGAATGATGTATCATACGGTGGCTGCAGGGGGACAAAAAGCATGCCACTGTCCCACTTGACCAAGAATGACACACAGGGACCTTCCTGTCTGTGATGGAGTGACCTTCACTAGGGTTGTGGTTGTGCTCTGACTGCCATACCAACGAGCCCCTGTTTGGTACCCCGGAGACCCAGGTTTGAAGCCGGGTGGGGTGGCTTCTCCTCCCCTTCACTACAAATGGTGTCAGAAGTGGGATGGCTTGCCGTGAGGTCATCGGAGGTCCACCCACAACCCACCCCCAGGTTAGGTTGACTCCGGTGTGAGGGACCCCAGTGAAGGGTGAAGCACCAGTATGTGTGCTGGATGGGAGAAGTATGGTGGGAGATGCATGAGGGACACCTGAGTGTGTGAAGTGCATGGCTACGCCTCCCGAAGGGGAAGACAGTGTGATGAAGTGACCATCACTAGGGTTGTGGTTGTGCTCTGACTGCCATACCAACGAGCCTGGCTCTTTGGTGTTGCGGTCAGAGCCCCTGTTTGGTACCCCGAAGACCCAGGTTCAAAGCTGGGTGGGGTGACTTCTCCTCCCCTTCGCTACACTGTCCCCCAAAGATGTGACCTTACGCTAAGGAAATAAAAATATGACCAGAGGTGTCAACTCAGGCTTCAGAAAGTAAACAAACCTGCCATGCATTCCTTCTGCCTGTGCACGCAACACTGGGGATTTCACCATTTACTCATTATACTCTTATACCAGTCTAAAGACGTCATAATAACAGTGAGTAATAACATTGATAAATTGGCTCATTATACCATTATACCATTATGGGTCATTATAACATTATACCATTATATGGTATAATATGATGATTGGTACCCTCGTTAAGATCAGCGAGTTCAGAAAATGGTGGGATCAAATATGTGGCGGGGTTCTACTCTCTAAAGCAGAGATTACCACCTCTGAGCATGACACAGACTGCCATGCCACATGCATCTTCAAGATAGCCATTTTAGATGGGGAAAAGGGTTTGGTTGCACTATAGATCCTAAGGGACTTCCTAATGTGTGTTTGATCACAGCATGGGGCATTTTAAAGACAGACTTTGGTTGTTATTAGTGGTTGTTACCTATTAATTATTATGGTATTGTAATAATATTTTTTTATTATTTTTTCAACTGAATTTTATGTGTGGTGTCACAATGCACAGGCATAAATATGCTTACTCCTGGTTGAACAGGAAGGAAGAGTGTGTGTGTGTGTGTGTGTGTGTGTGTGTGTGTGTGTGTGTGTGTGTGTGTGTGTGTGCCGTGAGGTCAACCACAGCTCATTACGGTGAGCAGAGGACGTCTGTCGGGAAGCGACCCATGCAGAAACACCCATAATGCACGGCGGTTTTCCTTTTTGTAGCACGGGTTCCTTGCAACACAAGACAGCTTTTTCTGATGCTCACGAGGCTGCATGTTCCCCTCATGGTTTGAATTACAGAGGTTACTGGGGGTGCAGCACCCCCTGATCAAGACCCAGTACCCCAAAGAGACTGAAATAGCAGGGTTGGGGGCTACCCACATGTTAATGTAATTAATATAAAATGGAAAAGGTAGTACCCCCATAAAAGGTAGTATCCCCCAATTATGGAGGTGCAATTTACACTGTTTCCCCTGAAACAATATCTACAGCAGGCAGCTGGAGTGGACGGATGGAGGGATGGGAGAAAGGGGGGATGGGGGGATGGGGGATGGGGGTATGGGAGAATGAGGGAATGGGGGATGGGAGGATGGAGGGATGGGGGGATGGGGGGATGGAGGAATAGATGGATAGGAGGAAGGGGGGATGGAGGGATGGAGAGATGGAGGGATAGGAGGATGGGGGGATACAGGGGATAGGTTGATGGGAGGATAGGAGGATGGGGGATGAAGGGATGGGGAGATAGGAGGATGGGGGATGGGAGGATGGGGGATGAAGGGATGGGGAGATAGGAGGATGGGGGATGGGAGGATGGGGAGATAGAGAGATGGAGGGATAGGAGGATGGGGGATGGGAGGATGGGGTGATGGAGAGATGGAGGGATAGGAGGATGGAGGGGTAGGAGTATAGGGGGGGATGGAGGGATGGGGGATGGAGGGATAGGAGGAAGGGGTGATGGAGGGATGGAGGGATAGGAGGATGGAGGGGTAGGAGTATGGGGGGGATGGAGGGATAGGGATGGAGGGATAGGAGGAAGGGATGATGGAGAGATGGAGGGGATAGGAGGATGGGGTGATGGAGGGATGGGAGATGCAGGGATGGAGAGGGTAGGAGGAAGGGGTGATGGAGGGATGGAGGGATGAGAGGATGGAGGGATAGGAGGAAGGGATGATGGAGAGATGGAGGGGATAGGAGGATGGGGTGATGGAGAGATGGAGGGGATAGGAGGATGGGGTGATGGAGGGATGGGAGATGCAGGGATGGAGGGATAGGAGAAAGGGGTGATGGAGGGATGGAGGGATGAGAGGATGGAGGGATAGGAGGAAGGGATGATGGAGAGATGGAGGGGATAGGAGGATGGGGTGATGGAGGGATGGGAGATGCAGGGATGGAGGGATAGGAGAAAGGGGTGATGGAGGGATGGAGGGATTGGTTCTTGTTCGTGTTGAAAAGCAGCTGCAGCTGAGGGGACGGATGGATTCTCGTGTGCTTGGTTTGCTCTGATGCTCTGCGAAATGAAAGTGTCTCCTCTGAGGGGAAGCGCACAGGTGTCAGCACCGCAGACACACACACAGGAGGGTTCACGTGAAAGTGGGTCAACTGAGCTTTCTCTTCACACAGCGAGAAAAAAGTGCTTTGCCCGCAGACGACCTGGAGCCCCATATCCTGGATTACTGGATGACAGATCAGAATCACACACTGACAAACACACACATACACACACACACACAGACACACACACACACAGACACACACACACACACACACACACACACACTTCCTTCAATTCTGCTTTGATGTGCCTCTCTGAGGTGCTTCTATCCACAGTGGCCACATTTCAGAGCAGTCACCGCCACTTTCTCTTAAACCAGAACAGATTATTTCTCAATGGAGCAGCCATTTTCAGCTTCTATTAACCCTGAGACGCACCCCTTATTATAACTTTGTTGTTACCAGAATGGCAATAACCAAGTTGTAATGTGTTACTAAAGACTTTCTGTAATGTCGTAGTAATGTTCTAATGTTGTAGTTACATTTTTGCGGTCACAATGAGTCGTAGCGCCAGCGATACGGTGACTGCTAAGAGGCTACACCAGAACAGTTTATTGATCAAAAAGGAGTCATTTTATGCTTCTTTTAAACCAGAAGAGTCTATTAATCAATAGTGCATTCAGCTTCTTTTAAAACCAGAGGAGTTCTCTGGAGGCACCCTCTCTATTAGCACACAGTGAGCATGGGCATAGGACAGCATACATGGGGACACAAGACAGACCAGGACATAGAGGAGATAAAATATAGGAGAGCAGGCAGGAGATAAGAGAGGAGAGGAGGGGGGAGAGAGAGGAGAGGAGAGGGGAGGAGAGAGAGGAGAGGAGAGGAGAGGAGAGGAGAGAGGAGAACAGACAGAGGAGACAAGAAAGACCACAGCAGAGAGGAGAGGAGAGGAGAGAGAGAGAGACGGGAGAGGAGAGAGAGAGAGAGAGAGAGCGAGAGAGAGAGAGAGAGAGAGAGAGAGAGAGAAGAGAGGAGAGGAGAGAGAAGAGAGGAGACAGACTAGTGGGGGATTTTCAGCAACACTGCCACCCCTCCCATGCCACCACTGACACACTGCCACCCCAAAATCCCCCCCCCCCCCCCAATCCCCCCACCCCACCCGTGCAACAGAAGGTGCCAGACCTCAGCCTCACCACATCCTCACTCGCTGCTGGTGCTAACAGGCCAGCGGAGGTGACCTGCACCACAGGAATTGTCACTACATAACATAATAAAACATTACATTACATGTTATATATTTCTTTTCGTATAGCCCCTGCTGTGAGTCTGTAATAAAGTCACAGATGAGGATATTGCCAACCAATCAAACGTATGGTATCGTGGCAGCTGCTTTCCATCCTGGAGGGTGGCGCTTGCAGGTGTGAGAATTATCCAACGAAAGCTCCATCCTACAGGCATGAGAATAATGGGTTAAAAGCTCCATCCTACAGGTGTAAGAATTATTGGACAAAAGTGCCATCGGTTGTGCCCTGCTGTGTGGAACTGCATATGTGACAACCAAGATGCCACTCTCTTCTGCCAGATCAGCTGCTAGCCAGCACATGCCGCATAGATAACACGCAGATCTTCTCTTCTTGACCACTGAGTTTGTCACCAGCTGGTTTAACAGAAATGGAGTGCTAGTTATAAACACACACAGACACACACACACACACACACACACACACACACACACACACACACACACACACACACACACACACATATACAGAAACGCAACTATAGGATGTCCCTGTGTGCTGCGCGGTGAGTCAGAGCAGAAACCACACGCTTTACGATAAGATTTTTTTACATGATTTTTTTGCATGCCTCCACAAACGCCTCGTGCATGCACCCCTTTCCCCGAAGCCACCGAATGACCCAACTAGGCAAAAAGACACAGAGAGGTGAGCTAGAGAGATGAGAGAGCAGACAAAAAGAGAAGACAAAAAGAACTGATAGAGAGAGAGAGAGAGAAATAAAGACAGATGGAGGCAAAGAGAGAGAAAGAGAGAGAAAGACAAGGTGCCTTTCCAATGGTCAACCAGGCTGTTACGACCCTGTGCCAACGGCGCAAGAAAAGGAGGGAGACGGGAGGTTGGATTTTAACAAAATGCATTTAATAACTAAATTACAAACAAGATGGGTCAAAGTCAGTCCTCAGTAACGCATGCATGTTGGTGGATGTGAGATGCTCTGAGTGCTGTGTGACTGTGTCAAAATCAAAGAAAGAATGGCCCCAGAATGGGAGAGGCAGCAGTCTTTTAAGCTGGTGAGACACCTGGAGCAGCTC
>CM050211.1:29966149-29991149 GCA_027475355.1 Coilia nasus
TGTGTGTGTGTGTGTGTGTGTAGGGGGGTTGGCGTGAGAACTAACGGTACACCAAACACTCCTAGCCTAATCTGAGCATGTGCATGTTTGTGTCATGCAAGTGTGTGTGTGTATGTGTGTGTGTGTAGACATCTGTACCCAGCAGTAACCTTCTGATCGGCGCTCAGACATAGCAAGCATTGGAGTTACGTTTCTGATCGCCAGCCTGGAGTGTATGAAGGTAAGGTAAGGGGGGGGGTGATTGGAATTGTGGTAAGAGACTCAATTTCAGACATATTCAATTAATCACATATCGCCAGTGATGGGCAACCTGGTTTCAGAAGCTACAGTCCTGTATGATGTATTCCAAATAAACTTGTTCTGTGCCACACTCAGGCAATTTCACTAATTAACTCTGGCTGAAGAGTTATGTTGAATAAAATCTGCTCTTTCAACGAATGACTAAAGTCAAAGTCTATTTTCAAAGAAGTGTCCTAGTCAAGAGGTCTAAGCAAGAAGTGTACTAACCAAGAAATGTACTAGTTAAAAAGTCTGTTAACCAAGAAGTGTACTAGTTAAGAAGTGCACTAAGCAAGAAGTCTACTAGTTAAGAAGTGTGCTAACCAAGAAGTCTACTAGTTAAGATGTCTACTAAGTCTACTAGTTAAGAAGTGTACTAAGCAATACGTCTACTATATAAGAAGTCTACTAAGCAAGAAGTGTACTAGTTAAGAAGTGTACTAAGCAAACCTTTACGTCAGCTTTCCCTGAACAGAGTGACTGACCTAAAGCTCCCTCTCTCTCCCACACTCTAGGCACTTCCACTACCAAATACAGCACTGCTATGACATAACGTGGAAGGAGGAAGTAGCCACTAACTGTTTTCTCATAGATCTTAAGTGGTCCGACGATGATTACGTGCACACTAACATGATGAAGGAGTTTTTAGCAACAGCTTGTGACAAGTTATGGCAATTATGAGTCTCTCAGGCAGTTCTAGGAATGTGAGGAGGGGCTCACATATCCGGGCATGTGTGTTTGGGTAGAGCAGGCCTGTGTGGTTGGATAGGCCGGGCATGTGTGGTTGGATAGGCCGGGCATGTGTGGTTGGATAGGGCATTAGTGGTTGGATAAGGCGGGCATGTGTGGTTGTGTAGGTCCTTAGTGGTTGGATAGGCCGGGCATGTGTGGTTGGATAGGCCGGGCATGTGTGGTTGGATAGGGCATTAGTGGTTGGATAAGGCGGGCATGTGTGTTTGGGTAGGGCAGGCCTGTGTGGTTGGATAGGCCGTGCATGTGTGGCTGGATAGGGAATTAGTGGTTGGGTACGGCGGCATGTGTAGCCAGGCATGTGGAGGGTGATGTACAGCAGCTATTTTGAAAAGACATGAATGAAATCATATTGGGAAATAATTAGGGTTTCAGATCAACAAAAAAACGAGGCTGGGAATTTAGCCAGGACATTGGGGAACCCCCAACTCTTTGCAACAAGTGGGATCTTCAGTGGTGAACATGCCCCTCAGCACAGCGCACTGGGACACTGGTGTTGAACTTTTGCCAAAGGGATTCCCATTTGTCATTGAGATCACACAGCACACGCAACAAAGTTCAACCACTTAACCCATCACATGTAAGAGCAAGGGGCAGCCATGACAGTGGCCCCCAGGGAGCAGTATGTGGGGACGGTGCTATGCTTGGGTCATGGGGGAGGACGGAGGCGAGTGCTGGTCATTCACTAGCCCCACCCACCTGTTGGTGTGGGGAATTAAACCTGTGACCCATTGGCTGCAAGTCCAAGTCCTTAACCACTAGCACATGACTGCCCCCAGTACCCCATAACTGCCCCTGCTAGCCCATAACTGCCCCCCGAAGCCATAACTGCCCCCCACTAGCCCATGACTGCCGCCAAAGGGACGAGTGCCAAACACCGGGAGCCTACAATGCAAGCAGTGCAGTGGTGCATGAGAACTAGGGCTGCACAATATATCGAAAATATCATGACATCGCAACATACAACATCGTGATACACATGTCGCAAAACATGGCTTAACTGGAATAAATGGGACATTACTGTGAAACAGCTAACAGTAATGTCCCATTTATTCCAGTTAAGCCATGTTTTCACATATGAAGATATTTGGGAAATCAAATGGAGCCTACTGCCCTTGATATCCACCCCGTAGGCTGTGCACTGGCTACAGCCTAGTGGCAAAGATTAAGCTGAAAGATGTTAAAACTATATTTAAATATTTGTTTGTTTATCGCAAAACATATAGTCATTGCAACATTCAGCAATGTTACCACCTATTGCACATTTTTCAAATCCTAGCAGCCCTAATGAGAAAAACTAGGAACTTCCAGAAGGGTCTGTGAACGAATGAAAAAAAAAAGCTGGGGTCAGCATGAGAAAAAGAGAAGTAAAGACAATATGTCTCCTTTAAAAACTACAGAATAGGCTGATTATTCAGAGCGCTCCCATGTAAAATCCCATGGTAAATCTGTCATGCTGGTATTGCACAGATTAAAAATAGTTAAACTGTTCTGCTGTGGCAGTAATCTATATATGTTAAATAGGGGATTCTGGTAAAGACCACACAGACAATAAAGTGAACACTGATAGAGAACACTGGTCCTGCATGGAGATGCAGTAATGCATTTAAGCTGAGTGCTTATTTTTCTGTTCTTAGTAAACTTGATATTCTTAGTAAACTAGTTATTCATAATGCCAGTTAAGCTTGAACACAGGCAGATATACTGCACGTTATTCAAACCATAAAAAGACAGCAGATAAGTTAAACCATACTAACCACTGACCAAAATATCTTATTAAAGTATTTCTTGTAAATTCCTGGGCTAGCCGCTTTTGCATACAAAGTTTCACCCACAAAATGACGTGTCACTTTAGCCATAAGCATGGGCCACCGTCATTGCAGTGATGATGTCATAGTCAATCAGCTTTCCGTGGGCTGTGTGGAACGGCGTGCGGAGCTGAGTCAGGTGATGTCACATAAGGCCCGGGTGATGCAACAGAACCTGGCTACTCTGCGGTGGACATATGCGCTGCGGAGGTGAGACACAAACAAACAAGCCCTTACAATAAGCACCTGGGGAGGGAAAAGAGCCAAAAGTTCCCAGTGTCATTCAGAGCCGCGAGTCTTAACCACACGTTTCATTATCAATATTGCACAGCAGTGCTGCCCTGCTTCATGCTGAAAGTGGCCCTTGGTTGCTGGCGGCAGCTTCTGATGAAACAGGTACGCCAGCCTTTTAAATGTGTGTGTCTGTGGAGAAGTGTGAAAATGCTCCAATATGCAAGCATGCAAAAAGACACACACACACACACACACACACACACACACACACACACACACCAAAAACATGTGTACTCACATTCACAGTATATGAACCTAAGAGCAGCTGAGACAAAGTCTGTCTGAACCAGGTTATCCATCAATATAAAATGCCTAAAGAAATGCCATAATTTAAGAAAAACTGACACACACACACACAGTGTGTGTGTGTGTGTGTGTGTGTAATGTGATATATTACATAAAATATATTAAATAAAACAGATGATGTTTGACAATAATCATGACTGAAATAAAATCTTGTAAAAATGTAAAAATCATCTCTGACACACAAAATTCCCCATAATGTAATAAATACAAAGACAAATAAAGATTCTTCATAAAATAAAATAAAAATAAATAATATTAAATAGGACAATGCAGGACAAATTGAGAATTCGGTCCAGTAATTCTAATTTAAAAATAAAAAATAACTGAATATCATGATCAATCACTCCAAAATTGCTGATTTTGGGTGGATTTTAAATAATGATGTTTGTTGATGTGAATTGTTTATTGGGCTAAATTTGTCAAGAGAAAATTCCATATTCATCATCATGATGACAGGTAGCCCTAAGTATGCCAGTAATTGGTAACACCCATTTTTTCAAGAAGGAAGATGAGGCCTATAAAATGGACCACGAACAGCTCCACAACATCAAGAGTCTTCAAGAGGGCTTCAAACAGCATCTCAGAATAAAGACAATTAAGATACCTTCAACAACGCACCTCAAGACAGGACACAACTCTACAATGCTCTCTACTCACCTCCTGGGCTCCCTCTTGCTCTTTGCGCTGTGCAGGACTGCCGTCAGCAGTAAGGCCGAATGCAAGAACCCGTGCTGTGTCTTTGTGGAGAACGCTGCTGGAAAATTAAAGAACCTCCGCGTCTTATTTCGGCAGATCAGGTCCTATTATGTAAGTACTCGCGTCCCGGGACGAGCACAGCGATGCAACCAGTCCTTTGCACCTTTTGCAAAAAAAAGAAAAACATGACAGAGCATGGCGCGAGTGTTCAAGTGCTTGCTCCAGTAATGTACAAAAAATAAAGACCGTTTCAATGTGCTTTTCAGGAAGAGAATGACGACCTGGAGACGGTGTTACTGGACGACGGAGTGCTCCAGCAGTTTAAGGTGAGTTGTTTTCAAACAGCAGTCTTTTCAGTCCAGTTCAGTCTAGTCCCGTCCCGTCCTTGGTTGTCTCGTATCCTCATGCATACTCGTGGTCATGCATAGTGTGGAGTATTCACGTCGAACAGAAGAGGCTCCCGTCGCCTCCTTACGCCCAAGTTGCAAGCTTGCGGTGCCTCATGTGCGCTTGAAAAGGCTCATGTCTAGCGGAGTACCTGTTGGTTGTAAACACTCATCATTGTCTTTTTGCAGACCCGCTACGGATGTCACGTTGTCAACGATGTCCTGAGATTCTACCACGACACGGTTCTTCCAGCAGCGACGAATGACACCCAGAGGGATGAAGGATTCAAGACAAAAATCGATTCGATTGGACAGTTGCTCAAAAATCTAATGCGAGAAATACTGCATTGTGTAAGTAGTTCTGTTAAAAGTTACAAGCTCATTTACAAGCTCAGTTACTGCTTGAATGATAGATTACTAGTAAAACGTCTAGAGCCGATAAAGTGCACATACGATTTTTTTTTTAAATAGCATTGGCATGTAACAAATAGCGTAGCTAAATCCCACTTCTGTCTCTCATATACAGGATACACATAAGGTGTATATAAATATCGACAGAGATACCAATAAAGACATAGCCTATCCATTAGCAGTTTTTGAGAGCAGCCTGTTGGTAGAACGACACGTCAGAGTGTTAGTGTCATCACACCAACTGTGTGGGAAGGAAGCGTTCAGGGATTGTTAGGAATGATACGGACGTGGTCTACAACCTAACTGTCGATCTGCCAAAAATATCCCAAATTCTGATTTATTGTCTTACTTTTTTTAACAGAGAAACTACTTTTCTTGCATTGAGCCATTCGACATCAATCAACTAGTCAAGACTTATAACGGGGTAAGTAGCCTATAGCCTAAGTCAAAAAGCTGTAAGGAATTCAGTAATCAGTGTCAGTGGCACATTGATTTTTGAATCTTGTCTTTAAATGAAACCACTTCACCTCTCTCTCCAGATGGAAAAGAAAGGTATGATGAAAGCCATGGGTGAGCTCGATATTCTGTTCAATTATGTGGAAGATTACCTGGTGTCAAAGAGACGGAGGAATTGATGTCCTTTTAACTGATGTCGGCGACCTGACCTAACCTTGACTGGCACGGGACAAAACTAAAGAAGAGATGTCAGCCTCGTCAACATACCTAAGAGACTCCTTTGTTGCTTTGACAGTCATCCCAAACAAGGGATGGACTACATCATCTTCACAGCACCTCCACACTACCTGCCCGCTGAGCCTTCGCTGCATCTGATTCCAGGATAGGCTACGCCTTAAATGTTCATGACCAAGCGCTGCCTTACCTTGGAAGCCAATGAAATGGACTGTGTGTGTGCGTGCACGCCTGTGTGTATGGATTTATTGTTATTGTTATTGTTATGGGTTTATTTATTGAAACAAGACCTTTTCTCAGTCACATTGACTTATTTATTCACTGGAGCTGTGAGAGCCACTGTTGTTGCTGTAACTTATTTTTATTTAATGTAAGTTAATTTTATTTAATTCGAAAAGTAAGCACCACTGTAAACCATGTTGCCTATTACTTGAACGTTAATACCCTTATGTTTTGCAATACTGGTACACATTTCTACAGTAACCCGGAGAGAGATGTAATTTAAATTTTATTTAATAAGAGGAGCTTGTGTATTTATTTTGACTAAAAATATTTTTACCTCTAAATAAATTATTTTTTGTATGCTAACTTTTGGTTGTCTGTGTTTTGTTAGAAATAAGAGCCTGAGGAGTAGGGCGGAATAAGTACACTAGAAATCTCCTGCCAGTCAGGACACCAGGACACGTATACCCACCCCTCTTTTGGCATAGGCACCTGGGTTTAGTCACTCAGGACACCAAGACTCCTATACCGACCCCTCTTTTAGCATAGGCACCTGGGTTTAGGCTCAGAGCAGGGGGTAACCCTCCTAATAGCAGGTCCCTAATGTTCATGTCATTCATTTTGCCATGCAAGTTGTGCTACCGTTCAGAGTGTGAATTACCCATTCATAATTGGGGGATACTACCTTTTATGGGGGTGCTACCTTTTACGTTTTACATTAATAACATTAATATGTTTGTACCCTCCAACCCTGATGTTGGTTTCTCTTTGGGGGGTGCTGGGTCTTGGGGGTACCATACCTCCCAGGACCCCCTGTAATTCAAACTATGCTACCGTTAGCAGTGCTTAAGATGGATAAAGCTTCAGGCTGTCCCTGTCCCTGTCCCTGTCCCTGGCCCTGGCCCTGGCCCTGGCCCTGTCCCTGGCCCTGGCCCTGGCCCTGGCCCTGGCCCTGGCCCTGGCCCTGGCCCTGGCCCTGGCCCTGGCCCTTAACGGAAATGTCTCAAAACAAAGGAAGAGGGCGCGCACATCCGTAATCTAAGTAGGTGCTGAACCAAACAAACAGAGGGAATCCAAGACATAAATGAGCGGTCCCACCCTGATTTTTTACTTTAATTCTTAGTTAATGTGAATAAAAGTAACAAATCAGGGAGTGTGAGTATGGGGAGCTCTTCTTGATGCCTTAATGGAAATGTGCCATGAACCAGCTGCCTGGAAAACCGCCTTGGAGGTGTGCATCTGTACAGCCCCAATAGGCCAGTGCAACTGAAATCTATCCAATCGCCTTGCTCAGCACTAATTCTAAACCCGCCTGCAAGAGCTGAGTGGGAGGAGCCATAGGTGTAGCCACAGGTGGGCTGGGCTGGGCCTGTGCCTACCCACTTGTCAATCAGGCCCACCCAATCAGGGGGCTCTATACGTTTGATTGACTGTTTTAGAAATAAAAATAACCTATGTGTTTTGAGCAAGGTTACCTGATTTCTTTTTCTCGGACCACCCCTTTTCATGATTTCTGGCTCCACCCCTGGGAGGGGCTATGGTAGAGCAAGCATGGCCAAACGTGAGACAGGAGTGGCAAATGCTGACTGTGCAGGGCCCAAGCTGACCTATATAAAACACTTCCCAGCACAACAGTAGTCTCCAATTTACAGTAAGACAACAACACCCATGCCATATTGTACTCACAGAGGAAACCACAGTGGCGCTCACCGAGCTGTGGTTCGTCGCTTGTGCCGCGGCTTTCTGCTCACGCCGTTAGGCAGGTCAGACCGGAACACTTGTCGCCGCTCGTGCAGAGATGGCGGAGGGAAGGCCACACACACACACACACAGTGTGTTTCACACTCACTGTCAGAAGAGGACAGCGGCAGCTCTATAACCTTACACACACACACACACACACACACACACACACACACACACACACACACACACACACACACACACACACACACACACACACACACACACACACACACACACACACACACACACACACAGGGCAATTCAGACTCACTGTCAGGAGGAGACAGCGGCAGCTCTACAACACACAAACACACACACAAGCATACATATTCAACCAAACTAGCTGAAGACTTTGACTAAGTCTTTGTGTCCTTTGCACTGCTGTAATTATCGGGCCTGTAGCCTGCAGGATGCAGGTCATTCATGTCATGTCTTTCCCAGTTCAAAAGGTAGGTACAGCAATGTCTGCATAGCACAGCAGAGCAGTGGAGAAGACATCTGTGCAGCTTACAGTTTTTCTCAGTCGCTTTGGTGCTTTTCTCAGATCAGAATGAAATTTCTCATAACTATTAGTTCAATCTCCACAACATTTAGTCATTTGTGCACATCATAGCAGCAATGTCTCCTTCCTCTGAACAAACTGCAAATGCTTTTGGACATTTATCAGTTGCTTTTATACAATACAATGTTGTCATGTCAGTTACAGTTTTTCTCTATCGCTTTGGTACATTTTTCGAATCTTTCTTGCAATTTGCAGAAGATCGAGTGCATTTCTCAAAACAGTTTGGACAAATAGCAAAACTCTGTGGATCACCTGCAAAAGCCAGTCTCTTGCTCAAAATGCTTAGTTCATCCCTCAAAAGCAAGTTTTTGTGTCAATATACGTGTCAGTGCCATCAGAATGTTTAGTCATTGTGTCACTGTGTACGGATAAGACAGTCAAATTCATTAGTCATGTTGGCAATTGAATAGTGCACTTCGAAGGGACATTTTGCTGTAAAATGTGGTTTAGGTGTGACGACAAGTGTTGTACATTTCACCTCATATAATGTATATGTGTGAGATTGATTGTAAAAGACAAGATTCACATTTACAGAATGACTTCTTTATTGGCAGACATTGACATTGCAGTGCGTAAAGAAAGACAGAACAAAGGTAAAATACAGTAAGTAAGCATAGGTCAAAAATATAAACATAGGTCATACAGTAAGTAAACAAAAAAATATGAACATCTCTCTAAATTCTAAATCCTTATCCTGATCTTCAGCTTCTTCACATTCTCGTCTGTCAGGCCACAAATTTTCACCCACATGACACCGGCAGCGTGGATAGCATCTTCTGGAGTGCCTAATCCATCCTCTTCCAAATCCTCCACCATGCAGCCTCACCCCTCTTCCTCTCCTTCTCCCTGCTGTTGTCCATTTTCTTGTCCTTCCATTGTCAGACATTGTAACTTTGTATTGTGCTCTGGTTATATACTTTCCAGTAGATTGTTCATGAGATGCTCCCTTGAGCTCATTCAGAAAACTGTTGATCATTGGTTTCTCAACTCTCTTCATTAGAAAAAGTCTAGATTCAAGCAATTTACCAATTTAGATCATATTTACAGATGTCTTATGGAAATGTATAGAAATGTGCTTGACATGTTATAATAGCTTGGTAAATCATTTTGCATGTTAAGCTATGATGAACTATAGCTTAAATGTTTTGAGGAGTGAGACTATTTGATAGATTCCCATAACAAAGCATTTTGAGTAGCATGACAAAAGCAATTGATAATGTACGAAAAAACTGAGAATTGTACACAATCATTTGCATGGATGGACAAAAGCATTTGCAATTTGTTCAATGCAATGAGAAACTGCCTTTTTCATCTGCACAAATGGCATGATGATGTGAATACTACTATACTTATGGATGTTGAATAGTCGTTCCCAATAAAACTAATAGTCTTAATTTCATTGCTTAAGTCGTTATATACAAAATTGTTGAACTAGTTATCTGTCAACCAAATTTTACACCTTTCTTTATCATTGTTTGCTTAAAATGTCTTGTACATTGAATAATTGCTCTCAGGTGAACTTCAGCTGTCTTGGTCCATATAATACACAACATCTGCTGACTTTTCTAGACACTCTTTACAGGGACATAGTCCCTGAGAAGGAGAGGGGTAGGGGCCAACTTATGTAACAAGTATGTTGTTGTGTGGGATAATGTCTGTTTTCACCACTCACATCTGGTCAGATAGTGGTTTGCAGCACATGACAGGATGCTGGTTGAACATCCTTTTTCTCTGCCTGGAGGTAAAAGGTTTATGACCGGCGTCTACATGCGTAAATGGCCTTGCTAGCAGCCATGGATGCAGCATGTGACGACATCACAGCAGAGTCATGCAGAGGGTAGATTCGCCACTCCAGGAGATATTTTTCTCACTGCTTTGCAAGGGATGATATCCGTCGTGATGTAGATGAAAATATGTGGCCAGACAGACAGGAACGTCTGGATGTGCCAGAATGATTTACCTATGTTCAGTTACAATATGTACTGCTATATTGTTACCTGGTACCCCAGAGGGGACTGACCAGGTATTGCAATGGCCCTGTCCGTGTGTGTGCGTGTCTGTACACACGCAATGACGCGGTCCGTCCACAGGGGGACCAGGTTGCCATCTCTGATTGCGGTTGTTCACATTTGTGCACAGCTCTACCAAAAGGGTGTTACTTATGTTTGTCCTAAATAAGTGACTGTAGTGTATTTTTCTTTTGCACAATGCTGTAGAATCGCAAAGAGCATATAAAGTAAAAATGTGAAACATACGTATTCAGTGTCTTGTACTCACCTTCTCCCCTAACTACAGCAATGTGTAACTTACCTGTAGTTTTCAAATTGCTATACAAGCAGTGTATAGTGCTGTCTTGAGCATTTTCAGGTCATGTCAATGAGTTCTGAACTTTTTTTGCATTGTAAAACACTGAGAGAATAAACTGTCATAATGAAAACATGACAAAGCCATTTGACTATCTTGTTCATAAACGATGGTGTCAAGACTTCTCATTTTGGTGACACTGGCAGTTTCATTGACATGAATACTTGCTTTTGAGGAATGGATTATCCATTTTGAGCAAGTGACGTGCTTTTGCAGGTTATCCACTAGGTTTTGCAGTTTGCACTAATTGTTTTGAGAAATGCACTAACTGCTGTGCAAATGTAAATACTGATGTGAGAAAAGCACCAAAGCGACTGAGAAAAACTGTAATGGAAAGTTGAGGAGACAACGGCACAGCACAGGGTAGAGAAGGACACGTGGCCGAAGGTTCTGGATAGACAGACAGACAGACAGACAGGCAGACAGACAGACAGACAGACAGACAGACAGATAGATAGATAGATTATTCTCTTATTTACACAAGTTTATTGCACCATGTCCAGTTTACACCGACGCGTTTCCGCATTAAGCCATCCTCAATGTGTGAGCGCGCCTACCCTTGCAACATACACGCTTAGGGACACCACAGCCATGGACTAAATAACCTGACTAACTGACATTGCTACTCACATTTGGCCATGCTGGTTATTTCATAGTCACATTTACACTGGCGGCAATGACTGCTCATCCACACAGCAGTAGACGTGTTTGTGGATGTGGCACAAGAGAGGAAGCTGCAACCTGGAACTGGGACAGTGGTAAATCTTTAAATTTATGTGAGTTTGTTAACACTCAGAATCTTGAAATTGTGGAGAAAGAAATGAGCTCAGGGTCTGTGCAAATGCTGATGACTCAGCGTCTGGAGTCTGCAGCGACTGCCAAAACTCATGTATTTTCATGCATGGCTAGAACATAGAGTGAGCACCATAGGAAACAGCCGTATAACTCACACGTCCATCCGAGTACCCAGCAGAAAAATCTGTTGGTAAAACCTGCAGTCAGAACAAAATGTGGCAAAGCAGCTTTCAGCTGCTATGCTGTTCAGCTTTGGAACCAACTTCCAGAAGACATAAAAAATGCTCCTACTGTTGACAGTTTCACATCTAGACTTAAGACCAAAATGTTCTCAGGTGCATTAAGCATTACACTTATTTTATCGTTTTAGATGAATTCTGCTAAAGATTTGCCTTTAATTACTCCTTTCTGCTTGTTTTATGTTTTCTTATGCTTTTATTTCTTTTATTTACCTCATACTTATTTTAAGTTTATACTTTTACACTTGTTTAATCTTTTACATATTCTTCTTTGCTTTTATTTTTGTTAAGCACATTGAACAGAATTTGTGTATGAAATGCACAATACAAATAAACTTGCCGTGCCTTGCCAACTAGCCACCTACTGTATGTAATAGGGAAGAATGAGCAAGCCACGACCTGGTACATCCCAAAACCTCAGTAAGATTTGCAATACCTCAGTAAGATTCCCGACACCGACAGGTGGGTAAGTGGGGTGAGTGACTGACCAGCGCTGTCCTCCATCCTCCCCTGTGACTGAAGTGTCCTGAGCATGGAACCGTCTCCACACACTGCTCCCCGGTCGCCATTGTCATGGCTGCCCTCTGCTCCTGTGTGTGATGGGTTAAATGCAGAGGTTAAATTTCCTTGTGTGCACTGCGTGCTGTGATGTACTGTGTGATCACAATGACCAATGGGACTGACTTCCACTTTTTCACTTTCATTGGGCACCTCAGTGAGCACAGTAACTCAGGCAGCTGTTGAGGTTAAAATGCGTATCACTGAATGAGTGGCTTGATGGGAGTGGCCTCTAGTACAGTGTCGGAGGATGGGAAAGACACAGCCACTACTGACCACTGCTCACTGAATGAGTTGAGAAATACTGTACAAACAAAAGGCTGCTGTGCTGTGTAACACAATTTTTTAATTCCATGACTAAGCTTCCTGTGTAGGCCCAAAGCAGGCGCATCTGCCTCAGTAATGAAGAGTGCACGCCCGAAACGTCATGAATGATTCAAAACTTTTTTTGTGTGTGAGCACACTGGCGTCACAGACTTTGTTGCCTCCGCCAAGGAGGTTATGTTTTTGCCGGCGTTGGTTTGTTTGTTTGTCTGTCTGTCTGTTTGTTTGTTAATAGCATAACTCAGAAAGTTTTGGACGGTTTTCAACAAAATTTTCAGGATAGATCAGAGGTTTGCTAACTTAGAACCGATTAGTTTTTGGTGGTGATCCGGAAGACCATCTGGATCCAGGATTTTTTAAAACGATTCTTCCCCATTGCTAGATAGAGCCAGTTTGGACATTTTTGCTCATAACTCTACAAATAACGCTCAGAGCGCTCGTTTACCCATCAAACAAGAAGTCTTCAGGTGGGGATGGTATAAGGTGAAGATTTCAGCTGCCTTGGCAGAGGTCTGCGCTCTCCGAGTGCTTTTCTAGTTTCTGTATTTTGACTTTGCTTTTTGGTCCTGCCTGTCAGTGGCAGTGGTGGAGCCTGGTCACTAGTGTTGTTCGCTTGCAGATTGCAAAATTCTGCCGGGTACCTTTCGCATTCTACTGAAAGCCTACTGAAGTAGTGGGATGTATTAGGTCATGGCTACTTGGGCCCTCTTGGCATAGGCATAGGGGTGCCAGCTACAGTATTGTGCAAAAGTCTTAGGCAGGTGTGAAAAAATGCTGTCAACTAGGAATGCCTTAAAAAATTGAAGAGTTAATCATTTATGTTCATCAATTAACAAAATGTAGTGACTGAACAAAAGAGAAACCTAAATCAAATCAATATTTGGTGTGATCACCCTTTGCCTTTAAAAGAGCATCAATTCATCTAGGTCTATTGCATAGAGTTTTTGAAGGAACTTGGCTGGTACGTTGCGCCAAGCATCTAGAAGAACTACCACAGATCTTCTGTGGATGTATGCTTCCTGACATATACAACCAATTTGGTGTAATTGGTTGATCATACACCTGACTATAATCCTGCTAAATCCCTGACATTGTGTGTAGCCCTGTGTGTGTACACTTTGTGTGCACCTGCCTAACACTTATGCCCATCTTGTGCCTTAAGTCCTTTCAGCCTTATGGGTGTTTTAACATTAAACATGTGGATGGCTAAAAAGATACAGTACTGTCCAAAGATTTAGGCAGGTGCGTTCAAACCAGCATCAGTTCACACACATGGGTACACACAAAGTCATGGATTTTGCAGGATTATAGTCAGATTTTTCACACCTGCCTAAGACTTTTGCACAGTACTGTATGTCTGACAAAAAACGTGACATTTCAGCAACCCAATCAACCTTTTAGCTTATAAGCAGCGACCCGGGTGTCAGTGTCCTGGGAGAATATTTTTTCTTCAGGACAGAGCATTAAAAACCAGGACAATCAGGTAAAACCGGTACAGGTGGCAACACTACATAGGCACCTCGGTTTAGTCACTCCGGACAAACCTGTGGCTTGTAGACATGTGATTATGATCACTCATATGGCTGTTTCCTATGGTGCTGACTCCATGTTCTGGAATGTCATGGAAATACATGAATTTTGGCAGTCGCTGTAGGTCAGTGTCACCCAGGCACCATACAGAATCTTGTGCATATGACTTCAGAGGGAGACCACTTAATCCTTTTCAAATCATGTGGCAGGCTATTTTCTTTAAAGAGTGAGTAAATGTAAGGTTTCCTGCATTGAAACACACCCCAAGAAACATCACTGATCATGACAGATGTGTCAAACGAGGCCATCTGTATTCCCTCCCATGTGACACTCGACGCTTCTGCAAGTTATTACGCAAAGACAGTGCTGTTTTTCCATCCACGTCAAAAGAAGAAGAAGACAGCAGGCAGCACCCTGGCCCCGCCCACAGGGACCACGTCCTGGTCTTGGAGGAAGGCCACTGTGAGGAAGTTGTGACATCACCACGTGACCTACTCCCCAGAGGAATGACCTTTCAGCTGGGGTGTGTGAGCTGGTGTTGCACCTGTCCCGGTTTTAACCAGATTGTCCCGGTTTTTAATGGTCTGTCCCGGGGAAAAAAATATTCTCCAGGGACACTGACACCCGGGTCGCTGCTTATAAGCAAAAAGGTTGATTGGGTTGCTTTATTTGGCCTGTGCACAGAGCCTTCGTAAGTGTGTGTGTATGTGTGTGTTAATTGTAGGGGGGCTCTCCCTAGTGATTTCGTCCTGCCAGGCACTGTTCGATCATAATAGTACATGATCGTATTATGATTAAATCTCCTGAGTCACTTCACTCAAGAATCTTCTCAGTATCTTCGGCTGTGTGTAAGACACATCGGCTGATCCGATCCGAGAATGACCGAAGCGCTCACTTCCCTGCTTGCCTAAGACTCTGTTGGCACCTCACCGCAAGCTTTCAGTCTGACTCATTCCGTCTGACAGATTAAAAAGCTGACTGAACAGCTTGGGAATACAGGTTTTAAGTCATCACATTACACATGAACATTACATCCATTATTTGTATCCAAAGCAAGTGAGAGACACGCCAACTGTGTGTGTAAAAACCGCACACCTAGTGCTATAAATAGTGTGAATGAATGCCACTTCCATCAGCAGAATGAGTCAAAAAGGAACTGGGATTGTGTGTCTTAGGGGAACACGGTGAGGTGGAGGAGTGCCGCTTAGACGTTTGGAGTGTGTGCAGCCGGAACGGCGAGGCCATTCTAGAGAAAAGGGAAGTTCTGGGATGGGGCCCAGACATCCTACGAGAGGGCTAGACATGCACTGGCATTTTGGCAAAGAATCCGACACCAAAGTTGACGCCTACCCAAGGCCCAACGTGATTACATCATACAAGTTCACCACAGACGACACCACGGCCCACCCAGATTCACCATTAAATAATAATAATAATAATAATAATAATAATAATAATCTTAATAGCTTTTTAATTAGAAATAACAGTGTAGCTCAACGTGTCTAAGCATTTTAAGAAACTGAAACAGAAAATTCAGATGTGGCAATCTTTGGGAGCATTGAGCTTTGAGTGGCAACCATACTGTATACAGTCTATTGTGGCAACTCGTAGTGTGTAAAAGCCCCTTTTCAATTCTTTTTGGGGAATATAAGGACAAGGCGCGAGTGATGTGAGAAAGTAGCCTGGTAAACCACCCTCTCGTACTTCATTTCATTTTGTACAGAGGGTCTGGAACAGACACCATCAAAAACGATTTGCTGGAGGTATGGACTCTGCTGAAGTTTAAGTTGCTGAAGCCTACCTACGCACTACAATTCAAACACACCCTCTGTTCGCTGATTGGATCGGTCTTGCTGGGGCCGACTAAATGACCCTCAAGAGATTCCAGTCCAGACCCTCTGTACAAAATGAAATGAAGTACGAGGGGCGGGTTTACCAGGCTAGTGAGAAAGTACTGACACATTACGAGCTTTAAATTCAAATATGAGGACTTTACAATCAACCCAGAAGGACACAGATCGCTAGCACAGCCAGGCTATGGGCTCAAGTGCCCCTGGACACAAACAAAATTGTGTTGGTGAAAATTCATGTGCGGCTAAGCCATTTTGAACCATTGAGCCATGCTCATGATGGAGCATTTGATCCACTGGGCTAATGACCTATTCACAGTTGTACTTTTCAGACTTCTGTGCGTTCCCCTTCGCCCTCCAGCCACCTGGGCCCGGTAGGCCTATTCTCTAATCCAGCCCTGATAGCTAGTGTAATTAGTGTAATTAGTGTAATTTCAGAGCATTCACAATCTGGTGATCTGAGCTAGTGTATTTCTCTGTAGCACACCAGCGAATTTCAGTTTGTCAGATGACTGGACAGATGGTGATAAACATCTGTGTGCAGCTCCATGTGCATAGAAGCATGCGTAATTTCTTCCAACAAAATTTATCTCACAAGTGAAACTTTCATGTTCTTCAGGGGATGAAGATCAGGCGATCATCGGTAGGCTAAGCATGAAGAAAGCCCTTATTGTCAATCATGGGGTGAAATACATCTAAATTCCAGCACCTACTGAAATGAGGAAGAAAATGCAGTTCTTTCCTGTGGACTCTAATGACGCAGCCGGCCACAAACTGAGAGATTTGGACAAAAGTTTAGGGAGAACTGTTGAAATGTGTATTAACAGTGAAACAAAAACCGCAGACTTACACCAGAGGACTGCCTCGTCTGCATTAGAGGAAGTTCCTCTTACTCTCTCTGACGTGTGTGCAAACTAAACCTACGTTTAAATGCTGTAAGTCTGAGAGTTCAGTGAAAGTTCCAGATTTAGAACGCAAAAACTCTCTTTGCCAACAGGATATGGAAATACAAGTCATTCCCAGCCTCCTCTTTAAACAAAACAAAACAGGAAAAAAAATCACGTGTGCCTCAGTGCAATGGGTTGTGACCCAGACTAACACGCGCGCACACACACACACACAAACACAAACACACACACACACACGCACACATATACTCAACATTACCATCGACCTCCGAGTTACTGGCGTGTAGTCCTGGTTCAACCGCCTCTTGCTCATTCTGCAGAAGACGCTGGTCTGCTCCGTCTCACTCAGCTGTACCTGAATGAATCAGACGGAGGCTGAATGAAACCTGCCTCACACTCGTATCTCCACTCTCACATCAAAAGGGGCTACAGCAGGGGCTCCCCCTGCCCCCCTCCCCGACATAAAAAAGAAGAAGAAAAGAAAAAAAGAGAACTGAGGATGAATTGATGAGTGAGCATTTACCAAATCCAAATATGACTTAGTGTTTACTGCCTGTCCTCGCTAAACCCAGAGGTGTCCATTATAACACATTTACCCACGTGTAAACCCTTCTTCAGGTTTATTCAGCACGCACATTTGAAGTACACAGTAGCAGTGTAGTATAGTGTTAGTAGTACACTATAAAGTACAGTTATACACAGAATGGTATAACCAACAACATACAGCTGGCCATATGGTCATACCAAACTTGTGTTACACTTTAAGAACATAAGAAGACTTATTAGTAACTGTGGCCTGTTTAGGAGTTATAGCAGCTCTTTGGCAACCCCAGTCAGACAGGGCTGTAGTGGGGGGTAAACACAAGTAAACAGTTTATCCACCTATTAATAGAGCACATTTACCAAATACAACTTCTAACATTCCAAAATGACACGACATCATTACACACAAGGATGGATTACAGCACGGGCCTACCTGGCAGAGGCCCAAGGGCCAAGGGGGCCCTGAAGCCCAAGCCTCTGCACTACCATTTCAGTACTGTTTTTCCAACATTATGCATCCCAATATCCTACTGGGGCCCATACATCACTGGTTATATTATGCAATATGTCTTAATAGGGCCCCTCCATCATATGCCATGGGCTTTGTAATTCATCCCTGATGTGAGAAAGGGGCTCCTCATTGAAATAGCGTGGTGTGTGATATGTCATATAGGGCCCCTGACCCACAGACTGCATATGTTATTCATCCTTGGTATTGGAAAAGGGCCCCTCAATTACAGTAGGTCACATGCCATATGGGGCCCTGAAACACGGGTTATGTTAGTCATCCCTGGTATGTGAAAGGCCCCCTGAATTAAATAGCATGGGGTATGATATCTCATGTGTAATGTAATGTGCAGGAGTGCCACTAGAAATCCTGGGCCACATGAAAGATTACAAATTTTGCATGGCAATGACATGAAAACATAATAATAATAATAATAATAATAATAATAATAATAATAATAACAAGAATTATATATATATATATATATATATATATTATATATATATAATAGGGCCCCTTAACCACAGGTTATGTTATTCAACCTTGATATCTAAAAGGGGCATCTCAATGACTTGGTATTAAATGCAGTCACACTGATTATGGTTGGGGTTTCCCCAATAATAAAACTTGATTTATCAATATCAATACAATCAAGATCAATGCTATCATTAACAATAACAACATTTGTAATATACCCAGAAACCCACCCAAACAAACACACAGAAATACAACAATTCAATCCATGTGGTATTGACAGCATGCATTTTTGGTAGTAGACAGTGGCTACTCCTCCCCCACTTTCTCTCAGACCGTTACAAAAGTTACATTGCCCTAAATTTCCATGGGAGGTGCCTCCAATAGTCAACCCTAACCCTAACCCTAGACATGGATAGGACACTTTTGGCCATCGAGTCAGAGCTGGTCAGACAGCTTAACTTTGACTTGTCTTAGTGGATGACTTTGCAAGATCGAAGAGGAGAAAAAACAACTTCTGTAAGAGAAACTGAAAGATTAGGTTGGGGTTACCTATTGACAGGTGGTTTAGCATTTTCCTTTTTCAACTTTTTGACCAAATATCTGCAGTCCGCAAGTGCTTTGCTCAGGGGCCCAATACCACCCTCAATCCATCCCTGATTACACACTACATATATTTACAATTTTGTGCACCAAAACCCCTTGTATTGTTAAAACATATTTTGAATATCTTTTTAAAACATCTGGTGCCGTACAGATGCTAACCTCATTGTGATCACTAAATTCATAGATTACCCACCCCTTATTTTATCACTACACCCTGCAGTTAGCCTACAGCTCTGTAGGGACCTTCCTTGGAGAGCACTGCAAGCTCTTAGAAACTATTTCAAAGCTCCTAGAGCTTTTAGAGCCACATAATGTGTTCCTGATGTGCCTACAGATGTTCAATCTGAAAGCACTTAAGTGACTTGACTGACACTTGCATTCTGAATTGGCAGACATTTAGAAGAGCCCATTGTTGCCTTCATTCCAGAAATGGAAATTTGCACCAGCCACCAGCCAATTGCTAGTAAAATATGAAAGTGGCTAGAAATAAGGGTGACCCAGGAGAGGCATCTGTTTGTTGCTCTGCTCACGAGAGAGTGGGAGAGTTTAAAGTGCCTGGAGTCCTGTGTACTGGAATGACACTATTCAGTCACACCGAACTGCATTCAACAGTGATGCGGTGACACATGCCATAATTACTGACAGTACTTCCGTGTGAACGTGCGCTACGTGTGTGTGCTGTCTGGGCCTGGCTGCTGGGTACAGCAATCTCGGCAAACCGCAGCAGAGCAGTGGGTGGAGAGATACAGATAGCGGGCTACCTGCTCCGCCGTGTTGGCACTCCTCTAAAAAGAGGTCACGTAGGGACTTTCCGTAAATACAGTTTGAGCCCAAAATTATTAGTCCCGCTTATGAAAGCGGGACAAAACTCTTGATTTCTTCACGGAAATGACTATTAACAACGAATGTTTATAGTGTATTTGTTTCCAAAGTAACAAAGACAAAATATCCACTAAGTTTGATTAGGATATTTTACTGATACACTGAGTTGAAACCTGATATGTCCAAAAGTGATATGTCCAAAATTATTAGACCCCTGGCCTTTAAGAGTCCAGGGGGCTCTGAGCCACAACTAACAACAACCTCATCAAGTAGTTCTTTACCAGGTTGGCACAGGTCTCCTGATGGATTTTGGCCTATTCTTCCATTGCAAATTATTGCAGCTGGCCCAAATTCCATGGTTTCTGAGCACGGACATTCACTTTGAGCACCCGCCACAGATTCCGAATAGGATTGATGTCTGGGCTCTATGTGGGCCACTCCAGGACCTTGGTTTTGGTATCCTTGAGGTACTGTTGGACCGGTTTTGATGTGTGCTTTGGGTCATTGTCTTGTTGGAAGACACAGCGATGACCTGGGCGTAGACTATGAGCAGATTTATCCCTCGAAATTTCAAAATATATATATTTTTATGACGCGATCCTCTCAAACAAAGGTCCCCATGCCTGAAGCTGCAAAACAGCCCCACAGCATGATGCTCCACCACCATTTCCAACTTTGTGAACTGAGTTCTTTGGGTTGAATATATATACTGTATATATGAAGCTCTGGAAAAAAATAAGAGACCACTGCAAATTTTCCTAAAGTCCGAATGAGTTACATTCTACATGTATGGCAGCCATTCTTTTCCAGTGTCAGTTAAATTTGGGAGAAATGTCAGTAGTTCACAGAATAAAACAAAAATGTTCACTTTACTCACATATATACCTATAAATAGCTGAATCAGAGAAACTGATGATTTTAAAGTGGTTTCTTAATTTTTTCCATGCTATATATATACACATACATGCATACATATACACACACACACACACACACACACATATAGGTATACTTGTGCACACAGGGTGATATGAGGACTTACTGTAAACACATGTATACTGTAATACAAATGAGGTCCATTAGGACTTGTTGTTAATACATACACAAGTACACTTCTGCAGACCAGGTCATGTAAGCACTTCCGGTACATTCATACATCTATGAGAGGTCAGGTAAGGATTTATGGTATATAAATACATACATATACACATACCATTCTGTTTTAGATATTTTTATTGTATTTATCTACTCTAGTTATTCCCTTAAAACTTTTTGTTCTGAAATGTCTTTGTTCTGGAATTTGTGTACATGTGTGTGTACATGTGCTACCACTGCAAAGCCCTAATTGGGTCAAATAAAGAACTACTACTACTACTACTACACACACACACACAAATACCAAAGGAGATGGCCCTCTAGGACTGTCTGTAATAGCACTATTCTAATCAGGGGTCACACAAGGAGTTAGGGTTCATAAATGTATATATAGGTACACTTGTGCAGACGAGGTCGCGTAAGGATTTACGGTATATAAGTATGTATATAATAGGTACACTTCTGCAGTTGCGTAAGGACTTCTGGTACATACACATTTATATACTTATGCAGATGATGGGTGCCCTGGGGACTGTGTCATGAAACTATTCTGATCAGAGGTCACGTACGAATTCACGGTAAACACATACAAATACCAAAGCAGAAGATTGCCCCCTGGGAGTCTGATCAAAAGTCACATAAGGAATTACGGTACACACATACTACACACAAATACCAAAGCAGAAGATGGCCCTTTAGGACTGCCTGTCATGGCACTATTGTGATCAGAAGTCACGTACACATTACAGCACATAACTGTATATATGGGTATTCCTATAAGATTACGCAAGGCCTTACGGTACACGCATACGGATTTTTAAACAGTTATGCAGACAAGGTCACGTAAGGGCTTACGGTACACACATACATTTATACACTCATGCGTCGTGTTACAGTATATACTCATACGATGGGCCACTGAGGTAGGCGGGGGTGGGAGCCATTCATCATCATCCACCTCAGCTGAGCGAAAACGAAAGCAACCTGTCGTGAGATGACACTGCAGTCCCAGGGCCCCAACCCACCAAAGCTCTCTCTCACACACACACACACACACACACACACACACACACACACACACACACACACGAGTCAAGGCTACAGGAATCATGCATTCACATCAAAAAAAGCGTCCTTCGTAACAAGGAAGGTCAGGGGTGGCGTTCTCGCATCAGAAGGCCTCCTGTAAAAGCAGAGCAGGTCTGCACAGGTTTTAGCGGGATGTATTAGCGTGGGAAAGTCCCGTGTGATTACACGAGGAGGCCAGGGCAGGCACCCTTACTCCCTTACTCATGCACTCTTCAGTACACACTTCTGCAGAAGCGGGGTAGTATACAGTTACTATGCACACTGCAATACTGATGTGCACTGCTTGGCATAGCTATCGGTATACACTTTTACATTCACTTGCCTATACTACATGCACGTACAGGGTGTCCCAAAAGTCACTATAAACTTCTAACCAACTCTTAAAAATGGCACAAGACAGCAAGTTTTTATATATATTTGGCATCAATGAAGGAGTTATTGCAGTTTTACTTAACCCTAGATACACTTACCATCACATTTCCAACCCCTTGAAGACCAGCTGTATCCCTCCAATGCTGACAGCCTTCAGCCAACTTCAGTAATAGGCCTCTCTTCCTCAACCTTGCTGCAGGCAGTGCAGATTCTCTCCTCAAGATGTACCACAATTTCAGGCAAGGAGTGAGCTTTGCTCATGTCTCTTTTCAAACAAGACGGAGCCCAACACCACTTTGCCAGGTGAGTCAGGGATTTCCTGACCGTTGGATCGGTCGAAAGGGGTCCCCGTCTAATGGGCTCCCCTCCCCCTGACCTCGCACCTTGTGTCACTAAGCCCCCTGACTGCTCACAGCTTGAGAGAATTGAGAGAATCTTCATGGCCTGCAGCAAGGTTGAGGAAGAGATGTGGCAAAATGTCCGCGAGGCCTAAATCCATCCAAAGGTGGCTAAAGGTTACAAAATGTATGCACAAAATGGATGCACTTATGTGGAGGTATATAGCTTGTCTTCAAAGTGTTGGAATACCAATGCAAGTTGCAAGTTTAGCAAGTATAATAAAAAAAGCTTCTTCCAATGTTACTGTTACACTTTAAGAACATCAAAAGGCAAAGACTTATCGTGTTAGTTTGGAAATGTGCCAGTTAATCAGGCAAGGAATCCAGGAGAGTCACCACCACCAGTTTCTGGGTTGTTTTTCTGTTTTAATCCAAAATTGAAGCAGACTGAGACATAATACATACAAACAGCAGTTGGACAAAACAAAGACACACAAAAAAAGAAAAATACAAAACTCGAATCTCCTTTTACAGGGCTGGAGGCATGCGACAAAGAGCATGAAAAAAAAGAACCACAAACTAATTACAAACATCTCCAAAAGAAAAACAAAAGGTAGTGTCCAGGTTAACCTGGAGCGCGTGGGAGCCCCACCATGGAGAGACTAGAAACGCTGGATTATATTTCTGCTGATATGAAGGACATTCAACACAGCCTCTGAACTTCAACAGTACTTCTTCAGAAGCCTTCTCATTTAAATTGTTTAACACTGACACACTGCTTTGTCCGTGTTGACACACACACACACACACAAACCCACACCCACCGGACTGTAATGCATGCTGTGTGTGTGTGTGTGTGTGTGTGTGTGTGTGTGTGTGTGTGCAATGTCGATGGAATATCCTAACAGATGGAGGTGCTACAGTAGCTTTAGGTTAGATATGGTCTGTGTGTGTAATGTTGATTTAATATCCCCAACAGATGCTACAGGGCTTTATGCTAGTTGTGGCATGGATGCTCTGCCATTGACACCAGCCCCAACAGTGTACTTAGCCTCAAAGGTCAAACACAGGAAAGGTCAACGATCAAACAAATGAGGTGAGGCCAACATCCTGTGTGAGCAAACTTCAGTAGCCCCAAAAGAAGGCTGTTAGCATTGACTATATACAGTTAGTCAATGGTTGAGACAAGGCCCTGTCCACTCTGTCCAAGTGTCACTCCTTTGCTACAAAGTTTCTATTGTCTACTCGACACACACGTACGGAAGTGGTCAGTGGTGGTGGGGGGGTGAAGTGGAGTCAGGGGTGTGTGTGTGTGAAGGTTTTATACGAGAGCGCTTAAAAAAATAAAAAAAAAACACAGCGTTAGCACACACACACACATAATTGTGTCTCAAACTGGAACCTCGCCATGTCCCAGATCTCTCCAACTGTAACTAAATCACATAAGCACAGAACGAACAGCGTTACACTATAACTCAGGGATATAAAAGATAGACGTCTCTATGAGTAATAAAATATAGTCATGGGTCACGCTGGGTCGCCGGCGATCAGAGACGAGAGGAAACGTCTCAGATGCGTTACACAGTATGAACCATAGATATATATATATATATATATATATATATATATATATATATGGTATAAACTACCATATGTACCAGAGAGCAGATTCCCAGAAGGCATTGCAACTTCCACACTGGAGAAAGGCCACAGAGGGGTGGCGGACTTCTAGCGAATTATCCGGGAGGACACAGCATGTGCCACGGGGAGGGTTGTTGTGTTGCCTGAGGGCTTCACGTTAGTCCACGTCTAAAGAGTGCATGTACATTCCACAAGTCATCAAAAAATTTACTTTTGGTAGATCTGTTAACACCCCCCCCCCCCCCCCCCCCCCCCCCCCCTGCAACAGTGGCGCTCCTATGAACATTCGGCACAAAAGCAGTGAAAGAGAAAACACCCAACGGTGAGCAATGTGCTGCGTACCCACTCATGGACAGAAGGACTTTGCATGGGAGAGGGGGAAAGAAAAGAAACAGAGAAACAGAATGACAAAGAAGAACAGAAAGAGAAGTTTAAACTCTTGTGCCCTCTCCTTGGCTGGCTTAGAACAGGAAAAGAAAGAAATAACATTTTTTAAAAAGGGAAGCCTAGGAACCACAAACACAAATAAATCTCATTCTATTCATTCTGTTCATCAGTTTCCTTCTGCATTCCTGCTCTTTTGCCTTACCCAGAATTCAGCAGAACACAGGAAGTGAACACCTGGAGCATTCGCAGAATGCCTCTGGGGCTGATTAGTTAAAACAGCTGAGTAATAAAAAGAAAGGATTATTTAAAAAAAAAAAAAAAAAAAAAAAAAAAAAACATTTGTAGGGGAAAAACTTCAAATCCTGGCGGTTGTAAAATTCATGCAGTCTATTTCCCAGGATATAATA
>CM050211.1:29993649-30023649 GCA_027475355.1 Coilia nasus
AATAACATGGTGTGATGACCGTTTTTTAATTAACAGTCAGACATGTCACTTTGTCCTTCCTCGTGATTTTTCCCTCTTGCTTTTGGAAGCCAAAGTAGCGCCACACAGTGTGGTATCAAGCGCCGCACTCTTGCTTTTCAAACTGTCAGGAGTGTAGATTTAAAGCTCCTGGTGAGGCGCGCTTGTTGCTGGCGTGGCCATTGTTTTGGTATGCAAAATAGGCGTGAACCAGGACGCTAACCTCACCTACAGGAGTCCAGATGACTAATAATACCATAATGAGCTCGCGATTCACAACTTCACTACCCGGAATCTGAATTAAAAACAACGTTTACACGCAAACACATTTACCAAAAATGACACCCATAACAGATTGGAATATTAAGGGCTGCCATTCGATTATCTCTAATTTTTTCAATATCCGAATTGTATTCGAATAACGAAGTTCGGAGACAAAGCCCTACTGTCATCATAGTCCCTCTCTGATTTTGCCTTCTTCCTCCCATTCTGCCTATGCATGACCTAGAGCAGCCCCCACTTTGCTACAGCTCTGTCTAACTGACTATTCTCCTTCAGCTACTGCCTTTGCGTGCATACCTTTGAACCAAGGGACCTAACTGGTACCAGTTAAATGTTTTCATTACATATGCAAACTTTTAATGAAACAAAAAGGTGTGTGGAATGTTTTCAAAGCACCTCCCTTCTGATACATAACAAAAGGTTTCTTAAAGTATTTCTAGACAGATGGATAAGGCTTTATTGTGCACCTAGTGAAAATTCTAGTAAATTAAATAACTGCAGCCTAGCTTTCTAAAAGGGTTCTGGTGGCCTGGTACTTGGGCTCAGTCGGGGGGTGAGGAGCCCTATGATCTGCTGAGTTAAGCTGTGAGGAACCCAATGATCTGCTGAGTTAAGCTGTGAGGAACCCAATGATCTGCTGAGTTAAGCTGTGAGGAACCCAATGATCTGCTGAGTTAAGCTGTGAGGAACCCAATGATCTGCTGAGTTAAGCTGTGAGGAACCCAATGATCTGCTGAGTTAAGCTGTGAGGATCCCTATGATCTGCTGAGTTAAGCTGTGAGGAACCCTATGATCTGCTGAGTTAAGCTGTGAGGAACCCTATGACCTCCTGCATTAAGTTGTGGGGGATCCCCTCATTCACAGAGCACAGCTGCTGGGAGACCACTGTCTGAAGACTAACACTCTATTTAAAAACTTTACTGATGGTTTCTGAGAGTGCAGAGGAGTTGCTGGTCAAAGGACTTCTTTCACCTTTCTTCCAAAAGGCTTCTTCAGTTTTGGCCTGATGATGGGGAACCAGGAGCTATATCTCTGAGCACTGGAGGTGGAGCTGTAGACCACACCCCTCATCATGTGACAAGAGGAGAGAGACAGAGACAGAGGAGTGGCAGTTACCTTCCTCCGAGACATCGGACCACTCCGGGTTGGGGAACTCATACTGGCCCATGCGAATGCGCCGCTTCATCCCGGGAGAAATGGCCAAGCCGTGGTTAGAGTAGAAGGGAGGGTAGCCACAGAGTCTACCAGAAAAGAGCAAGAGGGGGGAAAAACAAACGTTAACCTAATGCACAACACTCAGGGTCTACACAAGTCATATTCACCTATTGTACTTATACAAGTCATTTCTAACATGGCGGCCATTCGGTATTGCAAGACTGTGCAGTTGCAGAATGTGGCCTCAAAGGGCAGTACTTTATGTGGGTACAGTCAGGCCGCTACCTTGGGAATGTTGGGAGGATGAACATTCTATAGAACAGTGTGGAATTTTACAATCTTGCATTGTTGCAGAACACATTCTTTTTTGGGATGCTTAAAACTTTACAAACACTCTAACACATCACCTCTGCATCATCTCCATAGTACATGACCAACGTTACTGACAAAAGACAGTAGCACTGCAGAGTATAACCATGGAAAAATACAAGTGGAAAAGTGCAGCTGCTACACACACAAGCCACACTCACCCCTGAAGGTTACTGACAGAGAAGGGTCATAAGATTGCACAGTACAGTGGCATTACGTTTTCCCTCTCGCTTGTGGTACTGATCCAAAGTTATGTTCAGAAGCAGATGTGAAAATCAGGTGTCACATGATCCGACTGAGATATACAGTTGTGCTCATAAGTTTAGATACCCTTGCAGAATTGATGATTTCTTAACCATTTTTCAGAGAATCATTTGGGTAGTTTCTGTTGTCATTATGATTTAAATAAAGTAAACACAGGTGTTTGACAATAAATGGCTTCAGCCAACAACTAACCACGAGTGGAAAAAAAAGGTTTTGTGTTATCATTCGTATCCTCTGAAAAATGGTTAAGAAATCATCCATTCTGCAAGGGTAACTTATGAGCACAACTGTATATGTTGGACTACCCACAAGAGTTCTAGTTTAAATTGCACATTTGGTGTCTGGTGAAATGCAATTTCCTCTGTGTAATGCCTGTTACATAGTGAATTGACAATGAAGTACACTTTGAAGAGGCGGCAGGGTGTGTGGTCAGGACTTGTGTGCACTCTGAATGACTGAGGTAATGAGAATGGACACATGCACGCACCCCTCTTCCCTGTTACTGGCGCCCACAGCGTCTGGCTCTGAAGCACTATTACCACACAAGCCCCTCTCGTGGCCGTTAAAGGCCAGGTTGTAGTGGTTTTCAGATGAGTTGGCCCTACACCAAATGAGTCATCAACGACACTTCTCTTAACCCCAAACGCAGTTCATCACTACTTCAACGCTCAACGTGGCGCTACCGAGAACTGGACTGTCCACTGTACCCTTTACCTGTTCTAAGGAGCACAACTGGAAATAGCTTTTTGCTGTAGTGTCATCATTGATGTATTGTGGAAGAATGATGCATGAGAGGATCTATACTACATGACAGAGAGGAGAGATGGAGGGAGAGGATGCATTTGGAGTGGGTGTAAGAGTATGTGTATGTTCACATTATGTGTATGTGTGTGTATGTGTGTGTGTCTAATACAGAAAGTGTGTGTGCATGTGTGTAAGCAAAAAGTAAGTGTGTATAAGTGTTTCTGTCAATGTGTGAGAGGATATGTGTGTATGCATGTGTGTGTGTTTGTAAGTGTATGGGTTTGTAACACATGCATGTGTGTGGGTATGTGTGGGTGTGTGTGTGTTTATAAGTGTGAGTGTGTGTGTATGTGTAAGTATGTGGGTGTGTGACTGTAACACATGCATGTGTGTGGGTATGTGTGTGTGTGTTTATAAGTGTGAGTGTGTGTGTATGTGTAAGTGTATGGGTGTGTGACTGTAACACATGCGTGTGTGTGTGTGTGTGTGTGTGTGTTTATAAGTGTGAGTGTGTGTATGTGTAAGTATGTGGGTGTGCGACTGTAACACATGCATGTCCGTCACGGGCATGCTTAGTTAAACTGCGTTAGCTCGTACGGCCTTAGAGATCTGTCCCCTCAGTTAATGCCCTACAACACTTGGCCTATGAGTACCTAAAATGACACCTGGCCTACAGCTACCTAAATCACACCTGTCCCACAGATATATGAATGACACCTGGGCCACAGATACATGAATGACACCTGGGCCACAGATACATGAATGACACCTGTGCCACAGATACATGAATGACACCTGTGCCACAGATACATGAATGACACCTGGGCCACAGATACATGAATGACACCTGTGCCACAGATACATGAATGACACCTGGGCCACAGATACATGAATGACACCTGGGCCACAGATACATGAATGACACCTGTCCCACAGATACATGAATGATACCTGGGCCACAGATACATGAATGACACCTGTGCCACAGGTACCTAAAATGACACCTGGCCTACAGGTACCTAAATGACACTTGGGCTATAGGTACATGGAATGAAACCCTGGGCCACAGGTTGGTGTCAGCTAGCTCTACTCTGGGTGAGGTCTGTGTGTTTTGATGGACACTTACAGGATGTACATAATGACTCCGAGCGACCACATGTCACAGGACTTGTCGTACTTTTCTGGGCCAAGGACCTCAGGCGCTGGAAGAGAACAGGGACAAAAGTCATCAATTTAACATCTGAATCCAACAGCCAGTGTAGATCACATCACCTGCCTTGTGACAGGCTAAGGAGTCACAAACTAAATACACTGCATTTCACTTCAAAATTAAGATTTAATTAGAAATAAGAATAAAAAATAGAATTAAAATACTGGGGAAGGACTGAGCTACATGTGAAGATGCGTTCGTTGGGTAATGACCAATGCACTGGTTAGGCCTATTAAACACTGATGTACATTACATTACACTTTGCTGTACACTTAGCTGATGCTCTTATCCAGAGCGACTTACAGTTACCGTTTTTTTTTTTAGTTACAGTCCCTGAAGCAGTGTGGGGTTAGATGCCTTGCTCAAGGGCATTTCAGCCATGGATAGGGCAGGATTCGAACCTGCGACTCTCAAATCCCAAGACCAACTCCCTAACCACTAGACCACATCTGCCCCAACCTGTACATAACGGGTCTGAACATGGTCCATTTTTGTCAGCTTTATTCCCTCCGCCAGCGGAGGTTATGTAATCATTGGCGTTTGTTTGTTAGTTAGTTAAGTTAGCAACATAACTCAAAAAGTTATAGATGGATTTTGATGAAATTTTCAGGCTTGGTCAAAAATGGGCTAACTTCAAAGTGATCAGATTTTGGTGGTGATCTGAGCTGCCCTGTCGGAGGTCTGCACTTTCTGAGTGCTTTTCTAGTTCCTAAATGCTTTTGCACAAAGCGACGTCTCGAGCATTTACATCATCAGTAGCTCTAGTGGAGCAAGCCCACTTAACAAACCAGGGGGCCTGGGGACATGGTGGTCCACGGATATGGTTTCTACGGATACCGCCTCCGAAGACACAGTCAAAACAGGGGTTCTCACCGACATAGTAGGGAGTGTAGCACGGCGTGGCAAGGGAATTGTGTGTTGTCGTTTCCTTGGCGAAGCCAAAGTCGGTCAGCTTGAGTATAGCGTTGGGCCTCTTGGAGGTGTACAGAAGGTTCTCAGGCTGCAGGCGAAACACACACAGAGCAAACAGTCAAACAGAAACTGTACGGCAGATCAGAGTTTGACTAATAGACGCACAGCGACAGACACACACACATTTGCATGCATGCACGCGCGTACACACACACACACACACACACACACACAGACACATGCGTGCACACATGCACTCAGAAAAACTCATTTTGGAAGTACCTTTACGTCTCTGTGTGCAATGTTGATGGCGTGCAGGAACTGTATAGCTTCTCCGATGCTTTTCATGATGTCAGAGGCCTCTGAGGTACACAGGACAGCAAAGAGGTAAACAGGACAGCAAAGAGGTAAACACACGTGCTCCCCTGGAAAGGCTCTTTACACAGCTAAACACACTTCACTTTAAAAGGTACTTAGATACACAAGCAAATACACATATACAACACACAGATTTAACAACAAAGGGGGAGTGAGATGACAGAAGGAGAGGGTAACTGGAGGTGAGAGGAGGAAGAGGAGGAGGAGGAGAGGGGAGGAGGGGGAAGAGGGGAGGAGGAGGAGAGGAGACAGGAGGGGGGGGGGCAGGAGGAGGAGAGGGGAGAGGCAGGAGGAGGAGAGGGGAGAGGCAGGAGGAGGAGAGGGGAGAGGAGGAGGAGAGGGGAGAGGAGGAGGAGGAGAGGGGAGAGGAGGAGGAGAGGGGAGAGGAGGAGGAGGAGAGGGGAGAGGAGGAGGAGGAGGAGAGAGGAGAGGAGGAGGAGAGAGGAGAGGAGGAGGAGGAGAGGGGAGAGGAGGAGGAGAGGGGAGAGGAGGAGGAGAGGGGAGAGGAGGAGGAGGAGAGGGGAGAGGAGGAGGAGAGGGGAGAGGAGGAGGAGAGGGGAGAGGAGGAGGAGGAGAGGGGAGAGGAGGAGGAGGAGAGGGGAGAGGAGGAGGAGAGGGGAGAGGAGGAGGAGGAGAGGGGAGAGGAGGAGGAGAGAGGAGAGGAGGAGGAGAGGGGAGAGGAGGAGGAGGAGAGGGGAGAGGAGGAGGAGGAGAGGGGAGAGGAGGAGGAGAGAGGAGAGGAGGAGGAGAGGGGAGAGGAGGAGGAGGAGAGGGGAGAGGAGGAGGAGGAGGAGAGAGGAGAGGGAGGTCTGGGTATGGAGGGCTTAACCAAAGGGAGGGCTGCAGGGGTACAGGGGTGCAGAATCGTACCTCTCTCAGTGAAGGCCTGGTCCCCGCGGTCCTGAATCCGGCTGAACAGCTCTCCTCCGTCCATGCTGACAGACAAAGCAGAGGAAACACAGGCCGGTCAAACTTAGGTCTGGGTCAGTGCATTAAAGGGATGGTTAACTGACCAATCAATACACAGACTGACTGGTTATAAATGTATCACTTCAAAACATTTTTTGGCAATCCAAGATGGCACATTCACAAAACAGCCTAGGCACTGACAGATAGACCACTGACGCACGGGACTGCTCACCGGCTGATGGACAACTGACACACAGGCTCTCTACTGCGCCCGAAGCTCTGACCAACTCACTACTGACGCACTGGCCTGCTCACTGACCTATGGGCTTGCTCACTGACCTATGGACCACTGACACACACGCTCTTCACTGACCCTGAAGCACTGATCATCTGACTGCTGATGCATTAGGGCTGGGTATCATCTAGGACATGGCGATTCGCTACAACTTTCGATACAGGGCTCACAATACGATACGATTGTCGATACAGTGCAATTCAATTTGATTCCGATATCGATACATATTACTTTAGAATTATTACTCAATGTCATTCACTCAACAAAACCAGACAAATATTATTTTTATGTTCAATTTATTGAACAGGAAAATAAAGTGCATTTTTTCAATGCTTTTTACTGAACATGTCACAGAAAAGGTGCCCAGTCTCACAAGGTACCTGTAGTCAACTTATAAAAACTATTTGTGTAAAAGAATATAATATGGCTAATGTTCATCTGTACTGAACAAAGTAAGTTTACTACATTTTGATTTAGAATCAATAGTGCATTTCTCTGTGCAGTAGCTACTGGGGGGGGGTGTATCGATATTAACAGCCAGAATATCGATATTATATCGTTTTAAAAAATATCGATATATATCGCTGTATCGATTTTTTTTTAGCACAGCAGTATGATGCATGGGCTGCCACTGACCTGTGGACCAATGACCCTTGACCCTTGCTCTGCTCACTGACCTACAGGCCACTCGCACTCGGACTCTCTACCGACATATGGACTGCTGACACTCGGCCGCTGTACAGTCCCTGTGGCGCATCCTCAGGAGGAGAAGCAGTGAGTTAGCGGTGAGCCTAGTCAAGTGGCCTTCAAAGTCAGCGGTGAGCCTAGTGAAGAAGCCTTCGAAGTCAGCGGCAAGCCTAGTGAAGGGGCCTTCAAAGACAGCAGCGAGGCTAGTGAAGAAGCCTTCAAAGTCAGCGGCGAGCCTAGTGAAGGGGCCTTCAAGGGCGGGGGCGAGCCTAGTGAAGCAGCCTTCAAAGTCAGCAGCAAGCCTAGTCAAGCGGCCTTCAAAGTCAGTGGCGAGCCTAGTGAAAGGGCCTTCCAAGTCAGCGGCGAGCCTCATGAAGAGGCTTTCAAAGACAATGACACACCATTTACAGGACACAGTGGTTTCGCACCCAGCAAACCAGCCTGTGGTCCATGTTAACACAGAGCTGTCCTCATTCACACAGTCACAGTGTATATGTGTGTGTGGGTGTGTGTCTGCGTGTGAAACAGAGCGAGAGAGATAGAGAGAGAAACCCAGAACAGCTGTGAAGTGTTGGTCATGCTTCTCACAGACCTCCAGCTCTGACCACAGACCCATTGACTTTCCCAGAAGTCCTGCTATAATATAAGAGGTGTGTATGTGTGTGTGTGAATGTGTGTAAAGTGCTGCTATTATTTAAGGTGTGTGTGTGTATAGCAGCCCCACCGTGGTTTAAGATGTGTGTAGTCATGCTGTGGTTTAAGGTGTGTGTGCGCGTACGCCTGCTTATCTGTCTGAGTGTGTGTGTGACTGTGTGTGAGGGAAAGAGGAGCCAGGCCTGTGTGTGTGTGCGTGAGCAGTGAGTTTAGGGAAGGGGCCCCAGGCGCGAAGGTGAAGGGCAAGGCATGCAGGCCTGTGTGTGTGTGTTTGTGTGTGTATGAGTGTGCAGCGAGTGAGGGGAAGAGGGGCCAGGCCTGTGTGTGTGTGTGTGTGTGTGTGTGTGTGTGTATGAGTGTGCAGTGAGTAAGGGGAAGGGGCCCCAGGCGCAAAGGTGAAGGGCAAGGCATGCAGGCCTGTGTGTGTGTGTGTGTGTGTGTGTGTGTGTGTGTGTGTGTGTGTGTGTTTGTGTGTGTGTGTATGAGTGTGCAGTGAGTAAGGGGAAGGGGCCCCAGGCGCAAAGGTGAAGGGCAAGGCATGCAGGCCTGTGTGTGTGTGTGTGTGTGTGTGTGTGTGTGTATGTATGAGTGTGCAGTGAGTAAGGGGAAGGGGCCCCAGACGCGAAGGTGAAGGGTAAGGCACGCTCTTCTGTGGTCTGCAGATGTGAACACTTCGCCTGCTGGTTACAACATTTACCATCAGACATACCCACACGTCTGTGTGAAAATGAGTGTGTTTGCGTGTGTGTAGATCCCAGAACACAGCTTCTTGTTTACAAGCACTCCCTTACTTGGCCATGTCTTCACACTCCACTATGCATATAGGGAACAGGGCTGTGTGTGTGTGTGTGTGTGTGTGTGTGTGGTTTTGTAAGTTCTGTCTTGCCTTAAATGGTAAAAGAAGTTTAAAGTTGAGATTCTGCACAGCGCTACAAAAACAGCTGAAAAACAGTACCAGAAACACTCTATTAAAGAGAAGCCCTTGTTCGTGGTGAAATGATGCTATCTACCATGTAGCATCTGTGTGTTCCTTTTTTAAGAAGAGACTCTCTAAATAGGGGAATCAGCATGACTCAGACAGATAACTGTACTTTGAGGTTGAGACTCAACAGCTTTTAGGAGAAAACAGTGAAGTACCTCACCATTTGCATCTTCCTTGGCGTTGTCAAACACGGCACACACGAGACTTCTGAATTCGGCTCGATTCGGCTCCATTACCTGCTTTATTATCTGCTTCACTGCAAAAACAGACTGGACTAGACGGTCTGGTTTGTCACCTTGAACACCTCTTTCTCAAATGCTGACTGGAAATATTGACTGCTTACAATGGTGTAGTTTGTAATTTTGATGTTAGTTTTGCATTAAGATTGACTGTGTTTATTAGTCTAGCTGGAATTTCTTGTAACTTGTCGACTGTGTGTAATGGTGTAGTTTTTGACCTTGAAATTCCTTTCAGTTCAGCAGCTGTGTGTACACATATGCACTATCAAATTTAACTGTCTATTTTGCAAGAATTGCTGACTCATCCCTTGAAGGAGGTGAGCTTCAGGTAACCGGTCCCAAACTCTGAGCTTATCATCTCTGAGCTCGTTAGGCCCAGAACCTCGTCAGGGCCCTGCAAACCTGACGAGAGACACTGGTGATGAGGGTTTGTGTGTATTAGTCTGTGTGTGCATTACAGAGAGAGAGAGAGAGAGATGGTTGAGTTGTGTGTGTGTGTGTGTGGGTACAGGGATGGTACGTTAGAAGAGTGAGGCAGTGTTGATGTGTCAGGTCTGTAACCACAGCACGTTTTGCCACTTTCTAAATCACTCACTTCCCCACTTCCAGTCCGAGGCGGCGGAGTGGGGGGGGGGGGGGGGGGGGGCAGGTGTGCAGACGCTGCTCAGCCCTTTCTTTGCCGCTGCAGAGGAAAGCCGCCATCTCACACACATTTTTGGCAAACTGACAAAAGCTGAGTCGAAGTATCACAAAGCCACAAAAAAGGAGAGCGCAGCAGTCGGTCGTACGTCTGTGAATGTGTAAATGTGTGTGTGCATATATGTGTGTGTGTGTGTGTATACGAGTACACACACAAGCGGCCTTGTGTATATGTTGTGCATGCGTTTCTTCCCCCTTCGCTGAGGAGTCCTGTACTGGTTCTGTGGGGCCCCCCTGACTTCAAAGACAGAACTAGAGACCGTAAGCTAGCACAGAAAGTCACACCCTAACAGGTGTTTCCCTCGGTGTCGAAGCGCACCCTCATCACTGACACCCAGCACATCAAAGCTGCCGCTCCCCAAACATGGTGCCACCCCTCAGCCTGCTCACACACTTTGCAGGGGTGGTGTGGAGCTCAGCAGAATGCCCTTGCCCACACATAGGACACTCATCTGCCATACAAAGGCTGAGTGCAGTAACTAGGTGAACACAAAAAATGAGAAAAATGCCTTTAAAGTTGTCACACTGCCAGTCAAACGTGTTGCAGGTACAACAGTGGTGGTGCTTTTATGTACTTTCTCAAAAGGAAGAAACAAGAGATTTAGTCACAAGACAAAGGAGGTGTTATAAAGTCAATGTCCAGTGTAAACTCAACCGCATGTTGGCTTTGTAGGGCAGTAAGGCACTGCTTCTGTGTTGCCTAGTCATAAATCATCTTGTTGGTAACTGTCTCCTGCAAATGGTATGCACATATATACTATATTGGTGGAGGGCTAACTAGTGTCGTTTCTGTTCTCCTGTAATGCTACTGGGCTGAAGCCAAGTCTAAGAGGCTACTAAAACCCACTTTGTTGGACCCTCAATGACACCGACTGATGGACAGCCCAGTGTGGGACACATTAAAGATGACATCCAAGACAATAATGACAGGTGCTAGACAAGTGCAGCAGGTATTTCACAAGAGGCGGTCTGCACACTGTTTTGCTCCAGAAAAATATTTTATTAAAAAAAATAAAAATAAAAACAAGGTAACATTTCAATCCCATCACGCATTTAAAGACATGCTGACAGCCCAATCAGCATGTCAGTGGGAGTCACAATTACATTTTGTGTGCTTAAATTGCGCAGCTTTGTCTGTCAGTTAAAACAATATGTGACATTAGGTAGTATTCTTAGCTAGTCTTCCAATGCTAGTTAGTCTAACACACAAATCCAAATAAGGCCAACACTGGGAGTGCCAAGACCACCTCTTTGCACACACCAACAGGCCATCTACCACCTAATTAAACCTTGCTGTTCGACACATCTACCATCTTAGAAATAAACAACTGTTGTCAGCAACACATGGCAAAGATGGTAAAGGTTACATAAAAGGAGAAGTTCGGTGTGACTAATTCACAGCCCTGTTGTTCAAGGAAAAAGAAATGTGATGCAACGTAGACCGAATAATGAACTAGTAGCTAACACTGAACAGGGCACAGAAACTAGCATTCAGCTGAATATCCCTATGCCCCAAATAGTTAGTGCTAGCTATCAGTACATTTCTTAGTCCATGTTGCATAATTTTCCTGCTAACAGCACTCTGTGACCCCAAACAGGGCTGCGCTCAAGGGGATGCCCAGGGTTGGCAGGAGCTGACAAACAACATGCCCACAAACTGATTACTAATGGAGGGGGTGACTTGTCAAATGGTCATCACTGTTTCTGATATTCTTCCCTTCCAATAGGGTGATTTTCTGCTGAAGAGTGATATTGTGAGATTTCTTGTAAGCCTGGGGAAGCTTTTGGGCTGTGGTTGTCACATCATGGGACTCGTGCAAAAGCAAACCGCTACTGCTGTTGCTGCTGCTGCTGCCTGTTGCATGCTGCTCGCCAGGGGTATTTTTGCATGCGCAGCAACACAAGCATAAATACCCTTACCCCATAGCAATAAGCATATTCCACAGAGAGGGTTCACTGAGGGTTCCCACACCCACGTTTACATCATACCATATTCACTACAGTCCTGGCGGATGATAAGAGGGGGTGAAGAGTTTGCGCCACTTTCCATCAACCGCAGGAAGGAAAAAAAAAAACAAACCAAAATCAAAAATGATTGTTGACGTTACTGCAAATAACAAGACAGCTGGTGGGGGCAAGAACCTGCAGCTGCTGCTGCTTCAGTGGGGGTCTAGGAGGAGGTACAGAGCACCTAGACAGGAGCTCTGGAGCAGGCTAGACAGGAGCAGCGAGACAGGAGCTCTGGAGCAGTGAGACAGGAGGCCTAGAGCAGCTACACAGGAGCAGTGAGACAGGAGCAGCGAGACAGAAGTACCTAGACAGGAGCCCAGGAGCAGTGAGACAGGAGCCCTGGGGCAGCTAGACAGGAGCAGCTAGACATGAGCCCTGGAGCAGTGAGACAGGAACAATGACACAGGAGCAGTGAGACAGGAGCCCTGGAGCAGTGAGACAGGAGCATTAAAACAAGAGCAGTGAGACAGGAGCCCTGGAGCAGTGAGACAGGAGTAATGACACAGGAGCAGTGAGACAGGAGCACTGGAGCAGTGAGACAGGAGCAGTGAGACAGGAGCTCTGGAGCAGCTAGACAGGAACAGTGAGATAGGAGCAGCTAGACCGGAGGCCTGGAGCAGTGAGGCAGGAGCAGTGAGACAGGAGCCCTGAAGCAGGGAGACAGGAGCCCTGGAGCAGCTAGACAGGAACAGTGAGATAATAGCAGCTAGACCGGAGGCCTGGAGCAGTGAGACAGGAGCAGCTGGACAGGAGGCCTGGAGCAGTGAGACAGGAGCAGTGAGACAGGAGGCCTGGAGCAGCGAGACAGGAGCAGCTAGACAGGAGGCCTGGAGCAGCGAGACAGGAGCAGCTAGACAGGAGCGATACCCACTGAGGTAAAGAGTGCAAGCACTGGGCCATGTTAAGAGAAGTGCCTATGCAGCAGGGAGGATGGAGTAACTGACTAACACCCCCCCCCCCCATATTAGCTGTTTGCCGTGTGAAACAGATGCACCGCTCAACTCCAAAAAGCGAAAGCGAATGCAGTTTTGTTCACTGCGAGGAAAGACAGATAACTTTCCCGTAAACGCGGGCCCAACCCTGTTCAGCATCACCATGGGCCCTGACCGGCAGCCAAGGGCCACAAGAACAGGATGCCGGGCGGACAGTTCTCCAGAACCCCGAGGCCCGTCAGGGGCTCATCTCTGGGCCTTTCCTATGAACAGACCTCCGTCACCCGTAAAAAAACACCACATTGCACAAGGCTGCTGAATAAGCCGTGGACATGACGTGCATGTGAATGCCTGATGGTTGTTTGTCTGATTCCATCATGCACAAAGACACACACACACAGCATGAGGACTGAATGACCAGGAATCCACGCAAGCTTGTGATGGAAAATTCCCCACTGACCTACTGAACCTGAATGGACTGGGGCATACAAAGGAAACACTCATATGTGCTTGCACACATACACACACACACACACACACACACACACACACGAGTAAGCAGGTGTATCTGTCTCTCTCTCTTTCACACACTCTCACACACACACAAGCGGAGTAAGATCAACTCATTACGAGAATCCATGTGAAGCATTGAGGTAAAGCCTTCTAATCACAAGCCTCTTCATCAGAACTTCTCATAACCGTTTAGTACACTGGTAAAACCACTACACCAACACCTTCACACACACACCCCTTCATACACTGACACAGTCATAGATATGGATAGATGAACACATTCTCACACACACAGTCACAGATAAGCATAGACACACATTCTCTCACACACACACGCAGGTTGGCTGATGCAACTGAGGAGTACGGGCCAAAAGTGACACACACTCAGCTTAATCAGTTTGACAGGACAAATGAACTGTTAGCGCATTTTATTAACAGTACCTCGCTAAACACCACTAATTTTAAACTGGCTGTATCGCTAGTAGGTGATAGTAGGCTATAACAAAGGCTTCTTGAAGGCTTTCATTAGGCTATTCTTAATTAGGCTAATTAAAGAGCAACTGTCGCTGCTTCCAAATCCTCTCAGTAACAACACACATTGATAAAATAAACATATGACATATGACAACTGCGAATAATTGAGCAGTTGTCTCGTTTATTTGCAGGCCCTTCTATTTTTTTCATTTTCTGCTCCGTATCGCTTGGTGGGTCAATTAAAAGACATGACATCTCACAACAGTGTCAAACTTTTACAATCAGGTTGTTGTGGGATAAATCGCCTGCAGTGGAGGCTTGGTGCAACTGTTTTTACCTTCTGACATTGAACTACAGGCTGTTTTTTGTATATATCGCTAGTTCAGCCCAAGACTTTTCGTATGTCATGCTTATTAAATAAATCTGTCACTGCATCTGACCCACCTAATCGACAACACAGCCTATTGCTAAAAATTAACATAGCCTACACCTGTTTATGTAGCCTAAATCAGTGATTCTGGTCGCCAAATTATTTTTAGCATGTTATTTCGCCAGGTGAAACTAAGAACAAAATAAAATTCAAATCTGTTTTTTTTTTTTCGTATTCAAAGGCGCTGTTAGTGTTCAGCTTATAGAGAGGGCAGTGGTGCAAAAGAAGGGCAACTTACGGCGCATAGAGAGACTGACAAATGACAGATAAATGCCTGTTTGTTTATATTACCTTTGTGTTTATTGATTAAACATGGCTATGTCATTAGTCTGTTTGTATTAAAATTAATGTAGACAGCGATTCACGGCTTCTTGTAGGCTACAGTTTTGGTTAGCGGTTCAACGTTCTGTTTTGAAAAGTTGAGACGGTGGGCTTGGGTGCGCTGGCTGCCAAACGACTCGTTTTATGTACAGTCTGCTCTCGACTCTCGCATATTCACAATGGAGAAAAAAACCATGAAAAAAATGTTCTGGACCACATTCATGGTATTAAAAAAGACAAGAGGGAAAGAGAAAGTGGCAGATAGAATAAGGAATAAGTTGTGCGCTTGGAAACAGTGCAGGTATAGGATGCATAACTTCTCAGACAGGTTGAGGGGCAGCATTGGTTGACTAACGTTGCTTTTCCATAAGGTTACAACTGAGTTGCTAAACTACTTTACGCTGCGTTTTAGTTTGCTAACTAACACTGGCTGAAGTGTTTTGTAGATATTGTTGCAATAGTCCTTGTTCAAACGTTTGACGTCGTTCGTGTTGTCTTTCTGCATTCAACATCCATCCACCTGCTATAGGCTAATTATAGCTTCATATTGAAGTTAGCACAACAAGCAAAATTGCTATTGTGCTGTTGTTCAGTATGTAGCATGTCATCCTAGTTCTCGTTTGAAACTTGTTTTAATAAATGTTCATTGTTAACATTACATTCGGTGTGGTCTCCCTTACGTTATCTCCGCTCTGAGCCAATTGGGCATAACGATACATTAGATATCTATATATAAACACCTGAGCGCTTTTATATCAGCTGAAACCACCAATCTCTTTCAATGCATAGAGAGTAAAAACAAATTCTATCTTACCCAACAACATTAATATTTGAATAGTGTTACTTGAATGACTTATTCATGATCACAAATAAGCTTCGCTGTATTGCTTAGACAGTCTGATCCCCGCTCCAAGATGGCGGCCGTATTTCTCGTGTCCCAGCGACCAATGCTCCGTCTATGTATAGTATGTCTATGCAGCTAACCCCCACCACCCCATGAGCACACACCATACAGCCCACCCCCCCATGAGCACACACCATACACCCCATGAGCACACACCATACAGCCCACGAGCACACACCATACACCCCACCCCACCATGAGCACACACCATACACCCCACGAGCACACACCATACACCCCACGAGCACACACCATACAGCCCACGAGCACACACCATACACCGCCACCCCCCCATGAGAACACAGCATACTCCCCCCAAACCCTATGAACATACACCCATACCCCGCCCCCCCAGCACACAGTATACGCTACTGCTGTGCTAAAACAAAAAAATCGATACAACGATATATATCGATATTTTTAAAAACGATATAATATCGATATTCTGGCTATTAATATCGATACACCCCCCAGTAGCTAATGCACAGAGAAATGCACTATTGATTCTAAACCAAAATGTAGTAAATGTACTTTGTTCAGTACAAATGTAAATTAGCCATATTGTATTCTTTTGCACAAATAGTTTTTATAAATTGACTACAGTTACCGAGTGAGACTGGGCACCTTTTCTGTGACATATTCAGTAAAAAGCATTGAAAAAATGCACTTTATTTTCCTGTTCAATAATTTGAACATAAAAATAATATTTGTCTGGTTTTGTTGAGTGAATGACATTGAGTAATAATTGTAAAGTAATATGTATCGGTATCGGAATCGAATCTAATTGCACTGTATCGAAAATCGTATCGTATCGTGAGCCCTGTATCGAAAATCGTATCGAATTGCCATGTCCTAGATGATACCCAGCCCTACTATACGCCATCCCCCGCCCCACCAACACACACAATAACCTGCCCCCCCCATTCACAGCAGACACCACACTGCCCTGAGCAAACACTTGTGGTTCCAAGCGGGTCCCCCCCCCCCCCCCCCTTGGACCCACAAGAGGAACTCCATTACGTGTCCATTGCCAAAGATCGGTGCTACCACCGTTACCTCACATCTCGTGACTATATACACCCACATGCGCACAAAAATACACACGCACACGTGCATACACACACCCACGCGTACACACACATTAGGTGCCCATTGCCCAACACTGGAGCTGTTACTGTTACCTCACGTCTCGTGACTTACTAGAGCACCCCACCACCCCCCCCACCCCCCCGGAATAACCCACAGGCTCATGTCACAGAAGAGGACCCGCTACCTGCATCACAGGAACCTGACCAACATACCAATGTATCTGTGCGTGCAGAACAAAGAGCTCAGTTAGGTTTGAAACCTGACCAACGTATCTGTGCGTTACAACCTCAGCGCTGAGTTAGATTTGGTCTCCACGTTCCCAGAACACAGAGCTCAGTTAGGTTTGAAACCTGACCAACGTATCTGTGCGTTACAACCTCAGCGCTGAGTTAGATTTGGTATCCACGTTCCCAGAACACAGAGCTCAGTTAGGTTTGGAACCTGACCGATGTACCAACGTATCTGTTTGCTCAGTGCTAAGCTTCGCTTGGAACCTGACTGACATATCTGTGCGCTTAGAACACAGTGCTAAGTTTCGTTTGGAACCTGCCCAACGTGTCTGTGCTCTCAGACCTCAGCGCTCAGTCAGGCGAGAGCGGCTCGTGGGTGCCCTGGAAGACAAGCAAGCGAGTGAGTAGAGCGGAGAGGAGCGGAGAGGAGCTCACTAAGTCTGTGGTGTTTACGCCTGAGCGTGCCGCTCGCTTCCGTGTTTCTTTTTTTTTTTTTCGACATGCACAATGGCACAACCCATCACCTCGGCGACCGCAGCCAGAGGCAGGACGTGTCGGTTGCCCTTGGCGTGACGTAAGCCGCGAGAGACGCACTTTCACAACAACAGATAAGCACGCTGCTTGCGTCAAGCAAAGGGTTAAGAGCCGTGCGCTGCCGCCGTTCGCAGGGAGGGGAGTGGAAGTGTTTGTGTATATGTGTGTGTGTGTGTGAAATGGCAATATGGTGGCCAGCGTGCAGTGCAGAGAAAGCCTGGTGCAGAACAGATAGGAGCGTGTCAGCACTTTTTTTGATGTGTGTGTGTGTGTGTGTGTGTGTGTGTGTGTGTGTGTGTGTTTGTCTGCAATGGATTGAGAGTCTCGGGTTCGTGGCACTTTCAGACATGCGAAAGAAGGCAGCAGAGGTGCTTGCACACACACACACACACACACACACACACACTGTAACAGTACAGAGTGAACCACTTTCAGTATTTCACAACCCACAGGAAGAAACTCTTTAAAAAAAAGCAAAGAAGAAAAGAAAGCAAGCAGATTATCATGACACACCACAATGGCAGTCACATTCTGCTGCTCATCCTCCTTCCCTCACTGCACTGACACACACACACAGAGCACACACACATACAGAGCAGAAGACACGGACACACACAGACGACACACACACACACACACACACAGACGACACACACACACACACCCGACTGCCCATAAGTGACCTGCTGCTGACCAGCTCTCCTCCAGGGGTTACGGTGGGTCAGGTTCCTGTATTTTGTGCACAGCATCATCAGTTCTCTCTTCTCTCCAGCTCTGCCTGACGGTGAGACTGTACTACTGCGTGGCTCTCTCATGCTACCTGGTGTCTGCACCACAATAGCCACCAATAACAGACACTTACTGCCAGGACCTGACAACAGACCAGTGTTTCTCGAAGTGTGGTCCAGGGACCACTGGTGGTACTCAAGAAATCCCAAGAGGTCCGCGAGCAGTTTGTTAAAATGTTATTTGTTCATGTTTCTTAAGCTACCTATGCTATGCACTATGTGTTTAAACAACATGGGTATCATCTTCATGCCATTCCCTAGTTAGGGCTGTGATGCTGCACCAATTCATGCATTTACATAGCCCTGCTAGCCTCAGATGGGGAGGCAATGGTAACCTGGTAAACTAGCCCCTCGTACTTCATTTCCTTTTGTACAGAGGGCCTGGCAGTGCTTAAACTGACATTGCTGTCAGGTACAATTTTGCCTAGCCAATCAGTGAACAGCAGAGTCACTCGTTTTAAACTTCAGCAGTCCACATCTCAAGGAAGAAAACGTTTCTCAATACAGCACTGTCAGACCCTCTGTACAAAATAAAATGAAGTACGAGGGGCTGGTTTACCAGGCTAGGGGAATGGGCCTTGAGGTTTTTTTTTTAGGATGGGGGAAGTGTAGCTTGGTACTCGTGCTTCAGCCCCTCGTACTTCATTTCATTTTGTACAGAGGGTCTGGACCAGACACAGTCAGAAACAATTTCTGGAGGTGTGGACTTTGCTGAAGTTTAAAACAAGCGCCTCTGCCTTAGTATGCAATTAGCCTACCTACGCACTACAATTCAAATGTAGCACACAAGGTCAACGTCACGGCTAACGAACACACCCTCTGTTCGCTGATTGGATCGGTCTTGCTGGGGCCGACTAAATAACCCTCAAGAGATTCCGGTCCGAGGGGCGGGTTTACCAGGCTAGGGGAAGTGGTCCTTGGTCTAAAAAACTGGGAAACACTGCGATAGATGATATTACCCATGCCGCACACAAACACACTGGAGAGAGAGGGCGAGTGTGGTAAAGCAGCACTCACACACACACACACACACACACAGAAGAGAGATGGCGAGTGTGTTAAAGCAGCACACACACACACACACAGGAGAGAGATGGCGAGTGTGTTAAAGCAGCACACACACACACACACACAGAAGAGAGATGGCGAGTGTGTTAAACCAGAACACACACACACACACACACACACACACACACAGAAGAGAGATGGCGAGTGTGTTAAAGCAGAACACACACACACACACACAGAAGAGAGATGGCGAGTGTGTTAAAGCAGAACACACACACACACACAGAAGAGAGATGGCGAGTGTGTTAAAGCAGCACACACACACACACACACACAGGAGAGAGATGGCGAGTGTGGTAAAGCAGCGCAAACACACACACACACACCAGAGAGAGATGGCGAATGTGTCAAGGCTGACCCTTACAGGACGGTCTGACATGTCCACTGCTGTAAGACCCCACAAACACACACACATACACAATCATGTAAGCATGGTTCAAGAGGGTGGAAATGTAATACTTTATTGTGTTGTCCTGAGATATTCAAAAATGGCATGCCGTAACGGCACCATTTCCTTGTTGAAGTTGAGTAACTGGAAGTTGTTCGGGGCCAACAGAAGCACGCGCTCAGTGGCCCTGCTGCGGAGATCGGTGCGCTTTCCCTTGAACTGAAAGCAGCAGGCCTGCGAAAGAGGCTTCCTAGATAGCATCGCAATAACCCTAAGAGGTCACGCTGCTGTGAGTTGCCGCAGGGAAGCCTTCTAAGAACCGCCTCGTTTAAAATCACTGGCTCCAGGTATGCGAGATGACTCAGCATCTGTCAAACAACTGAGATGGTTGTCAGGACAAAAAAAAAAAAAAAAAAAACACAAAAACAAAAATGCAGCATGTAAACAGTTCGATGTGTTTGTGTGTTGTGTGTAAACATGTCAAATGTGTTTTTTTTTTTTATCTTAAACTGCAGAGTTGCTATTGATGGTAAGAATATTTTTTGTGTAACCCCACTAGTAATTGCTCTGCTTTTACTGTGCTTAAACAGTTAAGGTAACTTTTTTGCAGCATTTGTGACAGTTGTCAGCCTAGGTCACTAGAGGTCAAGCTGTGTCTGCTCTTTTGTAGACTTCTCCACGTCTATCCTCTCAATGCCAGGCCCAGCTGGCGTGAAGCGGGGCAGTTGCTGACCCTCTTACACACTCTTCGCCCACTCACCCATCGCCCTGTGCTCCACTCAGAGAAACTCCCACGGTGACTGGTTACGGTGGCGGTTGTAGTGGAAAGAAAGAAAAAAAAAAAAACACAAAAATAGAACACTATTGACACATGCAGAGTCTGACCGAGGAACTGCATAATATTGCACAATACTCAATGGAAGACACATACAGCTTTTCCTCTAATAAGGTATTCTAAAAAATGAAAGACAACGTGAAGATCCTCAGTTCCATTTGGTAATGTTGATGTTCTCCAACGATACAAAGTCTACCCACGCAAATTTGGTCACGGGGGCAAGTGGGAAGCAAAAAATAGACTAGCTTAAAATCTCTCACGCTCACACTCATCACACTCCATTGGTTATTCTGGATATTTGAGTGGGTGGGTGTGTGTGCATCATACTTGAGTAGGTCATGTGGTGAGTTTTTAAGAACTAAAATAACCAAAAGTGCTGGCCTCATCAATATGATAAAGCCTCAAGTTATTCAAAGACTGGCTCGACACGTCACAGTGATTCCAACTAAAAAACTCAGGCAAAGAAGGGGCTAATATCGGACAATGCAGACCCAATTAGGGCTCATTCACACCAAACTCTCAGCGTATTCAGCGCGTAGGCGTATTCTGAGCGTATTCTGAGCGTATTCATTTAGAATGCACGTTAGCAGATGAGACCATTCCCACCGCAACCGTGTTCTGAGCGTATTCTGAGCGTATAATACGCTCAGAATACGGACTGCAGCTAGAGAATAGAAACCGAGTCTATTTTTCTGTGTGTATTCTGAGCGTATTCAGCCAAAATCCCATTGAAAGCTATAGGCACCGGTGTACAATTCATGTCAACTGTGCTATCAATGCATGTGTTGACACAGGGAATACCTCAAAAACCCCGCGACTGTCTGCAAAATATTACCACTCGCTTACAACTGCATGAAACAAACGCTGGAAAGCTATCAATAGTGGGGTTATCATATCAGATCTGCACTACAAGGGCATTGACTATCCTACATAAACACACAAACTGAAATACCGTTGAAGTTGTCACGCTGTCCAGTCAAACATGTTGTAGGTAATAGTGGTGGAGCTTGTATGTTCTTAATAGGAAGAAGCAAGATATCGCTTTAGATTTCTTCGTCGGAGTCTTAATGCAAGAAGAGCTTCAATCGGTCTTCTGTCGACCACTCGAGCTATAAAAAAATAGTAACCTCGTTCTTGTCATTCAGTGTTTCCTACTTGGTTTGATAAATCTAGTCAACAAGCCACTAGGCAAAACTGAGGTCCATAAGTCACTACATTTAATAATTTATTTACCCAATGTAGGCAAAGTGACTGTTGGCAAAGAGGTAGAGTTTATCATAACTTTATGGAAGGGGTTAAAACGCGTTTGTTTTTCTTGTACCGGGAGTGAATAAAGGCTTTGACAATGATCAGCCTACCTACATGATTTAGAACGATGTCAAATATTCCACTGGCCTTATCAAAGTGTCAAGTTGCACTATAGGTGCAGTGCTGCTTTCTAAACAACGTTTAAAGTAAGGAAATAAAACCAGAGAAGCATATATTGTGTTTACTAAAGTGAGAGATAGGGAAACATGGCTATGTGCACCTAAAGACATTGGCCAAGTGCATTTAAAGACGGGGCTTCCCGCTCCCGCGCTGAATACGCTGACATGTCCGGTGTGAATGGTCATACGCTCAGGATACGCCCACGCGCTGAATACGCCCACGCGCTGAATACGCTCAAGGCGGTGTGAATGAGCCCTTACTCTGTGGTCAAATTTTCCAATGATTCTGAACAGTGGAGATAGGATGTGAAGGACACACCATTACTAATAAGTATTTTTGTCAGCACACACACACACACACACACCACCTAGTCTGAGGGCAAAGAGTGGGAAGCGCGCCTTGCTCAGTGGGGTAGGATCCTGTTGAGACGCAGGTGTTTGTGTGTGTGTGTGTGTGTGTGTGTGTGTGTGTGTGTGTGTGTGTGTGTGTGTGTGTGTGTGTGTGTGTGTGTGTGAGCATTTACTGGTAGCGCTACTTGGGGACGCACCGGGGCGACCATAAAGCAGAACACACACGTGTCGGGTCACGGGGCCGAAGAGACACGGGAGCTGGCTTCTGGGTTACGACAGCAGGGGGGATGACGGGACTTTCTCGTACACTCAGATGGGTAGTGCTGCCTGCTCAGGCGCCTCAGTCCTTGTGCGTTATTCCAAACAACTCACCAATGCTTCTGCGTTATTTCAAACGACTCACCAATACCACTGCATTATTCCAGGAGAAACAGCAATACCAGTGCGTTATTTTTAAGAGAAACACCAATGTCCGTGTTAGTAGTAACTCCAGAAGATCAAGGGGTTCCGATGAGAATTAGCGACAATATGTTTTCAAGTCCCAGATGACACACTCATGTCATCACATGATGGTGTCAGTTACAGAGTGATCACATGTTAAGTGACAAACGCAAGTGAATGACCACAGAGGTGACAATGGCCTTTTTAAAATAAATGAATCCGGCTGCTCAGAAAAGCAAGTTGCGGGGGGGACGATGATCACCACACTATCACAGTTCACTGGAGGAGATTTGGATTAATTGTGTCTGGGGACAGTCATAAGCTGAAACTCATGAACTGAAACACTCATAAGTGACAATCTTTGTGTGACTCAAACTACAGAGCCAGCAGAAATTTCATGACCACTACCTTACCAGTATCACACTTTTAAAGGCACCATTCATCTTTTTTTTTCCCATTGATTTTGATGAATGCCCTATGAGCTGGTTTTGGTGAAAAAAAAAATGCTTTAGTGTTCCTGTTTCAGGCTGCTTTAGTTTGGTGGAGGAGATTGGGTGGGGAGAATGATGCCAGTCACAGGGTACCATCATTCAAAGCCCATTTGGTCACAGCACACGAAATAGAAGATCTAAAAAACCTAAACAAACACACCTACTTACCTGTATTTTGCTAGGTGAATGTGTGCTGCAACGAGACTCCCCCGGTAATCACAACTACAGCATGGCTTTTTCTAATACACAAACTTACGTCACTTCATTTGCCCCTTTTTTATTCACTCGTTTTTCCCCATCTATTTTCTTTCATTGACTGATGGAGGTAATCGGGGTAGAAGAACATTTTCAGGTGCAGCATGCATCTTGCACGCAACTTGGAGTGACCCGTCATATTTAAAAAAGAGCAAGTACTAAACAGTTTCTCTGGGAACGGCATCTTTAACACTTTAATGCACTTTACTGAAAAGAACAATACAAGATGAATTTGAGGGATGTTATGAAATGTCACTCCACCGATGACTTCATTTTAGTGCATAGTGATGAGACAAAGATATAGTTGGAAGATGGAAAAACCTGTCCTATAGTTTACAGAGTGAGCTAGTGATACACTAAGGGTGCTTTCACACTGACAGCATTTGGTGCGCACCAAACATCCCATTTAAACAATCTCGGTACTTTGGTGCTCACCACATCAACCAGTCCGAGACCGCTAAAAAGGGGTGGTCTCGGACCGCTTTATCTGCCCTACTTTGGTACGGTTCCTCAGGTGTGAAAGCAACCAAGCCGAAATTTGGACGGAACAGTAGAGTTTAGTGCATTATTACTATCGAAAGTGGCATGTTTTAGTCTGGTTCCGGTGGCGATGGCCTTCGCGGACTATTTTGGGTAGTTTAGAACTATGCATATGTGAAAGCAAACCCACATCTTTTTGTTACATTGAAACATTTTTCTGACTAGTGCAGACCAAAACAATTGAACTATAGGCCTGAAAGCGCCCTAAGTCTTCATCTATTTGTCCATAGAAACTGACACACATTGGTGTTATGTCCCACACTTGGGTGGCCCTACTGACAGGGCATTGCGTAGTTCTAGCGCCTCTGGATTACAAGGACTGTTTACCCGTGTTCAGGCAACAGCCTGCATCAATAAGGCATTGTATTGTTGTAACATTGCACTATTACGCCACGCAAAAGCACGCATAAACGAGGCATTGCGTCATTGTGACATTGCATAATTGTGCCACGCAAGAGCCCGCAGTAATGGGTTATTGCGTCATTACATCATCTCGTTATTGTGTTCGTCCGCACCGGCGCCACTGAACTGAAATAAATGTTGTCTTGTGGTGTTCTTGCCAAACTGTAAAGCACTTTGAGCTGCATCTTGTATGTATGAATTGTGCTATACAAGATTATTATTATTATTGTTGGGACGAACAGCAAGCCACCACTGACCCATGTGATAAATAACATAGTTTAAAATGTACCCAACATGTGGGATTTATTAACATAAAGAGAGAGAGACAAAACACCACCATAAAGTCAAAAAAAAAGTCCACATCATAATCACATAAATCCCAGACTGAGAGGCAGCATTATTGTCAGAAGTCCCCACACCCGAAGCCTCTCTCACACACACGAACATTTATGTACACAGCCAGCAGTTCCCACACCAGAAGCCTCACACACACACACACACACACACACACACACACACACACACACACACACACACACACACATTTATGTACACAGCCAGCAGTCTCCACACCAGAAACCTCACACACACACACACACATTTATACACACAGCCAGCAGTCTCCACACCAGAAGCCTCTCTGGAGAATCAGGTCCCAGTAACTTTTAAGCGCTGGCTTGCATGGCCAGGTGCTTCCAGTCAAGCCTGAACAGGTAGAGTGAATGGAGGGGGAAGAGGGACAAACAGCACTGGAAACACACACAGTCGTAACACTGGACATTTCCACTGCCTGGACGGGTTTTTCCAGTTGTGTGTGAGTGTGTGTGTATTTGACTACCACTCTCGGAGGTTGTCAACAGGCCGGTGTGGCGGCCGACTAACTCACCACTCCATGACGATGAGCAGGCACTTCTTGCCCTGGTAGAGGTTCTCGTAGACGTCGACGATGCGTACGATGTGCGAGCAGGGCGATGCGCGCACGTGAAGCTCCACCTCTCTGCGGGCCTTGGTGCAGTCCTGCAGCATCTGACGGAGACACAGAGAGGCAACGGCGTCAGTCAAACACATACACACACACGCACACACACACACCTCTCTCAACCAATACACTCACATCACATTACTGACTTACTGGTGAAAGTCAGTCTGTTTAATTTCAACATTAAAAACGCAGACACTTAAGCAAAGGAATTGCAGCTGAAAATGCTACCAGTGCAGAAATGATGGAGTAATGTGAGACTAAGGGTATTTTTTTAGTTGAAGCTGTATTGTGAATTATTTTTAAATCAGTGTCCAGTTTGTCCAGTGTGTGTTTGAGTGTGTTCAAACTCTGATGTTCTCACACAGCCCTACTGATTGTGTGTGTGTGCATGTGTGTACCAGTGTGTTACACTCTGATGTTCAGCCCTGTTCAGTGTGTGTGTGTGTGTGTGTGTGTGTGTGTGTGTGTGTGTGTGTGTGTGTATAAACCTGGTGTTTTCACACGGTCCTGTCTCTGAAACAGAGTGGCTTGAACTGAGCCGTAAACAATTCCAGCCAATCAACACGTAAAATAGAGACACAAAGAGGAGTGGTGTAATTTGATTGGACGACACGTTTACATATCGACAGCTCTTCACCTCAAACAGAAATCGGCTTTAAGTCCACGACATTTCAGTTAGTGTACATAACACTAACTGTTAAATAGGATTCAGGAGTCCCTTTGAGACACACACACACACAAAACAAGAGTCTGGTCCCAGCAATGGCACACGAGAAATAAGAGAGTCTGGCCACAGAACACACACACACACACACACACACACACACACACACACACACACACACACAAAACAAGAGATGCCCTGGCCATAAGAATCAAACAAGAAGTAAGCACCTAGCCTCTGAACTCACACTCACACAAAAGCACAGGTGTTTGGAGGCAGAAGTCCCTATCACCGTCTAGTACAGGAGATGCAGAAACACACCCACACACACACACACACACACACACACACACACACACACACACACACACACACACACACACACACACACACCCACACACAAATAGGCCACATAAATTCTGCTGAAGCACCAGCTGCAAGACTTCTGTGGTTTGATGGAGAAATGCTATGCCACACAGCTAATTTCCAGAGATCACGCCATACATGATGGTTTGGTGCCACCTGCTGGTATAACCCGTAATTACACTGCTGACCTTTCCATCCCCCCTTCAGCATGAGGCATCATGTGACGTCTGCCTGGATTCTGCCCAGCTGTTTAGTTCAGATGTCACACGGATCCAGGCAGTGGAGGAGAACTGAGACCCAAACTGCAAATAGCCTCCACCAGGACCCTGGTGTTCCGATTCCTTTACATCCCAGTTCTGACTTCACCTATTTGTGTTTCATTATGCTGCTCTTTTGTGCCATTGTGTAATACTGTACTCTACTTCAATCCATTTACACTTGCTTATCCAAAACAACATACAACATAAATTATTAGCTAATTAATTATCTTTATCTACTTTTCTTTTATCTGTTGCTTGCTTATGCATGTGTGAAATGTGCTCTCTACAAATAAACTTGCCTAGCCTTCCAAATTGACAGCACTAAACAAACTTCAGTGTCAGAGGTGATTTGGCTAGAGGAGCCATCCTGAGTAGTAACCTCTTAAAATGACACAAGGCCTACAGATAAAGTCAGAGAAGCACAGTAGATTCAGAGTTACCAGTTCTGTGGTCCTGTGTATGTGGTATGTGTGTGGTGTGTGTGTGTGTGTGTGTGTGTGTGTGTGTGTGTGTCTGTGTGTGTGAGTCTGTGTGTGTGTGTCTGTGTGTGTGTGTCTGTGTGTGTGTGTCTGTGTGTGTGTGTGTGTGTGTGTGTGTGTGTGTGTGTGTGCCAGCTGTGGGAACATGACTGGCTTTATGGCTCTAAGTGGCCTTCAGAGCAGACTGCCCCCGAAGCCATGCAAGTGTGTGTATGTGTCTGTAATAAGGGAATGTGTGTTTGTGTGTGTGTGTGTATATGTGTGTGTGTAGAGTGCCATCGGGGCCACGCAGCGATTTATGGCGGCGTCACAAGGGGCCCCTTGAGTGCCACCATCACGAGGGCACAACGATCCAATCAGATCTCTCTACTCACGGAGGCCACATTGGTCTCATTCTGGTCATGCTCCACACCAGTGCCCCGCCTGGACGGAACATGGCATCCCAGATTCCCCCCTCGGCGCCTCGGCTCATTATCTTACGCAAGAAACATTAACATGCCTGCGTGCCACCGATAGCTCCGCCGACACTTGGGGCTCCAGACACCCCTCCACATACTTACACTGATGCACCAGCTAACAGCATGAAGGACATGATGTGCAGACAGGCACTGACCAGCTAACAGCATATAAAGCATGCATACAGACCAGTACTGACCAGCTAACACCATAAAGGACACATGCAGACCAGCACCAACCAGCTAATAGCATAAAGGACACATACAGACTTACACTGATGCACCAGCTAACAGCATAAAGGATGCATACAGACCAGCACTGACCTGCCAACAGCATACAGGATGCATACAGACCAGCACTGACCAGCTAACACCTTAAAGGGCACATGCAGAACATCCGACAGCATAAAGAACACAATGTGCAGACCAGCACTGACCAGCCAATAGCATAAAGGACACAATGTGGAGACCAGCACTGACCACCCAACGGCATAAAGGACACAATGTGTGCAGACAGGCACTGACCAACCAACAGCATAAAGGACACAGGACACAAGAGGCCAGGAGATGGACACTGAGGCACCACCCATGAAAGACACAACAGGCAAAGGAGGGAGAGGACCTCCTCAGGCCGCAAACTAAGAGGACATGAACCTGTTTGTGAATCAAAGCTTCAACATGGCACACCTTTCACTGAACATAGACCCCATTATGCCAACCACTTTACAGCACTTACAATAGGCCACAATTAACAGCAAAGTAGCCATTCCCTACTAGTTTGTTAGTCTTGTGTAAAGTGCCCTGTCCTCTGACACCAGTTCAGTTCAGTTTTGAACTCACATGTCCCTCCACCTCTACGTATTCTTCCTGCACCTACAGTACCAGTTTGAACGTCTGGACACACTTTCACCTTCAACAGCTTTTCTTCTCTTTTATTTTCTACATCGTAGATGAATACTGACGACATCCAGCTGTGTGCTGACTGTGGACTGTGTGTGGGAGCAACATTACAAAAATATTATTAATCACTGCAGGAACCAAGACAATCGGCCAACAGATAATTAAAGGCTACAACATTACTGAAAAACAGGCTGGGCTACTACTAGGAGATTAAACCCAGGGATAACCAGAGCACTCCGAATACTTTTAAAGGTGTACTTTCATCGTGTTTTCATTCATTTTGCGGTGGTCTGTAGTATTAATTAATGCCCTGTGAGCTGGTTTTGGTGAAACAAATGCTTTAGCGCTTCTGTTTCAGGCTGTTCTAGTTTGGTGGAGGAGATGGAGCGGGGAGAATGACAGGTTCTCGGCTATGCTAGTTACAGGCTACAATCATTGAATGCCCATTTGGTCATAGCAAACAAAATAGAAGATTTAAACAAACACACATACTTACCTATACTACGCTAAGTGAGCATGTGCTGCAATAAGACTTCTCTGGTAATCACAACTGTGGCATAGCTTTTTGTAATTAACAAACCTACGTCACTTTGTTGGCCGCCTACTTTCTTTAATTGACTAATGCAGGCAATCGGGGTACAAAAACATTTTCGCGTGCAGCATGCATATGCAACTCGGGGTGACCAATCATATTTCAAAAGAGTACTAAACGGTTTCTCGTGGAAGTACTCCTTTAAAGTTTTTGTATTGTGGTGCCCTTGCTTACATAACTCTCTTATGAAACGCATCAGTGACACGCAGACTGATCAGACCTGTCGGGAGCAGTGTGATATGCTGAGAGAGGCAGCACCTCTATAAGGAGCTTGATGCTGATAAACTCCGCCTTGCACTGTAATCCCTGATAGAGCCACAGGGCCTTCATACACACACACACACACAGAGCACAGCACACACACACAGAGCACAGCACACACACACATACAGCACACACACACACACACAGTACAGCACACACACACACAGAGCACAGCACACACACACAGGGTACACTGTCTGAAACAACAACCTCCAGAAATCTACAGGCTGTAGGGTCAGTCAAATTTAGCTCTGCCAATCCCTAGCACCCGCTTACCCCCACCCAGAGCCCCCAGCTAAACAAGAGGCCAGAGACTGGGGCAAATATAGCCCTCCATAGAAACCAACAAGTAGGACAACACACACACACACTCACTCGCATACACTTGCCTGGAGACCTCACTCCTGCCTCATAAAATGTAAGACAGCATGTTGATGTTTTTTTTTCATCTGTTTGTCAAGTTTAGGAACCCATGTGTAGCAGCGCTCTGTGAAAGGAGTTTTCTTTGAAGGGGCAATCTGCAGTTCCAGATATGGCCACTAGTGGCTGCTGGTGCACCATGGTAGAGGCTGTGGGCTCTGCATGCTACAACACAAGAGCAGGAGTAAACAAAGCACTTCAACAGCACTCCCCCCCCCCACAGATAGCAACCTGTCTGGGGCAGATAATGACAGAGTAGAGATTTTTCCAGATGACAGCAAAACAGGTGAGAAAGCTCCACTGTGAGGTACACGGACTGCTTATCTGGAGTAAAGTACCAAATCTGCACAGTTTGCTTGCTCAAACACACAGACACACTTGCATATACACAGACTATT